>OZ024890.1:44827925-45427925 GCA_964017195.1 Siderastrea radians | reverse complement strand
TGCACGGTTGCATTTTTAAGGAACTTGCTACAAGGCTCTCTATTTTTGTTTTGCTTTGGTGACCCCTGTAGTGGTAGAGATTCTCTCCATGCTCGTGGGAAACGCGAGGATGTGAAAAGCGACGTCAGTAAGAGGAAACAAGATCGAACAAAATTCAACCTGAACACAAGGCCGAATTTTAACACAGTTATTCTGAAAAGCCCACCAGGTCAAGGCTGGTGGGCAAAATACGAGATGGCAAGAAGTTATTGAAATCGAAGAAGACTCTGGTGACAAGGGCTTTAAGACGACATTGCCCGGGCAGGTGACCATATATGGTTTTTGCAGGGTTGTAACTGAGTTTCCAGATATCGTGACGAGTGAAATCTGGGGAGAAGACAAACCTTCAGTGGATAGGGGAGGGAGGGGTGAGGATACACGTCAGCCACTCCCTGAAGTATTAGGTGTAGTTATGGCCTTTATTCTCCCAGAGTGCTTCAAGTTCAGTTAGTGGACGAAATCCTTGCGTTTTGAACATGAATGAAAGCCATGAAACATTACTCTCTTACTGCTACGCTGTCTTTTGTGGTGTAGCACTTATCTTGCTGGACTTTTCGCACTTACGATCGCACTCAGACTTTCGGATTTTGAGACTTTTGATCGGACTCAGACTTTAGGCCTCTGAGACATACGATTGGACCGATTGGACTTTGTGACTTTGGGACTTAAGATCGGAAGTACAAAGGGTCGGTGTTTCAGGGTTAGTCACTGCTTCATGTCGCATTGTTTCCTTATAGACAAGAAACTTTACGCCAAGCTGTGTTTCTCGTGTGTAAATAAGTAAAAGCGAACTGAACGAAAGGGAATGCTTACAAAATGATAAGATGCAATGGCCGTAGTTGCGGTACTGTACGCTCCTTAATAGGGAACTTAAGCAAACACGACGGCGACGGCTGACGAGAACGTCACAAAACAAAAGGTTTAATTAGCAAAACAATGACTCTGCAAGTGCGATACAGATTTTGGTACATTTCTTTGCCGTCCTCTGCAAAACAACAACGTGAAATGACCAAATTCAAAGTTTTATGTAGAACGTGAACACACGACAGTGAAGTTTCTTTTTTCTACCTGAGCTGTATCGCCGTCCTTACAGAGTCAGCTCCCAGATTATTCGGCTACATTAGACAGATTGAACGAGTTGAAACTGTCGCGAAAAAGTTTGAAATATTTGGAGGGCATTTTTAAAGTGACGTTTTCCTTGGCGTTGCCGTCGTGGTTGCTTAAGTTTCCTAATGCTACATGCTACAGACAGTGCGTTCAGAAACCGGATTGTATTTAAGCACCGGCTTTAATGCGACACTTGGTCCGTTCAACTTTACCTTAAGATTGCTCTTGCATGTGAGTCTGTGGATGGTGTGACCATTCAAATGAATAGTTTCCTGTGGTGTTGTATATTGTTTATGATTTTGGCTAAATAAAAATTTTAGGAAATTGGTTAACTTTGTACTCTGGATACTTTGGCTTAACCGTTTTCCCATCAAGTCAGTTAAATAAACAGCGAGATACCAGACTTGTTGCGTATTAGAGCGACCTCTGTAATACACTGTTCACAATCGATTTACCCTCTCATGCAGCTCAGTGACGTGTCAAAGAAACTCAATCATCCGATAAAAGCTTAAATGAGTGTTTTTGTTTGTATCCAGTCAAGAAACTGATCGGTAGAAAATTTATCTCAATCAAATGTCTTTTTTGGGGGACTATTATGAAACAGAAACTCTTGTGTCAGTATTAAACTAAAAGTGGGCAGTACTGTTCGTTCAAAATATAGGATAAAAAACAATTAACAAATTAATATGCAGGTTGTCCGACAAACTTGATCTGACGAGAACTTCACCACTATACAAAATAACATAACAATTCTTCTTGAACTCTGAACGGCAAGAAAGGAATATTGGAGAAGATGATAATAGTACTGAATATTTTTAGTTAGTGGATTCTTTTTTCGTTTAGCTGTCTGTCTGCTTTTTTCTTATACCGTTTATCTTATTTTTCCGCTAAAACATTGAAGCATTGAACAACTTCAAAGGTTAGTGATTTACTAAAGCGTGTCCAACTTTGCCGCTAAAAAGGTAAAAAAATCGAATCTACCGCAAATTAAAGTTCTGTAAATTTTTGAAAACTCGGTTGCGATAATCGTATAGTTGATGGTTGGACAAGAAATCCTTTGTCGGCTGTTTCACTAATCTGAATTGGTTGATGTGTGTTTCAGTTCTTGATGTCTAAATAATCATCTCGGTCTGCGATAATTTCAATTGATTCAGGGGCAATAATGCCGAGATCCGATATTTCAAGTCAAATTTTTTAATAAGTAAACTCGGTTTTAAGTTTTACACGAGATTGGGACCGGGTCACAAAGAAAAAAATATTGACTTTTTGACGAGGTTGTGTTTGACAATAATTTGCCATAAATTAAAAATAATATTAATAAAAAAGTCGCTCGAAATATTTAGAATACACAATCATATCGTTTAACTGTTGGTAAGTTAGCTTCGACCGTTTCGAGTTAGTCACTGCATACGGTTTCCTTGTCGATCATGCATATGTGTGTTGGATTTTTTAGCGGATTTTTTTAGCGGCATTTGTAGAGACCTGATCTAGTTTTAAATCCGGTAGTAAGCCAGATTTATTCCGATTTTAAATAACTTTAGATTTCGTTCAGCATGTTGTTCATGATTATAGTGCATCTTGGCGTGCAAAAATGTAGTTTTACTAACGATCTAAACTTCGCGCTTCTGCCCAAATTGAGTAGATTTTTTGCCAAAAAAACTACAGCTGGCGTCACCGACACCGCGGCAAAACGTCTGCGCATGCGCTCACTTCGGCCATTTCCGGTTTCGAGCTTATGTTGTTCATTTTCATTCGGTGTGCTTTCGAACTGTCCGGGAACTGAATTCGCAGGGATGGCACTCAAGTCCAGTAAGAGAAGAAAAATTCACCCTCGTGTGTTCCCGTTCTCCAAAAAAAAAAAAAAAAAAATTAAAACTGGTCATTTCACGTTGTTGTTTTGCAGAGGACGGAAAAGAAATGTACCAGAATGTGTAACGCACGTGCAGAGTTACTGTTTTGCTCATTAAAGCCTATTGTTTTTCGACGTTCTCGTTGCCGTCGCTGTGGTGGTTGTTTAAACTCCCTAATGCCACTATGAATGGCGACATGCGAACGTAAACTATCGACTTTCATGACGTTTTTCGCTGTGGGTGCAAGCCCGAAACTACGAGGTGCAAAGGTGTAGAAACAGATAAAACTATATTGAAGCTGCTCTGGATTTTTTAACCTTAAGTTTGATGTCTGGAGCTTAAGTTTTTCAAAATTCGCGGCCGGAACCCGAGTTTGTTATTCTTGCCAATAGTTTTCAATAGGGGAGCATTGACAAGAAGTAAAAATACAGCGCGTGCGCAGTGCATTTTGCCGCGGTGTTGGCGTCACCGGTTGAAATATTTTGCGTTACTGAAGAATAAAGTATATAATTGAAGTAGATTTGAAATTTGCATTTGGATTTGATAAATAAATATGTGATGTCGCTTTTCCCTGCATCATTTAATATTTTTAAAAGTTCCAAAACTATTGTTAGTTTATCAAATCGGGATCTCGATATATTTTTCTTTAGGTTGGAAGGTTTTCTTGATTTTCTAGTCATGCCGCTAATTCATTGAGACTATAATTCATTGGGCCGACAGCATTGCTTATTCTAAAGGAAACTGGTCATAGACGGACTGTATTAATTTTTCACAAGTTGAACCTCATTTACTGTTCACGTATCTCAGAAGTTTTATTAGGTAAAATTGTAGCTATTTTAATGTGAATTAGCGTTTCAAAACTCAGATATTCAAACAGGTTAGACTCTTTCACCCTGATAAGATAATGTGTAGGTAGAATGCATTGTCATTCTACAACACGGCAAGCGAGTAATGGCCTCCTTTTCCCCAGTGTGGATTAATTTTCGTTAGTTAAAGGTTTTCGTGTCGATCCTGTTCCCGATGTGGAACTGACGAAGAGTCTTAACATACTACTCGCACACAAATTTCCAATTTGATATAAAATGCTTTATTCTTTTTACAGCAATACACGTTACCACAAAAACAGAATTTCGTCTTGAGAATAATTTTGTAACAAGAAAAAGCGCTTGTTAAGCCTTAAAGCCAACTGTGATTCGTTAAATAAATGTTAAAAACCTTTGTAATGTTTAGAGTTAACTCTTATTTACAAACTTATCAAGAACAGTGAAACGTCTTTAATCGCTTTGCAGTGATGTAAGCGTTTGAAAGAAATTTTAGAATACTATACACACTACTCCAAAAGTAAACTGTTGAAGTAAGAAATAACATTTTGATCAGTTTTTCAGGCGGCTTTGTGTCCAGTATCCAGGAGCAGCATTCTAACAGTTGGGAAGTAATACAAAATGAAAAGAAGGAACAAAGGTGAAATGCTAAGCCTTATAAAAACCGTGGTTCCGAGAATGAAAAAAACTAAACTTTAATATCACTTTATTGTGTGGAATTGTGAATTCTACAGATTTATGCTTTTACGCACCAGTTATTTTTTGCTGAAAGGAACAAGCGCTAGAGCCACCAATTCAGGATGCAGAGCGTCCCAAAACACAGCAATAGTAGTCGATATTTCACTGGACAAAACAGCGCGCAAGTTTAATATGTGTATGTTGTTTCACATAACTTGTTTTGGCGATAACCAAACAAACGAAGCAAACACGTTTTATAAAGAGACGTAAGAGTTTTCTCCTAAACTGCAACAGGATCTGAATGACTAAAAAAGCTGTTTTTAAATTACTAAATTATTGTCAGGCGTTCGCTGTTAAGTTGTTGTCTGGGAATTTTCAAGTGGTTTTGAATAGTAAAAATCCAAGTCAGTCCTGAATTGCGTTAAACGTGAGTGATTTAATACTGTATTTTCCCTTAATTAACTGGCATAGTTTTACTGACACATGTATTGACTTTTTCGTCAATAACGTTTTCACAGTCTTACTTCTAAAAATGCAAAAGTACATGTATATTGTCCCCCTCAACTTCTTTGACTACAAAAGTCAGATTAACTCAGTTATTTCAGGGCCGTAGCCAGACTTTTCTGGTAACCGAGGCAACTGCGAAGCGAGGAAGGTGCAAGCTTTTAGGGGTTCTGCGGGCATGTTTCGGCAGAAGATGTCGAGATCTAGACGCTCGGAAATGCCATTTTTAGCGTTTTTCTGGTGGTATTTTCCCCCCAAACGTAATCTAAATCTAAACCAACTTTAACAGCATTTATGTTCGTTATCAGTTCGTCTCTTTAAAAATTCAACAGTTTCATTCAGAAATGAAATTTTAGACGTTCTGAAATGTTATTTCAGCATTCTTGGCGAAAATAAAATAAAACTGAATCTCGTTCAAGCGCACCAGTTCAAGTGTGCTTAAGTGTACCCCCTACTTAAGGCCTCGCTTTTTTCATTTTGGAGTTAGCTAGGGTAAAGATTTCAAACGAGGAATAGCAAAAGAACTTGCTATTTTCGAGGTTGTGTATAATTACATTTCAGTTAGAACTTTACAAGAAAGAACATACATCTGATAAACTCAGCAATGTAAAACATGATGGATCCAGTGAAACTCTTTTTTGTACTTTACTGTCACAATTTAGCTAATTTATGTTATCTTGAGTTTGTGGAATTGCAATTTCTTTTACAAACACAGAAACAAAACGTGACCTGTTCAGGAAGTAGAGCAACACAGTAATAGAAGACGATATCGTATTAGTAGTTCTAGAGTTGGGGGTACGAGAGCATTTTTAAAAATGCGCTCTTACCAAACCCAACTCTCTAACTACTTCCCATCTGATGGCAATCATTTTATGGAATCTATATATTTTACAATTTAATGGAAATCTATATGTTTTTATTTCATATGGAAACGAACGCATTTTACATCGCGTGACTTCATACAACAGGAAGTTTTAAAATTCTCGGAAAACAGGAAGTCATACCGAGAAACAAGTCTGGACATGTCTAGTGAAAGTAGGAAGTATTAAAAACAACAGGGACTTTCCCGAGGAAATGACTCATCAATTTATTATCGTTTTCAAGGTCATGAAGCAGTCGTATGATCTCTATCAACCAATTAAAAGCGTACCCATAAATTATTTTTTCTAATAAATATATCAGAAGTTTCTACATTTTGATAAAAATATCAAGGCCTTCAGTCTCTTAGATGTCAAGCATGCCTCTTAGTCTGGATGAAGCCACTAAACGCTATGAGAGCCATTCTCATAATATACAAGATGCCATTTTGACGATGGAATCATACATGGGGAGTATGACTGCCTTTTCTTTTAATATGCCGCAAGTTATCGGGAACTTGGACAATGTTAACACAGTAACTGAAGAAAGAAATTTGTTATCATATATCAAAGCACTGGAGGAGTATCGGCGGATTATAATCATTGAGAGGAAGAGGAGAGCCCTACAAGAAATCATTCAAGGGAAAATGAAAGCGGTTGATTTGAAGATAAATTTGAGACGTCGGAGACGAGCTCAACGTCTTGCACAAATGCCTCGTAGTAATGCTGAACAAATGCCTCCAGATAATGATGAACGGATGCCTCCTTGTAATGATGAGCAAATGCCTAAAGTTAAACTTATTGAATAATGAACAGTTTAATCAATACCATAATGTCCGTAAGCGAAACTATTGACTCCATTGTTGGCTATATATCGTTTATCATCGAAACAGCTGAGTGACACTTTATTAATCTCGTAACTACCTAGTTGATGGTTGCTACTTCTGATTGTCTTCATGGTATGATGTATTTGTTTGTTATTAATTAATACATTTTTATAATCTTCATGTTTGATGTCGTTCTTTATTGTATTTTTCTTTATTCCTTTGGCTGTTTTTCCACCTTTCTGGTTGTCTTTTATGTAACTGTACATTTTTGATCGCAAACCGATGAATTCTGTGATTGGTATTCCAGCTGCTTCATCCTTGAATTTATCAATTACCTTCTTGTTTGTCTTATCAAAATACGGAGAGTTTTCTGGATAGTCGCTGTTGTCAAATCGATCTTTATCATTCCAAAAGTCTCGGTACACATCTTCAGCTTCAATCTCATATGTTAGACTGTCTGTGTCAGTGAAGAGCAGCTTGGCTTTGTCTCCATACTTTTCTTTTATGTAGTTATAATGAAAATCATACATTAGAGTTTTGCTCAGATCAAGAATACACATACCCACATATGCCGGCCTGTTTAGAGTTAGCGTTTCTTTGATCTTATGCACTGCCACCAGATTTTCATTGAATATCTTACTGCTTACATAAGTTGGTTTAGAAGCCATCTTCAATAGTTTTTTCTCATCTGTAATAAGTCTGACATCGACACGCTTTCTTATGTTCTCCATCGTTTTTCCAAATACTGAGTTATTCATTAGCTTGAAGAAATCTTTTTCGAATGAATTTTTCGCTTGAGTACGTTTTTGTGTATTGAAGTCAATGTATTGTTTGAGCCAAGGTGACTGATTGAATTCTAATACTCTGTGCACTTTCTTTACTTTCAATCCAAGATCAATATACAACTGTAGATTTCTATAGTGTAGAACATATTTTTCTTTGTCGCATAAAGTAGGGATCAGTTTGTGTACTAGTCCTGTCGATATGTTGAACTTTTTCTGTATCTTCTTACAATATCCTGACAACATGTCATCATTTACTTTAACCTTTTCCGGTCCAAGAGGGTAGTCGTTATGAAGGTCATGCAACTCTTTGGGGTATTCTAGATCAACTTCTAATATCAATCCTTTGCTGCTATCATCTTTGTACTCAGCTAAGTTTAATTTATTGATTTGTTTTTCCGTCAACCATTTGAAACCAGCTGTTGGTAGGTATTGACTCATAGCCCAACCGTATAAATTATTAGCATCAAGATACATAATATACTTCGAGGGCGCCTTCTCATCGTATTCTTTCATGTACTTATTATTTGCTTTTCCATATCGATTTGCTATGTAAGATATACCTCCTCTCATGCCTTTTTCAATGAATTGAAACATATCTATGTCTGTAATTAGTTCCAATTTGATATTAGTCATCTTCAACAGAGCATCCCAAGATAATCCTGGAGATGTAAAGTAGTGACAGGGATCAAGTTTATAATACTGAAGACAGGTTTTACGGAAGTTTTCAAACACGTCAGCTAATAGAAGAATATCAGACTTAAGATATAGATTGTGGTATTCACCCATCGTTTGTAATTGAAATGTATTCCACACTTTTTGAGCCTGACTATAATCCTCATCTGTTATATGCTCATTATTCAATATGCTGTAAAATTCTTCTTTCGTTGGCAATTCTGTTTTATTGAATTTTTCAAAACTGTCCATGTAATCATAAGGATAAACACCTTTTCGCGTCATAAGATTGAATTTTTCTTTTTGGAATCTTTTGTTTGTATATTTCAAAGCTTCTGCTGGTAAGTTGCTAACTAGTTTATCCAAACTTGAGCTCATAAACTGGAAACTATCAATGAAGGTAAGGTGATTACCAAGCATGAAAGCCATATATTTTTCCGTGTTGTTTGGAATTTCATTTATCTTCATCTTAATCTCTTTTCCGTTTTTGGTGTATGTATTATTCTTAACAACAGCTCCAATCTCTTGCATTATAAAATGACTGTCATAACCTCTCAGATTATGGAATATAATAGGAATTTTGATTTTTTCTGGATTTATTCTGAGTTTCAGATTACAGTCTTGATGTGCTGAGCCTCTGTATTTACCAGTGATATGACAATGATCTCTGACTCGAATGTCTTTTTCAGTATATTTTTTATTGCAGATGTGACATGTTGTTGCTTTTTTGAACTCCTCTTCATCCTCTTTTGTCATTTTTAATGGTTTGCTAAAAAATGTCTTCATAGCTTTTTTACAGTATTTTACTTCTTCTAACATATTTTCCATGAATTTGTACACAGCCTTTTCACCCCTATATAGTTGTATTGGTTTTGTATATTTGTCATCATAACAACAAACCACTTTATAACCATATCCACAATCTGTATGTCTTTGGTAGGCTTCAGTATATGATTTATTACTGTTAGGTTGACATCCATGAATCTTCTCTGTTATGGCTTCAAAATCAGCATAGATAACAAATGGCACAGGTTGCTGCATATGGAAATTGTTGAATTTCAGTATGTTATTATCTTTAGTTGGCATATTTACTGCTTGTGTTCCATTAATTTGAATGCAGATTTCTTTATGATTGTTTAGAACCCTGCCGGAACTGAAACATTGCATGCAGTGCATACAAAAATGCTTTTTTTCTTTGTGTTTAGTCTGATTATACTTGAACTTGTTGAAATCCTTTATGAGAACATCATGACTGTTTTCATCTTTAGTATCAATAGTAGTTCCATATGATCTTCATACTTTTCTTTGGAAAGATAGATGGGATACGGTTCTTTGTCTTTATAACAAAAAACATTTATGTTGATTTTATTTTGTTTTTCAATTCTGTGATATTGTTTTTTGCTTACTGGAAATTGAATCCCTGAATAATCTAGATTTTTAACATATAATTTATCAACTTTTTTAATTCTTTGAGGATCCTTGTCTTGTGGATTTAAATGTCGGATATGACACCATCTGAAACATTCATTATCCTCATTTTTCATGTTTATTAATCCTTTAGCGCTGTTTCGCAGTTCGGAAGGTAGTTGGATATATGAAGATCCTTTCAATGGCTTGTATTTAACTATGTTGAGGTAATGATTGTCAACAGATTGAATTGTCCATCCAGAACCTTCTGATATCCATTGAGCTATCTTATTCAGTATTTGTTGTTTTGATAATTGTAATGAATCAGCGATTTCCAATTCGTTGATTATTGTTTGGGCTATACTGTTGAAATATGCAGTTTTAATCACTATTTCACCACCAGACATTTTGCTAAATGTGACCTTTAGTGTTTCAACATATTTAAAACCTTTCATTTCATTCAATAAAGTTATTGCACGATGTTCTATAGCCTTTCTCGTGTTTTGCAATTGGGCTAAGGGGTCTTTATTGTTTTTGATGCTGATTGTATATGATTTTGTGTAACCTTTTAAGGCTTTGTCTGTTTGTTCTATTTTAGTTCTTGATGCTGGAACTGGTTTATCCATTAGTTTTTTAGTTCTTGGTGCTGGAACTGGTTTCTTAACACTCTTGCGAGGTTCAGGTGTTGGGACAGTCTGCTTAACATACTCTTGTACTGCTTGTTTGACATAATCTTGTACCATTTTCTTAATATAATTTTGGACCATCTTGTTGACAGTCTTTCTAGGTGTAGGTCTTGGTTTTGGACTAGGCTTCCTTTTCTCTTCCTTTAATAGCAATTTGATTAATTGACTTTTACTCAATTTTTTGAGATCTTTCTTATTCATATAATTAGATTCCATTATGTTATATTATTACTATAGATTTTTATTTTTTAAGTGTCTGTAATTAGTGCGTTTAAATATAGTCGAGAATTCAAATGATCCAAATACGGATCTTTCGAACTATATCGAAAAAATTTATTTTTTTTTGTACATTTTATTATTTTTCATCAGTTCATTTATACACATTATTGTAAAGGACATAATTCTTTAATAATTCGTCTCCATACTCTTCCCAGTAATCATCACCTTCTTCTTTTCTAAACATTGATTCTATTTTTCTGAAAAATTTTATAGCATGACTTTTCTCGTGCTTTCTTGTTTTCAAGTGACAAGATTTCCCAGCCAATGTGTAATTTTTACCATTTTTGCAAACGTCACAATACCATTCTTTATTCGTCATGTACTTAGATTTTTGTTGTCTTAAAGCATCTTTTCTCTCTTCTTCAGTTGAATATTGTTTTGGTCTTCCACGACCTCTCTTAACATCTTCATTTTCCATTATATATATATACTATTTATTTTATTCTTAAGTATCTTTGACTAGTGCGTTCAAACCTACCATAGAAGATGATAGCTCCAGAAATTTGCCGAATTCTTGTCTTTGTATGTAAGGTTACCTTTTTTGTCTTTTATCTTAGACGCTCTCTTTCGGTATTGTGTACGTCTTTTTGTGTCTTGATGTGTTAGATAATCCTCATATCGATCATCCCCAAAATGGATTTTCTTACCATTTTTGAGGGTAACCATATATTTTTTATTCATTCTATTGGAATATTCAATGTCCTTAGCATCGTATAAATTGATTGCTCTATATTTTAATAAGTCGAATTTATTACCGGTTACGGTATTCATATAATAAGGTTATATATTTATAATAGCCAGAAACAATAATATTTTTGGCTACCAAAAGCAAATGAACAGCATATACTGTGTAGGATATACTATATATTTAGATAAATATCTTTGAACCGCTTTTATATATCTCTTAAGTCCTTGAACGGTATCCAACTGTTAAATTCATCACTATACCCCTTCCACTTCACCAAAGCTTGCTTCTTTTTATAATCTCTCTGAATGACTTTATCAATTCTGAATACCTCTTGTTTTGCTTTTAATAATTCAGGTTCATAAAAACTCCCTTGAATGTCTTCACCTCTGAGATCCTTTAGTTTGTAATTTATTGGATTTGTATATTGGATTTTATCAACTGTAAAAACTTCCTCAGACCAATTTGGTGTATAGCCCTTATCAAACACATTCCGTTTATACTTACTTATTCTAACCTTATCACCTATTTTGAATTTTGGTTTAGATGATACTTGCTCCAAATTACCATACAGATTAAAGTAAACAGTGCCTTCATTTTTCTTTTTACTGGCTTCTATGGGTGTCATTTTGATAGAACTATGTTTAGTGTTGTTATACTGTTTCACTAATTTGGGTAGCATTTCTAAATACTGTGTATTACCTTGAACAGTAAACTGTTTCCACATTTGGTTTTTATTGTACGGTTCCATCTTTCACAAACTGACGACTTTTCCTCATTCTCAGTTGAGTACAAGGTTATTTTATTCTTATCGAGTAGTTCCTTAACATGTTTGTTGTAATACTCTTTGCCTTTGTCTGTCCAAAGATATTGTGGTTTTCTACCTTCTTTAAGGATTGTTTTAAAAGCATTCATAACGGTTTCACCCTTTTTATCTTTTAATGGAACGATCCAACCATATTTACTAAACACGTCTAAAACCATCAGAAGGTATCTGTAGCCAGCATTCCATCGACTGAACTGTTGCATCTCAACAAGATCAGAGCACCATATTTCGTCAATATGATTTACAATAACAGGCCGCCGGGTGAAGTTACGCTTTATCGGTTTATGTAATTCATCAGCTAATTTTTCTTGCCAGTTTTCTTCACTCGACGGCCTTTTCCGTTTTTTGTCATCCTTTGGTTTACACCGAGACCTAGTTTCTGCTTCGTGTCGATGATATTTCTAGCCAGCCAATGTCCCCATTGTCTTTCATTGTAAGGCACGCTGTCTAATTCTTTCACCATTTTTCTATCAGCTTTATTCTTGCATTTTTTGTCATCCTTGCAAACCGAATAATCGACGTCGTGTTGCATTGCTATTGCATCCGTTTTACCATTCGGTTGGTCATAGATTTCCAATATCTCACCAGTCACTGGATCATACTCTAACTGCTTATCGAGAGGGTTGTATGGCCCAGTGTATTTATGACCAGGCAAAGTCCATCCTCCCTTTGGTCTTGGTAGTTTACCAATAGCTTTATGAATATCAACAGCACCACCTCTATAATAATCAACGTTATCCTTGACACCTTTGAATGCTTGGCCTGCTAATATCCTTCCAAGAGCAGCAAAACTGGGAGCGGGTGTTACAAAATTACTCATGATATATGCAGCTTTATCAACTGCTGTTGGCTTACGTCTGATTAAAGCACTACCTTTTTGCCCGCCTTGAGACGGGCCAACCCGTTTCCCGGCTGTTTAACGAATTTCGTCTTAGTGATTCCACATTCAGCGCAAGTGCATTTCATCATGGTTCGCTTGTTTTTGGTGTTTACAAATCTTTCACTTCCAGGTACACATTCTGTGACCTTTTTCTGTTTGACACAATATGATCTCATATATAATATGATTATATAAGATTAAGGTTCAATATATACGTTCTCATATTTTCCAGTTTTTGGATTTTTCACCAAACACATGACAGTACCCTTCTTTGGTTTGGTCCAGAATTTCTTGCTCGTCAAACCAGTTTTACCATCGAAAGCACCTTTCAAAATATCACCAGACCAATATCTGTCAAATACGTGGTCTGTTGATGGAATTACTTTCCTGACTATTTTTTCAGCCCATTTTGATACTTCAAGCGGTTTGCTTAACGGATTTTCACCTCCATACTGTTTTTTAAAGTAATTGATTATAAAACGATGATTGACAGTTTGATCATTCATATCAAATTCTGCATTATGTATTACATTAAGCATCGGGACATCTTTTTGTCTCTCCAAAAGATAGTATAAACACCAATAACCACAAAGAACCGAATCTCTCTCTTGGATCTCATCTCCTGAAAATAATACTAGTTTTCCGCTTGTTGAAAGATATTTTTGAACATCTGATGGCATTATTAACCCAAAAGAGTCAAAGTATTCACATGCGAAATCGTCAATATTTCTGTATGCTACCCAATGTGTTCCAGGTCCTATTAGTGAATCCAAATTGATAATACCACATTCTTTTTCATTGATATTTTCAGGAAGATTATCTCTCGAATATACACCTCTGAAATGTTTTATTCCCAGTTTTTTAACCCAATTCAATAAATCAAAATTACTCAATGGTTTGTTTACAAATTTTACAGAAGTGCTCCCAGCAACGGAATCCCTTTGAATGGACTGTTTTTTCCCAGAAGTAGGCCTTTGCCCTTTTTTTTGTTGTCCTTTTTTTTGGAGCTTTTTTTTTAATCCCCATGCCGACAGTATTATTCCATGTTCCAAAAAATGGAGGGCTCCTGTAATCCATCGGAAGGCTCATGTAATTCATTGGAAGAACCAATCCTCCATCTTGATTTGATAATGCTTGGGAGGTTTGTTCTGTTGTTGTTGTTGCTTTGGGTTTTTGTATTTTTGGTACATGAACATTGACTGATCGTCTTGACTTTTTTTTATCAACCTGCAAACCGCTTCCTGTCAGAGCATTCAACAACAATGGAACACCGATACTTGCAAGCAATGTCCCAAGAAAGCCTCCTGACTGAGTTTTAGTTGGCTGGATCACAAGTTGACCTCCAGTGTGAAGAGCTGATACAATTTGTTCTTTCTGCTTTTTTGTCAATAGGTCCTTATACTGAATAAGTTGATTGATTTTATTTTGTGGAACCAAAAAACCACCTGATTGACCTTTTCCAAATATCTTATCGACACCAAGACTCGCCAAACCAGATAGAGCACCAGTAGCTAAAGCCGGTAAAGCTTTCGAAGCAGCCTTAGTTGCATAAGGAAGGGCTTTCGCACCAAGTGTCAATAATGAACCCCAAAGAGAACCTCCATGCTGTTCGAGATGTGTGATCTGGGTTTTACTAATTTTCAAATCAACACCTGTTTTATTTTTCATGGCTTTTTGTATACGTTTCAACTGTGTTCTTGTAAGCATCAGATCATCATTACCAGTCAAATCACTTTTTGTCAATCGTATCGTTATAGCTGATTTATTTGACAAAGCTTTTGCCAGTTTCTGTTTCTGTCCAGCAGATAATTTTACTCCATATTTAACATATGACATATCTTGTATATGACATATGTTAGATTAAATGGTTATTTTTAGTTTGAATTTGTTGGACTGATAAAATTATTCCATTTATCGGAAAAGCAGCTTACCGTTCTGTTGAACCAGTTCAGCTTCCTGTTCATACAAAGTTAGTGCATATACACTGTAAGGTGTAGCTGTTGTTCCTGAAAGCTCATAACGGAATGTTAATTTTGTTGTACCGTCTCTAATGTCTGCTTTCTGTTTCGTTAAATCGAAATACAGAAATGGAAACAGTGTTTGGAAATTACTGATATTGATAAGCGATCCCTCACTGAATTCATTGTTCTTGTGAACGTATTTCAGAACATCTCTGTATGCCCGACTTAGGTCTGTTGATGGTGTATAATGTATCTCAGGATACTCATGACCGTTACCGACTTCAAGATGACAATTCTGAAGGGTTCTAGGATCTGTACTAACTGAAAAGGTGTTATAAAGAAATGGGTTGCTTGTCTGGCTATCAACATCTCCATCGTTTAGTATGAAAATGAAAACATGCCGCGGTTTTGATATCCCACTTGATATCTTGAAATGACCAGCTCGCTGTGTTGATGAATTACTTCTCTCAATGTTTTCACGGAGGTATGTCCATTTATACGGTTTCAGAAATTTGCTCATATATATGCTTTGTCCTTCACTGCTAAATGTGATTCGTGGTACGATCAGTTCCAGCTTAGTCAACACGACTCTACAATTATCTGCTGCCTGCCAGATCAAATTAGCATCTGATTCAAATTCAATGTTCATTTCCAATCGACCTGATGGCAGTAGATTCATTTCAAGAGCTTCGAAATAACTATATCTATTGAGAGGCAATTCTCTCGTGACAACACTTGACGTGCCCAGAAGCAGTTTCCTTTCAGCAAATCCTTTGTTATAAGCAGCTTGAGCTGGACGTTCTTCAGCTGCCCTATGGGTATCCAGATGAAAGAACTCGTTAGTTGCAGTAGATTGTGCATAACCTGGAGAATATTCGAGAAGGGATTTGATATTGACACAGTGATTGGCGTCGTTACAATCATATACCTTTTTTCCGTTCAGTTTGATATCAAAATTCCTTATGAAACTATGAATCGAATTAACAATTCCGTTATGATCGTTACCTGCTATGTTGGCTCCATCGGCTAATTTGTTCACTTTGAAACTGATCCCGAGACGAGCATTGTACCAGTCAAAAGGAGTTACTTCTCCTGAATTATCGGAAACAAAACGATAACCGTCTTTCTTTTGAGAACGATTGTTTGCAACTACTGTATTCAGTGGTGTTTCAAGCTCGAAAATAACATCTTCGTATCTCTCAACATATTTTGCGTTTCTAAAAGATTCCATATATATTTAGATTATATAATTTTACCTCTTCCTGATTTTACCTCCTGAAATAAGTCGATTAACTCTCTGAGCAATTTCGAAATCAGTTAATGGTTGATCAACTTGTTCACTGATTGTTTGTTGTTTTGGTTGTTTTTTGCTCAGTAATTGAACTATTTTATCACCGGCTTTATTTCCAAGGTGTTCACCTGTTTTTGTTGCTGCTTTTGTGGCTGCCGTGATAGCAGCTTTTTGAGCGATTTCCTTGGTTGTTTTACCAAATAGCTTGCTTCCAACTGATTTTAAAATATCTGTCAACCCTTTACCGTGAATTTCTCCAGTATGAATATGTTTTTTTACATATTTGCCAATTACTGGATCGAATCTCCTCTTAAGTTCACTTTGACGTGTCATATATCAATATATTAGATAAAACTGGATCTCAGGATCAAAGTCATGTGCCAATCGATACCATTTAAATCTATTGATCTTCCTATTGAATCTGTCAGTGTGATGCGCATTTCAGAGATCATCGTTTTTGAAACTGGACTGAATAGAGCCCTTTTAGGTTCGAATGTAAATGGATAGCTTCTTGTGAGATTATCGGTTGGTATTATAGCTAAAGTATTACTGAATTTTCCATCTGTGATTGAATCTGTGACAACGTCACAATTTATGTGTATAGTGTCGACAGAATTGGTGATATTTGGTAACTTGGTGCTATATTCTGTCTCTGTTATAATTTTTTGTTCGAATCCAATTAAATCACCGAATGTCGAATTCCGTATATCTAATTGCCAATTGTTACCAAGTTCAACAACAACACGGTATGACGAAAGCACAAAATAAATCTTCACCCCAACCTGATTATCACTTGGCTGATCTCCGTTTTCTGTAATAACCCCAATGATATATTCAGAAATGTCGTCATATGAATACATTCCGTCAACGAATTCTATATTTTTTTCAAGTAGAACCACTGTCTTTTGAATATTTTATCTTGTTGTTACCATATTCAGCATTGATATTATGCCATGAGTACGTCATTGATACTCGATCTACTGCTAATTCATGACGCATCTCGGTATCCAGATGCATGATAAGATCAAATTTGATTGTATAATCCTCTGGACGAGATCTTCCAATCTTCTGTCGATTTCTCGAATTGATATTAATTGCTCGTTCTTGCATGTATATATTTAGATTAGATAAACAATGAAATTACACTTTGATGACATAACTTTTCAATAAATCGTTAAGCTGATTGTTATCGATTTTGCCAAGTTGAAACAATTTATGCACGATCTCAGACATTTCACTCCTTGCACCGTCATTACCAGACATTATAGCACCACCAAGTAATTCCATCCTATCAACGAGATCAGTGATATCGTTATAATAGACTACACCTGACCCAAGTTTAGAGAATTTTTTAGAAGTTCTGTGGATAGGTATCTCACTCAGTTTATTCAATTGATTGAAAACCATCTTTGACAAATCACTATACTTCTTTTTGCTATTAAATCTCTTTGTTAGCAGATCAAGAGTGTCGAAATCAACCTTTTTATCAAGTACTTTCTCACCATCTTTTTTCGCCACCAGATGTAACTGTCCCATCAATTTCGGAATATCGATGATCAGATTACCATATTGACCACCAGATGATATCTTGTACGCATTTCTTTTTGGTTGTGTATAACCTGTTCCAATGGTCTTTTTACCTTTAGGTATAATTTTTATACGATTTCTGTATTTTTGCAACAAATTGATGTCTTTTGTTGTTTCATCAATTTGGTCTTTATTTTTTGTTTTTCCTTTCCCTTTTGATAAATTACCCTTTTTAGCACCGAGTTTATTCAATTTTTTACCAAGATTTTCGTCGTATTCATCAATGTCTAGGGTCCCATCAATTGAAGGCTTCAATACATCGCTGGGAGGATATAATTCATACTTGGTCAATTTTTGTATTTCATCTTTATCAAAACCTTTATCAACATCAGACTTAAATTCAGGTTTCATCATAGCAGGTTTATAACCAATAGGAAGTTTGGTTGCTTCTTGTGGTTGTTCATCAGGTAGTTGCTGAAACATAATAAGATTTTCAAGACCTGATGTTAATGCTTTTTGGTTTTTCTGCAACTGTCCAAGCAATTTGTCCTGTTTCTCGTCAATAGCTTCTTTAACCTCTTCTTGTGCTTTAACAATCGGCTTATACACCTCAGATAATTCCTCTTGAACATCTTGTAATCCATGTTTGAATTCTTTCAGCGTGTTTCGAACATTACTAACTTGTTTACCAGCTTTGATTCTGGCCTCTGATATTTTCTTAATTCTTTCTATGTCCATAATATATATTGCTTAGATAAAACTTATCTTAACTTATCTCAACTTATCTCAACTTATCTCAACTTATCTAATATATTATATATGGAAATACCAAATTATGACAGCAACAGTGATAAAACAAACAGTTACAAACAATTGCATCAATATATGCCAGATGACACATTCCGAATGTTGATTTGTGGTGGTTCAGGATCTGGGAAAACTAATCTGCTTTATCATATGTTGATGAAGCCATTAGTATTTTATGATCAGATCCATTTGTATGCCAAAAACTTGGAACAAGAAAAATATCAGAATATGATAAAGAATTTCAATGAAATTAGTCAATCTGTTGGCTATGATGTTCTCGTATGTAGTAATAATGAAATAGTACCTGTTGAAAATATGGAAAATGAAGCACAGAAGATAGTTATCTTTGACGATTTTTATGTGAAAAGAATCAGAAACCTCTGATCGATTATTTCATAAGAGGTCGACATAAAAATTGTTCAGTCATTTATTTGAGTCAATCATTCTATGGAACACCAAAAGATATAAGATTGAACTGTTCTCATTTCTGTGTTTATGAATTCCCAAGTAGCAATGAACGTAATTTAATATCTAGAGAGTTGAGTGTTGATAAGGAACAATATATCAAAGCAACCAAAAAACCGTATTCGTTCCTGTATGTAGACAAACCAAAGAAGTTGATAAATAGAAACTTTTATGGAAAAATATAATAACTTATCATAATCTAATCATATTATATATGGGAATTTTTAATGAACATAGTTCAACTTCATCATCAGACACAGTTTCATCAGGTACTCAAGGTCCTCGGGGTGCTCCTGGTCCTGCTGGTCCTGCTGGTCAACGGGGTCTTCCTGGTCCTAAAGGTGACAAAGGTGATAAAGGAGATATAGGACCACAAGGACCTCGGGGTCTAAAAGGTAACAAAGGTGATAAAGGCGACAAAGGCGACAAGGGTGATAAAGGTGATAAGGGCGATAAAGGTGATATAGGACCACAAGGACCTCGGGGTCTAAAAGGTAATAAAGGTGATAAAGGGGACAAAGGCGACAAAGGCGATATTGGTCCTCCCGGACCTCAGGGTAACGCAAGTATTTCTGCTGATATCGACCTGGAAAATAAATATAATATTTTAAGATTAAAAAGCAATCCTTATCCTATAACCGGTGATTTAACGAAGGCAATAAGCTATCAAGATATGAGAAATATCTTTCTTTCGAAAAAAGAGGGTGGAAAAATGGAGGCAAGCATTGATATGAACAATAATACAATCTACAACGTAAAAGATCCAACACAGGCAGATCAAGCCACAAACAAAAAGTATGTCGAAAATCAGCTTGAAAAAAAACTGGATAAAGGAGCTGATATTGATATGAAAAATAAATCAATTACCAATCTTGATCTTCCATCAAACCAAAGAGACGCCGCATGTGTCGAGTTTGTTAACAACAGAATTGATGACATGACACAAAAAAAGTTTCTCAAAGTTGATGGTACCAACAATATGACTGGAAACTTGAATTTAAATAACAATAAAATTGTTAACTTACAAACCGATTCAAAAAATTCGAAATCCGCAGTTAATGTTGAGTTAATGGAAAATGAAATAACAACTATGAGAGATCTTGTCACTCAAAAAATTCATGAATCTCAGATCATTAATTCAGGGCAAAAACGAGACGCCTTCAGATACTTGATGGAAGACACTGATGAATCTTCGAGTGAAAACAATATCGAGGTTTTGGGTATTGTTGATTTTTCCAATTCTCCACATCAAATTAATAAAAAAGCTTACCAACTTAAACTCTTGTTTGAAAAAAGCTCACCCAACCAGTACCAGTCACGCCTTGGTTTAATTTTAACCTTTTTAAACTTCCAGTCGGTTACTATACTTTGGTAGTTGAATGGTTTCCGCCGGAAATGAGTGAGTTGAGTGTGGCAGTGCAAGGCACTACGATTTCAATTTCTAATTATGCAACAAAAACATTCGAAAACTATACCAAAACAGTTATCAATTTTCACCGATGGGGTAGCTCGCCTCCACAATTTATATATCTCGATCTGCACGGTACAGTCAGTAAGCAATCGTTTTTAACAATTGGGCATTTAATTGTCTATGGTGTTAAAGAAACAATTTCAAATGTTGACCCAAGTGTCTATGACACCGCTTTTGTTATTGAAAACGGGAAAATGGTTATGCAAACAGATCTTTCTTTAAACGGGCACCAACTACGCTCTTCCATTCACCACATAAACGGTTTTTTAAATTCGACAAAGGGGGACAAAAATGTTGTTTTAAATGGTGCCGAAATAATTTCATTGCCGGGTGAAGCGATTTTGAAAAATATTGATCTATATTGTACGCGTCCAACCACTTCTTCGGATTCTCATGTCACTGTACATAAACACAAAAAAATATCTTGAAAACTCAAAACATCTTTACGGAATTTTTTCACTGGAACTCTAAGCTCTTCAATTATTTTTACCTCAGAAAAAAGTGGGTGGTATCAGACGATAAACCCAAATTCTTTCCAAATGCCTTCGTCCGGGATTTTGGCTTTTGAACTAAATATAAATGATGATATTTGGAAAAGTTACAACGCAATTATACTTCGTATCGAGTATCAAACAAGTGCGTGATTACTTTCCACAAAAAAATTTACATTTATTATATAGCACAATGCAGGATATCCATCTGATTGGAGCATGGAATGCTTTTTAGAATATATTATCCCAAAAGAAATAAGCGTTGAGGTTTCCGATGAAAAACATAATGAATAATCTAAACAATATAATATGAAAACATCAACTTTAATCAACGAAATTATTGAGAATATAGAAAAAATAGTTCGAAACATTAGAAAATTATACATCCATGGGGAGCTTTGGTGAGCTCAGGATTTCACAGCAAGAAGTAATTCAAGGCGTGAAGTTCTGTCAATCTATTAATGATCTTGCGGTTAGTTCGGTTCCACGGGTGGTATAATAAATTGACATTCTAGTGTAACATGTTAATTTACACATCAAACATATGCCTGTGCAATCACTGTCGGCAAAACATTTCGCCAACTATGTTCTTCGGTCAGTAACAAAACGCATGATTTAGATGCGTGAGGGTATATTTTGAAACCAAAACTTGCGGTCCATTTTGATTGACGGTCTACATAACGAACGACAAAATCTATGCCTTGATCTACGCGTTATTTATAGTTTTCAAATGACTATACATTGCGAAACAGAGTACTGTATTTAGTACGGGGACAAGTCAATTAGAACCTCGCATACATTTCTGTTTGTGACAAGGTATTATTTTGCGATGCATTTCAACTTTCATTTGAAATTGAAATTCGACGTTTTGTACACCCGGTGTACACCGAACGCTAATAATGTACTCGCCAACCCGGGCTTGCCAATCAGTTTGACCTGAGTTTGATCTGTTTAATGACGTTCCCTCATCAATTATCCCTCCCGGCGACAATCAATTGTCTACCATGTACCATACTTCAATGTACAACATATACAAAGCTTTCACACAGGAAGAGACCCAATTCGTAGATCTGATTGGTGTTGAAGACTAATAAGTTAAAAGGCTACAAGATCATTAATATTCTACTTGAGCGGAAATAACAATCTACAGAGGACAATGAGTTTACTGTGACACTGGTAGGCTCGATAAAATAGAGCTATGGCGTCGATCGCGCCTCGTCCAAGTATCCTTGGTCGCTTTCCGCATGTTTCCAGAGTTACTGGATATAATCGGGACCCAGAAAAGCACTGGTATGTAGTCACTAAGCTTGCGTACGGCTTAAGGCTTAAGATGAATTTGCTAAGCGCGAAATTTTCACCACTTTCCTGACGAAATACAGTGTAGCATCAATACATCGGAAGCCCGCCAAGCGAGGTTGTGACTTCAACAGACAACCAAGCCATAGTTTTGTCTCGTCGTTTGAGCTTTATGCCAGATTGTCTCGGCAGCGAGAGTGTGCGAAAGACGGGTTGGCTCGCTCCTCAAAATTTGGCCGTGTTGTGGAAGCGGTAAAAGGAATTGCTTTGGACTGTGACTCACCGTGTAGTTTTGGCGGGAAAACTTCGGGTTGAATCACAGTGCCCTTTTAGGAAGCATATACCCATAGATAGAGGTAATTTTGCCTTCGCATTAATCTGCTCTGTGCCCTTTTAGGTAGCACATACCCAAGGACACAAGTAATTTTGCCTTCGCATTAATCTGCCCTGTGCCCTTTTAGGTAGCACATACCCAAGGACACAAGTAATTTTGCCTTCGCGTTAATCTGCTCTGTGCCCTTTTAGGTAGCACATACCCAAGGGTTCAGTTAAATTTTCCTTTGCACTAATCTGTTCTGTGCCCTTTTAGGTAGCACATACCCAAGGGCACAAGTAATTTTGCCTTCGCGTTACTCTGCTCTGTGCCCTTTTAGGTAGCACATACCCAAGGGTTCAGTTAATTTTGCCTTCGCATTAATCTGTTCTGTGCCCTTTTAGGTAGCACATACCCAAGGGTTCAGTTAATTTTGCCTTCGCGTTAATCTGCTCTGTGCCCTTTTAGGTAGCACATACCCAAGGGTTCAGTTAATTTTGCCTTCGCATTAATCTGCTCTGTGCCCTTTTAGGTAGCACATACCCAAGGGTTCAGTTAATTTTGCCTTCGCGTTAATCTGCTCTGTGCCCTTTTAGGTAGCACATACCCAAGGGTTCAGTTAATTTTGCCTTCGCGTTAATCTGCTCTGTGCCCTTTTAGGTAGCACATACCCAAGGGTTCAGTTAATTTTGCCTTCGCGTTAATCTGCTCTGTGCCCTTTTAGGTAGCACATACCCAAGGGTTCAGTTAATTTTGCCTTCGCATTAATCTGCTCTGTGCCCTTTTAGGTAGCACATACCCAAGGGTTCAGTTAATTTTGCCTTCGCATTAATCTGCTCTGTGCCCTTTTAGGTAGCACATACCCAAGGGTTCAGTTAATTTTGCCTTCGTGTTAATCTGCTCTGTGCCCTTTTAGGTAGCACATACCCAAGGGTTCAGTTAATTTTGCCTTCGTGTTAATCTGCTCTGTGCCCTTTTAGGTAGCACATACCCAAGGACACAAGTAAATTTGCCTTCGCGTTAATCCGCTCTGTGCCTTTTTAGGTAGCACATACCCAAGGGCACGGTTAATTTTGCCTTCGCGTTAATCTACTCTGTGCTTCTACATAGCATATACCCAAGGGTACGGCTAAAATTAATCTGCTCTGTACGGCGAAATATTTTAATTTGGCAGCATATAAATACCCAAGGAAATCTATCGCGCGCGCGTCACGATTCTACGCAGCGGGCGATTTTCGCGCTGGCTCGCGTTCTTTCCGGCGTGAAATATAAACCCAGCTGATGTACACATCTCACCCAACGCGCGCCGGCTTGAATCACTATTAACATCTCGGAATCATTCACGCTGGTGGTCCAGGGAAATTTACACAGAACAAATCGAGAACCACGTAAAGCAGCGGAAATACTCAATGCCCAGGTTAATGCTACTTTGATGTATGCCCAGGATCCAGAGAAGTGATGCCCCGATTGCCTTCGATGTCCAGTCACGTCAACAAGGTCGAATAAACAGTAGCAGAGATTGCGGTGAAATTTATCTCGCAAGCAGGCTTGCTCTTTCAGGCTTATGCCTTATGCAAGCGACAAAAGCTGGGGTACTTGCTCCGCCTGTGCCCTCAAAGTAACTACTCTCTTTGTTTGTTTGTTTTTTAGTAGAAATCAGTTTAGTTACTTGATAAAAAATAAGCTGCAATCAGGTTAAAATTTCACTGCGATCTTGTTTTCTTTAGTCATACAAAGGGACAGACGAAAAGAAATTCAACGAAACCAAGCCAAGAAATTTCTAACGAACACTTGATCCACGCTGGCTTTCACGTTGTAGGGCAAAAAGGTGCCTGGCAAAGGATGTTAAAAGCGAACAAATTTCTCGATCTTATGCGAAAAATTATCCACGCGTGATCTGCGGCCAGACGACCGGCCAGACTCTATTTCCGTTCGATTAAACGGGCCCGCGGTAACCGCAGAGCAAGAAAAGTTTTTAGCGGACGACCAAATAAAGTAAATAAGAGGAAATATAAAGAACGCTGCTAAAATTGGGCCCAATAGAAGATTATATTGCGCGCTTTATTTTTCCTTTTTTTTTTCTCTTCTCTGTTTGTCAACAGGTCTCAATAAATTGTAATTATCTGTCAACATCGTCATATTTTGCAGCAAGAAGCTAACACCTCGTTTCATTCTTATGAATCCTTAAGGTGACAAATCATGGCGTTAAGTTACTGTTAATATTAACTGAGGGGGGATTCAATCCCCCTTCAGCTAATTTACATAACAAATCCTGAAGCGATCAAAGCCTGTCATGAGTATTAAGAAATCGTTCAAAAAAGAAAAAATTTAACCATATAATATATATGGATAGACGTGAAAGCATATTCAATTGGAACCATATTTCAGAAAATTTAACGGACGATCAAATATCTGAGTTGAAAGCATTGTACAAATTCTATCATAAAAAATATTGGCTTTTCAAAATGACTTTCAAATATTTCAAAAAAGCAGAGCTTGCATGTAATATCGGATCTGCTTTATTGGTATTAACAGGAACAATAGTTGGTGGTGTAACACTAAATCCCGCTGTTCTCGGAACAATATCAGTCTGGTTCTGGGCTCTTGCTTAAAACATATTCAGAGATCAAAAATTACAAGAGAAAAATTGAAATGAGTAAATTCGCCTATACATCTTATGCAAAGGTTTTAACAGATTTACGATCCTTTATGAGAGGACTGAAGTATGATGAAAAAGAATTTCTTGATTATGTCAAAGTTATAGATGAAATAATCATTGATATGTGCCCTTTAACTGACAATTTTGAAAAGAAATATAATAAGATGTTCATCCAACAATAGATTTCATTTTATCACCAATAAGAGACAATACTTACCCAATATCGATTGTAAAAAGCTAATGTTTTTTTCGATTTACTAATTGGAATATTTTTGTAAGGTATTCCCATCATCTTGAATATCTTTCTCATAATGAAATTTACGCTAATCATCCTTTTCCTTGTACCATTAACTTCATTAAGAACCTTACCTATCTCGACATATATAGCATCAATCTTATGTTTCTGACAGTTTGATATTTCAATATTATATTTTTCTTCGATATCGAGTAATATGTTGTTGATGTGGTACTCTCGATGGTAAATAGATTTCCTCTTCAGTTTATGTCTGTTCTCATAAAAATTAACATACTCTACTGATGATTTATATCCTTGAACAATACCACAACTTAAACATGCTAACATCCCATCGTCGTTAATAATATACTGATTATCACAGCATGAATAATATTTCACTAAACGATCTTGTGGTTTTTCATTAGAATCTTCCAATTTTTGGTCACAAAAAGGACAAACAATATCTCCTGATTCTTTCAGTTCATCATGTAATTCCTTGTTACAATTCATTCTATACTATTATATGAGATATTTTTTTATGTTACTATAACATGACGTCACGACACAGCTGTGTCAGTCTAAATCTTACAGGTATCACAATAGAAATCTGATGACTCATTTCCGAGAATTTCAAGACTTCCTGTTTTCCGAGAATTTTAGACTTCCTGTTGTATGAAATCACGCGATGTAAAATGCGTTCGTTTCCATATGAAATAAAAACATATAGATTTCCATAAAATGTTTGCCATCAAATGGAAAGTAGTTACATAGTTGGGTTTGGTAAGAGCGCATTTTCAAAAATGCTCTCGTACCCCCAACTATATAACTACTCGTATTGGTGGAATTGGTGACTAAAGCTGCTCTAGCGAATAGCATTGCTTGTTAGAATCATGCTTAATAAATAAATATACGTGTTGTTTCACAAACTTGTTCAGACGAGAACCTAATTAAACTTAGCAAAAAATAGAATTCGGTAGACTAAGAAAATATTTCCTCAAAACAGCGGCAAGAAAGGATTGAAGAAAACTACTGCGTGAGTGCAATTTTATTCTTATTTGTGAATTCGTTATAGATTTTGATGTTAATTCTGATGCTTCTTTTCTTTTCCAAGGTTTAAATTTTGCTCCCCATTCACAAAACTAGGCTCCAAGTTTCTGGATCAAAGGTAAGCTGTTCATCTTTCTTACGATGGAGAATCCCGATACAGAAAGCAAGCAAATATTCTGCTACATAAGAACTGGCCAAACAAACATTCGTAAAAATCAGACGACTTCAGTAATATTAGTGCGGTATTTTGTGTAAATTAGCAGCTATTTGTAAGTTCTTCTAAAAGTAAACTAAAGTACTCTTTTTTAGCAAGGTAATCTTGAAGTCGTGTGTAAGCTATGTTTTATTTTACGATAAGGAAAATGAAACAGAGAATGGTTCTCAACTTTGTCATGCAGTTCAATCACTTGAGCACACGTCCACTGACCGTACAAGCTACACTTACTAAAGGACATGAATCTCGTTAAAATTGGCTTTTTTCTAGACAATGGGTAGCGCACAAAATTTTCAGTCGCTAAAATACCAGAATGACACAGCGAAGAACAGACCTTCTAAGGTCATCTGTGCAACAAGCAAGAATCTTTTGTTTGGCTTCGTTTCAGCTCTGAGCAGTGGAAAATAACTGACAATTAAGTGTGTTACATTGCTTCAAATCGTGGCAAAAACGAAATAGAAAGTAATATAAACTTTTTCGAATTTTAGGCCCACGCTATTAATTAGGTAATTTTAGCATTTTACAGCCCAGGCTGTAAATACGTTCTTTTCCACAAGGTCACACGTTTGGCACTGCGATCTGTGTTGCTGTCTTTCAAGAAAAAATTATACTTAACCTGGTTTTTTCATCTGGTTGATTTGGACGAATTTTCTCTTCCACCCTTTCTCGTGGTGGTTTTGAAATGGAAACGGTTTTGTTCCTAGACCACGGCTGCTCCTGTTCTGAAATCGTTCACGTGATCAGCCCTAAATCTTGTTTTAACATGTAATGGGTCACGTAACTCATCAAAACAAAACAAAACAAAAGAGGTCGCAGTATTGGTCGGATCAAAAAGGATCTAACCAATAAGAAATCTTGTCTTATATTGCTTGCGCTCAGTTCTTAATCGTGTTTTGGCTTGCAACATATTAAACAAAGCAAAATCATGAAAGGTTGTCCCTAATTTTCTAAACTAGAAAGAACTTACCAATAGGAGTACTCGTCTGATTACACGTAATCAGCTTCAAAACACGTTTTAACGCGACACTCGTTCGGTAAAGTTTAAGAAGGTCTGTTGAGAGCAAATGATCATTTTCTCTTGGTTCAAGCTATAGTTCTGTGATTCAGATGATTAAAGTCACACCACCAAGGTTGGTACCTTGTATCAATTAAGCTTAATTTAACGAAACAACTTTTACATTTAAGCTGACTTAAAATGGAATTAAGCCTTTAAATAATGGTTAGAAAAGTTGTAAAAATGCAAAGAAAATACATTTGGGAGACATACGGAAATTGAAAACGAGGAAAAGAACTGAAAATTCAGTTGTACCTCGGGATTAATATCTGCAGTAACGAAGTTCAAAAAGCTGAAAAAAGTTTTGTTTAAGTCGGTTAGTTGCAAGTGGTAGCTCTTAGTGGATTTATTCGTATTTAAGTCTTATTTCTATGTTTTGGAGCTTAAGAACAACCGCAAAACGTTGGGCTTAAGTCGTGGATCTCCTTTAATTAACTCATCGCGAAAAATAAAAATAACTTAATTCATTAAATCAAATATTCTTTTGACTTAAATTTTGAACAGACAATGATTTTACATGATTTTGTACATTAAAAAGACAAGTTTGACACGTCCTCAGGCCTTGACAAAAAAACTATGAATTCTTTAACTTATATTTGTCTTTTTGTTTCCATCGCGTAAAGGATTTAACAGTTCCCGAGATATCAAAGTTTAAAATTCATTAAACTTTGAGCTCCCCTAAACTATTATAATTGCTAAATACAAATGATAAGAGATCGATATCAAGCCATGTCGTTGTCTTAATCGCTGGATATTCAGTTGTATAGGTTTCAAGTAAAAGCCAAGACAACAACATGAAAAAACCGCTGACCACCGTGTGTGTACTGCTTTCCCTGCTGATCGCCTTGTTTTTTTCGAATGGCAACAGCAGCAGCAAGCCACGTGACAATAAGGTCAGTTCAATAGCCCCGTTACTATCCTTTCTTTTCTCTAACAGCTCTCAATATTTATCTCTCTTTTTCTTTTTTGGGGGTGGGGAGGGGTCCTTCATTTCAAAGAAACAAAACGCCTAGGCAAGTGTTGTCAATTTGAAAAAACATAATTTGGGCAAAAAGTTTTCAGGGGCAACTACATATACTTAGTGACTTGAAATTATTAAATGAAATCTATCATTTATTGGTTGAGCCATACACAAAAATATTTTGCCCTACGCACAAGTTTTGGAGGCTGGAGAAGAGCGCGCGACGATTCCAAAGAACGTGGATGGTCAAGAAATTGAGTTTTATTCTGTTCACTTAGGGCCCTCAACAGACCTTGCCAAACGGATCTTGTGCTCACAGTGCTTGTTGCTGCACACCTGGAATTCCAGGCATCCCAGGAAGCCCTGGACCCGCGGGACCAGCAGGTGTTGCGGGTGCACCCGGTAGTAAGGGTGATGCAGGTGCTCGTGGAAGCCAAGGCCCTCCAGGTCCCAAGGCACCTCAAGGACCCTCGGGTCCTGCAGGTCCACCTGGCAAGAAAGGCGATGCAGGTCCTCGTGGAAGCCAAGGTCCTCCAGGATCTTTTGGACGTAACTGGAAACAGTGCGTTTATAAGGATTTGCACGACGGCAGGGACAGTGGATTGATCAAGGTAAACTGCTTGTGCCTTATTAAACAAGAGATTTTCTAGATAGTACGGTAGGTCAATTCGTGCACCCCCAAGGAAGGAGATTAACGTATAATGATCTTAATTAGAGTAGAGGCAAAGGAATTGAGGTTTATTGAGGTTTTTATTGCCAAAGAGCAAACGGAGCGAAGCTATATATATAACGTTAATTATTTGTTTCAAGATTATTTAAGCTGGAATTTTCCATACCACAACATTGAGTCCTACTGATACTCACTTGTAACTTTTATCTCTTTTAAATTATTTTTAGGAATGTGTTTTTAAGAAAACTTCAGACAACACAGGACTGCGAGTCTTCTGGAATGGCAATCTTCGCATCTACAACTGCAACTATTGTTGCAGGCGATGGTATTTCACCTTCAACGGTGCAGAATGCGGGACTCCGGAGGCAATTGATGGTATAGTATACATGGCAATTGGAAGTGGCAGCAGGCAACAAGATATACACCGCGTAAGGCAAATCGAAGGAGTCTGCGAGAAGGTCAAGAAGGGGGTGGTGCGCGTTGGATTCTGGGTCGGTAATTGTCGTCTCGGGGGATCTGCTGACGCGATGACGGGTGATTATTCTGTGTCCCGGATCTACGTGGAAGAAATACCTCCTCCACAGGCTTAAAAAGAGTACTGTCTAGATTTTCTCTTCAAAGTTTTAAGTTGTTTTAGTGGTGAAGGTTGAATAATCGTTAAGGTCTAAAAATGAACATTTAATTCGGTAATCGGGGATAGAAAGCGAGCAAGCAGCGTTTACTTAAAAAAACAAACAAACACAAACAGAAAGGAAACAGCCATTTTCGTTATCAAAAATGATGTTTGATCGGTGTAGGGTTTAAAGCCCATTGTACTAAAAACAAGCAATTTGCAAATAAAGGTGTGGTAAATGAATAGGCTGTCTCTGTAAACAAAAAATATTAATAATAATAAAAAAAACGATTAAAAATTGAACTGTAACCAGGATAAGACATATTAAAAATGTAAAAAGCGTTCTCTGGTTTAAAAAGTTTAAGAGAAATATAAGCTTTCGGCTATTATACTATAGCCTTTAACGAATGTAAAAAGAAATGAAAGCGCATGATTGGAAATATATGCAAGGGAGGGTGTGAAAAGATTAAACACAAGAATACAATAGAAGTGTAAAAAAGCTAAAAATGGACAAAAACGGACAAAATAAGAATTACAATAAGATAGAGTATTGTCTTGGTAGCGGTTTGGAATTATTGTCTGCGCCGACAGTTTTGGCAGTATGCCAGGATTCTAGTGTTCTTCGAATACGGTAATTGCCTTTGTCTATCACGGTAGCGCCATCAAAATCAATTGAATGATTGTTTTGCCAAGCATGGTTGGCAATGTTCGAGCCTCTAGTATTCCCTTCTCCTAAGTTTAGGCAGCCCCTGGATCTACAATTCAATGTTGTTTACAAAATCCCGTGCGCTGATTGCTGTTGGAGTTACGTAGGAGAAACTGGCAGATGTTTTAAAACCCGAAGAAAGGAACATCAACGAAATCTTAAAAATTATACTAGAGGCTCGAACATTGCCAACCATGCTTGGCAAAACAATCATTCAATTGATTTTGATGGCGCTACCGTGATAGACAAAGGCAATTACCGTATTCGAAGAACACTAGAATCCTGGCATACTGCCAAAACTGTCGGCGCAGACAATAATTCCAAACCGCTACCAAGACAATACTCTATCTTATTGTAATTCTTATTTTGTCCGTTTTTGTCCATTTTTAGCTTTTTTACACTTCTATTGTATTCTTGTGTTTAATCTTTTCACACCCTCCCTTGCATATATTTCCAATCATGCGCTTTCATTTCTTTTTACATTCGTTAAAGGCTATAGTATAATAGCCGAAAGCTTATATTTCTCTTAAACTTTTTAAACCAGAGAACGCTTTTTACATTTTTAATAAAAAAAACACCCACTCAATTTTGGCGTCAAAATAAGTTTGCCTGAAACTCTCCCAACTGAAAGACTCTACCGAGGGTAGAACTAAAACAGATTGGTTTGGTCCAAAATGATTTCATTTTCAAAATGATTTCTGAGCTGTTAAATATTTTGTCCCGCCTGGGCCCGTTTCAACGTCTCGAAAATTAAAAATTGGGCACTTTTTGTGGCGTTGTAAAATATTCGATTCGCGTCATCTAGCAATGAATTTGATATCAATTTGCTCATAAGCCTTTCTAGTTTTCTAAATGAGTAACAATTTTCCTCTCGATTTAACTTGAAAGACGAAATCACTCGTATGAGCCCCACCAATCGCCATTCAAAAACGCCCTTGATCTGGAAGTTTATTTTTACAATCTAGGACTTAGTTGACACCTCTAGCCTGCATAGTGGAACAGTGCAGTCCTTTATCGGCACAAATATGCAAAACCCCCTGTACGATTTCAGTATTTCAAGAGTTATGACCGTTTGTATCAGTACATTTGCCCGCATTTGCAATTTTTCCGCCTACTGTCATAAATACAGCTTACCTCCTTTGCAGCTCGGGCTTATTTCCAACTTAATTCAGCCATTTTCCAGTTCCTTTTGTGTCGCTTGGCAGTGGCGAGCCAAAACTTTAAACCATGGCCACGTTTCCCGCTCATCGATTCGGATAATAAGCTATCCAACTTTGGTATTTAGGAAGATAATGGAGAAGTTAACGCTTAGATCTCGGAGAAATCCTTGCGTTAAAGCGGATGAAACATTCGTCGCCATGTGTAGCGATGCTACTTTCGCAAAGGTCTCCATAAACCACTGATTGCATGAGGATTCTCTAGCTGCTGTTTTTTCGAAAAATGGAAACCCTCAAAAATTTCATACCAAACCCTGATTACTAGAATTAAACATTAAAATTCTTCTAGAACCCTACTATTTTCAACATTTTTCAATACAGTCATAAATAGCACGCGTTGTATAAAATTGCGTTCCCCGTATATTTGCGTGACTACTTGTTGAAGAAGACGCTCGTGGTAGACGCCCGGGGTAAGAGGTTCTCTTAAAAAAGAAATATTTTGCATTTTATTAAATCCTTTTTTGTGGAAAATGTTTTGGAAGATCTTGAGCCAGAATAAAGGGACAACTGGAACAAAGTCATAAAGCATCAATAGGGAAATTAAACACAGACGGTGTTCAACTACGGACGGCACTCGGAAGTTTGACGTTTTTCTTTTGACCCATTCTGATGCCAACACATCAATAACGGCAAGCAACCAGATACCAAAACAAGAGTTATCCAGCCTTTGATGAAGAGCTGAAACAGTCCAGCAAAGGAAGGACAAGGAAACATTCAACTTCCGGTTGACATCCGAGGCTCAAAAGCAGTCAACTTTAGTTCCCTAACGATCTTGCCTTTGCTCTACGACGAGTTCAAGGCAAGACTTACGTAACTCTCCTCAATGCAGTTCAGAAGTGAAATTTCATTGACTGATTATATACTGTAGCTAGATTTGTTACTGGAAATCAAATCAGTGGCGATGTCAATGAAAGGGGGGGGGGGGTGGGGGTTTGATTAAAGAAATTTGTTGGCACTGGAGAGTAATGGGGATCCCCTTAATGGCCTATTCCTAATTACCATTAAGTGACCCTGAAAAGAGCAGTGTTATGTTACCCAGTTTGCTTTTGACAAAAACTTGAATAATTTAACAAGAAATAATAACTAGAGACGTTGCTATGTAAAACGTCTGGATAAGCAAAGCAAAAAATATTTTCAAATGCCCAGGTGAAACTGGCAAATTGATAAACGTGGGGAATTCTAATAATATTTTCCGGTAGCTCAGAATTTGCTGTGGTCTGCATTACCTGACGCCAGGTTAAACGCAGAAGTTGATAGCTGTAAAAACTGTTATCTGGCCGAACTCTGGCGGACAGGAAGACCTGTTTATAAGAATGTTAACTTGATTTTAAATTTATGGCATAACTACAATTGACGATTTTAAATGAGCCGAATAAAATACAAGAATGTGGTACTCGTTACAAAACTCCTCGTTTTCTATTGCCCCCAGGTCAGAAAAGGAATTAAGCCAAATGTTTCATTCCGCTATGTTGCCTGTAGACCAATTCGTCTCTTTTTCAAAGCAAGAAAAAAAAAACAGTACTGGCTTAACAGGGCCGTAGCAAGGGGAGAGGCCGGGGCCGGGGTGGGGCTCCTCCAGTTTTTTGCCCCCAAAAAGTAAAAACACACATGCATCAAAAGGTGAAAATAAAATTTCATTTCCCATTGCTTTGAAACAATAACAAGATGTCAATAATTCCGAAAGGAATCATTTCTGATAAACTACAATTTCCATTTCCCCAATTCATATTTTCACTTTTGTATTACTTGACGATAGAGTGTATTTGCACTAGATTTAACCAGAAGGACTTCAAGTTCTACCAAAGCGTGCAGGAACTTCTTTTGAAGGCTGTAGCATGCGAAGACCACAGAGAAGAACTAGCGAAAGTGATGGCCGTGTACGGGGAATGGCGGGATACTGACCTGCAGCAGTGCAAGCTAGAACCCCAGCTGTCCTTTCTTCAGCTTCTTGCAGACATGGTGCAGTCAGTGGGGTACGACACCTCCCGATTCGACATTGCTGATCTGCTGGACTTTTGTCATTCACTCGGAAATGCTTTTAAACTTATAGTTAGTGAGATTTGCACACTTACTAAGCCTATGTTTGTCATGCCTGCTACCAGCGTGGTTAGCGAGCGCTCCTTCTCCGCCTCAAGGCAGGTCACGACCTACCTGCGTTTAACCACGGGAACGGTCAGGCTCAACCACCTCATGCTTCTGCATGTCCACAAGGAAATAGCAGATGGTATGGACATAGTGGAGGTTGCCAATTTGTTTGTGGGGGACCACAACCACCAGCGCAAGCATTTGTTTGGGAAGTTTTCAAAATACGACCTTCCGATGAAGTCTGTGTTTGCCTCTAATGCAACTCAGACAGTCTAAAATGACTACGAACTTACTATGAAACAATTGCTGCTTTCAAGAAAAAGAGACTAGTCCAATGGGTCCTCCGCACCCAAAACCCTCAACTTTTAAAATACAACAAGCTACTTAAAATCTTTGTGCCCCCTCCCCCCACCCCCTTTTCTCAAGGCTTGCTACGGCCCTGGGTTAGAATGAGTAATGGCATCCTAAAAGACACAAAGGCACATGAGTTTACACCAAAATAATCGGCTGATTATTTTTGCCCTAGGCTCTCGGCTGGTGTCGAGAGAATGGGATGTATTTCAATTAGTAGTAATATGCACAGTTGTATTTTTATATAAGGAACTTGCTACAAGTCTCTCTATTTTTTCGCTTTGGTGACCCCTGTAGTGGTAGAGGTTGTCTCCATGCCTGTGGGAAACGCGAGGACGTGAAAAGCTACCTCAGTAAGAGGAAACAAGATCGCTGCTAAAATTCAGCCTGAACACCAGGCCGAATTTTAACACAGAGATTCTGAAAAGCCCACCAGGTCAAGGCTGGTGGGCGAAATACGAGATGGCAAGAAGTTATTGAAATCAGGGAAGATCCTGGTGAGAAGGGCTTTAAGACAACATTGGCCGGGGAGGTGACCATAAATTGTTTTTGCAGGGTTGTAACTGAGATTCCGGATATCGTGACGAGTGAAATCTGAGGAGAGGACAAACCTTCAGTGGATAGGGGAGGGAGGGGTGAGGATACACGTCAGCCCCCCCCCCTCAAGTATTATGTGTAGCTATGGCCTTTGTTTCTCTCTGAGTGCTTCCGCACAGTCTCAAGTTCAATTAGTGGACGAAATCCTTATGCTTTGAGCATAGATGAAAGCAATGAAGCATTTCTTTCTTACTGCTACGCTGTCTACAGTGGTGCAGTACTCATCTTGCTGGACTTTTGCACTTACGATCGCACTCATACTTTCTGATTTTGGGACTTATGATCGGACTCAGACCTTAGGCCTCTGAGACATACGATCGGACTATTGGACTTAAGGACTCTGGGACTTACGATCGGAAGTACAAAGGGTCTGTTTTTCAAGGGTTAGTCACTGCTTCTTGTCCTATTGCTTCCTTATAGACAAGAAACTTCACGCCAAGCTCTGTTTCTCGTGTGAAGATAAGTAAAAGCAAAACAATAGGGAATGCTTACAAAATGATAAGATGTAATGGCCGTAGTTGGGGTGCTGTACGCTCCTAACTGCTACGTGCTAAAGACGGTGCGTTCAGAAACCGGATTATATTTAAGCACCGGCTTTAATGCTACTCTTGGCTCGTTCAACTTTACCTTAAGATTGCTCTTACATGTGAGTCTGTGGATGGTGTGACCATTCAAATGAAATGCATTTATACAATATTTTCCTGTGGTGTTTTATATTGTTCATGGTTTTGGCTAAATAAAAATTTTAGAAAATTGGTTAACTTTGTACTCTGGATACTTTAATTTGGCTTAACCGTTTTCTCGTTTTCCTGTCAAGTCAGTTAAATAAACAGCGAGATACCAGACTCTATTCTCCCCTACTTGCTGCGTATTAGAGCAAACTCTGTAATACACTACTGTTCACGGTCGATTTACCCTCTCAGCTGACGTGTCAAACAAACTCAATCATCCAGAATTTAAATTTAAGCTTAAATGAGTGTTTTGATTGTATCCAGTCAAGAAACTGATCGGCAGAAAATTTATGTCAATCAAATCTTTTTTTTGGTACTATTATAAAACAGAAACTCTTGTGTCAGTATTAGACTAAAAGTGGATAGCATCCGTTCGTTTAAAATATAGCATAAAATTTAATGAACAAATTAATGCAGGTTGTACGACAAACTTGTTCTGACGAGAACGTCATTACTATACAATATAAAACAACAATTCTTCTTGAACTCTGAACAGCAAGAAAGGAATATTGGAGTGGATGATTAGAGTAATTTCGTATGTGGATTCTTCTTTCGTTTAGCTGCCTGTTCTAACACTGATTTTCTCTTCTACGTTTTAGCTTATTTTTTTTTCCGCTGAAACATTCAAGGGAATGAATAACTTCAAAGGTAAGTCAGATTTACTAAAGCGTGTCCAACTTTCCCGCTGAAAAAGGTACCGGCAGTTTAAGTGAAAAGAACAACGTATCTACCGCAAAAGTTCTCTAAATTTTCGGTTAGTTTAATGTTTGGACAAGAAATCCTTTGTCTGCTGTTTTACACGAATCTGAATTGTTTGTTGTGTGGTTTTAGATCTTGACGTCTAATTAATCAGCTTGGTCTTCGATAATGTCAAATGATTATGCCGAGATCTGATATTTCAAGTTAGAAAGTAAACTAGATTTTTAGCTTTTGACACGAGCTTGGGACCACAAAGAAAACAATATTGACTTCTTGAGGAGGCCGTGTTTGACACTGAATTACCATTCTTCTCGTAATAACTTTCCAAAAATAAAAACAGTAATAATCATTATGGTAAAAAAGGTGTCTCGAAATGTTTCCATAATCACAATACTTAGCATAAAAATGTCTTTTATAATATTGATGACAGTTGCGAGTCGCTTTGCAAACGTTGATAAGTTAGCTGCGGCAGTCCAAGTCACTCACTCAGAGTTTTCGTTAATTGTCATTTGTGGTGGATTTTACAGCGAAACAATGACTACATAAGTTATGAAAATAATAACGTCGTCAGGTTTAAACAAAATTAATAAGGCGTTCTTTCTGCATCGAATGAAAATCCTGTAGTTATCCAAAGGGTGTTTCGAAAAATAAGACCCTCGAAAACTGAGACCTATAAGACCCAGTCCCGATTTTAGTTTCGTACTACGAAAACTAAGACCCCCGACGTTGTAAACTGTCGAAATTAGGGGTTGCACAACATTTACCTGTATAAAAAGACTTGCGTCGCTTCTTTTGTTTCGTCGGACGGTTGTTTCGAACGCTTTTCTCTAAGCGTTTTAAAAATATTAAAGGGTAACTTTTATGTGGATCTGAAGGCTGAATATATATTATCTTACAAGGTACAAATCGGGCAGAAGTGGACTTAGCACAGCATGTCCGAATTTCGCTATTGACTAAGAATTCAGTTGCGCAACAGAATAAACGATTTTAAATGCGAATGATGTCTTAGCAAAAGGATGTCTTCGCATATCTTTACGTGATACTTTATGATTCCCATATCAAGTGGCGGACTATACGAAAACTAAGATGGGGTCTTGGGCCTTAGGTCTTAGTTTTCGAGGGTCTTAGTTTTCGTAACGCCCGTGAACCCAAATACTTTCCGGGAAAATGGCGACTTTGATTAATTTTCGAATTAACGTTCAGTATGTTTTCCTTGATCATCATGAATCTTGGCTTGCAAAAATGTAGCTATGCTAGCGACCTACACCATGCACTATTGTCCAAATTCAGTTTCTTTGATTTGTAGATTTTTGGCAAAAACTACAGCTGTCTGGCTTCAACTGTTGAAATTTTTGCACAAACGAAAAATAAAGTGAAAGTGAATATATGAAATGCTTATATAAAATGCAAAAAAGGGTATAATGAAGAACTTTATTTGAATTTTGCATTTGAATTTGATAAATAAATACTTGATGTCGCTTTTCCCTGCATCTGTTAATATTTTCCTAAATTTTCTGGATCTTGATATATTTTTTTGAATTGGAAGAAAAGAAACAAAATTGCAGCAAATGGCAGTGGAACAAATGGCAAAATTTTGATTTTCTTTACAATCGAGCCTTTCTTACTATAGTGTTCTCAGAACTTTGTAATAAGAAGATGCATGCGCTCTGTCAGGCTCTGTTAATTTGATAACCATATATCATTAAATTTTGACTTGTTTATATGAGTAAACGTTCAGAAAATTGTACTGTCCATATCTTATTTAACTCAAAGAAATCATTGAAAACAGAACAAAAAAAAGCAAAGGAGAGTAAATTGCAAACTGAAGAAAAAGTAAGAAACGTTCTGTCTCTTTGTGCTGACGTATCAAACGAACTTTTCATCCATTGCTCAAACATTTGGCTGTAATTACTTTCGTTTGTTATGCACCAAAGCTGCACGAAGGACTTTGAAGAACACATCTGAAATAAACGAAGACGACTGCGAGATTAGGGACAAAAAGAGAAATAACAGAACTAAGAGCCAGATTTTGGGGGCGTTGCTGCCAATTAGACTGGGCACCCACCGGCAAAGGGTCGTTTCGGTAGAATATCTGTTCGGGAGGCCTTAATATTGAAATCTGCGTAGACTTCTGCAAGATTAGGGGTAAAAAGAAAACCAGAGAACTGTACTTCTCTAGGAGCCAGGTTTTGGGGTTTGCTAAACATTGCAGGGCATAGTTTATTTATCAAGCCCTGTTACACCGTGTTTCAGAGAAGGGGAGAATGCTTATCTCTCACGTTATTATAACTCATGATCAACTAATTGATATTTTATTGTTGTGTAGCTGAAACGTGTGCAAAATTGCAGATATTTCGCTATTAAGAAATTATTAAGAAAACGAAAATTTCGCCAATTCATGAGGCAGAGAGAAGCAAAACATGAATAGAAGACGCTATTCTATTGGATAAAATAGGACTTAACAATTTTTTTCTACTGAGCGAATAAGATTGCTTGTTAGAATAAGTATGTTGTTACCCAAACTTGTTCCGACGAGAATGTGGCTATACGAAGCAAAAATAGAATTTGGTTGACTACGAAAAATGATTTCACCGAGGACCGACTGAGAAGCTATCGGTCGAAGTAAGCTCGTAGTGCAGTGTTTTGTTATTTATTGGTTTTGAATTTTTAAACTTGCACTTCCTTTCTCTGTCGCAGTTTTAGCTTTTTGTTCTCACCCGGAGAGAACGCAGTTGCTGTGTTCTGACTTGAAAGGTAAATAACCTTATTCGGTATTATGAACTGAGATTCCTTTCAATAAGCCCATTAATGCCTTTGTCACCCAAATATAGATCTATCGCCGAGTCAGCAGTTACAATTGTTTTATTAGTTCATTTTCCCGTCCCGTTTGCGTACGCTCCACTAATGTGTGCTCCATCTCAGGTACAGTTTAAAAATGTAAGAGTTCAGGTTTTTTTTATATATACATTTCAAAGGCACCTAAAGAGTCGTTTCGGTTGAATATCTGTTAAGGAGACCTTCACCGCCTTTAAAAGAATCAAATTCAATTGTGATGAAAAACAAACAAAATAAATTGGCGAAATTTCATCTTAAACTTTCATAATAGGAGACAATTAGTTTCTTTTGCTCTCGGAACGACAAGAGTGTCGTTTACAGTGTGAATAATGGTCAAGCTAACGGCGCAGCAAGGAAATTCCATTGCCGAAACTATTCTGCGAAGGATATAATTGTAACTGTGAGAAATTGATCAAGGGCATAATTACACGTAGCGGAAAAACTACCCTATGTGACCAAGAAAGAGAAAAAAATTAACGACTGAACTAAGAACTGTTGAGCGTAGTGTGTAGAGTACAGATTTCGAGTGTAGAAGATACCAGTTAGATTGACTACAGACCTTTAAGATAACCAAAACTGTGGATAAATATTTTGTGTAGAACAGTTTCGGAAATGACACAGCAGAAGCAAACAAATCAAACTGTTAGCTTACAAAAATATGGCAATTTAGGAAACCCTGAGGCAAACTGACAAACAGAAAACAAAAGCTTAAATTTTTTTGTTTCGTTCCGCTGAACACAGCACTTCCGTGTTCAGTTTTACGGGGTTTTTTTTCAGTTATAATTGTAAGTAGCGAGAATCCCGAAAGAATAATTAAGACTCTGACTTTTTACGTGTAAAATGAATAACTTTATTTTCATCTGTTTAGGTATCAAATTTTGTAAATGATTTTTTCGGAACTCAAAACTCTTTTTTTCTACAAATCTGAAAAAAAACTTGTCCGTTCACAGAGCGTAGCAAAACAGAAATGCATGGTAGACTCCATTTCATTGGATGAAACAGATAGCGAATTAAATTGCTTGTTAGAATAAAACTTACCTGCTCTGACGAGAATCTAATTAAACAAAACAAAGCAGTTTTGTAAAGAATTAAGATATTATATTCTTCTCAATCTTAACAAGGAAGGACCGAAAGAAGCTAAAGGTATATGTTTGCAATATGTAATTGCCTGGATATCTTTATTTGCTTTGTTTTTCAAACTAACATTTCTTCTTTCTTATACAGTTTTAGTTTCTAATTGCTGTGTTACTTCAAAGGTAAGTGATATCACTAAGGTTATTTTTTGCTAATTAATTGGTAAACGTCCACTGACTTTTCTTGCATAAAATGTTCATACAGCTTCAATAAAGAACAAGGGAATACCTGTATATCGTTCACTGCATCCAATTTACAGCAGAACATAATAGATCCATGTAGTGTGTGCTTCAACTGTTCAATAACCTTGTCGATATTCCACAACATATGGATGGATGTTTGCGATATCTTTACTATTTTTTATCTCTAGAAGAAAAATAAACGGATAACTTTGAGTATTGAATAAAAGTGAAGATAAGTGTTCCAGAGTAAATCCTTTCAAGAATGCTTTTTCTGTAGAATTAAGGAAAAAGTGATCACTGCTCTGTGTGGATCACTTTTATAAGCGTTTTCAGTTTAGCAGCGGCTGGTTACCACTTTAAAGTTTTATTTTATGCGACAGCCTAAGAACGGTTTGCTCGCAGTTTTCAGTCTTGTTCGTGAATTCTAAATCAATTGTTTTCTCGTTTTGCTCTTTTCTCTCTTCTTAGATTTTTTCTATACGCACAAAATCAGACACTGAGTCGATCAAAGTTAGGTTGTTCAACTCACTTACAACAGAGAATCGCTTTCTGAAAACGTAAACCGGTTCTACTACTTGAAGAGGCGAAATAAACCTCCGTGAAAATCAGACGACATTAGGCTTAATAGTATAAGTGCAGCATTTGTACGAATCAGTAGCTTTCATCTTTTATCTTTTCTACAACTTGATTAAACTATCGCATTCATCGATCATTAGATACAGGCTCACAACAGGGACAAGTATGCTATGGTTTTGTTCAGGATACGTAAAATAAAACAGATAATGGTTGCCAACTTTTATTAGAGGACATCGCAACCGTTGTAATCGCCTTTTTCTAGATACTAGAGGCAGTGCGCGAATTCTGTTAACGTTACAGAAATATTTTTAAAAACCATTTACCATCAACTGCGAATAACTGCCATTCTAAGTACATCTTTGCAGCATTATTGTCTTCTAAAGAGGACGGGCAGACTTTTTTGGCTACGTCTTCACCGTTAGCAGTGTGTCCTTTGTACCATTACATTCATAAGGGCTTGGATATAAAATTTCAGGGCTAACGTTCCGAGCTATATTCACAACCAAATTCTCTGTCAATGTTTTAATGAAACTATTTCCTGTGTTAACATTTTTCACAAGGAATTACGCCACTGTATTTCAGGAGAAACTTCTGTTCAAGAAATTTTCTTGATGCGGATAATTTGGGCGATTTCAGTCATTTTTCAAACACTTTGTCCTTCAAAGTTAATACTTGTTTTATCGTGTCTTAAACAAAATAAAAAGATAACATCATTGGTCAGCTAAAAATACCCTTTCCAATAGAAATTTTCGTCTTCTCGTGTTATTTACAAGTGTTCAGCTCTCAACCGCGTTTTTACGTGAAACCTAATAAAGCAAATCTTAATAAAAGATGTAACATCATTGGCCAGCGATAAATAAATTAACCAATAGGAATATTCGTCTTATTCTGGTATCCTGCAGGTAATCAGCTGTAAAACATGTTTTAACTGGAAAATCGTTCAGCAAAGATAAAAAAGGTCTCTCAAGAACGAATGAACATTTTCTCTCGGTAAAAGCAAGAGCTGTATCAGTCGTCTTCGGAGGATTATATCCACAGTAGCAAGGTTGTTACTTTTTTAAGTTAACACTACTTAAGGAAAAATAACTGTTAAATTACGTAATACGGTATTTTGTGTTAATTTGCACCTGTTTGTAAGTTCTTCTAAAAGTAAACTAAACTACTCTTTTTTAGAAAGGTAATCTTGAAGTCATGCGTAAGCTATGTTTTATTTTACGATATGCAAAATGAAACAGAGAATGGTTGCCAACTTTGTACAATCACTTCAAGCACAGGTTGTCCACTGACGGTAAAAGCTATATTACTAAAGGACATGAAATTCCTTAAAATGCACGGGGTGGTGCACGAATTTTCAGTCGCTGAAACAACAGACATAACGAAGAACAGAATTATTTTAAAAAGCCATCTGTGCAACAAGTTTGCACAGATGGCAAGCATCCTTTGTTTGGCTTCATTTCGGCTCTGAGCATTTGTGTTAAATTGCTTCTAATCGTGGTAAAAACGAAATACAAAGTAATATAAAATTTTAGGAATTTAAAGGTTCAGGCTATTTTCGTAAAATGCATTCTCTGACCGTACAAGTGATTTACTAAAGGACATGAAATTCGTTAAATTAATTTTTTTCCAGACATTGGGTAGCGCACGAATTTTTAGTTGCTGAAATAACAGAATGACAAAGTTTAAGTTATACGAAGAACAAACTTTCTAAGGCAATCTGTGCAGTAATATCGTTTTCTTAAATGAAAAAAAGCAATCATCCTTTGTTTGGCTTCCTTTTGGCTCTTAGCAGTGTAAAATTAACTGACATTTGTATAAAATTGCTTCTAATTATAATAAAAACGAAGTACAAAGTAGTATAAAATTTTACGAATTTAAGGCCTACTAAGCTATTTTCGTAAAATGCGTTCTCTGCCCATAATTTATTGATTTTATCTTTGTGCAAGTTTGACACCAAGACTTGTGTTGGTGTATTTCAAGAGAAAGTAATGTTCAAGGTGTTTTCTTCGTCTGGATAATTGGAAGAATTTCATTTTTCTATCAAAATCCCTTTCTTGTGGTGATTTTGAAATGGAAACCGATTTCCACCCATACCACGGCTGCTCCTGTCTACGGAAATTGTGCACGTGATCAGCTCTAAATCTTGTTTACACGTGTCATGACAGTCGTCAAAGCAAAACAAAAGAGGTCAAATCATTAGTTAGTTCAAAAAGGATCTAACCAATAAGAAATCTCGTCTTACTTTTCACGTGATCAGTTCTTAATCGTGTTTTGACTCGTAACGTATTAAAACAAAGCCAAATAAAAGATCTCGCATTATTAGCCAATCCAAAAATGAAAAAGCCAATAGGAGTGCTCGCCTTATTTTGCTATATTACACATAATCAGCTTCAAAACATGATTTAACGTGAAACTCGTCCAGTAAAGCTCAAAAAAGATTTGTCAAGAACAAATGATCATTTTCTCTCCTTAAGAGCAAGGATTTTATTATTCCGTCTTCATTGGATGATTATTGCGACACTAGCAAGGTTGGTACCTTCTTATCATGAAGCTTAATTTAACGAAATAACTGTTACATTCAAACTGGCTTCAAAAGGAATTATAAAGCCTTTAGATAATGGTAAGAAAAGTCGAAAAGAGGCAAAGAAAATATATTTGGAAGTCACAATGAATTACGGAAATTGTAAACGAGGAAAAGAATATGAAAACTCAGTTTACCAAAGGATTCTTATCTTCAGTAACGAAGTTCAAAAGCTGAAGTGTTTGTTTAAATCAGTGGTGAAATTGCAAGCGGCAGCTTTTAGTTTTATTTCTATGTTTTGGAGCTTGTCTTAAAAAATAACCGCAAAACGTTGGGGTGTAAGTTGTGGATTTGCTCTAATTAATTCATTGAAGGATAAAGAAAAAAGAAACATTTCAAACTCAACTATTCTTATGACTCAATTTTAAACGATCAATGATTTTTACAGGATTACATGATTACATGTTAAAAAGACAGGTTTGAAATGTCCTCAGGTCTTGGCAACAAAACTATGAATTATTCAACAGTGTTTTCGGTAGTATAAAGTACCGGATTCATAGGGGAAACAAGCGGTCGTTCGCGCTTTTGCGACGTGAGTGCCGGAGGCACGAACTTCTAAGGTTGTCCAGGGGCGTGCTCCCACGGGAAAGTTTTGAAATTGGACTCTCTAAAACGCCATTTCCCGCGTTCCCTGGACCGGAAGTGATTAACCGGGAAGGTCTTTTACGGCATTTTAAAAAATGCTCACAAAAAAATTCTAGCAATTATGATATTTATCAGTCTGCAGGTGTCCGTTTTGGAACCTACTGAAAACGGATTCCAATCGGGAAGAATGCAGGAATGATCATTTGCTTCCGATTGTATGAGATACACAAGTGAGCAAAATAAGACTCAACTCTATCTTTGATAAACAAATACAAAATCATCCGATTTTATATTTACACTTCAGAAAATAATTATTTCTTATGAAAGTACAGGTCCTTACATGTCAAACGACCGGACGTTACATCCGACCTCTGGCCTCAAAAGAACCCCCTGCTTCAATCGTTACATCTATCTATTTGTTTGCACCAGCATCGCTTACAGGATTTCACGTACAGTTCCCGGAATATCAAAATTAGAAATTTGTTTAAATTGGAGCTCCCCTATACTATTATAATTGCTCAATATGTATGATAAAAGTTGTCAAACTACTGACTTTTAATGTACAGGAGCGTTATTTTACCCTTCGGATATTCAATTACACAGGTTGCAAGTAAAAACCAAGACAACGATATGAATATACCGCTGACCACCGTGTGTGTACTGCTTTCCCTGCTGATCGCCATGTGCTCTGCAAATGACAACAAAACCAGTAGAAAGCCACGTGGCAACAAGGTCAGGTCATTAACCCTGATGCTATTATACTTACTTTTCTCCAACTGTTCTCAATATAAAATATATATCCTTTTTTTTGGAGGAGCGGGGGGGAGGGGGGGGGGGGTCCTTGATTTCAAACAAACAAAGCGCCTAGGCAAGTGTTGTGAAAAATATTTTTTTTATTCCAGATTAAAGAGCTGGTAGTTTAAAGACGAGTTGATTAGCCTTTAAGGGAAGCTCGCGATAGAAAGCTTTGACTGTCCTGTTAAATAGAGAAAAATGAACAAGCTAAGAACATAAATTAGGCAAAAAGATCGAAATACGTCTATTCAGAAACTTTGAAAATATTGAATGAAATCTATTACTTATCGCTGGAGCAATACACCAAAATATTTTGTCCTACGCATAAGTTCTGGCGGCCGAGAAAGAGCGCTCGACGAACCAACGAACGCAGGAGGTCAATTAAATTTTCACTCTGCCCATTTAGGGCCCTCGACAGAACTCGCCAAATGGATCTTGTGCTCACAGTGCTTGTTGCTGCGCACCAGGAATTCCAGGCATTCCAGGAAGCTCTGGTCCCGCGGGACCAGCAGGTGTTGCGGGTTTACCCGGTAGCAAAGGTGATAGAGGCGCTCGTGGAAGCCAAGGCCCTCCAGGTCACAAAGGACCTCAAGGACCATCGGGTCCTGCAGGTCCACCTGGACCAAAAGGTGATGCAGGTGCTCGTGGAAGCCAAGGTCCCCCAGGCCCGCAGGCAACTCCGGGAATGTTTGGACGTAACTGGAAACAGTGCGTTTATAAGAATTTGAATGATGACAGGGACACTGGATTGATCAAGGTAAACTGCTCGTGGTTTAACTATAATTAACAATTTATTCAACGAGCGTGCGTTGGATATGAGGTGATACATGACCTAAGACGTGCGTAACGCCGAGTTGGCCATAATCAATTTGTATCCAATAAGCGCGAAAGGAATAATTGTTGTTGTTGTAATCTTCATTAATCGTTGCTGGTTTTTATTTTTGCCTTATTTTTGGACAAAATGTTTGCTTTGCGGCTAAAACTATTGAACGTCATGGCAGTTGACAGGGAATTCAATTTCCTTATAAGCGAGGTTATTCGCTGAAAACCTGTGGGCAGTGAACAATCAGAAATTCAATAACCGAGATTGACAATTCAATAAATAGAAGTTTTACGTGTAATTCGATGCGATGATAAATATTACAGCATAGTCAGGAGATTAGCACTCGCGAGGTGGTCTAAACACCCCAGGCCACAACTGGTCCGCTCGAAGAAGCGGATCAACATATTTTTAAGAGCACAGACACTGTAGGAATTGAGGATAATTCCTTTTGTGATGCTATCAAAGAGGAAACGGGGGAGGGGGGGGGGAGGGCAACACGGGTTTTTTTTTTCGTTAAATTAGCAAAGCTGGAATTGCGGTTACCACAGGACTGATAGTCGCTGAATGCGAAGATCATTGCAGGCAGCCACCACCTTACGGATCCTAACTTAAGACCAACCCTTTATGTGGATGGTTCTCAATTTAAACCTGCATGTATCCTGCACGAAACATCTCGGCGTAGAAATCAACAGCAGACTGTCCTGGTCGAATCACATTGACAAAATGTGCAAGAAAGTTTCCTCGGGTATAGGTATTATTAAGAGGGCCAGACCATTTGTCAATTTAAATACTCTGGACACGCTCTATTAATCGTTAGTGCAATGTCACTTTGATTACTGCGGTCCTGTCTGGGATGCGGTTGGAAAAACGCTATCAGATAAGTTGCAAAGACTACAAAACAGAGCTGCTGGGATAACCGCTTCCTCCTATGACACACGGTCCGAAGCCCTCCGTCAACAACTTCGTTTCGATGACCTTCAAACCAGACGCTTGAAGCAAATCGCTACCATGATGCTTTAAGTGCATCATGGTCTATATCCTGAATACTTGACTGACATTTTTATAAAGTGCTCGCAATCAACTAGTTACGGTCTAAGAAGTGCAAGTAATAATGACTATCCTCGATGGGAATATCTAAAAAAGAGTTTCAGCTACAGAGAGGCATACTTATGGAATCCCTTGTCAAAAGATGCTAAGATTGCCTCTTCCTTGTACTCTTTGAAAGCTGCTTTGCGTCCGAGTGATTATTCTTAATAATTTAGTGTTTTGCCATTAGTTAGTTTAGACTTTAGGTACTTTCTTTAGGTATTTTGCATTTTGTATCTTTACTCACGGCTTCTTAAAAAGCAGCCCAGCTGAATGTATTTTTACCGTGATAAAAAAGGCTTTATTATTATTATTATTATTATTATTATTATTATTATTATTATTATTATTATTATTATTATTATTATTACAACAGATTAACAGTGTTTTCGTCCTCTACCAACACGTTTGATCTTGTTTTTCTCTTAGGTGAACGCATTTCGCATCACAGGTTGTCCCAGAATCGTAGAATGAAAAGAAAACAGCCCTACATATTCACACTTAGAGAATTCACACCTTACGAACAAAGCAGCTAACTCGAAAGTGAAATCTGACTTGATCAACATTCCCCTTACCAAAGACTTTTGGTAAGGGATGGACCCCCTCTTTGGGGTCATTTAAGCTTGAAATTATGAAAGGGAACAGAGCTATTACAAAGGCGATTTTGTCTTCGATTGTTTCAATAACGTTCTGTGAGGTCAGCCACCCCCCCTCCCCTTCCCACCCCCTCAAAAATCCTGGATCCGCCACTGCCTGGCGATACTTTACAATACCCTGCAACTCTGAAGGCACATAATTATTCGAGCACGGCTGCGACCCGCGGTCCCACGGGCGACAAGTCAAGTTAAAACAAGTGGCACCCGCTTGGTGAAAATAACGCGGGCTCTGATAATGCCACTACCGGTAATTATTAGCAGAGATTTTCGCGATTTTTGTAATTACGGGAATTTGCTGTTGCGCCAGAAAATTGTGTCTACGTGTTGAACAAATGGTGTTGGGGTCACGAAAGACAGTTGTTCCAGAATGGACGTGAAATTAATTTGACACGACTGAAAATTTCCCAGAAATGACGTATGTCTAGGTTAAGGCCATATATATCAAAGGCTTCGTTAACTTAGTTCTTTTATTTCTCTAGTTTGATTTAATAGCAAAGAAGAATTTAATGAAGCAGATTAGGTGTAAATTAGCCTGGCGTGACCTACATTAGGTCAAGATTAAGGCTCAGGGTTAGGGTGAGGGAAGGGTAGGGTAGGGTTAGGGGTTAGTAGGGTAAGAGGTAGGGTTGGATTAAGATTGATTTCCACTGTTGCGTAAATTTTACCTCCGTACGGGCGTGAATTTAACTGGCTTTACGTGCGTAAATAAAATAAGAGACGAGGTATGAACAGCTTACGTAAACGTAAAAAAGTTGAAAACTTTCAACTTTTTACGTTTACGTAAGCCGTTCATACCTCGTCTCTAATTTTATCTACGCATATGAAGCCAGTTAAATTCACGCCCGTACGCAGGTAAAATTTACGCAACAGTGGAAATCAACCTTTAGGGTTGGGTTCAAGGGTAATGTGTGATTTGGGTTATGGGTAGCGTCAGGATCAGGGTGGACCGCGGTGGCAGGGACAATTTGCATTTCATCATTATTCATCCACTGCTATAGGACCGCGCACCGCGGTGGCAGGGAAATTGATCGTCATTATTTCAATAAACTTTTATTATACTTTCATGTTTATTTAATGTGCAATTTTCCGATTTGATGGTCCGCCATTATTCCACCAGAAAGGATACAATGACGTCATTTACTCACGAGCTTTCGAATGCAATCGCCAAAATTAGAGACTACTCGCAGTCTAGAGTTTGACAGTCTGTGGCTTATTTGGTATGCAGCACGGGAGTTTTGAGCTTTCAGAATTTTTGATGGCAGTACCACTTTAAGTATTCTTTTCCTATCCGCATCGTACGTGACTGGAATAGGCTACAGGGTCTGGTACACCTTGGCAAATACAGTAGTTACCCATAGTTTCTTAATGGTATTTTATACTTCGTAAATAGATTCTAAATTGTTCTACTTTAGTATTTTATATTGTACATAGCTCATGCCACCTTCTGTTTTCCTTCTCAAGATGTTTACTTTGGCTTTGTCATCTTGAATAAAATACTATGTTACGTTAACTCGTAAACGGTTTTTGTGATTCTAGCAGTGTGCTTTGCATTGTATTGGTTTATTGAAATGATTTTTATATCAATTCCACTACTGGTTTCTTCTTTTGTTCACTGTAGTAGGAATGTGTTTTTAAGAAAACTTCAGACACCACAGGACTGCGCGTCTTCTGGAATGGCAATCTTCGTATTTATAACTGCTATGCGTGCTGCAGGCGATGGTATTTCACGTTCAATGGAGCAGAGTGCTCGGCTCCGCAGACCATAGAGGGTGTTGTTTACATGCTCCAAGGAAATGGCGCGCAAAAAAAAAGATTTACACCGTGTGAGGCAAATCGATGGAGTCTGCGAGAAAGTCAGCAAGGGGATGGTGCGCGTAGGATTTTGGGTCGGTAAATGTACTGTTGGGAGATTTGCCGACGCGTTTACTGGGGAGTTCTCGGTGTCCCGGATCTACGTGGAAGAAATACCTCCTCCACAAGCTTAAAAGAGAGCAGCTTTGACTTAGCCTGCGTGCAGACGTCTCCTATTTCCTTCCACCCGCGGAAAAGGGACGTCTGCGAAACGGCGTCGCTAATCGTGTTCCAGTATCCTGCTGTTCGGGTTTTAAATTTCGCATAAATTATGATAACACAGTTTTGTTTTCTGTGCCAGAATCGTTTCCCTCTGATCGCTCCATGATCGGAGGTCGAACAGGACTAAGAGGAGGAATCTGAATTTTTCTTACAGAAGCATTGCGAACGGCTTTCACAGGAGTTGACGTAGCCAGCGAACTGAGATCGTTCAACGAACGATCTACCGACTCCTCCAAAAGAATTCGCTTCTCGGGAGAAGCCGAAGTTCCTACGCTGTCCTTTCCTAGTGTCTCGATCTTTTTTTTTTACTGTAAGTCCTGCCTTGAAAGCTTTGGAACTATAATCGTTAAAAAGTTCGTCCTCGATTTTTCTCACGTTGGCGTAAAGACCTCTCCACTTTCGCAACTTTCCCACGCACGATCTACAAATATATTGCGATGTTTCGTGTACGATGAACTGAAGAGAAAGGATTTCTTCCTGAACTTTAAATTCACTGCGACTTTTCACAAGGTTTCTGTCGTTGTTTTTCAGAATAGTCGAGAAACACAACACACAATCGGACATGTTTTGATCAATGGAAAACCCCGCTAAATGTAGATCGCATACATTATCTCGAGCATTTCCCGACGATAGCCAATCAGAGTTGTTTCTAACAGTGGCTATTGTCAAGCAACCAATAAAAGCACTTTCCACGAATTCCTGAAAAACAGCAGGATACTGGAACACGATTAGCGACGCCGTTTCGCAGACGTCCCTTTTCCGCGGGTGGAAGGAAATAGGAGACGTCTGCACGCAGGCTACTTTGACTTTGCTATCTAAGTGTGAACAGCTTAAATCATCGTCTAAAACAGGACAGTTAAACCTGTTATCGGGCCGCTTAAATATATAGGGTTTAGTAAGGTATAAAGCCTTTTTAGTTGGCAGCAATGTAAAACAAGGAACTTGCAATAAAGGTAGAGTAAATAAATAAAACCGTGTGTTGTGTGAATTTGTCGAGATAAAGGCTAGGTCACCGATTTAATTTTTTTATTACATAATTGGACTACCGTATCGCCTGAAAGAAACCAACGTGAAACTTAACTTTTTTCCACGATCTCTCGCATTTTCTTTTCATGAAAGCAACAACAATAACAACAAATTGAGGTGCTGGTGACATCACAGCTAAAGAAGAGTAAATACATAAACGCCGGAATGAAGAAAGAGCCGTAACATAAGCAAATCTTACTAATTGGTACTGTGAATGCACTTGCCTTAATTCAATTACTTCATTGTTTTTTCTTTTTTTCTCTTTCAAGAAACAATAGGCTTTAATTTAATGAGAAAAACAACGCCTCTGAATGCAAGTCATACATTCAGGTTCATTACTTTGCCATTCTGTGCAAAACAACGCGCATATATTATGGCGAATTTTCCTTCTCTGTTTGAACCTTCCGTTTTAACCTTCTCGAACGCTGTCTATACAAAGCCCTAGTTGGCCACATTATGCATTATGCAAACACGATTCAAGCAACCAATTCATAACATTTCTTAGCCCTATCCACAAAAGCTTGTCAGACTAAATAGTTCACAGTGATGTGACCTCGACGCACTTGCACAACACAAGTGGGTGTCGCACGCTCACATGTAGCTTTTTCCAGAGCACTGTTTACAGTTCTACGTTTACAGAAGATAACTCGGAATTCCTCGCGACAGTCGTTACCTGTCTTTACGGGAAACACGAATCTATATGTTAAGAGCCTCTGGTTGCTCGACTAAGCCTTTGTTTGGGGAAAATGTGCCTGATTACGGGGTAATGATTTACGTCGCCTCAAACATTCACGAATTGGCCCACAGGAACGTTCCATTCAGTACCGAGCAGGGTTTTTTCTAAAATATACAGCGGGGTTTGTAGTTGAAGGAACAAACTACAGTTTTATCTAAAATTAGAGGAAATTGAATCGGAACAAGAAGAGACAAGTAGAAATCCTGACAAACTATTCTCGTGTTTGATACATTACAACTAGAATAAAAATTTCAACAGCAACAACAGTTTAATAGTGACTCATTTAAACAGATGGTGTTTCTAAAACCACAGAAGAAAATAGAATGAACTTAAATAAAATATCAAATACAGAATTAGAATATCTAAATACAATATATCTGGAGCGAAACTCGACAACATAAGAGCAGAATATAATCTTTCTGCCCATCAGTAAAATTAACGACATAAATATCCTCAACTGCAACGAAGAACGACGGGGAAGCAAGAAAACAACCATATTTCAATACGATCTGTAACAACGACATACTTGGTCGTCTTTGTCACTTATTCTTTTCTTGTCACGCTATAAATCACCAACGGAGAGAACAGTCCAGAAGGCCGTCTTTTATCCAGTGGTCTTGGTCATTCGAAATTGGACTATTTGTCTGTATGCACACAGTAGCCTGCACCCAGCTATCTGTTTCTTTCTGAAAGTCTTCTTTTCCATTGCGGTGCACGAACAGGCAGAAGGTGAAGCTGAAGTGCAAGCACGAAGGCTCTCAAGTCAAAATGCAAACGGACTTGACAAAATGTGAGCAAAAGCGCAAGCACAAGGCACAAGGATAAAAAAAGGTGTTCCTTTTCCATGAGTTTTGGCTTATCCTTCTGTTAAGTGAAATACAAAACCAGACTAAAAGAATGACAGCGTTTGTTTCTATAACTTGCACAATTCTGCACATGGTCGCACAGCTTTCGTTTTCACTAAAAGAAACCTTATGCTACGAAAGGGCCTTATGCCATACTTATGCTTACACTTGCGCTTGCCACCCTAGTTGAAACAAGCCTAGCCTGCGAACGCAGACGTATTTCCGGCTGTCGTTTTTCTCCGCCGAACGCGGAGAAAAACGACAGCCGAAAATACGTCTGCGTTCGCAGGCTAAAACAAGGCTTAACTGCCGTGGCACTCCAGAAGACAAGGCTACACGTATGGTTCAACTCAAATTGTTCGAGCAACCATCAGCAAATCAAACTGGCGGATAACGACAAGTTTTTTTTTAACAGCAAAACGTCTCCTTTGAAGCGGACAAAATCTGCCGATAGAGTGATTCCGTGACGGTAAATCAGCATTCCCTTTCCAGGTACTGTGCTTGTCGTTTCAGTTCCTGTATCAAGAAGAATGTCAGAATTTAATAAAACACATTTCCGCAACTCGTTGTCTGAGCTCCGTGTGAAAGGTAGTCCCTATTTTGAGACGTTCTTTCAGTCAACCAACAACGAAGACAAACCATTTTTAATAGGGACTTTCAATCCCTAGATGCCCTTTTCAAAGCCGTTCTATTTTCACATTCAACGGATTTCAAGGTGAGCACAAACCCTTACACGTTACAAAACCATCATTTCTTCACTGAAAACCACGCTTTGGTTGCGTGACTCCTCGCTTCATTTTTTTGTTCTCACTTCCAGGGTTCGTACCCTTACTTTCATCCCTTGAAACTTCACATTTGTCTTTCAACTCCTGAAATTTGTTGTTTACATGCTGTTCACGGAAAAAGCTAATTTTCCAGGCTTTCAACTCACTATCCTGATTACACAGACTTGTATATATAGTATATTGTATGTTTAAAGGGAATAAAGAGTATTAAAAAAAAACCTGATTTCCCAGGATTTACAGGCCTGAATCATATAACATTGAAATTGCACGACTTCTCAGGATTTCCTTGAACCGTAAGAACCCGGCCTGTATGTGGTACTGAGAATCAAGCTAAGAGTACAAGATCGAGTCTGTACGAAGTAAATGGCACTGGAAAGGGCCGAGGAAAGAAGAACTCCTTTCAACCCTTTCGTTCCTTCCAGGCTCGCCGAGTCCATTTTGCTTCTTCGCTCACTCACGAAAAAAGCTGGCCAACTCGATTATCTAGAAAGGGAGAGCTAGCAGTCTAGATGACAATTCACGCCTGCAAAATGTTGTTCACTCTTGTTTTCTTCCTGTGCTGTTTGAATGTCGAGGAAACGATCTATAAGAAGTGTGCTAATACGAAAGTATCATCACTACAGCATTAAAAAAAAAGTCAGGCTCAAAGTCGGTCATGAGAATTTCATACGTTCACAAAACAATTCAATCCAATACATACCTCTGTAAGTTGAGAGAACGTCGTTGTAGTATCCTTGTTTGGGATGTTAATCTGAAAGACAACAACGCTATAACCGACAAGCTTTCCTCATTTCAAAAACAACAAATGTCAAATGCTTAACCTACCTTGACAACTAAATCTTCAAACTGTTTCAGATCTTGGGCTTTGCTAGATTGCTGACAAAAGATGCAAAAGAATTCACGAAAAAATTCTTACGCCACATTTTGGTATCTAGTTACTTTTTTCGTTATCTTAACATGAGCAAACAAAAGATTTTTTTATAACAAAAAAGATGGTAGAATTTAACTCAGACTGAAAGGTGCCACATTCAGTATGCCGTGAGCGTCGGCGTCGGACAAAGAAGATATCCTGAATCCCTTACGGGAATCGAACCTATGACCTTCCGAACGCCGGTCGAATGCTCTAACCACTGAGCTGCTAGGAGACTCGTGGCGAGCTTAGGACATTTTTACTGGGGTCATGAGGATACGCGTCCTGTACACTGCTGGGAAAAACCTTGAGCTCGGAGAACAAACGTGGAACATGTAATATTTAATAAGTAACAAGCCGAGCGTTGGACAAAGAAAAACTCCGAGTCCTTGTACTTCTATAAAGCATAAACAACAAATCAACAACAACAACAACAACAACACCTACATTGTATTATCGAAACAACAAGCACAACACATCTTCATTCATATAGACCGACAAAAATCTCACCGAGCTGCTGAAAGGATAAAAATCTAGCCTTCCTCTAAACTGTCCGTCAACCTTCTCAACTAAAACACTCTGAAGCTGTACACATCCATGGCAAATGTTGTTTGTATGTAGTTCACGCAGGCCTTCAAAGACATCCCTTAGTACTCCAGCCACATCCTGCAAAGAATACTGCACTGAGGCCTTCTGCATCTTTAACTTAGACATGGGGGGATGGGGCGTCTATTCCAACAGGCTTAAACAATAACTTAATAAAAGGGACATCTCCTGTCTTCTAAGATAAATGCTTTTAAATCATTAAAGGTCAAATAAACCCAAATTTTGATAATTCCGCTTTAGCAGTTTAAACGCATCTTGACACAAAAAGAAATCGTTATAAAGCCAAACTGGACCGAAATTTTCCTTCCTGAGACCTTAAAAGGAGTAATAAAGCCAAAAGTACGAAGATATCCGAAGGTTTCACGAAATCGTTTCTGAAATGACCGCGCGCTTAAATGGAAGGAATGGAAACGATTGCTGATTCTGTGACGTCACTGTTGATGAGCAAAGAAAGCTCAAGATCCAAAGGCGAGTATTGAAGAGTATTGTTGGAATTTTTTGGAAAATTCTCTGTTTTCACCCGTTTTCTTTGCGTTGAAAATGGCCGAGGAGCTCAAACCTGTGGCATTTAACGTAGAGCCATACCAGTTTGAGCTAATTGCCACAGAATCGGACTGCAAAATCTCAGATGATATTCGACCGACAGCAATGGCTTCGAAAGTAAACGACGGAATTGGTAAAGTTTAATGGTGAGCGTTTAAGCTTATTTATTCATTACACTGTAAAAGTTCGCCGTATAATCGTTAATAAATGCGTTACCACTTTATTTGAGGCATTTTTGTGGTTCTTTGCAGCCCTTTTGTACGCTTACCATGATCAATGTTTGTTGTTATGCCTTACTGACTAGACTGACTAGAGTAAGGCAAAGCTTCTTATACATGTATCCATTATGGTTCCTGTGTGAGTACAGTTTTCATCCTCGCGGCAACAGCGGCAGGAAATCCAGCTCAAATTTTGAACATAGCCGAAAACGGTTACAGTTCTTGTTGAATGTATTTGAATCTTGTTGAACGTATCTGTCTACATCGCAAAGTGTTACTAGTGACTGTGTTTGTTTGTTGTTTTGCATGTATACAATCTTAGGCTCAAAATTTAGGTGCATTTAAATTTTGGCAACTGTGTACTAATGCCAGCTGGGCGAGAAAGTGTTTTGCTGTCGTGCAATTCCCAAATCCTGTGCTAAGATACCACCTGCCATGTCCTAGAGACAGATGAAGAGAATTTTTTGAAATCCAGCTATCATTGAGACAGATTATAATCAGTATTTTGAAAATGAAGGCCGGAGTACCTACATATTAACGTAATTTTTCTTTGGGCTCTTTTTTTTTGGGGGGGGGGGGGTGGGGGGGTGGGGGGGTGGGGGGCAGAGAAAAAACTCCATGTATAGATTGGTGCAACCCAAATGAGTATGGTTTTAAAGCCTTTTTGGTCTGAAAATGGTTGTTGACTTAAAAGTCAGGTCTGAAAATGGTAATTGATTCGGGGGTGACAGTTATGTTTTGTCAGTTCTTAAAATGGGTGGGAAAAATTACACATCTGGTTCTCAAGATGGGTAAGGAAAATTACATGTTTGGTCTGACAGTGGGCACACTGGGAGCTGCTTTGTGGTTGAATTTTGTTTGGGAAAAGAGAAAGAAAAACCTCTGGGAGCAGGGGAGGAACCAGGGGACAAGTGGGTAGGGAAAATTACATATTTTGGTCCAAAAATGAATCACCTATAAATTGTGTTCACGAGAAAAGATCCTTCATTAATACATGATGAGATGTTGCAATGCTTATTACATGAATGAACATGATTACATAAACAGTATACCTTGTTAAGTTATTAGCAACCTTGTGCACTTTATGACTCCCCTTTGATGTATATGGTTTAACAAGTATTCAGGGCTTACAATCAGTTGTACTACCAGTACAACATATAAGTAATATAATTGTTAGTTGAAAGCAAAAACAAACTCTCAAATTTTAGCTTAAACAAATCAAATGCGATTTCATTATTTCTAAGGCTGTGAAATCGAGTTAATGTTGTTTTTCTACTGTTGTTACTGGTTAGCTAACCTGTTTATTTATTTAATATAGATTTATTTTTGTAGTTGACATATTTATTTAATCCCTTTACTGATGAGTTACCTTTTACTCATCTGTGTAACTTTCGTATGAGTCTGTTGTTTCCTCTTTCGTTCTCAGAACATGTATACAGTAATGTTGCTTATAGGCAATACACTTACTGGATACGTATGAAGCTGGGACGACAAATCCCAATAGCCATTCCATCTTGTCTGGTTTTAAAAATTAGAGAGAGCTTCCCAAGTTAAAGTGGAAACTGAAAGGGCTTTGAATATGTTCATTAACAGCTTGGCAGTCTTGCTAGATAATATTAACATCATATTTGGTTGACAGTTGTACTACTCTTTGAAATGTTTCTAAACTTTGTATTTTCTTCAATTACTACAGAGTGGTACTTAACCTAGGAGGTGAGAGGGGAGGGGCTCCCACAGTGTAGTTAAGGGGGTCACCGAGATTACAATTCATGCTTTGGTACCACTTAGGGTGTTTGAATTAAAAATGACCGTTGTCAGCGTGTTTTGATACTTTCTAGGGTTTTAAGGTACTATAATGTGAGAAATTCATGCTGGCAGGAACAACTTTTCAAGAGGTATTAGTACTTCTTGGAGTGACAAGGAACATATGCAACACCCACAAAAGAAGTTTGTTTTTTTGTTTCAAACAACAATCAACTCTTTCAGTTTTTATGGGTCAACCATTTCCCCCTCCTGAAAGTACTTAGATAGCAGCTGTACGAAGGGTGGACCCCATAATTATATTAAGTGATACACCTGTCATAAACTTGATAGGGGCATGTTGGTCTTGATATGATGTCATTTCTGCCTCCCCTAAAAATCATGAACATGGAACAGCCTGGAACACCTGCTTCCCAGGGGGGTACTCTGGATTTCAAGTGACGGGGATGATCGAATGGGGGCAAAAATCAAAACCCAAAAAAATCCCTAGGGCCTCCAAGAAACCCAAAAAATCCCTATACCAAAAATTAACCCCCCCAAATCCCATGCCGAATTTTCGAGCCTCAAAAATTTCCAGAAAGGATTAACCCACAAGTCACAAATGAAACATATCAAGAATTCACTACAACAAAAGGGAATTCCAGTGAGGATAAAGCCGGGTGATAAACACGATGGATGAGAAATCAGTTGAATGAATTGAAGCCTTGTGAAATACACCTGGGACACTTTGCGAACTATTGTATAGCCGGTTTTATGAAACAGATGTAATGTAATGTGACACCATCGTTAAATATAATTAAAACAACCGCAAAACAAGTTTGGTTGTCAGTACTTAATATTCGCAGAACTACGCGGCCAGGATACACAGCCACTACCACAATTTTTCAGATGGTTTTGAATACCCAAAAAATCTCTACTTAAATCAAGCCACCCAAAAAAATACTTGCCAAATTTTCCTACCCAAAAACATCCCGGAATGGAAAATTTCAACCCCCCCCCCCCCAAAAAAAAATCCTTCGATTATCCCCGTCACTTGAAATCCGGAGTACCCCCCCCCCCGGGACCTGCTTGCCAGTGAAAAGCCACAAAACGTATTAGAAACTAGGCCAGTTTATTAAATCTTGGTTTATGTTGTTGGTTGTCTTGAGTGTTGGCTTGTGAGAGGCTTAAGAAGGGCCTGCAGCCGCTGTATGAAAGCGATAAAACTGAAATATTTTAGTGTGTGAAAAATCTTACATTTAGAGCTCGAAATTTACGTTTGTTTATAATTATTGAAGCCTAATTTATGCGCCAAAAACCGGAGGTTATTGTTAATGCTTAGTAACTGCTATGACTTATAATTCTCAAATAAACTAACTGAAAGAGCTAACAACCATCAGAAGATACAAGCTAGTCATAGTTATATTGAACAAAATGCAAAATTCTTACCTCTAAATTTCTACGTTGTGCAAATGCTGAACACTCAATTGGAATTCCCGTGTGAAGTTGCTCCGTTCTTGGGCGGACATGGATGGTTTATACCGCTGTAACTTACCGCTCAAAACAACTTCCACAAGCTCGGAAAACCGGCAAAAACACAGCAAACACATAACAGGTAAGGTTCTTCAAACTTTATTTGGATTTTTAGGTATTTTCCATGGAAAACCGCCGATTATTTTCGATCGAATCGCTTTGGTTACTTGTGGTGTAAACTGGTCTGCACAGACACGTGAATCAGTGTTTTGTGGGTTGAAACGATCCTCCTTTCATTCTTTGAGCCATTCTTCAGGCAGTTCTGGATCTTCTGGAAACTTAAAATTACTTACTTTACTCTCATAGCAGCACAAAACACCATGATTTTCCGCTCAAGTCCTCGCACTTTGAATCCTCGCAATTTTCCAGCTCGCCAACAGTGACGTCACTAGTGTTATTTCCGACAATTTACCGACAACTTTCCCGACCACTCTACGATTATGAAGGCCAAAAAGTAGCACTTTTCACGTGCCATTATCTCTGCGATCCTAAGTCCAATTGACTTGAAACTTCAGAATATGTTTATTTGATACCAGATCAATACATAACAAGTAAATTGGATTGAAAGAAAAAATGTCGAAATTTTGGTTTATTTGACCTTTAAACGGGATTCTCGTCCACAAGTACACAGCTTTTTCATTGACCAAGTTAAACGCCTTTGGCTAAAACTTAGGGGGAAGGGATCCAACCAACCCACAAGACCAAAACCTCCCAGTCTAAGAATGTCTTTCATGCTTACCTCAGATGAATACTCGTTAGATGCTAACCACTCTTCAATCTTCATCAATAGGGGCATTTGAACAAATGCTCTGTTTCCCTGTCAAAGAACAGCAACAGTACAGAATAAGCAATTCTTTAAGGGCCCATTAAAGTATCTCGTTGCTATGATACGCGGTTGCTATGATACACGTGCAATTTTACTTCCAGTCGTCCGCAAATTTTCGCGCGCTTTCTGGCCTCCCAACGCCGGCCCGTCGCCGGTTCAACTCGCCGATAATTTTTATTTCGTTGCGACAAACACAAAAGAAACTTTTTTGTTTACTTTTTAAATTGATTTTAATTTTCTGCTTTACGTTTACAACATGTGAGTTGTGCCTTTATTTCTTAAACTGGGTGTTTCAGTTGAAAGTGAGCTCGAAGCTATCCACTTACGCACGTAAACAGATGGCTACAAGTCGATCGGGAAATGCAGATCGCGAAAAGCCGACATTCAAAGATTTTCAGTGTCAGGTCGGGGATAGAAATGTCAATGATGCGGAGGCAAACCGAAATAAGTACTGTGCCATCATCCCGAACCCAAAAAGAAATCCCTGTGTCCGCGGCCGTGACTTCGACTGCTCCCAAAGTACCTGACGTCGCTTGCTAGAAAACTGTAATCGATGTGCAAACCTGTGAACTGTCCTTCCGAACCTGAGGAACTCCAGTGTTTAGACAGCTCTTCAAGAAACGAAGCTTTCGAGGCCACTGACTTGCAGCCACTGTCGCAAGAGAGCGTGGAGCAGCATACAGCAAGAAAGGAAGCTTGTAAATTGTCCTTGAAAGCAGCTCTATCGCGCGAATTTCATGCCCACATTGACAATGCTATTATTAAAGCACACGATAGAATACCTGACAAATAATGGTGAGCTCGATACATCTGATGGGCAACGTCTGCTAACAACATCACTTGAGAAATTAGCAAAAAGTAATTTAAGCGATCTAAAAGACTGTGACTGTAGAAAGGACTGAGAAATACGAATTTTGTTCGGTAAAACAAAACACAGTTGAAGAGTTTGAGTTCGAGTGCAGTCGATGTGGACAGAAATTCAGCTTGAAGAGTGATACCTCTGTCGTGAAAGCCACAACTCGTCCAAGGTCTGCAATACGTAAAGTAATCGTTGCTCTTTCATTCCTTGTCAGTGGGCAGTATTTCAAAGATTATCATAAAATTCTCTGGACTCTTAAGTCTGGACCAAGTCAATTCGACTCGGTGGATCCACATTGTTGAACGGCTTGCGCCGTTCGTAAAACAGATCGCCGACTGGAGCGCGAAAGAAGCGAGAACTGAAGCAATCCAAAAAAAAAACCAATCATCATTACACATCCAGTTCGACGGCTTTTATCTGACTCGCGGCCATTATTCCAACAACAGCTCAGCTCAGCTCAGCTACCGTCCACGATCCCAAGAATGGGAAAATTATCGCCAAAGCGACCTAGCCATTTAACGCTTAGGCACCTGGCCATTGAAAAAAGTAGCGTCACTTCCGGTTCCGCGAAAAATGTACTTTTCTCGTCGAGAAGTAAACGTAGCTGCTGCATTTTGAAAGAATTCGAAAAAACATCTTTTTTTCTCGAAATTTAAGCATCCTTTTTGCAAAAAACAGAAAACAAAAAAATTATACCCAAAAGAGTGGTCAAAGAAGCACATTTTTCATTCTTATTTGTTTATTTTTCTACGTAAACCAATTTCCTCAAGACGGCTTATGAAATGGTACGGTACAAGAAATTATGGACAAAAAGGTAAGTCTTGAGGTAAAAACGCATTTTTCTGTTTCTGATCACGTGACATGGGGCGTGGCCCGATGACGTCATAAACTGAACCATACTTGCCCTCAATGAATGTTGTCCAAATTTGGTCCAATGAAGGTATACATGTGTTGAGTTACAGCAAACTCATTTTTCCCTAGCAACGGCCTAAAAAGATACTGTAATGGGCCCTTAATACCAGTCTTCACTTGCACCACAAGAATAAGCACGAGAGCGAGAACATCAATTAAACATTCTTGTGCTTCGACGTTTTTCTCCAGAAATATTAACAGAGTGCAAAGGCTGACCGTTGCTAAAAAATCCACGCCTAAGAATTTGTTTTATCAAACATATACGAGACTGAAGCCCTATGGTGCTGCGCAAGTTTATTTCTTATTTATTTCTTATTTATTTATTTGTTTGCTTCGCCACAAATCACAAATACATAAACACACAAAGGAAAAAAGATAAAAAACACTAAGAAAGTGGCGAGGAGGATAAAAGAAATCCTAGGGCTCACGATCAAACTACGTTCAGGACGCAAACACGTTACAGCCAAAAAAGGCAAAAAATTTACTCAAAAAGCTTCCTGCAGAGCTAGACCCAGGGGGGGCTGGCAGCGAGGTCTGGAACCGAGTTTACATGATCGCCCCAGTAAAGAAATTTGGCCGAGTAGGACTGTGTACTAATCTTATTCCAAACAAACATGGCGGTGGCGAGGAAGGAGAATTAGCCGAATTAGCCGTTATTTGGTGTACGCGCGTTTGTGTTGGTTCAGCGTTATTTCCGTTATTCCAAGTTTAAACATTCAAGGGAAGGTTTCGATCGCTTTTTTTTACCTTTGTTTCTATTTGATTTAGTTGCCCTTTCTGCTTTTTCTGGTACTGATTTTACGAGTTTTGAAGCATTTTCTGACACATTTCACAGCGGCCAGACTCGCTCTCCTCTTTCACTAAGAATTGTCGCTCGAGACTTTGTCCTTGTTTCATTTACATACACTGCAGATTTTTCTTTCTTTTTAGGAACTACCCAGAAGGAGTAAACAATTAATTGTGGAGGTTTTGTTGATCCAAATTATTTTCTGTTTTGCCCAAGTTATGTTACTACCTTCCAGTCCACAAGAGATTTTTTTCATGTACAGCTCTATAGAATCCTTAAATGGTGAAAAGCTGAGAGGTGATGTTTGCAAATCTTTGCTCTTTGTCTTCGCCACGTGAGTCACAGATATTGCCTACAGCGTGTAGGTATACCTGATAATAAAGCTCATTATTTTGGAGAAAAAGTGAAATAATTTTTCATTTAGATTTTGTCTATCACACCTCTTGGGTGAGAACTGAAACTTAAAGGGGCCAGGTTGCTCAACTGACAGCAATACTTCAGCCAGTCATTTCACATATTTACTTGGTGACCTTGGCTTCATATATTTCCCCATGAACAGGTTTGTGGAATATTGGCATTTGAATTCTGAAGGGACTTGAATTTTTCTTGACAGTGCAATTGATGTTGAACAGCTTTTGCAAACAAAACAATCATTTGGGGGTGGAGTTTGCAAAGGTTCCAACAGTCTGTAAAGTAAAGATACTCTGGCAAACACACCATCACTTTGGATCTGGCAGGCATTGGTTATCCAAGACGCATGCTGATAAATATGTTTCGGGCAAAGGTTTTGGTTGTACAGGGACTTTGACTGATGACATATATATGGACAGCTATGTTAATCCTTAATTTTCTGAAAACACTTCAAAAGGGCTGTTGCACACTTAGAGCAACCATGGTTGATCACCCGTTCTGGGGTTATTTCACATCTCCTTTATAAACAGTTACTGAATGCATGCCAGCCTCGTTTTGACACCCAGCAATACAACACTGTTTTGACCTGTTTTCCCCTAGCTTATCGTTAACATTTCTGAAATAATGATCTTCACAGTTAAATGCATTCAATTTGAGCAGTTGAAAAAGCAAACTTGAAAAAATTCAGTCTCGACCAGGATCAAATTTGCCTTTTCAACTGCTCAAGTTGAAAACATTTAAAAACTGCAAGCCCTTTATGGCCACATTTGTTACATCAGGCAGTTCACACCTGATTTATTTCATATGTATCCATCTTCCAAAAAACTGAATTCTCCTTGGCAATTGGAACTGTTTCCTCATCAGAAGTACAAATGTCTGAAAGGGTGTGAGCAGAAGTCAATTGCTCTTTTAACAGAAGGGACAGTTTAGAACTTTTGCATTGTCTAATACCCCATTATTGCATAGTTCACCTGGTGTTACTGAACTCAATCTACAAATTTTTCACTGACACTTAAGAGAAATGGGCCCGAATGTCTTTCCTTTCAATTAAGCTTCTTGTACAGGCTACAGTCAAAAGATAAAAAATCATATAATTGCAAATCCTTCAATCTTTTCAGATTACCCTTGCAAATGTTTATAAACCTTCTCATTGGACAGTTGCATGCGTTATGTGGGAAAATGCTTGGAAATGTGATAGTTCATTGCATTTTCCATTGAATTAAACTTAGTATGTCAGTACAATATATGGAACTAGGGAGTTTTCCTAAACCTAGGTGTATTTATTTTGCCAATTCTTTAAGTTCTCTTATCAAAACAAGCAAACCTCAGACAGCTCTGTTTGTAAGGTTAAGCATTCTTCTTTTGTTGGTTGTCCTAATTATAAGCTATCCTTTCCAGTTGCAAAAATCTATCATCTCAAATGTTCTTATTTTTCTTGTAACTGCAACCAACCAATATATTTGCAGAAACAACTGCCGCCAAGAAACACTCAAGCCAAAAAGGAAGAATTCCATAAAATAAACGTGGTGTTTTACACGAAATTACGCTTACAGCTGTAAATAAGACGCAAAAAACTTGAGACAAGTGCAGGTGAAAGTTCAAGCCCATTTTTAATACATTCTAAGCCTTCGCATTCGATGTTGTGTCTTCATTGTGAAACAGACTTAAAGAAGACTCGCAATCGAAATCTCCTCTTTTCGCTTTGTTGGCTGGAAGATTCCACAGTTTCCACAGTAAAGATTCTTATAAATCTTCCTGAGATGACGAAATCCACAATCATGTGCTAAAATATAGTTATAATTTGAGCGTAGTTTGTTCAACACGCAACTGGGAAAATCTCAGGCCGAAACTTGTCACTTGCATATTCAATACTGACTGCTCTACTAACCTAAAATAAAGCTGGTCCTTCATTCCATCGATTTTGATGATCTCAGAAACAGAAATGGATCGCAATGGAAGGTCGAAAGCTGCAACTTTAATGCCATTTCCCAGGTCAAGTGGCTGTTCACACCGCGAACGTTTATGTTGTCGATAACACAACCATCACGCTCATGTTCTTGACATAATGCACAGCAGGAGTGAACACAGATCCAGAATTTAGAGAAATGTGGTGCCCAAACGCTGTACTGTCGCCAAAAATACTAACAGCAAATAAACAACAAAAAACGAATTCCTTTTCCACAATCGAGTCACCCCGAACAAAAAACACATATTCTAGAATAGTTTCGTTGCAATTCGCGCATGCTCGTTAGAGTTTTCGAATGATTGGCAGATTTCTTTACTGGGGCAATCATGTAGAGACCAAAAGCGGCAAGATCAAAGGTAGCTGCAGCCCCCCCCCTGGCTAGACCGTTCCAGAGTCACATCCAGATTGTTCAAGAAAAACGCACTAGGCTTCCTTGGCAGAACCAAATTTTGTCCAGCCAAAATTTAGAGACGATAGTATTGGAGAGAAACAACAACAACAACGCCTCGGTTAATACCCCCCATTAGTCACTTCCGTTTTGGTGAATAATCGCTAACTATCTAGACTGTAGTTTGATTAACACAGCGCTATCAGTTGCAGCCGGCAGCTGGATATTATGGCTGGCAAGAACAGTGATCTTAGAGTTTGAGAGTGACTAAACGTCAACTGTAGGACAATTTCTTAAGTTTAACCCTTTCACTCCCAGAGTCACTTACACTTATGAAGACATCAAAGGTGCTACTAACTTTTGAGTCTGTGGATGAAATCCTGTGGTGTGACCATTCAAATGAAACCTCTTCAGCGGTACTTTCACATGTTATATTCATATTTAAGTATTTTACAAAATGAAATTTGAGATTTGTCTTGAATTTTGAATTAAGGCACTCTTGGGAGTAAAAGGATCAGTCCAGCTGTACTTTCCCTGAAAGCTCTGTTAACAGACAGGTTTTCTTACCATCGTTACTCAGTCAATTTCGCTACTTAAGATGCATCCACCCATGAAAAGGCACAGATTCTTCTAGCCTTTAAAAGTTATCACGATTAAACAATTTTAAACATGCAAACTGCCAGCTTGCGTTTTCTACACACCTTAACAAAGAAGGCTTGCAGTGGAACCAGAAATGGGTTATTGAACCTGCTGAAGTTCACAGCTCTTCTCTGCAGTGTTGCACTGTCACACAAATCTCTATCTAAACTAAGTTCCTTTGAAAGAACAACAAAGAACAACCAGTTACCATTTAGAAGTTAGAAGGCAATAGCGGGAGATCAAAAAACCATAACTTCGACAGCAACTGTGGGTTTTCTGCTTTCAAACAACTGGCAAAATGACATCTGTTATTGTTTTTATTAACACTATTATGCAAAAAAGATACATAAATATGACACACAGTTTGTTTCAATATAAGCATAAAGCATATGTGTACCTTCAATATACAAGGTGTTCCAGCAAACTCTGTATTAATAACAGAGCACTTGTCGTGACTAATGTAAGGTTCAGAGTCATGGTGTGGGTAATGCTCCAACTCTCTTCCTGGTTTCACAAGCCCATTTGACTCCTGTGTAAAACAATACCGACATTCAGATTACACATTCAGATTGCACACTACATGTACGAAACTAGTATCAGTACCACCTTCAAATTTTTTAAAGAATATTATTGTTGCCAGAGCTGTCATTCTTCCCTGCTGCTTGGAATTTGGAGCACATAACAATAACAACAGGTATCAAGGGGTCCAAGAACCAACCACACTTTTCAAGGAATTTCAAGGCCTCGAATTTTGTTTTACGAATTCAAGGACTTTCTAGGACCTTTTGAGGTGCGTGAAAAACCTTTCTATACATACCAAAAATTCAGAAATTCCCAGTTCAGGATGAGCGATAGGAAGTTCAGGAAAGTGGTCAGCCGCAGACTTGGCCAAATCAGCCTGGTGAAAAAAGGAAAAGAATGGTCATATCAGAAATGAAAATCCGTTTTTTCAACATCTTATGCAAAGCAGCCTTTATTGGCTTATTGACCCCCCCCCCACCCCCCTCAAAAAATAATAAACGAAAAGTACACTGGAGAGGCATAATTACATGAACACCAACAGGCAATAAAAAGCTGCAGGTAGTTATTTACGGGGTTTTTTATTTGGAAAAGTGACTGAATGCTCCGTTTTTGGTAGGGCAAAAAATAAGTGGCTGTAATACTAAGTAGAAGGTTCCAGTGTTCCAATGTGTGCAATAAAAACACGGTCACTGTGACCAACCGAATTCATGCTGCTTGTTGTACGTATCACCACGTCTGTAGGTGACTAATCTTTACGTCCGAAAAAATAGACGTTGCTTCCACTTTTCGCAACAACAAAAAATGTTGCACTCAATGCATGAAATTGTTATGGGATAAGTTGCACGGAAATCACTTCGTTTTTTAGACACGGCTTCTTTGGTCTGATTTACGGAATGTTTAGGACACAGACAAGCTCATAACCCACAATTATTATTTTTACCTTTTACTTCTTCCCTTTTGTTTCCTGGAATTGTGAAAATTAAACTCACGAAATATAGCTCTTGAATTTTCACGAAATTGTGTACGTATGGAAACTGCTAAGAATAAGGAGGAACTAGGGGAAACTAACCAAACATTTACTCTCTTCCTCAAAACTTTGGTGAAGCTGCAAATATATCTCTGAAATGTCACTCTCCACCTGTAAACAAACAACAATATATTGTGCGTTAATGGTAGTGAAATGATCAGCCAAGGGTCACCACTTTTTACTCAGAGACTGAATAACAATATTGCAGCACCATCACAACATCCATTGCATACCTTATGAAGTTCTTCAGAACTTTCGAGTTCATCACCCTGGGAAAGCAAACACAAAGTTATTAATAGACAAAGAGTGGAAACAAATCCTTGACCACTGGGAGGTTCACAAAAGCACACTGTGTGTTCCATCTTATAAGTCCCAGAATTGTTATGTCAAATTTTTAATGGATGTTTGGCAAAACTACCCCTTTACATTTCCAAAGATTTATGAAGTTGGGTTTTGAAAAACTTTTAGGGGCTCCTTCACTTGTGCTTTGTTTGAGTGCAGCTGTGGGGCTGTGCCAAGTCATCAAGAAGCAATGTTTTTCTTAATCAACATACCGTATTTTCTCGATTAAACGCTGGGGACGTTTATTTAAAACTCGGCCTTGTAGACCCAGCGTTTATTCGAACCCGGTGTTGACGCGGGGCCCGGCGTTTATTTATTAAATGCATTTTCAGCCATCCATTTTTTAATATCAGTACTGGAGGTTTATTGAACCAAGAACCAAATTTGTCATCAACTTTGTCTCATCTAAGTAAATCTAGTAAGTTATAAAAAAAACACACACACACACACACACACCACGGGAACACCACTAACGGGAACAGTGATCAAACTCTTCTCAACCGTTACGTTTCTCCGTGAAACATGCAGGAAGTGTATCGGTAACTGCTCGACAGCAAACGTACTGTGCAAGCAATGAAGAACAAAGTGATGGCGACGTTCCTGCTCCATCAGTTATGAGAAAGGTAAAATTATTGAACCATTTAAGGAATTGCTGAAAAAACGCTGTGGAGTCACCCTTGAGATTATCCTCGTTTGATGTACAACCCCGCAGAAAAGTTACAATGATTTAAAAGTGATTGACACGATACCTGATGCGTCGTTTGTTTTATCTGTTTTAGTTAGAGTACTTTTGCAAGAGGGAGTTTGGTTTGAATATCAGTGTATAAATTCAAATATAATGGTAGAAAGAGAACTAGTACACAATTACGACACATAATCCTGATTTAGTATACCCATCTCGAATAAATGCCGGGACCTCAAACAAATGCCGGGACCCGAATAAACGCCGGGGGCGTTTATTCTAAGCTCAGCCCTGTGGACCCAGCATTTATTCGGGGTTCGGCGTTTAATCGAGAAAATACGGTATGCACAAACAAAAAGTAGTTAAGTTAAACAGAAGACAGAAAAAGGAAAAAAACAACAGATTTTTAGACAAAAAATGGGGAAAAAAAGATGAAAAACTACAAACGACAGTAAGTCCGAGTCGTCCGACAATGGGCACCAGAATTGTCAATGTCCAACAAAACCGCAATTGAAAACACCTTTCAAAGAGCGGCTTTTTCACGAACAAAAGAAGAAATCTTCTTTGAGCACACATGTCCCTCTAAGGAAAACTATGTGTATTTTTGCAGTGGCGATTATGCACCCAGTCCTTTAATAACAATCTTATTTTTAATTTATTATTATTAGCAAGCTTGAATGCCAGCAATGTTAACTTGTGCATTACTGTACTGACATAGCTGTCCCTGTGAAAACTTTCTACTAACCTCCTCCAAGTCCTTCTTATCTGCCAATCTGTGGCGAAGTTTGGAACGCAGACTTTTAATTGTTCTTCTAATGTCTCCCATCTTCTTTACATCAGGTTTAGACCCAAGCCAGGGAATCATATCAGCCTGTGAAAATATCAACACCAATTAAACAATTAACAGGCCATAAACATAAACCAGCACCCATTTAACACACTTCACGAAGTAAATGACATCAGGTGACAATTTAAACATACTATCAATTACAACTATGACAAAGTAAGTATGTTAAGTTTGCAACTTGGACCAACCTGAAGGTTTTTGTACTTCGCTACCAAGTGATCTCTGGTAAGAACAATTCAAAGAACACAAGTCAAGTGTTATTCCAAATTTCTCTCTAACCCAAGTGCTATAGCAAGATTTACTTAAATCAGTATTTTATGTACACAAACTTTTACACAGACGTAAAGCAAAATGAACAAATAAATTAAAGTATTAGCTTATCATGTTTTTCACTGTCTTGACACATGTACTAAGGGTTTTGCCGCAAACAATGGGTCTAACTGTTACAACACAATGGCTGTTTGAGCCTTCAGAGAACAAAATGAGTTAAAGCTAATCAAAGGTTGACAAAAAATCTGCGCAGTGTACATTTGAAAACTTGGCAAGATTAAAGCAATTTTCCCACTTCTGCTCAAGAACAGCATTCACGACCAAGCACCTTTTAAGAGATCTAGATGAGTCACACAGAGTCTACCTATGTAACTAGTTAAAAAAAGGGCATTTGAGATTGACCTTAGTTCTTGAATATCTGTCATTTCTCTTTTGTGTTCAGCTACAAGAGCAGTTAGTGCCAAATCAGCTATCTGCTTAGCCTGTTTATCTTCTGATACCTGACAAAAAAGACACAATTTGAATTACATGTAACTTTTTATATAAATACCTGGTGAAATTTTACAAAGTAGGGCTTCTTGACCCCAAAAAATCAGCAATCAAAACTTAGAATTCGTCCTGATTTAAATGTGAACCGGGGTGTTAATGAAACCATATCAACGGACCATCTCTCCACGTGCAGCAACGTTTCCCCTCTTGAGTACCAGCAGTTCCAAGAACATACCAGGTTTGTAGTGCAAATTAGCTCCATAACCAAGTTTTGCTCAGTCTCCAGCAAGGAACGTTTTCTAGCGGTTTATGAAATGCATTCAAGTTCATTCTAGTAAATTCCGTTTGTGTACATTTGACGCTTGACTCTTCACTGCTGCAGGCATAGTCCTACTTGCTGACACTGGTGTGAGTGTATGGTTAAAAAACCTGGCAACTGCGCTACATGTGTATATTAAGCTTATTACGCAAGAAATACAGAGTACATAGAGGATATTACACAGCGGCGCAAAGATATGAATTTTATTTTCGAGTGGTAAAATATTGTTTTTTACCACGAGAAAATAAAATTCCTATCTTCCAAGTCACCGTGTAATTTTCTTTTTATTATATAGACAAGAGTGGTTTTGCACAAACAACAGTGTGAAAGTGGGACATGACATCATCGATATCCTCACTAGTGAGGATATGGAAAATACGCCACTCGAGTCCCGGATGTAGTTTCGTATGAACTTTACGAGTGGTCTATTTTCCACTAAAACACTCTTGTCTATATATTAAAGAACCTTATTTTGTACCTTTGACTTGTCCATTTCTTCTTGTGCAGCAGAAGACAAAGCAGCAATCATTGCATCAAGATCACCAAATGCTACATGCTTATCAACCACTTCACTGCTGTCTGATGACATCTTCAGAGCCTGTTGGCAAATAGCAAATGAAACAATAGAGCAGCTTTAATTGGGTGTTGAAAACAAGTTTTTCTACAGTTCATTCCAAATGACTGATTAAAAATTTTGCAACACTTTCCCAAGCAATCGAACGTAGAACCAAAACCATTTGTGACTTGCTCACACACATTTGCCCTCACTTGATGCCAGTTACAAGTATATACGCCCAGTTCTCATTGGTTCGCTGTGCTGTTTGCTTCTGTTGTGATTGGTCAGAATAATTACTTCAGTTTTGCTTCTACGCCACTCAATTGGAAATCCCTTTAGTAATGCAAAAGTAATTCGGTGACAATAAATTGACTAAAATGAGGGGCACTGGTAGAAGAAAAGAATAGGGTCTTCTATTTACTATCCAAAGTTTTGGGGGTACCCTTCCAGTGGTTACATCTAAGTGTGCACACAAAGAGTTAAGGCCAGAAACGATTTGTTCACTGAAGGATGTTCTTAACCCTTTCACTCCCAAGAGTGCCTAAGACGAATCCCAATTTTCATTTTGTAAAAAAAACCTAAATAATTATAAATAGTACCATGTAAAGTACTGCTGAAGAGGTTTCATTTGAATGGTCACACCATAGGATTTCATCCACGGACTAGAAGTTAGAACCACCTTAAAAATGTTTCCATAACTGACTCTGGGAGTGAAAGTGTTAAGAAAACCTTGAAACAACATGATAATAATGACGACGATGACGACAACCACGACAATGAGCTCCAATGGGTGGGTTAAGTTTCCGCCAGAAATTATATGTTTGACAACACTAATGTTTCTCAACTATCTTTTCCTTAGTATCACACAATTTTCCATTTTAATTGCTGTCCTGTCTCAAAAAAAACATAAAGCCACAAAAAAGTGAATTATGCAAGACACTAACAAGGCCATACCAGCCGTAAATTTCCAAGTGCTGCTGTGATGGCTTCTGTGCAATCATTAACTTTCTTTCTGACCTCTGTGACATCTTGCCGGCTTTTTTCCTGCAACAGTCAAAATTGAGACCGAGTAGAGAACTTTGGTTTAGCCAGTTATTTATACTGCTTATTGCCAAAAAAATTTTTAAGTGCTTCAAAACTTATTCCACAAGTAGTTTGCAAATGCAAAAAATGACTTTAAGTTCGAACAACGGATAGTACTTGAATTCAAGCCGACTGCTTCTGTTTGGTTAGTCTACAATGCTTAATGTATGTTTTGCAATGCAGCCATTTTGCACAGAACAACGAAACATCTTCACTATGGCTACTGCCAAACGGCCAGGCAAGAGATATCACCATCATGAAGACCGAACAATAATATAAAAGGGCATTTACATGTACTTTTTGTATGGGATTATGGTACACATATGGTACTTAAGGAACTTTGCCACTCTTATTTGTTTGTGTTTAATTTCATACTACAAATCCATTTAGGCACTTAAGCATGTTTGTTAAGCTACATCATAAGCATTTAAACATTTCATTTGGGGTAGTAGTGTTTGATGATTGAAGACAGATTTACTGTTCCTAATTTCAAATGCAAAACGGCACTGTTAAAGAAATCTCTCGACCAGATACACATACTTTCCAGGCAAAAAGGCTTATTTGGTTGAAAGCAAGTATGTTGAACATTTCGTTCAATTTTCTGGTGATCAACAAAGTTCATCTCGAGTGAACAGTGTAACATTATGTTGTGCCATAAAAAATTACAAGGAGTCAAAATTTGTTTTAAAAATTCTGCCAAATGGGCTATGATTGGTCAGCCTCAGGGAACAGAAACAACTGTTCTGTTGCTTAAAAGCTTAGAGATAGCAAAACGTTAGAAAATGTTAACCTGCCCGGATGTGACTTGAGGTCAAAATAATTATAAAATGCCATTAGACATACCAGCCAATCCTCATAAGCTTCTACAGCTCCATCAAGTACTGGGTCTGTCCTGGAGCTACCCAGAGCTTCTGAAACAAAAAGCACATTCAACAGTGTATAAAAATATCAATGGAGAGTCGTTGGTGTTTTTTTTTTCTGCAAAACGCCTATAAATCATGATTTTTTTTCAAAAGATGTCTACTATTTATGTCATCAGTTTTAACATACAGACTATGCAATCACATTTTGTTTATTTGCCTCATTTTGTTTTTTATCTGCAGCTATTTTTTTTCAATCCCATCACGAGAAATGAGAATGAGGAGACACACACGCAAGGACCATTGAGTAAATAAATGCAATTATGATATTGTGAAATCTGTGAAAAACATTCTCTCGTCTTGAGTCAATAGCCTTATCTCTTCAGCTAAAGAGTAGATAATTGAAACAAATTAAGATTAAATTGCTATCCATTTTTCACAGTTGTGACAGCGATATAATTTTACAACCATTGAACAAGCTGGTTTTGACAATACAGCATTTCCAAAGGTGGCAGCTTAATCTTAATTGTCTTTTCCTGAAATCCCATGCATGTCAACAAAATGAAGTATGGATCAATATATTTGACGTTTCCGCTTGTTAACAATTCTGAAGACTTAAAAGACTAGAAAATAACTACTCATAAATTTAAAACAAAAACAAAAAGACACCAATCATTTTTCACTTATGAAGTCATCGGGTGATAACCAAATGAAAATACAAACATCATTGAATCTATATTATGTTATTCCATGCGGGAATAGTAACTTGAGTACACGTGAGTCAAAAACGTGACGATGTGAAAGTCAACTCTGAACAAGCAAGGGGCGGGGGGGGGGGGGGGGGGTTGTTTTATTAGTAGTTTTTTTACTTAAAATGAAGCAATGTTTTAGAGCAAATTACAAAAACTAACTACAAAAACAAAGAAAAAACCGTGCAAGATAATTTGCATAAACTTTTACACAGTATTCATTTTTTTGAATTGTACGGATTTCAAATTAATCAAATCTATGCAAATGTTATACATAGTGAATACAGACTATACGTAATTACAGTCAAACCTGTGTTAAGTGGTCACCCTCTATTAAGCAGTCTGTTGTCCCAGAAAAGTCCCAAGACAATTCTCCCCTTAACTGCTGTTAACTTGACCTCTGTTAAGGGCTCTTATTTTTTTTTGTCATCCCTATTACGCAGTTGTGGTCACTTTTTTACAAAGTTTTATGGGTTTCGCGCTTCCAGGATGACCACCTTTTTATTCTGGTTTAAAGCCAGCTTCCATTATTAATCAGTAAACCAGTACCTTTTTGTTCTTCAAGTTGCCTAAGGGAGTCCTAAAACGAAGAACACAAAATTGACGGTAAGTTTACACCTGCCCACACATTATAAAATATTAGTAAGCCACCTGCATGTTTAGAGGTGATCCATGAAAAAAAGAACACAGCCTGTCGTGAATACTCTGGAAATACATCATGAACCTTCTAACAGTTTATTCTAAGGCAACTGTAAATCTCTAGGCTTAAAAGCAAATAAATCATTTTCACACTCCCAACAGATACAAAGTAGGTCATGCCATTCCTGCAGTGACAAGGTGGTTTAATAATAATTTAACCCCTACCCAGATATGACAATAGTTCATTTCACTGCAGTAGGGATCATGGCTTTATCAAAACCAATCTATGATGATTTAGTTTACACTTGTCTAGCATAAAAAAGGACATAATTGGAAATGGAAGAAAGTGATGTTTAAGAGAAAATCAGGACAACACAAGCAGAAACCTCCCTTTGATGCTGTAAAATTTAATGTAAAGGCCGCCAACGTTTTTGGCATACAAAGTTTCTGAATGCAGTTCCATTTCACTGAAACATAAAGTAAGTTACAGAAGCAAAATTGACTAAAGCATTTTTCCCAATACCTAACATGCAAACAACCCTAACACTTACAATAAGGTGAGAGATATCTAGAAAACGTACATACCTGTAAAGACTGTTCTCTTTCCTGAAGAGGAAGAGAATTTACTTCCTGGGTGAACAAATCAATTGTGTCAAATAACTCTTGCCTTGCTTGATCTCGCTGAGAAATGAGGTCAGGCATCATCTCCTGAAGCAGTGACAACCAAAAGAGTAATTATATTTTTACCCATTTTCAATACATCAATCACCGTAACTTCGTCCTAACCAGTCCATCAGGGAAATTAGCACTGTGGTTGGTAAGAGTCAAACGAACACAGATACCTTACTTATTTTACCTATATTTTGTATTTTAACAAATATGTTCACAAATGAGTAGTATTGTTTGTTTGATTTATTTTAATAGCACTTGCGAACTGTCCTAATAAGGACTTTGCAAGTTATAGATGTAGATGTAGAAATGCTGCCATGAACAAGGAATATTTTCCTGTGTCTTGCTTAAAACTTGGCAGAACATCTGCAACACTGATACAGAATAATATGTTCAGACTCAAATGTCATCTTTGGCTAATATAAATGTTAATATTCAAGTAATATACTATATTACTTGAATTAATTTACTATATTACTTGAATTACTAATATTACATTGAGTTATGGTTCTTTTATGAATATGTCAATAGCCTATTAGGCTATTGACATATTCATAAAAGAACCATAACTGAATGTGCTAGCCTCAACCCATGATATTTGTAGATTTCTTCTTTTCCTGTGTGTTTAAGGATGTTCGCACTAATTGCTTCCGTGCATCCTTACTGCGCATGCAATGCATGTCACCATTTCATGCCATGTCATGCATTGAGTGCACACACTGTTGAAGAAATGTAGAGATATATAGGCTAGTGGGCATTGTGTGGTTCCAGAAAATATCTATACCCCTCCCACAGAAGATTTTTTGGTTTGCACCCCCCATCCCTTAGGAATTTCCATTCTAAGGGGGTCTTTGATGACCCCCCTCCCAAAGACCCCCCTCCCCCAGGAATTTCCACATTACGCAAACATTATTTTTTTTTAAACATCCATTTTCAACGTACAACGCTTTGTTGTTGCTCTATAGTATTCGCATGTTTGCCATCCAGTTGAAATGTTCTAACGTTGTACTGCGTGCCGAACATGACGTAAACAACGAGGCCAAAATTTTCAGAATTGAAATTGTGTTCACCACACTCAAACCTGCCATCAAAAGCAAAACTGAAATTATGAATATATGAAACTCATATAAATTATTTTGAACTGCGGAATGAAGAAATAAGTGTAAAGAAGATCCTTGCAGTTATTAACGCAACTTATGCAGTTGCGAAAAGAAAGCCTGAAAAAAATCAGGCTTGCCGGGATTCGAACCCTGACCTCTGCGATACCGGTGCAGCGCTCTAACCAATTGAGCTAACAAGCCAACTGGGAGCTGGTCATTAAATTGGTTCGTAATATACCTGGGAAAGATGAAGATGAAATTATGAATATATGAAACTCATATATTTTGAACTGTGGAATGAAGAAATAAGTGTAAAGAAGATCCTCGCAGTTATTAACGCAACTTATGCAGTTGCGAAAAGAAAGCCTGAAAAAAATCAGGCTTGCCGGAATTTCGAACCCTGACATCTGCGATACCGGTGCAGCGCTCTAACCAATTGAGCTAACAAGCCAACTGGGAGCTGGTCATTAAATTGGTTCGTAATATACCCGGGAAAGATGAAGATGAAATTATGAATATATGAAACTCATATATTTTGAACTGCGGAATGAAGAAATAAGTGTAAAGAAGATCCTCGCAGTTATTAACGCAACTTATGCAGTTGCGAAAAGAAAGCCTGAAAAAATCAGGCTTGCCGGGATTCGAACCCTGACCTCTGCGATACCAGTGCAGCGCTCTAACCAATTGAGCTAACAAGCCAACTGGGAGCTGGTCATTAAATTAGTTCGTAATATACCCGGGAAAGATGAAGATGAAATTATGAATATATGAAACTCATATATTTTGAACTGCGGAATGAAGAAATAAGTGTAAAGAAGATCCTCGCAGTTATTAACGCAACTTATGCAGTTGCGAAAAGAAAGCCTGAAAAAAATCAGGCTTGCCGGGATTCGAACCCTGACCTCTGCGATACCGGTGCAGCGCTCTAACCAATTGAGCTAACAAGCCAACTGGGAGCTGGTCATTAAATTGGTTCGTAATATACCCGGGAAAGATGAAGATGAAATTATGAATATATGAAACTCATATATTTTGAACTGCGGAATGAAGAAATAAGTGTAAAGAAGATCCTCGCAGTTATTAACGCAACTTATGCAGTTGCGAAAAGAAAGCCTGAAAAAAATCAGGCTTGCCGGGATTCGAACCCTGACCTCTGCGATACCGGTGCAGCGCTCTAACCAATTGAGCTAACAAGCCAACTGGGAGCTGGTCATTAAATTGGTTCGTAATATACCCGGGAAAGATGAAGATGAAATTATGAATATATGAAACTCATATATTTTGAACTGCGGAATGAAGAAATAAGTGTAAAGAAGATCCTCGCAGTTATTAACGCAACTTATGCAGTTGCGAAAAGAAAGCCTGAAAAAATCAGGCTTGCCGGGATTCGAACCCTGACCTCTGCGATACCGGTGCAGCGCTCTAACCAATTGAGCTAACAAGCCAACTGGGAGCTGGTCATTAAATTGGTTCGTAATATACCCGGGAAAGATGAAGATGAAATTATGAATATATGAAACTCATATATTTTGAACTGCGGAATGAAGAAATAAGTGTAAAGAAGATCCTCGCAGTTATTAACGCAACTTATGCAGTTGCGAAAAGAAAGCCTGAAAAAAATCAGGCTTGCCGGGATTCGAACCCTGACCTCTGCGATACCGGTGCAGCGCTCTAACCAATTGAGCTAACAAGCCAACTGGGAGCTGGTCATTAAATTGGTTCGTAATATACCCGGGAAAGATGAAGATGAAATTATGAATATATGAAACTCATATATTTTGAACTGCGGAATGAAGAAATAAGTGTAAAGAAGATCCTTGCAGTTATTAACGCAACTTATGCAGTTGCGAAAAGAAAGCCTGAAAAAAATCAGGCTTGCCGGGATTCGAACCCTGACCTCTGCGATACCGGTGCAGCGCTCTAACCAATTGAGCTAACAAGCCAACTGGGAGCTGGTCATTAAATTGGTTCGTAATATACCCGGGAAAGATGAAGATGAAATTATGAATATATGAAACTCATATATTTTGAACTGCGGAATGAAGAAATAAGTGTAAAGAAGATCCATAAGTTGCGTTAATAAGTTGCATAAGTTGCGTTAATAACTGCGAGGATCTTCTTTACACTTATTTCTTCATTCCGCAGTTCAAAATATATGAGTTTCATATATTCATAATTTCATCTTCATCTTTCCCGGGTATATTACGAACCAATTTAATGACCAGCTCCCAGTTGGCTTGTTAGCTCAGCGCTGCACCGGTATCGCAGAGGTCAGGGTTCGAATCCCGGCAAGCCTGATTTTTTTCAGGCTTTCTTTTCGCAACTGCATAAGTTGCATTAATAACTGCGAGGATCTTCTTTACACTTATTTCTTCATTCCGCAGTTCAAAATATATGAGTTTCATATATTCATAATTTCATCTTCATCTTTCCCAGGTATATTACGAACCAATTTAATGACCAGCTCCCAGTTGGCTTGTTAGCTCAATTGGTTAGAGCGCTGCACCGGTATCGCAGAGGTCAGGGTTCGAATCCCGGCAAGCCTGATTTTTTTCAGGCTTTCTTTTCGCAACTGCATAAGTTGCGTTAATAACTGCGAGGATCTTCTTTACACTTATTTAAAGCAAAACTGTTGAATGTAACTTACACTAAAAATCGCAATTATGATGTTCGAAACAGAATCAGAGTAAAATAGCAGCTTTTTTCCTGGGATTATGGTTAGTATTTGCATACCGCGAGTCTGAAAATAAATTGGGCAAGCGATCCATGTCAGAATAAGAAATCGAACCTTTCTTTCTTGCACTTTATCCTTTGTTTAAAATTGAAACAGTAAATGAAGCTCAAATGGAAACTCAAAGATAGTGACAACTGTAAAAGAATTTGTAAGAGGCTATAGGCTGAACTTATGTTCAAAGTGCATAAAATTTGCATAACGCGTAAGATCTGACCTTTTCAAATTATGAGCATCACTGTTTATGTAACGCAATGCAACAATTCTATCTTGGTGACATCCAGTGAAAAGCAGCTGAAATGTGCGATAAGTTTGCATTTAACAAAAAACATTCACATTGAAAGGATTGAAAACCTTGAAATATTCACTAAAGGCCAAGCAGACATGAATATGCATATCCAGTGTATTGAAATTTCATACAAATCAAACTCGCAAAATTTGGCATGTTGGTTAGCATATTTGCTTATTTTTGAGGGTCAAAACAGTTAAGGTTAGTATTACTTTGTGCTTGGGATCAATCATGCATTGCTTTCAATTTTTTCGTGTTTCTTCACCCTCTGGAAAAGGAGCTTCCTGTGAACCCCCCACTCCCCTCAGAAATTTCTGCCTTTGAACCCCCCTCTCCCTCGGAATTTCCAGTGAACTTCTGTGGGGGGGGGGGTATGGATATTTTCTGGAACCACACATTTTAATGTCTATGCATGGATTTAACTCTCTTAAATGTTCCGTGACCCCAGACAACAGATCACTTTCTTTATCGATTATCTACGTTTTATGAAAAATTGAAGAAAATCTGTGTTGTGGAAGTTTGATTTTCTTTTCAACTTTTCTGCCCACACATCATCGAATTCGGCTATTATTTTAGCTCCACGGGGTTGGCAAAAGCCCATTTCATAGGTTGAGTTCAACTGAAAGGATGACACCGGTTCAAATTATTTACTTGACAGACCCGCTTAGATGAAACTTAACTGAGAAAGTGGATCTTCAGCCAATCATTTTTAATATTTTTCAACTAATAAGCACTGAGGCCATGTCCAGTTACGAGACCTGATTTGTCAAAATTGGGGTAGTTTTCCACTCGCTTTATTTCGAAAAGGAAGTCGGTGACCCCCAAATTTTTGGGCATTTCTGACATGGGTAACTCATTATCTGACTACAGCAAAAGTATGAAAAAAATGTGTGTTGTAGAAGATTTTCGTGCAAACGTCCTTAAGGCCAAGCTGAAGGCTTCTGTTAATCCTCTTAGCCACAAGATATAAAATTATCTCTTTATTCTACTGTCATTGATTATATCTTTTTTGCTTGTGGTTTTGCTAGTATTTGAATGACTTTACATAACTACCATACCTTCTCTTTACAGTCACTTAGATGCTTTTGAGCTTCTTGAAGTTTCTTCTCAGCATCTTTAACCTGCAAGAGTTAGAAAAAGAAATCAAAAGGCACTAATCAAGATGCTACTTTAACCTAAAGAAACAGACACTTCGTACAAAGCTGGGATGACGCAAGGCAACAACAACTTCAATTGCTGATTATTTTTATTACATTTAAATAGATCTGAAGAATTAAAAAGGAAATAATTATGTACATGGCTATAACAACATTTGATATGGCTTCATTTTTTCAAGGGCATGAATTTAGTGGCATCAGATGAGTTTGACTTAGATGTCATGCAACTGACCAAACAAAAGAGGGCTAAGATGCCCTGCAACTGACCAAACAACAGAGGTCCATTCCTCGACAATACTCTGATATCATCTCATCATGAAAAGGGCACAATCACTTTGCAAAGAGGTGTTGTGAATCACCAAAGAGAAAGAAGCAACCACTTCCATGTCAACAACATCAAGTGCCCATGCAGCAGTAAGGGAATGTACAAAAGAATATGTAAGAGGATTTAGCGGATGTTGCCCATCTTCTTCTTGATGGGCAATATTTACACTGGCAAGAGAAGAGGATGAAACAATTCGATTTTGCATAGACTACTGTAAATTGAATGATGTGTTCAGCATGGATGGTTACCCTGTCAGGCATCTAAGTGTTCACAAACCTAAATTTATTTATTCAGCACACTCTAGCTTTCCAGACACTCCTTTATTACAGACAGTAGCTGAAGACAAGGTGAAGAGGAATTTTCACATTCCCAGGTGTCTGCTATAACAAGAGTTTTGACCGTCTTGTGGTTCCTAGCATGGCAATATGGATGCCACTGACCATGAGAAGACAGCAGTTCTGATGCGTCTTGGTCCCTTTTAATTCTGAGTGATTCCAATTGGTTTCCATAATGCCCCAAGGACCTTTCATAGGCACATAAGGAGGTCTAGGAACTAAGAATGGTCCCACCAATTTGCAGTTGTTAAATGATAGAAATTGTACTATGTACCTGTTGTAATGACTTTAAGGACTCCAAATCAATCCTGTCGTTTCTGGCCAACACAATGGCTTCTCTGATGACACTGGATGTCTTTCCATTAGCTGGGGTACAATCTCTGTGAGGAAATATCAGGAAAATGTGGTCAACGAATGGCACAAAAATGGTGAAATCGAACCAACTTTACCACCATAAATAAATCCCTGATTCACTACTGTTTTTCACCAAAGGGAGAGTGGAATTCAAAATACTCAGCGCATCGACATTTAGAATCCAGTACACTGTACAAGCTTAAGTAACAGAATTGATGGTCAATTGAAAGTTATCCTTTAAGCACTTCTGTCAAGTTTCAGGGCTGTCAATAAAGCTATTACAATTTTGACTGTTTTTGCCACTGCCTACTTTTAACAATTCTCCAGCTAATTCAAAAATTAGCAACAGTCCTGGGTCTCCTTTTCAATCCCAGTTACTCAATCTAATTTTATACAATGTGGTAGAGAGAAGCACCCTGAGAATGCAAGGACGACAGGGTTAAATTTCAGCTTTGTCTCAAGATTCTGTTGTTTTGGCTAACTAAGAAGCTTTTAGGCAAGTGGTGTCTGGACAACTTATGGACACCCTTTTTAAAACAGGGTTTGACATCTCCACTCGCCAGTCGCCCGAGGCGAGTAAAAATTAAGCGGGGCTAGTAAATATCATGCCTTTGGTAGTCCATGGGCGAGTAGAATCTTGCAAATGTTTTTGTAATATACCATAAAAACTCACTGAAACACATTGGAACCACATTGTGAAGTTCTTTCACACATCCATTTCGAGCGTTTCACTGCAGGTATTTGACTTCGTAACCACACAACCTCTGGCTTTTAATACCAGGTTACTAAGTTAGGTAAGATAGCAGGTGTCTTGCAACTGCATGTGTTGTCATTTACGTTCGTCTTTTTAAAGTAAATTGGGATTTAGGGTTGCACAAAAAGCCTCTAAAGGTAATTTTAAAGTTACAGTGGAACCTCGATTTAAAGAAGTGCTAAAGGACTGGGGAAATTAGTTCATGACATCGAGGGTTTGTTATATTGAGGTTCTTTGCCATACATTACACTATTACAGGGCTGAAAAATATCGTTCGTTATATGGCGGTTTGTTAAATCGAGGGGCTACTGTACAAGGCTTGTTAAAATTCAAACATTTCAAAACCCCGAGCTACGAATTTCAGACCTCTTTTACCTAACTTTCGTAAGGTCGTTTACATCACATTTGCCACTTGATCATTGAGATAAATAAAATTTTGTTCCTTCGACTTATTTTACAACAATAGGCTTAAAGTTTGCAGCATATACACAGCTGTGGCTTAGCTATTTAAGTTATTAAGGTCCTTTACAGTTTTAAGGTCTATAGCCAGGGTGTATGTGGTATGGGTGAAGAAAGACATTGGTAAGAAACCTGGGCGACTGAAATGTTCCATGGGCTAGTAGATTTTTGAAGCTCACTTGCCCGGTGACTAGTGACTTAACTCAACAGATGTCAAACCCTGTTAAAAGAATTTTATGGAAAATTTCACCTAACTTTCACAATCTGATAGAGGAGGTGGCGCTCCCAGGATGCCCACTTACTACAAACCTGCTATGAAACTAAGAACTCATTACTTTTTTTTGCAAGTGCACACTGTTAAATATACCTTAGCTTCTTTAGATCACTGACTTTGCTCACCAACTCTAGAACCTGCAATAAGATATAGGAGTCAGATGGGTCATCAAGGCTAATGCTTAAATCCAGTTTCTTTAGCATGCAGTGACTAGGAGCATTACTACTTCTCCACCCCACCCCCCACCTCCCCAACAGATGGGATGCTGCAGTAGTACACTGCAAAAAAAGAAATTTTTAATGATCCACTGGCACTCATCAAGGTTATGACCTACCTTGGGAGGTCTTCTTCTGGAAAGAAAAACTTGTATGCACACAGCTTTCTAAGAAACCATACTGAACTATACATCAACGGAAAGTTTAATAAAGGTAGTATTCGTCAAAAATATAATCGTTTAATATTTTCTTCTGGAAAAGGAAAGGAGCCGGTAAATACCATAGTTCAGTTTCTTGTCTGAGAAAAGAGTTTTCTTGTCAGAGACAAAGCCTCAAGCAACTGACATTCTGATTCCTAATGGGAGGTCCCACTACATTATCACGCCTCAAAAAGAAAAAGAACTTGCAAAAATTATGTGGCAAGGCTATCTTAAAAAGCAAAAACTTCCAAAGTTGATTTCCTAAAACAATTTCTTTGTTTTTGTGTTAACTTCTAATAAAAATTTGACGAAATGCTGCAAAAGCAGATACACCTTACAGACATCAAAATTATTTGGTTGTCAAAGGATAGCTACCCAGAAGGTAATAGAGCTTAGCCAAATTTTGTCCCACTGAAGATGAGTTAATGAAATCCACATACTTTGTAGTTGACAGCCTGTTCCATTTTTTCCTTTTGTTTAGCTGCTTGAGCAGAATAAAATTTCCGCAATTCATCGACTGCCTTCTCATTTTCCTGTTGTGAAGCAAACAGAGTAAAATATTATTTTACATGCTACACTTGAAACATTATCCCTTTAAGTATGTTGTTTCTAGTCAAAACTTAAAACTGTGATAATGATTCAAGTGACAGTGATATGTGGGATAATTATTTCAGTTAAATAGAGTTTCTTCAGAAGTACCTAAGAAATACCAAGTTCACTGCCTATGCCACGCGAGGGCACCTCCTTTATCCTAAAACCTTCCTAAGCTGCACAGTGAATCACCTTCTGAAATTTGTGATTTTGCACAATGAACCCCTTAATTATCATGGACACGTAAAAACCTGTCAAGAAAAAATTGCTCAAAAAATTACCTGATAAACCTTGATCATACTTCTTAACGTCTCATTGTCTTTTCTCAGTTCTTCCATTTCATTTACCATAGCTTCACTGAGTGAGGCTCTGTGGAAAAAATTAACTATTTATTGAAACCAAACAAACAAAACAAAACAAAAAACTACACGACATTGGTAAAAAATGGAAATGTTATGAAAATGCAAATTTACCGCCCTATCAGTGTTTGGTGAGGCTTTAAAGGGGCTATGTCATGCTATTTTAGCATTTTTTAAAAAGCTAAAAAGTGTCTTGGCATCAATTGAATTCTAAAAATAATGGTCTAGCTTTGTTATTAAAGACTATCTTACGGCAATGAAACTGTTTCCTGTCGTCTGTTGCTACGGATGGCAAGGATGGAAATGGATTGAAACTTGAAAAAATTGGGCCAATTTTTTCAAGTTGTGATTCTATGTTCTCAAAAATCAGCAAAAAAATTATTATGGTCAGCTCTCCCCGATAAACTTCATTTGATATCTTTCTCATAGTTTTACAGGAGCATTTTGTGCATGAATAAAGGCACTAGGTTATGATTTAAGCACAGAATTAACCTAAAATAGCAAAATCCTTGTGACAGAACCCCTTTGAAAGACTGCAAAACACCAGTACTTACATGTAAATTACCAATTAGAAAAAAATCTCAAAACGTACAAATATATCATAATTATACTGACTGGGGGTACATGTATTCCTTACCTTGGAGACAATGGGGGTGGGCCATCCTGCAAGAAGAGGAAACATTTATTCATCTGAATTTGTTGTCTTTTTTCATCCTTAATATTACTTAACGATAATAACTTAATTAGTGCACATAACAAAATATAATGCCAAAAACTTAACCATGACAAAATCATTTTAAAACAAATGTTGCTTAACTTTTAGTCCCAGAATGCCTTTAATTGGCTATTAATTAAAAACAATGCAAAGTTCATAAAATGCAAATAAATATCTACCTTTCATATAATATCTACCTTTCTGTAATATTAGAGAAGGGAGAACCCAGTTTTGTTTGATATAGTGGTAAATTACCATATTACTTGGCTGGTTAGATCATGGTAAAAACATACCTGTTCAGTGGGTGTGACCAATCCCCGTTTCATCAGCTCATCAGCAATGTTACCAACCCCACTTTCAGAATCATCTCTTAGTTCTACAAGGCACGCTACTACAAAGAGACAAGGACCAGAGAATTCAATGTGTAGAAGAGTAGACTTTCAACAGGACATCGTGAAAAAGTCACAAAGAAGGAGCACTACCTACCTGTTGCTGAGTTTTAAGACTTACTAAAGCATCACTTGGTATAACCTTTAAGTTAGGTTTCAGCATAACCATAGAAAAAAAAGCCTTTTTTCAGATGCCAAATGTAAATAAAGTCCTCACAGAAAACCAAGATTTCACATCAAAATGTTGACAAGTTCTTCACATTACTACATCTGTCATTATGTTATATTAGCAAAACCTTAACTCTTCAGGGGAGTTGTAAGTGACTTTTTGGGTAGTTTTTTTCAGAGGTAGCTAAATTTTTGCCCATGGCCTCCAATTCTATTGAAAAACATCACCCAAGTAATTTCATTTGGTTGAATGCTGTATTGTCCGAGCTACAGAGAGACTCACAGGATACTTCTCATGGCTCTCTTGTCTAGAGTGCGATTAGAAATTGCCAGATGTTTAACAGTATTCTAAGCTGATTTCGTGAACAGTAGCAAGTTGTTGACAATGTAGCTACCCACAATACTAACAGTACATCATATAAATGAACCTGAAATCTGAAGAAATGAATGAGTTCTCAGCCCTAGAAATGCAATGACTTTTAATTTACTTTTCAAATACCTACCATCCAATGCCTTTTTTGTTTCTTTTAATTTGACAGTTAGCACTTTGTCAGCAGTGAGATTATGTAGTGCATCAGTACCCTACAAGTGGTAAAAAAAACCAACTATCAAACAACTTTCACATCAACTTACTGACAGAAAATATGGTACACATTAGAGCATACATTGTACAACATTGCCTAACTTTCTTTGTACAGTTTGCTAGTCAAAAGGGTATTACAGATGCTGTCTCAAGTAATAGCTGCCAGTTGCCACCTACTACTAATAGCTACAAGTCCACTGCAAGTAAACATAGCAGCTTTCTGCTTTCGAAAAAAAATATTCAGTACCATATTGACACCTGCATGTAAGTGTACAAAGAAAGAAATTGCTGAAACAGTACCCTGCCTAATGACCACTGAGTTAAGTTGGTAAGAACCACGATGGCCAGTAACAATGAAGGGGATTTGTTTGGCAGGCAATGGAATACTACACTTATGACCAAGTACCTTGTCGTTGAGTTCACTATTTGTCACTGTCACACCATCAAGGCAGTACAGTTGAGCAAAAGGAACCAGAGAAAGCATTTCATGTGAAAGGAACACTATTGTCCGCAGACTGATAACTTCAGTGTTACCAAAATCCACAAAATGCACTTCAACCTAAAAAAGAGACAATAAAAAAGATCAGATGGATCATAGAATGTACAACGCTCTCATTAACTCAAATGGTACAGTACTGTGTAGGTTAAGACATTTGAATACTGGCATGTATCAGTGAGGAAAAAGACCAAATCAAGAATTCCAAAGTCTCTATAAAATAATGTCTTCACTTTGCTTTGACCTTCAGTACAGACTATCATACAAAACCAGGCTTGAAAGCTAATTCTCTTGTATGCAAATAAACTACATGTTGAGCAGTTTCTCCAGTTCAGTTTCTAGCTCTTAAATCTGACTTAAAAGTATGCAGAATCTAGTTTCACAAAACAGTTTACCCCGTAAGCCATGAAAATGGGAAAAACAAAACCTCCTTATGGCTAAAAAAAAAAAGGAACGAAGGAATGAACAAGAGTGAACATATGACTGATCGAGTGGCATGACTCAAAAGAAGAATAAAAAGAAACAAGAAAGGAACTTGTAAGGAAGGAAGGAAGGAAGGAACAAAAATAGTTTTATCCTTGCTTTTCCTACTGTGTCAAGATGTATTTCAATGCCTCGATTAAAAAAAAGTCAATTAACCCTTGACTCTTGATGCCTATAACAAAAAATTACAAGAGGGCTGCATGTATACAGCATTTGATACCTTATCCTCCTCAATCAGCTTTTTGACACGGCAGCGATACCACTGTTTATCTTCTGGATAAACTCCACCATACACCTGAAGAAGAAGAGTTGAAGTAGAAAACAATTTTACAACTACAGTATAAAAGTGCAAGTAATTTTGAAAACCTTGTTAAAGAGACATGTAACTGCTAGAGAGTTCTCACTGTCATCTGAAAATTAGCCAGAAAAAAAGTTGTTTCAGTACATGTATAAATGGTATGTTTGTACCTTGTCAATATGTGGAGTGGACTGTAGTAAGGGCTTGTTCCGGCAGTAAATCTGAAGGTCATCACTCATCTTCTGGATCACTTGAGCAGTCTCTTGTTCTGCAGTCTACAAAAACAAGCATTTTGTTGACACAAACGTCAGATTTCAACTTAATCAAACACCAAGTGCTTGTCAAGCTAAGATTTCTCGTGACTTATCACAAATATAGGAAACTACTGAAAACTGACTATAAATTGCCAAGGGAATACAAGTACTGTACATTGCACAAACATTGTAAGATGTGATGAATGTATATGTGAAATTTTATGCAAGGTTACAATGAACGAATGAAGGAAGACACAAAACTGTTTGTGAGAGAACACATCTTGGAACAACAACTTAGAAGAAATTGCCTAGTAGGACCTAAAACAATTTGGAAAACAGCATCAAATCAGTGTTGAGGAACTCAAAAATCTTCCCATGATCAAAGGAAAAAAGCTGACAACTGACATCAGTAAGTGAGATTGTGCATTAAACAAACAGAGGATGGTAGCAAGATGACATCTACTGGTTTTGCTTACCTACCTCCTTCCCCTCCCCACCCCTCCCCCCCTTTCCCCCAAATGATGATGACAATAAACAACAGGACTCCACAACTTAGTCTTTCCCACTATTGATTCATTATATTATTATACAAACCTGGGCCCAAAACATCACAGGACTTTCAACATGAGTCACAAAGACTCGTTCCTGAAAAAAAAAAAAAAATAGGCAGAATAAGTAGAGTAGGACCAAGGAATATTTATTTGAGGTAATTATTCACCAAGTTCAACTAATGTGTATATATATATACACAGCTGAAAACGCTTTAACGCCCAAGAGTGCCATATGGCACAAGATGCCACTACATGCTCAATATTTGGCCAATTAGTGTGAAATTTGCATAACCAAAAGATCTTGGAAAGATCTGCACACTGAAGGCATAAAATTGAACCCCCTCCTATATGAGACTTGATTTACCACCCCTCCAACTTTTGGAACATTTTCCCTTTGTAATTTTAGGTTCAAGTTGATATCTGACAACAAGCAGTGCACCGAGAGCTGCAAATTTAGCGATAGTTTAGCGGCATACCCAATACAGTACTGTGCAAAAGTAATGAGAGCGAATTTCAACGAATTTCGCGCTTTGTTCTCTTCGAAATATCGCCGAACTTTTGATTGATATTTCGAAGCGTTTGCGTGACAATTAAACGAAGTTTCGATGACAGTTTGCCAAGGCAAGCAAAAAATCGAATTGAAAAATCGCAAGGCTAATAGAAAAATTGCTTCTTCGAATTTTCGAAACCAGCGAAATATCAAAGAAAAATCGGTTCAAATCAAATGTAATATCCGCCAACTTTCCGACTTCAAGATAAACGCCTGATAAACGTGATTTCACATAGCAAAACGTAAACAATCATTTCAACTGTTTCTGATACGGTGATACAGGCTCAACTCACTCAATTCACTGTTTTATTCCATTCAAGAAATAGAAACAGAAAGTCCAAAAGCTAGAATTATGGCAAACAGCGCGAACTCTTCTGTGACAGGCAAGACAAAACAAGACTTACATTACAAGTTCAATGGAACCACGTGCAGGAGGTCACGGGCAATTGTCTGATGGTCTCGTGGATGAATTGGCCAAGATCTTTGCATCTTTACCACTTTAATTTCCCAGAAAGCAGTAATACTCGAAGAAATAGCACAGAAATATGTAAGCACCACCATCGCCTTCCAACACAGCTAAGAAGGTAATTTGCTGTCTTGACGGCTTTAAGAACTATTCATTGCATTACAGAATGTCATTCATGCAAATCATGCTAAATTTGCATACGGTGTATTTGTGTCTGTGGATAGACTTGAGGTCTCGAATTACCTTTTAGATCACAGAGTTTTGTTCGGATTTTTTTTCATTTTCTGCGAAGATTAATGACTATGTGATATCGACTTCAGCGTAATGAATGGAAATATTTTCGCAAACCTTAATACGTGGCTTTCTATTCAAAGTCTTCGGATATTTATATTCCTCCTCACCTGAGTGACCATGCATGCTTGTTCACAAGTGTGAAGAAAAAACTCGAATTCGTTTGCAATAAAGTACCGAGAAATACTGCATCGTGGTACTCTCTATTAGAAATCGGACCTTTAAATGTAGAGTATTTTCCTGTTTCAATCATCTTTAAAGGTCTTTTAAAACCGGAGTGACGCTTGCAAAACAAAGACGCTACTGACGTGCGCATCAGCAGCTAATGTTTACGCAAAAAATATACCATTCGCTCGCAATATGGTGCTGAGAAATGCTTGACGCATCGTGTAGTCCTTATTACAAATTGTGCCTCTAAATGCGGAGTGTTTTCCCGTTTCAATCATCTTTATAGACCTTTTAAACTAGGAGCTATGACTTTTAATAAATTTGCCGTGACGCTTGCAAAACAAAAGCTCTACTGACCCGCTCATCAACGTCTAATGTTTGCTAAAACATTACATAATTTCGTACGCAATACACTGCCAAGAAATACTGGGCGCATAGTAGTAATCTTTATTACAAATTGGGCCTTCAAAAACAGAGTATTTTCCTGTTCGAAGGCAACTGTAACTTTCCGCGGTGTGTAATAAATTTGCATAAAAACACATTAGCGGATTGCATTTCAGTAATGAGTAACGCAGCAGTCACGATGTTCAGGTCACAAGCACTTCGATATTTCAAAGCAGTCTTTGAATTTTTTAAGCACTTTTCGAAACAGTCTTCGAAATTTTGAAGCCCTCTTCGAATTTAGTTGCAAAAATTCGCTACTGTCGGCGAAATGGCGTTCGAAATTTCGCCCGACTTTTTGCGGATTAGTGCGATTGTTCGCAAACGGCAAAACAATAGCAGCTTCAAAAATTCGAAGAAAATTTGTTTGGTTTGAATTATCGCTCATTTTCGAAGGTTTTCGTCGAAATTCGTCGAAATTCGTTCTCATTACTTTTGCACAGTACTGTATGCATGAGGAATAGGAAAATTTTAAATGTTTTTCTTGGATCATTTTGGACACCTCTCAGTCTAATCTGAGACATCCTCCATCCTTGTTAGTGTTATTTATGGCACACCCCAAAAATTACCTTTCAAATGGTTTATCACGTGGTGCGTACCAATTCATCATTGCCAATTTAGAAAAACTTGGCATTTACCTTGGGCGGGAAAGAGATAAATAAGGAAACGACGACAAAAAGTTGAGGACAGTCATACCAAAAAACTGAAAAAAAGCATTCAAATTTATAATGTACAGACACAACTAGTCAGAAACAATACATTCACTTGATCTGGTAAAATTCTCTCTCGATTTTTTTCTAGCGGTCTATCCACTCCTACCTCTGGCAACTGCCCATTCATTACTAGAGGACTGGAAGGTCGTGCATCAACACCATCTGCATACAACATGAAGTACAGGTAAGCAAAGAAAGAAAAAGAAAATATAACAAATGGAATGAAATAAATACTAATAAATAAATAAACAAAAACATTAGTTATATTTGTGTATAAACATTGTGTTGTAATTTGAAGTGATGTTAGGTCAAAAATGTTTTCCAGTAAGTTTGATTTGCATTTTCCTTTGTTCCAGATTAATTGCACTGTACCATAATCCCAACATTGAGTAAAAAAAAATCAAACTAGTTTTAAAACAATTTGAACAACAATCATTTCAAACTACAACTGCATATACATACAAAGTCATATAATTACAAAGTCACTATAGAATACTTACAAATGTAATTTATCAGTTTCTGTGAGCACGTTTTCAGGGGCAACAACAGAAACGTAGCAAAAAGTTAAGAGACAACTGGCTGGGGGCAGTCTAGTAGTCTACTTCACAACAGACCCCCACTTTTTAACAAACACCTTGTAGCCAAAAAAACGCCCCTCTAACATAGGCATTTTGAGGTAAATGCCTCTCTGTAATTAACACCTCTTATCTAATAAATGCCCCTGTCAAGTAAATGCCTTTTGCGAAGGACAGGTTGAATGAGGCGAGCTAATTCTATAAAATCATCCCAATTATTCATCGCTATATTGATTAAAACAGTGAAATTAAACACAATAAGCCATGATTTGGTGCTATGGAGGTTACCTTTGTTTCTGAATACTCACAAGAATACTCATAAACTTTTCCAAGAAATCCCGAAAATTAAGTAGATGCCCTGGGTATTTGAAAGATCACTTACGGTAATCAATTAACTGAAAGACATTTTGCAAAGTCAGTCAACAAATTCCCACCTTCAAAAGAGCTCTTTCTTTGTGTTCTGTTCATATTTGGCTGGTTGGAATTACTGGCCCAAGGTGATGACGAGCTAACAGGTGATTTCAGTGGCAATGGACTTCTGTAAAATTTAACACAAAAATACTCAGGGGATGTTCCATTTTTATCCGAACCCCCCTCCCTAAGGATGGCAAGTTTCTGCACAAGGGGGGGGGGGGGGTGGATTTTTAAACCAACGGAGCCAAATTTGTTTCAAAGGTGCAGCCAAAAAAATGAACCTTTTAGATTTTTTCTTGAAAGGGTTCCGCCGAAACTATGAGGGGTCGGAATCCTGCCATCCTTAGCAGGGCTGTGGATAAAAAAATGGAACGACCCCAACTCAGCACACTGCAATAAAATAAGATTTTGTTCTCCATGTGTATTGCTTATCCCTTTAGGCCCCAAGAATGTCAACATGTAATTTCTCCCTACAATATCACTAGTTGATAAAATATACAGGTCATGAGAACATACATGTAGCAAATGATCACCAGACATGAAATGTGTTAATGTGTGATCAAATTCTCCCAACTAGTACCATAAGAAATGTATGAAGAACACTAAGGAGAATATGCATAATGATATTGGTGCTGAAAGGGTTAACAGTCTGAAGGTACCATCTGAAGCCAGTGAGTGGGTCTAGGCTGGAAACTCTAGCTAGATCACATTGACGATAGTATGTTTTAGCATCTCTTATTATTAACTAGCATCGCACTCCAAACACATGACTATCCCTCATCTTTCCTCTCTCATTGCATAACATAAACTAACAATAATATTTAGAATTGACTTCAAATTCTTAGATGCAACACAAAAATTACAAGGATTAAGCTTAATGAGCTGAAGTGCCCTACTCACAGTTGACAGTTTGAAGGATTCAAAGTTGTTTTAAAACACAATTAGTTTAATATATACATATATATAAAAGTAACTGTTTGCTAGGTTACAATAACTTATTATTTTACAATGGCACCAGTTTTGTTACCTTGGAGAGCTTGGTCTTGGATCTCCATCTGAATTACCCCAGGAATTCTACAGTCAAAGAAACATCAAATTTAAATCATAATGCACCCCAATGTTAGGTCACAGGATACAGCAAGGAGACGGGCAGATGCAGGACGTTTGTTTTTGCAGATAAAGTTCATTGTACATTCTGGTAATACATGCAGTCAACGTCGCAAGGGTCGGCATGAACAAAAAAAGATGAAATGAGCCACATCTGCCCAGCACCACCACCCTGTAACTCAACACTGTTACCTACACATACACATATCAAAGCATATAGAAATAAAAGATTTGTAAATTTGTAAATGTACATGTAGATTCACAATCTGCCAGATTGTTTTACCAGCTCAGTGGAAGTAAGGCTGGAAATGATGATTTTTGCCAGGCGCGCACATCAGAATAAGTCTTTATTCATCGGATAAAAATACATATCAGATGTTACAATAAAGAAATTTTCAAAAAATTATTTATATGTACAAAAGTATAATATATAAGTGGACTAAATTACAAAATTCTGAAATCTAATATTTAATATAATTAGCTAGGTTATACTTAAAAATTAATCTATTAAAAAAGCTATCTTTAAAACATTCTGTATTTATATTAGGTCTAATGCTGAATCTATTTCTAAGGCGTGCCGATGAATCTTTATACCTAGGAAGCAGACTATGTAACGGATGGTCACTAAGTTTGTTTGTCAGAAGGCAACCGTCACTATTTTCCAAGAGCTCAAAGATGTTAACACTAACTGAAGTGTAGCACCTCTTGTAACATCTTTTTAAAAAGCTTTGCACAGCGGTGAGGTCAAAAGCACTAGCTGCATAAACTTAAAGGCCATACAGTATTTTAGGGAGCACAACCACATTAAAAAGGTGATCTAATTCGCCCCGTGTGTATCCTTCCTTACGCAGGCTTCTGATCATAAATAAACATTTGTTGGCTTCATGAAGCTTTGCCTTAACATGCAAGCTAAACTTACAATTACTTTGTATTGCGACTCCCAGTATAGAGATATTACTATACTGCATGATATTGTATAACATTGGATAGGCTGTAGGGTTGCCTTTCTTATGCAAGAGCAATTCTTTGCATTTTAATACTAGTGTTACAGTGCATACTATTTGTGTGAGTCCAATCCATAAATTTGGACAATGCAATGCCTGATACATCAGGTAAATCTCTAGAGATCGTAACTAACATAGTAGAATGATCTGCATATTTAAATAAAGATATATCTTTGTGTCCAACTATTTCTAAGTCATTCAAGCATAAATTGAAAAGATATGGGCCACTAGCACTACCCTGTGTTGTACGTTTGTTGACAATTTTCCACTGGCATCTTACACCATTATATACCACCCTCTGCTTTCTACCTTCAAGAAAACTGACATACCAATTTATAATAAAAGGGTCTAGTGGACTGCGTTTCAACTTCCTCTACAAGAAGATCATGTTTTATACTATCAAATACTTTCGAAAAATCCATCCTGAACATTCTGACACCTACCCTTTTGTCTAATGTCGCGAGATATGTGTGCTGCATTTTTAACAGCCCATTAACACAACTCTTACCAGTACGATAAGCAAATGGTGAGTTACTCAAAAATTTCTCCACACAACTCTTATTAAAAATGCTGTACACCTGGCAATAACTGGAGTAGCTTTGTTCCTCTAAAGTCTCCATATTCCACCGGGATCTCAACTTTAGCGAGTGGGTTGATGTTAACCTCCTTCCAAAGACTGGGCCAGGACTACCAAGATGAATTCCATAATTTTATAATCTCAACCACAGGAGCAAGAATCTCTGCATAATCTCTCCAAATCCAGAAAGGAATCCCATCAGGTCTGGTAGCAGTATGCTTAATTTGCAAGAGGGCTTGAAACACTTGAGAAGTAGAAAGTTGTGGAACAGGGGTGTTGATATCAATCTCAGCTGGAACTGGCTTTATGTAGTTCTGAACAAGACAAAGATCTCCAAAGTAGTCATTCAGTCCATTGATGAATTCTTGATCTAGATTGGAACTGCTCTTATCTTTACACATCATCAGTTGACCCACTTTTCTCCACCAGGCTTGTGATCCAAGCTTCCCAGAAGCCAAAGCTCGGTGATTTTCAGCAATTATCCGTCCTATCTTCTCCGTCAGATCGTTCAAGTTTCTCCCTCCAGTCTTTTGAGATCTTGCTTTTTTCTTCAGGAGTGATTACACTAAAGGACTCATCCACGGGAGATCCCGTGAAGACATCCGAACAGATTTGCTGGGAAAACATTCAGGCATTAATCTTTCGATTGTACAATGCAGAAAAATTAACTGCGGCTTCGAGGTCTGAGCCATAGTTAACGTGACTCCAGTTTTGTTTAAAGAGCTTTTGATAAAACGTGATTTTTCGATGTTCCTGATAATCCCGCATCGTATGGATAAATCTCATGCCAGCTGGTAAAACAAAACCTTTGTGGTCTGTTTTCATTTGGGGCACAATAGGAAAACACCTAGAAAAAAGCACTTCATTGTTTGTTATGCAGGACTTTCAAACCAGACAAATTCGAAAGTTTCTCTAAATCAAGCCGATTAAGGTCTCCTCCACATAGCACGAGACCATTCGGAGAAACTGATCAACACTGTCAATGACATATTCTATTAATTAAGTCATCCTCTGGGTATTTAGATTTGGTCGGATGATAAATACCACACATCAACATACGATGGCCTGATGGTAATTCTATTTCCAGACTGATAGACTCGAAAAGCTTGGATCTTAAAACAAGTTTGACTTTTATGTTTCTTCTCACATAAATCACCACTCCTCCCTTTTCTCACAAAAGCTCAATACATGATGACGCATGACATACCACTGGGATGTTTGTAAGAGTAAACTGTATTTTCTTGAATGAACGCCGGGTCCCAAATAATTGCCAGGTATAAAAGAGGGAATTGTGAATAAGCCGCTCAGACATTTATTTGTTGTATAATTAACTTAAAACCTAAATAATGGTGGGCCCAAATAAACTGCTTATTCAAAGAAACACCGGGTCCACCATGCCAAGTTTGAAAAAACGCCCTGGACATTCAATTGAGAAAACACGGTATAGGGAATTGTTGCAGGAACTGCAGCTCGAGGACATTGAAAGTTATCGTAAATATCTTGTTTCTCAAACTGTGATAACACTCTGCTGATGGCACTTTTTCTGACATATCTTTTCATGGGGTGTGGAGTGCGGAGTGTGGAAAATGCGGAGTGTAGAAAATGCAGAGTGTAGAAAATGTGCAACGTGGTTAAATATAAAGATCAGTTGTCGGGTATAAAATTACATGTCAATCAAATACAGGATGAAGGTGATATTGTTACAGTCGAATTGTGCTAGCCTGCGTCGCAGACGAAATTTAACCTCGTAAATATACCAGCGTTATATTATGTCTGCGACACAGGCTACAATCAGTGTCACTTGCTGAAACACTGTCAGTACAATCGTGTCTCCCTCCCTCTCCCACAAGGCAATGTTGCAAAATAGTTTCAACCAAATAGATGAAGGGAAGCCCTCACAACACTATGCAACATTGAATAGGGGTAGGAGGGTAGGGTGTTTCAACGACTTATGTCACTGGTTGTAGATTGTGCCTGTTTGCTTCCAAAAAAAACTGATCTATTTCCTCTCTTTTTGTGTCCCACAAGAAGAACACGTCATGTACCTTTTCCACTCAAGGGCTTTTATCTTCAGTCTAACGCAGGCAGCCCAAATGGGCGGTATGTGTGCAAGAGGATTTCACTCGCAGGACACTAAAAATATAAACGAACAAGTTGAAATGAAAACATAGATATAAGAATGCTTACGTTTTATTCATCGTTGCTTGATGTGTCTTGACTGTCCTAGAAGCTTTGGCGGCTATTTACGCTAGTTCTAAATTTCACTGTTACCATACCGTAAAATTCCGGTTATAAGCCCAGGGCTTATACAATTTCGTAAGGGGTTTTAGGTGGGCTTCTAAACGGGGTGCTTTAATATAAGCAGGTATAAAAAGAATTGTTTCGGGTAATTTACTTACATTACCTCTTTAGAATTTGAAGTGTCACAATAAATCAGGAATTTAGTTTAATACCTTCATTTGGAACAAACTTAGTTCAATACTGTTTGGATCATCAGTATGATTAAACGCATTGTGCCACATTCTACTTGCATGATTCTTTCCTAATTCTCAATTTGAAGTTGTATTTTGTTTTGTAACAGTACTTGTGTTAAAGAAACACGGATAAATGGAGGGGGCTTATATCCGGGGAGAGCTTATTGACCTATGTTGAAAACATAGGGTCTTAGCCAGACTGCAGTTTGTCGCTTTCTATGTTTGTTTGTTTGTTTGTTTGTATGTATGTATTTTTGATCCGGGGGGGAAGTCCCATGTGAGATGGGCGGGGATGCTCATCGGAGAATTTGAATTAAAGCTATTCTAATACAGACGGAGAACGCGAGACGACGAGCATCCATGCACTTTTCACATGGGAGTACACCCCCCAGGGAATTTATGTGGCACTACGTGGCACCAATCAGATTGAGGCTACTAAGCTAAGAGTACATTCTAACAATGAAAGAGCTGGTTAGAACCTGCTTACTGAAGCTGAAGGTCAGACAAGGTTAAGCTTACCTTTAAACCTGTTTTCTCTTCCCATAATGCGGTTTACTTTTAGTTTACGATGTTGTGTCCGTGATTTATATCAGTCATATCCACAGATTTTCCAGCCGACAAAGAAATGATTTCTTTCTTGGTTTTATCATATACAGGAACATATGGTTTTTGAAAATTTTTAAAGACGTGTTTAAGACAGCAATTTGCATAAATTAGCTTGTTCAAGCGAGTCTGTAGGTTTTTAAACCTGTAATGTATACGGTAACATAGCGAGTTCATACTCCCAGAAGGTGCGAGTCTTTCCGTCGAAATTGTTCGAGAATTCCTTACTGCGGGGCATTGTTTGGAGAACTCGGTGCCAAGCTGCTGGCCATGTCTGCAGTCTGCGTTTTAACATGACCGCAATGACTGTCCTCTCCTCAAATTATTATCTACTACACTTGTTTCTTTCACATCTTGTTGTGACCTCGATTAGCCCAATGGTTGCTAGCCCGATGGTTGCTCTATCTCCAATTTTGGTCCAACTGGGTTTTTAGTGGGATTTTGTTTTGCATTCCAAGGGTATTGCTGAGTAAACGAAAAAGCTGTTTTAGGCCCAGTTCAGACGCCGTACCTCTCATGTGCCGTACCAAATACATTTTTGCTCCTAGGTCGTATTTAAGCAGCAAACTTTGCTGTACCCTGAGATTTTGGCTTGCCTAATTGAAATCTGTCGAAAAGACGCATTTGGATACCGTACAACTGCCCAAAAACTACATATTACTTGGTACGGCACATGGGAGGTGCGGAGTCTGAACTGGGCCTTATGCCCTCAGGTGCTGTAGTGGAGGGGGAAGTATTTGCAAGAATAATCGCATGTGTTGTTTTGCCTCAGAGTATGTCTTAAAAATCGCAAATAAGCGAGGATAAGACTTGTCATTTCAACATAGGTCAAGCATGCAATGCGTGCCTATGTTAATTGGAATATAATTTTTGTTAACAGGAAGATGGGCCTAGAACCGGGAGGGCTTATAATTGGGGCGGGGGGCTTGCAACCGGGATTTTACAGTATGTTCTGTACTTTATATAGAATATAAAGGACAGAACATATGGTGACAGCGAAATTTGAAACTTGTGTAAATAGCTGTGTTATGATGTCTGTTAGTTCCTAGACACTACCATCTTTAAAGCCCAGAGATTCTACAAAGATTCAATCTCTAACACCTGCACGTACTTTAAACCGACTGAGACATTTCAATACACGCATTTCTTTTCCTGTCACGCTCCAGGTGTAAGAAAGGATTTATCAAAGGCGAAGCATTACCTTAGGGTTCTTAGAACCAACTCTTCAAAGACAACATTTGAAGAAAACATTAAAAATTTCAGATCACACTGGTAAACGAAGTCCTCAATGAAGTTAAATTTACAGATAGAAAGTCGGCGCTTCAGCAGAAACTGCATTAACAAAACAGATTAATGTCACACAGAAACAATATTTTACTGAGCAAGTGGCATTTCATAGAAAATCACCCATTGCTGAGAGAAAAATACAGAGAGCCGCCTCTCATCTCCTACATGTACAGGAGAGGAAAATCTCTAACAGACATACTGGTCAAGGCTAAACTTTTAAAAAGGTCAAAGAACTATTACATCAATAAACAGCGGGAGTCGTGTTTAGCCTGTCAACCTCTCTTAACCCCATTTTCCACCTTTGGGGTACCTCCTGCCAGATGTTTGGACCAAACTACAGTTCTGTCTTGGATTGAAATCAGACGGCGGAACAATTCTGATAGCTGTACTTGGCAGCACTTCCCTGGCCCATCACCTGGGAATCTGGAACCTTGAATTTATTTCGCTCTCAACGGAGGTAAACCTGTCACTATTGGTCGTTTCCCTACTTCTGTCCGCATTTTCTGCATTGGATTGCAAGCTCGTTACGGCATTAAGTAAGCTCCGAATGAAATCTTGGACAGATCTGCTATTATAATTACCAGCGTCCACCATCCTGCAACTCAGAACCAACACCGCGGGAAGATCTTTGATTGCGAGGTAGCTGGGTCTATAAAATGATATAACTTCCTGTTCGCAAAAATCATTTCCGCTTCCTGTTCACGACGGTCAAGGATGGATATCGAACATGTTTTAGTTTTATCAAACATGATCACAACGGTCACGGATGGATGGACACCGGACTCTCAAACAAAACTTACGATTAAAAATTGAACTGTAACCAGGATAAGACATATTAAAAATATAAAAAGCGTTCTCTGGTTTAAAAAAAATTTAAGAGAAATATAAGCTTTCGGCTATTATACTATAGCCTTTAACGAATGTAAAAAGAAATGAAAGCGCATGATTGGAAATATATGCAAGGGAGGGTGTGAAAAGATTAAACACAAGAATACAATAGAAGTGTAAAAAAGCTAAAAATGGACAAAAACGGACGAAATAAGAATTACAATAAGATAGAGTATTGTCTTGGTAACGGTTTAGAATTATTGTCTGCGCCGACAGTTTTGGCAGTATGCCAGGATTCTAGTGTTCTTCGAATACGGTAATTGCCTTTGTCTATCACAGTAGCGCCATCAAAATCAATTGAATGATTGTTTTGCCAAGCATGGTTGGCAATGTTCGAGCCTCTAGTATAATTTTTAAAATTTCGTTGATGTTACTTTCTTCGGGTTTTAAAACATCTGCCAGTTTCTCTTACGTAACTCCAACAGCAATCAGCACACGAGATTCCATTGACCCAAAAATCGCTTTTACTATCGAAGAAGAAAACAATGGCCAAATCTCTTTCTTGGACACCCTCGTTTCCAGGAAAAATGGTGTTACTGTCATCGACGTTTACCGGAAACCGACACATACTGATAGATATCTGGATTATTCTTCTCATCATGAATATAAACATAAAGTCAGCGCGGCCTCGACCCTCCTATTCCGTGCAGCCAACCTACCTAGCACTTGTGAAGGTAAAGCACGCGAGACTAGTTACGTTACGGAAGCATTGAAAGCCAATGGCTACCCACCAACGGTTATTTCCAACATTTTAAAAAAGAAGTCAGCCCCGACAACTCCTCCTCCGGAAGAATTAGTGTCCATGTTCTTCAAATGGGCCGATCCATCTGACACTTCCCTGGGTTTCGCATGTCTTCCCTATATCCGCGGATTGACTGAACCTCTCACCAGATTACTTCGTAAAAATCACATCCGTGTAGTAAGCAAACCAGCTAAAACCCTGCAACAAGAATTCCCTTCTCCTAAGTTTAGGCAGCCCCTGGATCTACAATGCAATGTTGTTTACAAAATCTCGTGTGCTGATTGCTGTTGGAGTTACGTAAGAGAAACTGGCAGATGTTTTAAAACCCGAAGAAAGGAACATCAACGAAATTTTAAAAATTATACTAGAGGCTCGAACATTGCCAACCATGCTTGGCAAAACAATCATTCAATTGATTTTGATGGCGCTACTGTGATAGACAAAGGCAATTACCGTATTCGAAGAACACTAGAATCCTGGCATACTGCCAAAACTGTCGGCGCAGACAATAATTCTAAACCGTTACCAAGACAATACTCTATCTTATTGTAATTCTTATTTCGTCCGTTTTTGTCCATTTTTAGCTTTTTTACACTTCTATTGTATTCTTGTGTTTAATCTTTTCACACCCTCCCTTGCATATATTTCCAATCATGCGCTTTCATTTCTTTTTACATTCGTTAAAGGCTATAGTATAATAGCTGAAAGCTTATATTTCTCTTAAATTTTTTTTAAAACCAGAGAACGCTTTTTATATTTTTAATAAAACTTACGATGTCTGATCTTGATGCCACATTGCAACAAAGACGTATAACAGACAACATCGATTTGTGACATTTAAAACTCGATTTACAGAGTACAAAACTGATGTATATGCCTTTGATATAACATTGATGTATATAACATCACATTGATATACACAAACGTAACATTGATGTATACAACATGACATTGATATATACGAACATAACATTGATGTATACAACATGACATTGATATATACGAACATAACATTGATGTATACAACATGACATTGATATATACAACATAACATTGATATATACAACATAACAGTAATGTATTTACATTTGATATTTTGTCCGTAAAAAAGCGCCATAACATGGCATAGGTATGGTGTAAGCATATCACATGCGACAAATCATACCATGTAAATCGGCCTTAAAAGTGCTGTCAATTTGGTCCATAGCTGGACCATTTGTGTTATTATAACATTATGGGAAAATTTCATCCTGAGGCTTACAGAAAAGTGGCCACATAATCACTTTCAGGTCTGATCACTGAAGCTAACCCACAGCATTGTTTTTCTCACACAAATCCATTAGGGTTATTTCAAAAAAAGTAGCATAGATACTGGTTAACCACTGCACGCCATTTACTACTGACACATACGGTCACCGATTTCCTGGGCTGGTTCCGTTTAATTTCACAGGTAACGCAAACAGAAAAAAACTAATTCTTCAGAAGACGAAGGCAGACAGCTGGAGATGTTTTAGTAAAAGGTGGGCATTTATTTAATAGTTGTCGGAGCTTTACATAAACATCTTCGTGGGGACGTTTTATCCCGCACACGTTGGCGACTTGAGATCTCTTATCGAAGTCGCCAAGTGTCATCTGATCTTAGGTGTCAAACAAAAGCCACTGTATGCATGGATTGTCCTTCACTTTACTTTACAAAATTTCGTAAGCCTGCCTTTCTTGCCCTTCACCTTTCTTTAATGTAGGCACGTTTAGCGAAGTTTTTTCCGGACAACTAGCGCTTCCACCAGGCAGAGTTCTATATGTATGTGCATAATAAAATTGCGCATTGTTCGGCTGTCACTGTCAAAACCTTGATGGCTGCATGCAAACATGTGCGTACGACTATTTTGAAAAAATCTTCAGGTTTAGAGCCTCAAAACCACTACATAAAAGAAGTTATCCACTTTTGTAGTAAGAATAGGCAATATTATATCCTAATTAGAGGCATTCTCTCCTGAACAAAGTAAAAGTTCACGCTCAGAAACACGAGAAGTCACTGTTTTCATCTCACCTCGCTCCATCCCAAAGGTCGCGGCTTCGGCGAAAACCCGCTTCGTGGCCTCTGCTCCAAATCCATTGCTAAATTGACGGTAAAATACCAAGTACAGATCGCTTACTTCTCTTCTGAGTTGATCCTCTGAGTTTTCAGCGGCAGTCGAGCAAGAAAAATCAGCAAGAAATGCTGTCAACACTAACCCAAAACCCAACCTGCTCCACCTAGCGCCCTACCGGATGCAGACGCAAGATTTCTCACCTTCCCGCGCTTTATACTGCCCCACACGTGTATGCGCCTGCGATGCTATCAGTGGAAACCTTAGGCAATATGTGGACATCTTGTGATGTCTTACACAAAATAAGTAAATCAATACATACCGTCCTTAGTGCCTGCAAACAAACAGCATTTCAATCATAGAACAATTTGAATTTATAAATTCCTTCGAAAGATTTTTCTTCCATTGCCACGTACATTTTTTTCCATAGAGATATACTTATCACCACAGGCAGAATAAAGTATTTGCCATTCGTAGATTCAGGACGGACGAATCCCGATAACAAATTTCCTATCCTACCCCTTCCTAGAGCAAAAGTTAGCACATACATTGGAAGAACTAAACATGGCGGAGGTGCGAAAAGGATTGTTTTCCTCATTTTTCAATTTTTCTGCATTTCTTTGCTTCGTTTACCACCTTTTATGTCATTTATTGTCGTTAGGGGATCCACCATTACTTCGAAGACCTTTTAGCAAGGTGAGAAAGCAAAACCCGCGACGAAATCTGAAAGTTTGTCGGGAGCTTGTTGGTCTCGTGACTTTGTGCATGTGTGGTGATAGCATTTTTTTTTTAATTTGTTCATTTATGTTGTGGATAATCTCGTCCATTCTATTACAGGCACGAAGGAATTCTAGCCATTTTGGTGACAGACAGAGATGGAGTTCCACTAGTGAAAGGTAAAACGAAAGAGTCAAAATAATAGCCTTGTATTTGCACAAAATTCCTGAACTGAGGTACACAAAATGTAAACCTGAGTTGCTGTACGCACAGTAGGAACAAGGATCCAGTAAACCACAATCTTCGACAGAACTAGTTGAGACAAACACAATTAGCGTATTTCTCAATTGATTTCCCTGTATGGAAACACTGAGAAGATCGCAGAAATGCTTTCCCTCCCCCCTCCCCTCACTCATCGTTGTTTGGAAGGACTGGGGATTCGTCAGGGTCTTTTTGGTGGTAAAGCAACATAAATCAGGGGGAGAGGGGGAGCAAATTGTCGTGGTAAGTGATTTTCACCATCAAAGCTCTCATTCGTTCCGAAGTGTCTCAACAGTTTTGCCCGAGATAACAGAAGGAGCTTTCCAGATTTAATTCTTTAGCTAAATTTTAGAATACCCGGCCACTTATTTGCATCTCATTGAATTTGAATGGATCCTTTTGTTTCTAGCGTTGAGAGATATGTAAATAGGTGGCCGGGTATTCTAAAATCACTCCAATTTTTGGTATGCTCCTTCCACTACTACTGCAAAGTGGGAGAATCCAGATGTAAAGATTTTTAATATGTCTGGCATGAGATTTATGAAAATAGATACTGATTTTAAGAGATTGAAAGTCAGAAATAATGATTATTATTAAACTGGAAAAGCACAAGTGTTACTCCAGAAGCTTGAGACTTCATATCACAGAATCTTTTTGTTTGTCTAGCAGATGCCAGATGACTCAGTTCAATTAATTTATTGAACTGAATCGTTCTGTTATTAATACCCCCCCCCCCTCTTAATCGGCTATAACAGTACTTAGCAGGTACAGAGCTAAGTTACACAGCACCACTTTGCCATATGTGATGTGCTTTTGAAAAACAGACAACATAAGTGAAACGTCGAACTTGCTCGAAATTTTTGCCGTAAACAACAAGAAAAAGGTTCATGTAGTACATGCAGGATTTTTAAACGTGTTTTAAACCCTACAATAAAAGTACAAAATTTGTATCCTCAGACAGTATTAAATCACAAGAGTGGTGTATGATTTTGTATGAGAAGGAGGGTAAAGATGATATCATGCATGATCAGCTTATTCTATAACCTGCGTGCATACATCTCCTATTTCTTTTTCTTCACACGTCTGTTTGATGGTGTCGCTAATCATATTCCATCATCCTGCTGTTTCTCAGGAATCTTTCTGCTGGGGGGGGATAGAAGCGAGGCCTGGGACCGATGATATGATGATAAAAACATGATAAAAGTGTAAAATACGATCAATTCGTCAATTACCTAAATGAAGGGACAAAACCGAATCCGCCGCCTTTGGCCGCCATAATTTTTTCCCTTCATCATCCGAGTTCTGTTGGAACATGCAACATCTGCGCACGCGTAGGAGGCATATCCGCTGACTAGATCCTCACAGATTGCTTTGCAAGTTGTGAGAACATTGTTTGGATTTCATTGAAGAGAATGTATGGGAAGTTGCTTCCCCCCCCCCTGATCTTTCTGTTTGTCTAGCAGTTTCCAGATGACTCAGTTCAATTAATTTATTGAACTGAATCGTTCTGTTATTAATACTCCCCCCCCCGCCCCTTAATCGGCTATAACACTACTTAGCAGGTACAGAGCTAAGTAACACAGCACCACTTTGCCAAATGTGATGTGCTTATGAAAAGCAAACAACATAAGTGAAACGTAGAACTTGCTCAGAAGTTTTGCTGTGAACAACAAGAAAAAGGTTCATGTTGTACATGTAGGATTTTTAAACATGTTTTAGACCCTACAATAAAAGTACAAAGTTTGTAGCCTCAGATAGTATTAAATCAGAAGAGTGGTGTATGATTTTGTGTGAGAAGGAGGGTAAAGATGAAATCATGCATCAGCTTACCGAGCAGTCTGAGCACATACATCTCCTATTTCCTTTTCTTCACGTGTCTGTTTAATGGTGTCGCTAATAATGTTCCATCATCCTGCTGTCTCTCAGGAATTCAGAGACTGCGCTGTAATTGGTTGCCTGATAGTAAGCATTGTTAGATTCAACTCTGTTTGGTTATCATCAAAAACACTCGAGATAGTTTATGCGGGTTAACTTCAGCGGGTTTTCAATCGACAGATCATGATCAAAGTGTGTGATCTTGTGCTTGGTTTTTTGCCTATCATCAAGCATAGTGACAGGATTTACGGTTTACAAGGAAGTACTTTTCTCTACAGTTTGTTGTGTGCTCTAATTGCCATATATCAGTAAACCATGCATTGGAAAGCTAAGGAAGCAACAAGGTTTTCACATTAACTTGTGAAAAAACCAGGGGGGAACATTTTAGTGACCACAGTTCTAAAGCTTTCAAGGTGTGCATGACTGAGGGAACACTGCACACTATTTTCAATGGCATTATGCAGACATCCCTTTTTTGCAGAGAGCAAAGAAAATAGGAAATGTCTGTGTGCAGGCTACATACTGAGATGCAAATAGCGTCTATTACCAGCTATTCCTTACCCACGTGACCCTCCCACTTCATTATCTTACCCCTTCCTAATCCCACCTTCTCCACCTATTTCACCCTACCCTCCTATTTAATGATCCCACCCTAGGTCCACCTTGTCAATTCCTGATCTCACCCTACCCTTCCAATCAGATGTTTTTTGTTTTGTTTACTGTTTGTTTGTTTGTTTGTTTTTTTTTTTTTTTGGGGGGGGGGGGGCAAAACAGGCTTGAAAGTTTTAAAAAAGCTGCTAGCATGATCTTGCCAGTTAAAAAAGGAATAATTGGTCGCTGATCCAGCTTGTATTCAAACTAATGACCTCCTGCTTTGTAAACTTTCACCCTACCATCTTAGCTTGCCAGCTGGCAGTTTGTATAAATTTTTACAGTTGTTTTGTGTTTACTTAAAGTTGCAGATCCTAAAGTACCTCAAAACGCCTTAAGAGCAAGTTTCCTGTCGACGTTTTCTACGACAGCTGAACAAGTAAGAGATAGATCAAAATTATGTAGAGAGGTTTTTAAACACCCAGTCACTTAAGTAAATTTAGCTCCCTTTACAAAGATTGTTATTATTATTGTTATTTACAGATGCAGTTTAATTAGCATATGTGATTGCTTACCTGGAGCATTAAATTTCAGTAATAAGTGCGGGCTTATATTTGTTCAAAAGGGTTTGTGTGTGTGTGTCTGTGTGTGTGGAGTTTATAGTAAGTTTGCTTTGTGATGGCTTCCACATAACGTGTTTGTCAATTCTTTGTAGGCAAGCAAGCTAGGATTATCTAAAAACAAAAGCATTGTGTGTTTCTTTGCCTCTTACCAGGTAAGTAGTAAGAAGGCCTCTGTCTTAAGGATTATAAGTTTCAGTTTGGAAGTTAAATCCAAAATTGCTCAGAGCAACATTTCTTTTGGTAAACAAGAAACATTGAAAGAAACTGGTAAACAAGAAACATAGCCTGTAGTGTTAAGCTTGCTAATACAGCAACAACAAGGCTATTTTGTTTACTTTGTGTTCTTGTTTTGCATACATGTGTGTTAATGAACATTTGTTTTTCACATTAGCAGATATAGGCAGTTCTTGCTGCGTGTTCACAGTCGCTGCTACCACCTGCATGTGTGCGTGCCAGCCATCCATTGCTGGATTAGCTTGCAAGAGGCAGTTATATTAAGGACTAAAGATTATATCACTTTTGCTAACAACTCAAGCAACTAAATTAAGGCAGCCAATTGTTTTAGGCAATGACCAAATGTTGACCAAAGATGTGCTATATGGTACTGTCAGGACACTCATGCAGACACTTGTTAATAAAACTTGATATATATTAGTAGTGTAAAAAACAATTTCCAATTTTTTTCTGGCAGGTGGTTCATTTTAGTTTCCTTCCTCTTGTGGTCAGCATCATTGCCACAACTCAGGCAAATACAGGTAAGTGCACCACAGGGCACCCATGCACATAAAATCATGCAGAACAAAGTAGAGGAATGCAAAAAAAAATGTAATGTTATCATTAAAATCAAATGATTGATTGGTTGATTAGAAGTGCAATATATTCAAATTATGTATCATGATATATTAACTGCATCGTTGCATGATTACCACAAATGAAAACACATAAACTATTTAAATTTGCACTATGGCATCAAAAATAGCACACAGTTTGTGAACGGCTCTAAGATTTGGACTGCTAAATTTGAAGACAATCATTCACCAATAATACTGTTTTGCAATGTACTTAATTCCAACTGGTGTATGAGCGAGCCAAATATCTAGTGGGGAGCAGGGATGTCGCAGTGATGAGAGCACTCGCCCTCCACCAATGTGGCCCAGGTTCGATTCCCGGTCCTGGTGTCAGGTGTGGGTTGAGTTTGTTGTTGGTTCTCGTCCTTGCCCTGAGGGTTTTTCTCCGAGTTCTCCAGTTTTCCTCCCTCCATAAAAACCAACATTTTCCAAATTCCTATTCCACCTGCTTGCAAAGCACATTTGAATTTATCCATATAGAAAATGTACTATATAAGTTCTAAATTATCAATCTTTCTTCCATAGCAGTAATCTTTGAAGTACATGGCCTTCTTGGAAAACATAAGACAATTTCTAGAATAATAATCCTAAAACAAACCACCCACAATACTTGACTTTTGTTGCAAGTAGGTAGGTAGGTTGGTCTGTTTGTCTGTTTGTTTGTTTGTTTGTTACTTATTAATTTGTTTGTCATTGCAGGTCTTCTCCTAGGATTAGAAAAAGAATTCGAAGAAACAGTGAAGGCAGTCAAAGTTGTTGTTGATGGTGTTTAGCATGCACTATAACACAAATTTAACAAAGCAACTTTAAAAAAAATAGAATTAAGAAATAAAATTCAACCCTTCTTTATAGCAAGTTTATCAAATCTGCACTTCTGTTACAGAACCTACATGTGAACAAACGTTTATCTGACAATTTTCATAATGTTCATACGTCCAACACCCCAGGCTCCTAGTTTAGGACAAGAAAGACCTTTCTTCTTGCCCAGCCTGTCATTAACTATGGAAACCTGTTACACAGTGATTTATTGGTATCACTGTCCTTTAATTTTAAGCAACAAACGTATTAAAATATATTGACAAAATATTCATTTACTGGAGATATGTCATTTGAAAAAATAACCCTAGGCAAAATTTAGTTCCTATAAGATCTCATTTTCTTTAAAAAGAGTTTTTGAATGATCTTAATAAAGGCTCCTTTGTAATTTGTCTCAGTCTTAATAGTTGTGACCAAATGGACCTTTCCACTGATACAGCTTCCATGTTGTCTTTGACAGCAAGTATCCCATAGTGTTCATTAAACTTCATTTTGTTGTCACAACAATTCATAAAATAAACAATTATCCAATAAAATAATAGAAGTTTAAGACGGATTCCGCTCAACGTTCGAGCAATAAGTGCAAAAAATATTTACCAAAAAACTGCTCATAGCACGGTAACATTTTAAATACTATTTGAAACATCTCACTCTAGTTCACTTGCCCAAGTGACCCCGCGATGAAATTCTCAAGCATTCTCAAGAAAATTAATTTCAAATCTCGTAAAAGTATGCTAAAAACGGGCGCCATTTTGTTTTGAACTGACATGAAGCGTCTTTTTAATTGAAATATTGATAACTTCAAATCCAATTTTCTCTCGCGGGGTCAACTTGGGAGCAAAAGTAACGATAAGTTCTTCTTATCTGTTCTCAAAATGTGACAGTGCTGCAAGTATTCTTTTGGTAACTTAATTTTTGCACTTACTGCTCGAACGTTGAGCGGAAATCGTCTTAATTTTTATACTTCTGCGCAAGTCGACCTTTCACTTTGTAAAATTGCTCTTACAAAGACAACGACAGACTACAACGTCGTTTAAATATTTCTGGCCGTTTATATTTCATTTGAGTCAGTTAAAATCTTTAGCAAGACAGTTTAATTTGAGAACGTAGCCAGTTAAAAGTACCGTGAAGGACATGCCAATCGAGGGCTGGGATTAGTGTTTCTTTGTCATGCTATTCTCACGAGAAAGACCAGTTGAATACAGTTTTCTGAAGCCACCCGGTAACGCTGTCGTTTTCCGTCACCTGACCAACCCAATTAAAAAACTAATAGCAGTGTGCACCCCGGTTGCGGCGACCTTATCACTGCAGCACGTCTATTTCGGCCTGAACAAGTGCTCAGTCATTCTCTTAGTGGAGGGGGACGGGGGGCGGGAGACGGGAGAAAAGGTGGCGGGAGTAGAGGGGGGGAGTAAGCAGGATTCTCAAGGTGGCGGGAAGCGGAAGAAATAGAAAAAAAGCCTGACATTGCATAGTATTTTGCAATCCAAAAAGTGCAAAGAGGCGGGGGCCAAGAGAAATAGGGCGGAAACCCGGATGAAAGGATACAGGAAGCGGGAGGTTTAAACTCCCTGCCCCCCTCCCCCTCTCTTTCTTAATTAAAAGCCATGTTATCAGGTGGCTTCTTGAAGCGATGAATTTGAAGGTCATCGCACCCCATTCTGTATATAAAATAGCTCCTTTGCCAAGATTGTAAATCTTGAAAAGTCTATATCGCTTTAAAGCTAGAATGCTTCGAACACCGATAAAAAAGGAGAGAAAGGAAGATTTTTTTACAAAGTAATTAAAAACTTTTAAAATGAGTATTAAAATTTATTTTCATCATACAGCAAATCGTCATTACCCTTTTCTTTTCTTGTGAACAAGCCAGTTGTAGGTCAAACTCATTAGTTCAGCCATCCCATTCAGTTTTTAATTTTTTTTTCGACCCGTTGTCAGAATTGATGGCAGGATTAACGGATTTTTAACCGTGCAGTAAGAGAAAAACAAGATTTCTCCGTCCCTCAAGTCAGGGTTCGTTCTTTCTTTCTTTTTCTTTAGCTGTTGTTGTTACGTTTGTTAATTTGCTTGTCTATTTGTTTTTTGTTTGTTTGTTTGTTTGTTGTCTTATTAGGTGTTTTTTCTTTCTTCCATAGACAGTCCGTAGGAAACGGCAATGTCGGCACCCTCGGGTCGAACCCAGGGGCAGGTAGTCGAGGGGGAGGCAGACAATTCCCTTGCATCGATTTTGCTTGCTTTATCTACCTCCCGCTTTGACTCACTGACCCTACACTCGATTCTTGTAGGATACAACAGCAATAAGCCAAGAAAAAAATCTAACTTCACTGAAAACCGTCTCGTTGATAATTTCTGGTGTCAAAATCACTGCGCATTTCTAAGGCTTATACCTGAACGCAGAACCAGATCTGTGACGGAATAAGCGCGCGAGCAAACGTTCGAATTTTTCTCTATGACGTTAACTTTTTACTTCTTTCTGTGTCGCGATGAGTGTGAAGTGGAGTCGCGTTCAGAAAGAACACAATGTGATTCCCTGCAAAAAGGAAAGACATTTGTTTTATTTCGTCCGTATTGCTTACGTTGCTAGAGCTTCGTTTGCATCAGGAAACAACAAAAATCCAGGTAAGGCTTGATTTTCCTATTGCAATTCTTATGCAGTTTTATAGCATTGCGCAACGTGGAAGCCAGGGTTCAGTGAAAAAACTGAAACCGTGTTTTCTTGTATGATAATTTCCCTGCTAAATATCAAAGGAATGTCGCCGTCACTGCCGGCGACTGTTTTTTCTTTCCTTGCAAATTCAGTGATGTGGGTTCTTCGATGTTATGGGCCTGGCTCAAGAAGTTGTACATTTTCTCTTTGTTTGGATTTTCGTTGCTACGGTTTCTCAATCCTTACGTAGTTCCAGTGCGCGCGCTTCCAATAAAAAATTTTGTTCATTTGTTCTTCGGATTTTTTTCTCTATATTAAATTGTAAAGGTGCTTGTAGCACCGTGTTTACAATCAGCCACTGACATCAACCCACTAACAAATGGACTCTAATGGGGCTCTATCACAGGAGGGCCTGCGCGACTCCCACGCGCGTGTTTCAGCCCTTTAAAATGGCTTTAAAATTTAAGCCACTAGGTTTAAATGCAGTTTTGATTTTTGTTACGTTATTAAAATGTGATCCTCTTTTTAGTGTCTAAAAGCTTACGGACCTGAGTGACTCCTACGGGCGTGTTTTATTTTAGCCTTTCTAGAGTTTTGCTCTCACGAGTATATCTTAAGAGAACGCCCTCATTTGTACGATATCAGGGGCGGTTCCTTGAAAATGTCGTTAAGCAACGGTTGTTGTGCTATAAAATGCCAGCTGTTCATTCTGAAATATTGCAGTGGGCTTAAAGTACATCTAGCACCGACTCAGTTTTAAAGAAGTTTGTTTGTGTTGCAGATACTTTAGCCGTAAACTTGATAGTTTGATGGTGTCTATTTGCTTGTTCAATGAAGTGTGTAATCTCTTCTCTGGTTGTGTTCCAGAGGGAAAAGATGTCGTCAATGAATCGTTTCCAGACGAGCAGTATGAAAGCACTTTGATTTAAGATCTCTGTTTCTACCTTAGCCATGAAAATATTTGCGAAGGCAATTGCCATTTTGGTAGCCATGGCGGTTCCATGTATTTGTACTAGGTAGTTTTTCCCATTAAATTGGAAGGAGTTCTTTAAGTTTGAGCGCTCTTTGCAGTAGCCGTGTAGGGATAGCAGGTTCGTTTCTGTGGAACGCTTTGCATGCGTTTTATTCTATGTCTATTCCCTTCTCTTGTGGTATACTTGTAATAAGCTCGTAACGTCCATTGAAGCAATGATTGCGTTTTCGACCTGGCACCTTCGTTTTCACTAAGAAATTGATGAAGTGAGTCGTATCTTTCAGACATGACTTCTGTTTTTGTGCTATAGGCAACCGAATTTTTGAGTTAAGCTGAGTAATGCCAGCCTGGTAGAACTGAGGTTTAGAAAAAGAGCTCTAGACTGAGATTTTCAAATAACGAAATCTTGGCCATCTTTGCTCCATCAACAGAAATTTAGGATTACATCTATAATCCTACTTTTAGGCTCAAATTGCTCGTGGACACGTTCCAGGTCGCGAGCCAAGGGTTTTGTGATCGTGAAAATCGCTTTCATTTTAGGCATTTTGAGGCAAGGTACTGCTGTAGTGGTTTTTCAACATTTTCAGGTAATAAAAAAATAATTTAAACAAAATACAAAATAAGTATACCGGGTTATCTTTAGACAAAATATGAAGAGCCTGAATTTCCACCGGTGTGCCACTCGTCACCCGATCAGATAAAACCAGGTCCGTGGCAAGGCTGAAATAACTGGTGGGGGGGGGCGAGCAAATTGGCCTAGTCAAAGCCCCCCCCAGACGTTAACAAATATATAGGTCACAAGGCATACGAAAATTCATGTCAGATAGATACCAACACTGTTCACGATGTCTCAGTTTGATTCGATTTCGTCCAAAAGGACACCTTATGGGGCATCGTTCGTTGAAAATATGCCAAAAAGCTGCTTCCTGTTTGCTTTTTCGCCGACAAAGTTGTTGGCAAAGTATCCTTAACGGTTACAAGGTTTGTTAAAATCCAAACATTTCGACCGCTAAACTACGAGTTTTGGGCCTGTTTTACCTAACTCTCATAAGTGTTTATGTAAAGTTTGTCACTCGATTGGTGAGATAGATATAATTTTGTTCCTTAGTCTTGTTTTACAACAGTGGAGCAGGGATGGCGCAGTGGTGAGAGCACTCGCCTCCCACCAATGTGGCCCGGGTTCGATCCCCGGTTCCGGTGTCATATGTGGGTTGAGTTTGTTGTTGGTTCTCGTCCTTGCTCCGAGGGTTTTTCTCCGGGTTCTCCGGTTTTCCTCCCTCCATGAAAAAACCAACATTTCCAAATTCCAATTCCACCTGCTTGTAAAGCGCATTTGATTATATTCATAAAGAAAATGCGCTATATAAGTTCTAAATTATTATTATTATTATTATTATTATTATGATTATTATTATTATTATTATTAGTTATCCCGGTGCTTCTGAATTTTGGCTTTACCTTTAACAATTACATACAGCGAAGCAACAGCTTACAAAACAAAGAAAATCTTGTCAGGTTCTTACACCGAGATAAAGCCCCGAATTTTACAATTACGTTTAGTTTCTCGTGGTGGGGACGGCCAGGGGTCTCCGTTTATTAGCCTCAACAAGCACGTGATGGTGGACAGAATAATAGTTTTCAGGATGTTTGTCTTGATGATGGTGAACAATTTCCCCTTGTATAGTGGTTTGAAGTCCTAAGCATGTATCGATCAAGAAAAGGCATCATAAGATGTGATGTTTGAAACCAAGAGAGGATACAAAACTTAAGGGAACAAGAAGCCTCATGCAAGCGAGTACTTTTACCTTTATTTTTTACTTTAAAAGATTTTACTTTTTACTGTAAAATTCACAATTAAGTTCGTAAAAACTGGAACAAACGCTACCATAAAAACCAAAAAATTAACAGAATCGTCTTTAAACAATCTTCTTAAGAATCTTCTGTACTGAAGAAATGAACCATTAAGCTATCCTTTGAAAGACTGGATCGATCCAGTGCCACTACTGACCCTACTAACATCCTGCATGGCCTAAAACTGCCACCCATTATTCCTACATTTCTATTACCCATTAACCCCAGGGAATCCCAACCCCCCCCCCCCGACCACAGGGGCCGAGCGCCCCAACCACTAAGGCACTTTGCTTTTCTTTGTCTAAAAACAAACAAACAAAAAAACTGATCTATGTTTCTCGTTTACTGAAAACCCCACAGATCATAGCTTTGATTTCTCGCTTTAGTTTCTCGTCGCGTATTGAATATATGAAGGGGTCAATACAACAGTGACAGAGAGTAAGAACCAGTCCCGCGCGGACAATCCATGGGGGAACCGAATTTGGGGCGAAGAGCTTCCAGACCGTTGCCAAGGAATACAACGCCCAACAAGCCACAAACGAACCAATCAGCAACAAGACTGTCTTCAGGGCTCTGTTGTCTTCCTTTAACCCAGTGCTACTTGTGTGTTTCGTTGTCATTGCTGTTTCTTCATTTGCGCTCTTTTCCGCAGGGAGAAGATGATAAGCGCTCTCTCTTTTCGAAGCTCTCGCTATGCGATATATTCTGAAGTAAGCGTAAACCATGGCACCAACCGGTATTGCGAAGGCAAAAACTGCTAAAGCAATCGCGTAAGTTTTATTGACTATCCCTTCCCCACCCCAGTCAGGTTTACAAGTGTGCGTGAACTCGTCAAACGTCGTACTTCCCCATTTAAACAGAGGACCGCTGGCCCAGAATACTGAGTGCACCCAACTGGTAGTTATGATTAGTTTGTAGTGACGCTTAGTGAGAGTAAGCTGGGCCCTGTTTTCTACTGGCTTGGAAAGCGCGTTATATCGGTCCATGCTGATGATGGTGAGGGTCATAATTGAGGAGTTGACGCAGAGGCTGATGAGCACGGCGTATATTTGGCACAATGTGTCTCCTAGTGGCCACCGGTGCAGCATGAATGCGGCTATGACCAGCGGTATGCACAACACTCCTGAGGGAAAAAATGAACTGTCAGTGGAAGCACTGACTGCTGGTATACTTTTTTATAGCCAGCCGGTTAAAGCTGACTGACTGACGGACGGACTGACTTACGAACTGACTGCATGACTGTCTGTCTGATTGAATGATTATTGACTGACGGACTGACTGGGTAACTGTGTGACTGTCTGTCTGACTGGCTGGCTTGCTGGCTGACTGAGTAATGATTGACTGACTGTCCGACTAAAAACTGATCGACTGACTGACTAATTGTTCGACTGCTGTTTAACTGACCAACTGAATGACTGACTGTCTGCCCGCCAACTGATGATCATACCCAATTACTTAACTGATTGCTGGCAGACAGACAGACAGACAGAAAGACAGGCAGAGAGACAGACACATCAATTGGCTAATTTTCTTTCAGGCCCAATAAACCTCTGGAATGATTATTGACTGACGGACTGACTGAGTAACTGTGTGACTGTCTGTCTGACTGACTGGCTTGCTGGCTGACTGAGTAATGATTGACTGACTGTCCGACTAAAACCTGATCGACTGACTGACTAATTGTTCGACTGCTGTTTAACTGACCAACTGGATGACTGACTGTCTGTCTGACCAACTGATGATCATACCCAATTACTTAACTGACTGCTGGCAGACAGACAGACAGACAGACAGACAGAAAGACAGGCAGAGAGACAGACACATCAATTGGCTAATTTTCTTTCAGGCCCAATAAACCTCTGGCATTTAAAATTACGCTATGTTCCTGGCTATGTCTTCCTGTTTGGCTTTAGGAATAGGTCAAAATTTAAGGTGACCGGTTGGTTGACTGTCTGTCTGTCTGACTGATTACAAGACAGGAACTTTACGTGAATATCTTTAAAAAAAAACTGGAGCTCGTTTTAAAATTGTCATGCAAGGTTCTCTTCTTGACATCTTCCCAGTATTATTTCTTACATATTTACTTACAAATAAGAACGTTGTAATTGAGCGTACTAACCTAATATCAAATCTGAAGCAGCGAGGCTGAGATAGTAGAAGTAAGTTGGAGTGTGAAGTTTTTCCTTCATGGCCACAGCAATGATAACCATGATGTTAGCAAGCACTGTTCCACAACAGGAGATGAGCAGTGTGGTTACTTCGACTACCAGCTCAGGCAAGCTTGCTTCACTGGACTGCTCCATCTTAAGGTGATTCCATCGAAAAAGAAGTTGTAATGAGAATTTGTTGAAACTTTGCAGAGTTACTAATTACACCTAGTACATTAAAAAAATAAAATAAAAAGAGGAGGTCATCGTGTCTGATTTTACGCTACGGGGCTGTAGTATATAGGTACATTGCTATCTTTAGACAGCAATATTAAAAAACCTATCCTTGTACTAGAGACACCCATTACTTCAACAAAGTTACAACTGGCAATGAAATATAAGCATTATTCTTATGATAGAAGTACAATGTTACAGTAAAACGTCTTAAAATTGCCATAACAATGAAACTAATTTGAAATAATAGGCAAATCGAGCGTCTGCACGGTTCCAGTGAAACGCCTAAAATCTGACTGTAACAGTGATTCAACCGGAATATTTCAAAATTGAATAATGAAAAATTCTTCAAATTTGAATATATCATGTAAAGTCGTATTTTCCTTATATAAGTGGAATAAAAAAGTGGGGTCACTGAGTTCGTTTGTGAGAAAATGACCATTTATTTCTTTGAACAGCCCAGCTTCCATAGAAAACCTATCAAGTTCCGAACGCGCGCGCGCTCGTGCGCGCGCTAATCACGCAATAAATGATGCGCAGAAAGGATGCGCAATGCAATTGAATGGAATCACCTTAAACAAGAAAAAATACATAGTGGGATGAAGGAAATACAACAGACCCTTTGGGAAATAGTTCCTTGTAACTTCTTTTAGATTTATACCAAAGGCGTTTTGATCTAAGACAGAGGAAACAATTCAAACATGGAGGCCGATAGCGGAGAGGAAGCGAAACTTTTCAAAAGACACCCTAAAGAGCTTGAAAGCAATATTGATTAAGCTTTCAAAGAAATGATGCGGCATTTAAAACCACCTAAGTTACATAACACACGAAATGTGTTTAAAAAGGACACTTAATACGAAAAGTGCAACTATAAGCATGTTTGGGGGTTAGATATTCCGTTTAAATATGTCAGTTACCCGTAGCTTTTTAGGTGCTGTTCGGCAATCTGTTCTTCATCTTGCAATGAACGCAATGATGGCGGAAGCACTGCGAGACAAGCTGCGAAATACATTTTAGACGCTGCAACGTTACGCCAAGTTGCCAAAATAGAAAACTAGTCTACTGATACAACTTTTATTTTTCGTTGCTAGACGAGTTGCGAAGAGGGGCTGTTACACGTGCAATTTCAAACATCGTCCCCGACACGAAAAATTAAAAGATTTGCAAAATTTAGGCCTAAAGAAAGGCAAAATGATAATTAGCCATAGCGTATTTGCGATTTTCGCGATACATTATCGTTTTTTTAGGTCTTGACTCATTTAGAATTCTGTCATTTGGAAATCGGGGCGAAGAACAGAACAAGTTTACTCACTGCCAAATGAAAGATAAAAAAATATATTCACACATTTGAATAATTTATATTTTTTCTCGATGACATTGATGCATTAATGACATTGATACATTAATTAATACGACAATGATTTGAGGCGTATTAGAAAATTTTTCGTATCTGTATACTTCTTGTTATGATTCAACAAGATATAAATTACATAGAAGGAAAATCTGAGCAAACTCTAAAATAGATCTGAAAAACAGCTGGAAAAAATACATAAGAAAACATGACTAATCCTTCGACAGATTCCTTCTTATTTGTTTATTCAAGAAACCGAGAGTATCCCAACAAACCCTTCCCGCAATGATCTTATTTACAAAAACATTTTTTTAGATTAAGCTTCTGTTGCTCAGATGTGAATAAAATACATGTGAAATTTATCTAGATCACTGCTATTGCTATTTATACTGACATGACTGAAGTAAACATGATGTCTGCACGCTGTGATTGTGTGTTTATTCGTTTTCTAATGAGTATGAATTCGTATTAGAATTTATGCTGACTTCGATTTAAATAGCCTTGAGAAAAAACTTTCAGTGAAAAGTGAAACTCTGAATTTTGGTTTTCAGTGTTCCGGCTTGCCTCCATATTGAAAGGTTTTGGCTATAAAAACTAACTTCGACTCGTGGGGCCATACACAAAGTATAAAACACGGTGAGCACGCGGTGTAATTGCGCAGTACATCCTGGAAACACGAACTCACCGCGAATATGTGACACAAACCAATGCTGAGGATCATTTCTGAAAACCTTCGTCGTTCATTTACCAGTCAGGTCTAAATACATGGGAAAAACCGTTACCTTTAGTAACGACCATCAAACATAAGGAAACGAAGCTTTTCATTATGCAATGTGTGTGCTCGTTACTTCACACGTCAAACTAATGTTGGCCAACTCACGTTGGAAGCTCATATTGGTGTCTTTGAACAACACAACAACATGTTGGCGAAAAATAGAACTTGTCTCCAGTCTCGCCAACTTTTTGCCAATTTAACAGTTTGTCAGCAGGTTGTTGTGTCGTTCACACCGCCACCAGTTTGAGTTTGCCAACAAGAGTTGGCCAATATTAATTTAATTAAGAAAATCAATCGGGGATTGCTCTGCATTTTATATTTTAGTTTAGCCTCGGCGAAACTGATCCAACATCACTGATCTAACATTGTTCAACATGGTGCGAATGCTCAGAATTTTGGAGGCAATCAAACATTATATCGATCGGCATCTCTCAATATCACTGATTCAACATGTTGCCCAAACACGTTCAACTTGCCGAATTCAGCAAATTTGAACGGTGTTGAATGGAAATGTTTGATCTCCAAAAAAACACCATTTAAAATTGTTTTTTTTTTAACGGCAAGTATCAAGTTTGCGATTACTTTTAAACTAACAAGGTGATTACAATGTAACTAAGAAAAAATACACCTGCAAAGGCTGAAAAAGATGCATCGGTACCTGTTACCTGACTCTGCGTATTTGACTTGATTTCCTTCTCTCCGTGGGTCTGAAAAATGCAGCGAGACAGCGAGAGCAACTGATTCGGAAGACAGCCTTAGGACGAATGCACTGTCGTCTTTTCATGGAATCAGCGGAGACAAGCAGGTCGTTGAAATGAACTACTTCCCCTCGCCGGCCGCCAAGATGTTTAAGTTTAACAACTGGCCATCTCCAATCAGAAAAAAATAAACATTGTCGGACATAAATCAGTTTCAGAGAACTTTTTTGATGTAAATTTGAAGTGCATTCTTGCGACTGGGTTGTGTGTCTTAACAACCACTTTTCTTCTATGCCTTGGACGATTTTCTTATCCAATACTTCTTGTTTTACCAGAACAAATATCGTAAGCCAGATCTTTGGTGAAAACCTCGCCTTTTGGCGCAAAAGATGAGTAACATTTCTGATGGAAGATACTTTAGACCTCACATTGAGTTTGCATTATTTTTAGCAAACGTCCAATGCATCTAATTTAACTAAACAGAAGTTTTATTTACAATGTTTTAAGTAGTTAGAAATTTAAATCCGGTTCAAGTAATTATAACATGTACAGAGAAGGGACTGTGAATTGGCAATTGACCACCAAGCATGCGAATTTTGCAAAAATAAAAGTAAATAAATAAATAAAATCAAACCTTCCCGCCTTGTTTGCTTCTCAGTTCCAGTTAGGAAGTCCAAGAGAGAATTTTTGTCTTTTTTTTTTGGGGGGGGGGGGGGAGAGTAAAAAACAAGAAGAGGAAGAAGTTTTTTCAAAACACTGAACAGCTGCGCAGACCGCCCGAAGGGCAATTTTTCAAAATTAACTGACAAGTATCGCACACTTGCATGATGGCGTCATTTGACTACAACTACTAGAATCCTTCAGTTTGTTCTTTTCTTTTGCAAATTAGTGCTACTGTTGTTTAAACCTCACTGGGATTACAAATTTTAAAAACAAAGGAAAAACGAAATGAATTTTGGTAGTTGTAGTCAAATGTGTCCTATTGGAGACCGTGGCCTGCCGTTTGATATCAGTTGAAAAAAGTTGTAAGAAAACAAAAAACAAAAAAAACGTCTTTCATTGTAAATGCAAACAAAAGAACACACACCAAAAATAAATACAAAAAGAGGAAGAAAAGTGAATTTATTTGCCTGGAAAAATAACATCAGGTAATCCTACATATATCTAGAGACTATAGCATGTAAACTCCCTGCACTAGTTCACGCCCATATCCAGAGCCGGTGATTTTGAATGTTTCACTTTTTTTTTTGCTGTTAGCGCCTGTGATTTCATGGCAATTCATAGCAACAAAATCTTTACTGATCGGCGATTATCACTAGTTTGCACAGTGCGGTAACCAAGCCGCAACTTAATTTCTGTTTACGTTATAGGAACGCCTGTCTTCTCTAACAGCCAAAAATGTTGGAAATCGCGATTAAACCGCCATAAAATTGGCGGAAGTCACCGTGAAACAGCTAGCTGAAACCACCACCTGTGAGACAAAGTTCAGCTGGTTTACAGCTTTCCGTTTTCCGTATTTATCCCTTTGTTTAAGACAATCAATTTTCTTGTTTTTGTATAAAAACAAAACGTCGCCATTCGGAATGCAGAATATTGCCTTTTTGTTACAACCAATTTCACTATTGTGTGCAGAACTGAGTTTTACTATGCTCTTGATTCGCTAGCCAGAGAAAACAGCCGACGTTTCACGAGATCGCCACTTGAGCCCTCGCAAAACGACGTCTGAGTAACGAGCACAGAAATTCCATACGAGATGATGTGTGTCTACCCAGGTCTTGGCAGCGCTTCTGATTGGTTGAAAGAAAATTCCAACCAATCAGAAGCACTGCTAAGATCTGGGTAGACACACGTCATCAGTATGGAATTTCTGCGCTCGTTGCTCAGACGTCGTTTTGCGAGGGCTCAAGTGGAGTCCTCGTAAAACGTCGGCTGGTTTCTCAGGCTATTGATTCGCCCGCCATCAGCAAGTCACCCATAATCACAAAACGGAATAAGAAATTTGCAAATCTTCCTGTTCTCTACGATTGCGGTTTGTTCTTCCTTTGAGAAAATCACTCGAAATCTAGTTCAATGTTGATGTTCAGCATGTGGTGTTCAATGAAACGCATTGAATTTTAAATTTATTTTGACCCCGAAATGGAAAAATGCTCTTCAACTTGTGCGTGCCACAAAGAGTTTGAAAACTTCAGTTTGCCGAGAGGACACGTTCTTAGACCCACGCTAAGCCATGACGGCTTTAAGACCTTTTCTTGCCAAAAACAACGACCAGAACGTAAAAAGTGTACTCGAAGCCAAGACAATTTTCTTACCCCTCCAACACCGAGATTTTTTGCTGATGAATTTTAGAGGCGTATAGTAAACAACACACTAGGGGTGCGTTCGAGGTGCGATAACGCAGCAAAAAAGCAGAAACGCAGGTGCAATAACGCAGAAAAGACACTATGCGCGTGTAGGCATACATCTGGCACTCAGGCCCCAGTTGTTCAAACACCGTATAAGCCGGATAATCCGTAATCCAGCAGATACATAATGTGGGAAAATCTCTACATAGCCCCATGATTTTACAAAGGGTGGCCTTTCTATAATCTGGCCAAATGTGAAAGTTAAAGGAAAATTGCTCCGTTGGATAGCGACTTATCCACTGGGTAAAGTTATCCACTCGTTGAACAACCGTTGATCAACTGGGGCCAGCGTTATATGTTCTCCCAACCCAGCCCCCCCCCCCCCCCCCCCCCCCGACTGCAAAAACGAATCACTACCTACGCTTGAATACTACAATTTCTCCACAAGAACGAGAATAAATCATTTGCAAACAAATCATAACTTCACCAAATGGTATACCAACGAATCCTTGTTGGCTCAGACAAGATTTCTCAGACGCACTGCCAACAGGTTACATACCACTGATCATCGCATTATTAACGAGACAACACCAAGAAATATCAAACCTCCAACACAACTGCAGCAAGAAAATGAAAGTGAATAATTATATGAAATAACCATGTAGACCTTTGAACTGCTAGACTCCACACAGCCGTCTTTTACAGGAACGAAATGGAAGATGCTCGCATCTTAGCCTGCGTGGGAGACGTCTGCACACATGTTAACTGTTAGCCCCTCTCTTTCTATTGGACTTTTGTGACACTACCCACAATGTTATTCAGGGAGAGAAGCACCGCTGTGACTCGTTATCAATTGTTCTGTAAGCCAAAAGTTCGCCTTGTTCAAAGAGATAGTGGGCGGCAGGAACTGCGTGTGTAAAACATTTTTTTCAAAGAATCATCTCTGCACCGATGTACAATTTGTACATCACTGGACGGATCTCACTCATAAAATAAACAAATTATACATTAGCATATATTACATAAATGTTAAATAATTGCTCTTTCAATCACTGTCGAACTTGATGGAGTGTATGCCTGTGTTTATCTGGCCTCCGCGGTAACTCCCACGCTTCTTTTTGGTCTTTTCATGTCGAAATGACTTTCCTGAAAACACAACAGAAAGCAAACTCTCAGTTTGAATGCAGACGTGATCAGTAAACAAAATATTGAAGCCAAAATCAGTGAGAGTCCTTTCTTGTACAAGCAAACCGAGTCCGTACACATTTTAGTCAAACATTTTCCCCAGGGAGGGGAATCAATGAAGTGTCGTACGGGGTAAGCTCTGCCCCAAGGGTGAAACCCTAACCCTTAGATTAAATGCACATAACATCACGAACAATACATAAATGTGCTAGTGAGAGCAAAAGAGCACATGCAAGCACCCCTGAAACCCCCCATATATTAGTCATACCGTTGACCAGCGACCAGCATTGCCGGGCAAGATGTTAACTACGCTTAAATTCCATTTAGCCACGTTAAAATAACCATAACACTATGACCCTCCTACCTGCGGTGCTAATCGAAAAACTTTCTGTATAGAAATGACAAGTAAATTTTTTAGTGTTTCTAGTGTCGCTGAAATACACCTTTACCTGAAAGAGGTGGCAGCTATGCCTAAGTACTAAAAAGGGTTGCAAAATGTTGCCAGAAATCACAATGCGGCAATGGAGCCTTAGCTTTTGCTCAAAGAACAGAGACTTATTTTTTAAGGGTGCAATTCTTGTTCTAAGAAAAAAATGGGCTTTGACCATGGGTGTTATCAGTCTCTCTTGTTTTTACCTTTGACAAACTTCAGGTCTTTATTTGCTTTTTCACCCCAGTCCCCTCTTGAACCAGACTGGAAAAGAAAAAACAAGTTATGAACATTAATATCACTGCAAAGTAGTATTACTCTGTTCCAGTGATAATTCATACATGTATATAATTTCGCATCATTTATCCAGTGCTTAGAGCATATTCAGTTGGCTACATTTCAAAATAATAACAAAATGTAGAATTGAGTGGCCTTAAGATCACAATTTTTAAATCATAAATACAACTGTAATACAGTAGAACCCCGGTAACTCGAACTCAGATAACTCGAACTCCTCCGCTAACTCGAACTAAGCCCCATTTCCCTTGGATTTGACCCCACTTTTCAGTCATTTATACTCGGTTAACTCGAACTCGGGTAACTCGAATTCCCCGCTAACTCGAACTAAATTTCGTTTCCCTTGAATTCTGGTTCTTGCAACTCACCACGGATGCCCATTGAAATATCCCATTAACTCTTCTTGTCGTGTAATCAGCTTTAAACACTAAAACTAACACTACAGCAATTTGATTTTAATTACTGCAACGAACAGATCACGTATTTGACAGTCATTTCCCGATCTTATGATCTTGAGTGTAACTGAGTTACATTCACAGTACCGCATTATCATAAGAATGCATAATCGTGTTACAGTTTCTAACGAGATAAGTTTAATTTGCCCTGTACTGTATACTGAAGTACTGAAAAATCAGTAAAGTATCTATTATTAACATGACAAATTGAAAATCCAATCGACCTCAATAACTCGAACCCCCGCTAACTCGAACTGGTTTTTGTTTCCCTTCGGAGTTCGAGTTTCCGGGGTTCTACAGTATCTAAGAGCTCAAGTCAGCACAGGAAATTCGAGACGAGTTTTGTTTTTGTTTTCTGGTAGACCTGATTTCCCTTTTTAAGGGAACTGTGGTAGCCGGGTGATAGTTTGGTGTATTCTACTTATCAATTCCAATATTACACTAAACCATTACTGCATTGTCATGGTACCATACGAGGCGATGCAATGCAATGCAATTGAATGCAATGCAATGCAATTGAAACGAAAACAAATACTGTATACGTAATTCTAATTAAAAGGCGAATTCAAGTTGACTTTTCCAATCTAAACACAAATCTAAACCCCCCCCCCCCCCAAAAAAAAAAAAAAAAATTGGGCAAACAAGTTTGATAAAAAAACTTGACTTCAACAGTTTACCATCTAATTAAGGACTGGGGCTACTCATTAAGAGGTATGTTTCAGGGATCCATATTAGCAGTCGTCGGGTCGTCCGAGACGACTATTAAGTCCCACGGACGAGTATCATAAATCGCAAACTCGCCCGGAGGACGAGTAAGCTTTAAGGAGCACAATTTTTTCTTCAATTTCTCACCAGTCAATGTGCCCTCGTTTTGAGTGTCCAACAGCCATTCGGTGATTCCGTACTGTGGTAAACAGAAGATTAATATTCTGTAAACTTTGTCTCATTCCGCGCACGACATCTTGTGCGGTACTCTCAGAAGTGAAATATTTGCAGGCTCTCAATTTTTTGTTCTCGACTGCTGATGTACTGCTCGCTCTTTGGCCGCACGTGAGGTTCGCAAAATGTGGCATTACTATGAAAAAAATGTCGCCACCACCGCAGAAGGAAAAAGAAGGTGAGTCTTCCACACAAAATTCTAAACACGAACAACAGCAACGAAAGCGTGCATTTTTACCATAGTAGCAGCAAAATATGCCTTGGCTTAAGTTCCTGGATGCTGAATCCGGACAAGCATCAACATTAGCAGCTGTCAACAGCGCGATGTTTTGCCAGATATGTCAAGAAGCCTCAAAAATAGACCAAAATGTTCAAGAAGTGCTCTTTATTTAAAGTAAACGCAATCAAATGTTGAACAGTGAACGTTGACCTGCAAAGTCGGTCTTTTTTTTTAGTCCGTGTAGTTGAATTTGTAAAACGAATGTTTGTGCAGTACTGTTGCGGTAAGATAGTGACAATAAAATGCAACCTTCCCACTTACTTGTTGTTAACTTTTCGTTTTTTTGACATTCCGCAATTTTGAACGGGCAAGTAAAATTTTGTCAGGGCAAGGATCTTTTCTGACATGCTTGCCCGGCTGACGAGTTTGAAAAAAAGCTAATATGGAACCCTGATGTTTGCAAAGGTTATGATTATGGGGAAAAAGCAGATCTTAGCAGATCTTCTGGAATAAAAAAGAAAATGTGGGTAACCATAATTCCAAAAATAACTTAAAATTACAGAACAATGTACCGGTATGTCATTTTTTCCCCAAATTTAAGCTCAATTATCACTGAAAAATGTATGGTTACCCCCAGTCAGTTTTCTTTTTGGATTCTGATAGCTCTTGCTAGGATCTGCTTTTCCCACATAGCCATAAACCATGCAAAAATACCTTTGCCTTAGTAGGCACCAGCATTAAGAAGCCCAAGTATCTCGGACCATACCCGAGATGTACAGAATGCATGCGCAGTAACAAAAGGAGGCACTGTCGTTCAGATGAGTTTCTGTCTCTTCGGGTACTACATATAGGGGAGCAGCTCACCTTAGCTTCAAAACTGTTGTCTACCAATCTTGGATCTACTTCAACGTCTTCTTCTCTAACCCTTTTGAATGGCGTTTTCTAACAGGATAAGAATTGCAGACCATTAACATCACTACACAAGGAGGCTAAAGAACAAGAATCAAACCAATGTAATGATGACTGGTTGAGAAAATGACACATTAGTTTCTCAGCCAACCACAGAATGCATGTGAAGCTGCAAAACCAAAGCAAACACAGATTATGGTACTTTTGACACTCAAAAATTGAAAACCACTTTAGAAGAATTATCTCAGACAAAAGAACTGAGTGATTATGTCACTGTCAGTTTCCTTTTCCTGCAGTGGTTTACTTTGGGACTATTTGCTGATGTATCTGTCACTAGAAACTATTTTCTGACAAGTATGACAGGCTTTGAAGATACAAAAAATAAACACCGTGCTCTTGCCAACCAGAGCTATTTCCCTCTTGTAAAAATGAAGAGTGTACTGTAGTTCACAATGAAAAAGGGAAATAATGTGCCAGCCTAACATTTTACATCGCACAGAATCAAGCGACGGGTCGGACTTTGAACTAGTCCCAGGCTCTCGGGAAGCCTTCTATTGAAAACGGTCACGAGTTTTTAGTCGAAAATTTAAAGAGCGAGAACGAAAACTGTAAATTCCTCACAACATATCAAAAGATCGAAGCATCTGACCAAAAAGTGCGGAAGCTAAAATAAAATCGATCACGGTGGATAACTTCCGAAAGCAAAAAACAACCAAATACCAGCAACGGATCAAGTAGCTTTTCGACTGCGAATATTGCCCAGACAGAGCCTCAAAATGTATGGAATTTAACAGCAGAAGGACTTTTCAGCCATCCAACAGAAAATCTAAGGCACTAGACAAAAAGTGCGGAAGCTAAAAATTAAGTTCAATATATGTATTGATAATAGCAGTAAAAAATAAAAACATACTTGTTGTCCGTCAGGTAGCCTTTTTCTGTTGAAATTTTCCTACTATTTGGCATTGGGGCGCGCGATAAATACTGCAAAAACAAAAGCTGCACAGCTGCAGTTTTCACCTCCATCGATTCCATTTTGGCCGCCATTTTGAAATACAAGAGAAATCACCATAGCAACAGTAAGTTTAGTGACCAGGTTTCGCTTTGCTGGTCAAATCTAAAGGCCTGGTTGTCAAGTATTCCCGCGAAAGTGGCAAAAACTTGTTTTGCTGATGTGTGCAAAAATACGCGATCAGCGCACCAAAAGGATAGTTTTACAGTTTTCTGAAGGAAAAAATACTGATATCATTTTAAGGAAAACTATTCTTTTGCCTTTTCTTTTTTCTAAATTTAGAAAGGGGATCCTTAAAGAAACAGAGGACATAAAGTAGATTAAACTGTTTCTCAAATATCAATTTGAGTGTTAAATTGCACTCAAATTATGCTTTTAGTGACAGAAATGGTGAAAGAAAATTGAAGAGGAAAATTTTAGATTTTGAAGAACTGTCTTAAGTTAGGTGTTTATCTCCTGCAAATTCGCTATAAAAAGTGCACCACCCCAATTCCCCCGCCCGCCCCCGCCCCCCCCCCTTCCTAAAAAAAAGACACCAAGAGGCAGGCAATGGCTAAGTTGTTGGCAAAGCTTTTTTAAAAGAGTTATCATAAGTGGCAGAACAAGATGATATGAGGTTAAAAATTTCTCACACTTTAAGTTCCATTCTTCCCCCCCCCTCCCCCATCACCTTTCTACTCTAGGCCCACACCCCCATGGAGAGACTCACTAGACAGTAATAATTTATATTCCATATTAAGACAATGCTTCAGGTATTCCAACACTTTACAAGACTTAAGTTAAAGTTAACTTCTAAGATTTGAATGTTTGAGTTTTTTTTTAACATAAAAGCAACTGGAGTCAGTCCAGCACAAGTGTCAAAAAGTATTAAAAAGCTGGATACCATGTAATCATGCAAATATCAGTCCCATCTGCTGACTTCTTCAAGCTAGCCAATATAATGTAAATATGTTATATCACTTTATGCATATTGTGACTGGCTCTGTCACATAGCTTGTGTAAATGGAAAAGTAATGCAATTAGATGTCTGTTTTTTTTACAAAACATTACAATTTTCTTTTCTTTTTTCCAGACCTTATATTTTTCATTGTTTTCAAAGTTTTAGTCTTAGGGTTTTTCCATAACATTTTCCCTTTGACAATACCTTTACCTTAAATTATTCTCTCTTTATCTTACTGGTAAAGGGAGAAAACTTTTGTTACACCACAAATCAATGGGAAGTAGAAAAATAAACTGACAATAAACAGCTCACATTAAAGAGCAAGAATAATTTTTATTGTAAAACTTCAGGCAATGCATTATCCTGTTGAAGAACTGGGGTAAAATTATTTATATTGATTTGAAATTCCAGAGGACTCTGTTAACTCGCTTGTGTGTATCCCCATTGTGTAAGGTGAACAGCATTTCTAAACCATCACAACTGACAGGCAAACTTTGAACAGGTTAGTTTTAGAAGTTTGCAGTTTAAAACTGGATATTCCTGCCAGATTCAAACCCAAGCAATTTAAACCATAACACTATTAACAGTTTTGAGTTTTTATGACTAATCAGGTTTCAGAGTTTGGTACCATTAGTGAGTTTCCTTCAATCTTCTCAGGTGATAAATTAAAAACAAAAACAGAAAAAACTCATGGCTTGACTGACTGGTTTCATTAAATGATATGTAGAAGCAACACTTTCTTTTAACTTCTCCTAAAGATGGACAAATGATTCTTTATGGTTGAGGTCCTGTGGAAAAATTGGCAACTGACTACAAGTGCTTCAATTAAATCCGACTCCTTAATTGAATCAGTTGTTTCAGCAGTCCATTTAATGATTCTTGTTTTCTAAATTCACCAGCTAGTCACCTGTGTTACAAATAAACAAAACTTCAATCAGCAGATGAAACATCCATTGTTAGAACTATTAAGTTTAACTCCCATCTAAAACTATACAAATAATTCATCTTTCTAAGCCTTTTAAAAGGTAACCATAAGTCTTCAACAGATGCAAATTTCTAACAGAAATTTTTAAAGCATTTATTTTTGGTTGCAAATTCCTACACTTCACATAAGATCACACGTCTTAAAACGATTATACATTTCTTTTTCATAGTCTTCCAAGCACTCCACAGTTGTAGTATTAAAACTGTGAGCTAAATCACTTGACCTTAACTTACAGAGGATATATTCAAGTACTTTATAATTGAGCTTATTTTAAAGCTTATTATGTCAGCCAATGTGAATTATTGAATTATATTTATATTATTAAATTTCACAAGTCGTATTCTTCCTAAAAGATCGCCATTCTGAACGTCGCTAATTGCTGCTATAAGTTTATCACACGGCAGCACGACTTTAAGCTTAAGTTTTAAATCCGACAAAAAGCTTAAGAAACATAAAATCGTTTGCACACGTGAATTTAACCATTCGATAAACAGTACAATACATTCACTTACCGGCAAAAGTTATTTGTAAAACATCCTTTTCTTTACAAGGCCTCTTCTTATGAACAGCGCCTATCTTCCGAGCTTTATTGCAGCAGTTGTCACCCTTTCACGAGTCAAAACGAAGACCGTGGAGCTGTTTGTTTACCTTTGCTCGGACGCCATTTTTCTTTTCATGTGATCTATTTGTGTCAAGGTCATGGAAGGTCACAGCCAGCTAGCCAATTGCGTGTGCGGAAAAACAATGGCATTGTTTAAGCCATGGCGCTACCTAGTTTCCAGGCCCCCCAATTTGGATGTCGCAAAAGAAGCGGGAATTCTGTGCGATGATCTGGTAACCCTTTAAGCCCCAATATCATTATGCATACTCTCCTTGGTGTTCTCCATACATTTCTTATGGTATATGTACTAGTTGAGAAAACTTGCACAAACATCAAGACATTTCATGTTTGGTGATCACTTCCTTTATGCTCTTGACCTGTATGTTTGATCAGGTAGGGATATTGTAAGGAGAAATTAGATGCTCGTCACTAGAGGGGCTTAAAGGGTCAATGAGCGATTGCTTCTGTTCCCCAGTCACTTACTTTGTTGGTTAAAAAAAGGTTCTAATGGTTCACGACTGCTTACCTCTGAACTTTCGCCATTCTTTTTATTTTTCTTTGGATTATTTGCAGGTGTAGAGGATGCTAAAAGGTTACAAATTAAAAGACATTTTATCTGCTGTTAGTTACCATGAATAATGGTCCTACAAATACTATGTATTATTATTATAGTGTACATACATGTACATAGTATGTGTAATATTTATGTTTGTAAATGTGTAATATTCATGTACATTTGTATATCTATATTTATCACTTTGCAATTTAATATTGCATTTAGTGTATTGTAGTACAGTATGCTCTCATCAATAAAATGGAATATATCACTACTGTTTAACAGACAAACACCCTCACGACAAAAACTAATTAGTTGGTGCATGTGCATGCAGGTGTATTTATTAATAAATTTTAATGTGACTTTAAGCTACTCCTTGATGTGATATACATACATCTTATTTGATGGTTTAACATATAATGTACGTGGATATTTTGCGAGTTGCGTAGTATTTTTCCGAGCCCTGAAGGGGCGAGGATAAAATACAAGCAATGGGCAAAATCTCGGCGCGTATTATATGTCAAGCCATCGAATAAGAGATTTACTATTCCACTTGAAAAAATCACGTCAAAATTGTTTTTTCCAGACCTTCGGCCAGAAAACCTTTGAAACCTGGATTTTACAGTGCAATACATAATTTTACTGTGTAATACCGTGGCATAATTTAGGCATTTGCTTGACCTTATATGGCAAAATGACGTAGCAGTGGAATAATAAAAGGTAATAAGTGACTCTCGGTAATTGCACAGACTTGTAACTAGCTTCAACCAGTGAAACTGCTTTTTGATTACAAGATGGCTGACAAGATTAGAATGGGGCCTAGTGAATATGAAACAAGAGCTGGCTGCAAAAGGACATGTCTCCAGATCTCACGAGGCAGGCATCAAAGAGCAACCATGTGAGTATAAAAAACAAGCAAAGAAAGAAAAATGCGAGGATAAGAGAAATGAAAAAATTAAATACAGCTGTACAAGACACTGTACATGTTCATGGTCTTCTAGACCGAGCAGCATAAGTAAGATAAAAATCGTTTTTTTCTCGTGCTTGTGATTATATTTGCTTTAGTGCATCACACATCAATAAAGATTGTCCATCAAGACAAAAGAACACAACAACAAGCAATAACCAACAAACTAACTAATACAAATAAAACATAAATGCTTTATGTTAAGTGACACAAAAACAAGTAAATCTCATGCATACCTTGTGGTTTGTTCACATTTTTCTTCTTGTTCTTTTCTTCTATTACTCCGTTACATTTACTGTCACTGGTTGCCTCAGATGAAGTCTTCCTTTCCTTTTTCTTTTTCTTGGTCTTGGATTTCAGTTCTGTATCATCATCGTCATCATCCTCACTGGTTTCCTCTTCAGATGACTCCTCCTCCTTATTCACTGTTTCACTGGCAGATACATGTACCTGGGAACTTGTCCCATTTGTGAACACATCATCCTGCTCTGATTCATCATCTGAACTAGAACTTTCATCTGAAGATTCTTTCTTTTTGCTTTTCTGTTTTTTAACCTCCTTTACCTTGGCTTTCGTCACTTTAGTTTCTGTTTCATCCTCCTCTGAACTTGATTCAGATGAAGATTCATCAGCTTGTTTTTTTGACGACATTTTCCCTGTTGGTTTCAACTCTGGTTCTGGTTCCTCTGAGTTTGAACTCTCATCAGAAGATTCTGGCTTTTTGTTTTTCTCTGCTTTTGATGTGGCTGCTTTTGATGATTCTTTAGAACTGACACTTTTAGCCGCATCAACTGAAATTTCCATGGATTCCTCTGAGTCTGAACTATCATCTGATGATTCCGCCTTTTGGTTCTTCGCAGTTTTGTGTCCAGTCTCTTTTTTTGCTGTTTCTGATGATTTCGATGAAAACTTGTGAACATTAGATTTTGATGTTTTCTTGCCATTATCAGAGCTTGAACTATCACCAGATGATTCAGCTTTTTTACTCTTCAATGTTTTTGAACTGGCAGGTTCAGCCTCGTCTTCGGAACTAGACTCTGATGAGGACCTTTGAGCCTTAGATTTTGACTTTTTCTTTTCACTGTCAGAGCTTGAACTATCAACGGACGATTCTTTCTTTTTGTTTTTCACAGTTTTTGGCTTTGCCAGTTTCTCTTCATCAGAACTTGAGTCCGATGAAGACTTGTGACCATTAGATTTTGGTGCTTTCTTCTCATCGCTGGAACTTGAACTATCATTAGTCGATTGTTCCTTTTTATTTTTCATAATTTTTGGTTTCCTCATAGTATTTTTGGTTTGCTCATCTGAGCTTGACTCTGATGAAGACTTGTGACCGCTAGATTTGGACATTTTCTTGTCATCACCAGAGCTTGAACTTTCATCAGAAGATTCTGCCTTTTTGTTTTTCAGCGTTTTTGATTTGGCTGCTTTCTTTGGTGCCTTCTTCTCATTGTCAGAGCTGGAACTGTCTTCTGATGATTTTACTTTGAGGACTTCCACTTTCTTGGTTGCCTTTGATTTAATTTCTTTCTTTGGTGGTACGTTTTCGTCTTTAGATTCTTCAGAACTGGATGACTCTATCAAACAAATTAACAGTTAAACAACTACACAGAAACCAAGAACAGCTAGGTGCTAAGGGTGCAATATTGGTGAATGTCAGCTACCTGATGTAATGATGATGTAATGGTTCTTACTACATTTTTCAGTTAAGTAAGGCATGAGAGATATTTGGTCACAAAGTTTTAACGTTTAAATTACCATGTTGTCAAGGGCAACTTGCTCCATTTCCAAGTGAGACTGCATGAATTGCGCTTAGTTGTATGATGTGACGTGATTGATTCATGCAGTCTCCCTTGGAAATGGAGCAAGTTGCCCTTAGCAACATGGTAATTTGAACGTTAAAACTTTGTGACCCAACTTCTCTTATGCCTTACTCAACTGAAAATCGTAGTAAAAGTCATGTGAAATGCACAACATGCTACAGGAACATACACTCTGGTGGGATTAGAAAACTCAGAAAACTAGATGGGACAATTATTTCCTAAAAGAAATAGAAGTCTTAAAGCTGATTAAACTGCTTTGCTTGGGCCAAGGTTTCCCTGGCTATGATTCGCCTACCATGATTTGCTGATGGAGATTTGCAACTCTTACAGTGCTTTGTAAGTGTTTGTATCTCGGGAATCAAAGTTTGTATTTCCTCCAAAAATTCATTTCATGTGCAAAATCCCAATAAAGATTTGTGATCATCGGTGAATAATGATTCACCAGCTATAATTTGCCTGTAATAACTTGCCCAAGGTCACAAAAAAAATATGGAAATGTGCATGAAATGAGTTTACATCTAGGAAATACTTCCTGTATCTTCCCAATTAACCCTTTAAGCTCCAATATTAACATCCATATTCTCCTTATTATTCTCCTTATATTTTTTGTTTCTAGTTGGCAGAATTTGATTAAAAATCAAGACATTTCATCATTGGTAATCATTTCCTTAATTCTCGTGACCTGTATGTTTGATCAAGTAGTAATCCTGTAAGGAGAAATTAGATGCTTGTCACTATTGGGGCTTAAAGGGTTAAGATTCCTGCATATGTCAACATAAACAAGAATAAGATCTGCTTATTTCCTTCATCACTTTGTATTCATAGGGGAAAATCACGATGGATGAATCACAGTTGGCCAACCGTGTTTGAAAAAAAAATTCAGAAGTTATACAATGTAGAAGTTATAAAGTGTAGTGATACTTGCAAGATTCTGAGACAACTCAAAACAGTTGAAGAGAGACTTCACTTTAGCTTGTGTTTCCATAGCTTTTGTCATTCTTCTAAACTTACAACATGTACTTCCACTTGTATTATCAAAGATTTAAGGAAACAAGCAAAGAATTTTCTTTATATTAACTCTTAAAATTGGTGATGTGCCCATCAACGTGTTGATGATGTGTTGGCCGGTTGACTTGTTGGTACAGGCCTACAAACAACTGATGGCATTGCGCTATGTGATCTTTACAGCCTGCATAGCTGGCAGTATTGCCCGTGTGCAAAGGCTAAGTCTCTGCGGTAGAGCTGCAGGGCTGCCTTAAAAACAAGGGATTATACATGTAAGCCCTAAAATCACCTCCCCCCTTTCCTTCTGTGGCTTTGCATCTTATTTTCATGGCCCCACTGCTCAAACTTTGCCTTGGCATAAACAATCCCATCAGTTATGCAGACTCAAGGACATAGAGACATGTTGGTTGACATGCTGGTAATTTGATGGTAATTTGAACAGACTCCCAGTTTCACACGTTTTTCTCTTACCTGAACTTGATGATTGTTTTTTTCTACGTTTTGACTTTGGCTCATTGCTGACCTCTTTCAGCTTTCGTTTTTTTGAAGTTTCATTTTTAGTGCTGAAAATGGATAAGAATTGCAATGTAAGCTGCAAATCATTCTGCAATAATTTGTCTAACGAAGAGCTGAAAGAGAGTTCGTTTAGTCACAAAGAAACCAGGTATTAGTTTTTTTTTCTTTCAATGTTTGAAGAGGGCACTTGAACATTTCAACAATTGCTGTAAGGTCCTTACCAGAAAGCATCCCAGAAGTGACCTCAATCTACATGTATACATCTCCTGACATGCTTTGAACCAAAAGGTTTCAACCAAGATTTGTAGAAACCTCACAAAACTCCTACATGGAGGGAGACTGGGGGGATGGGAGAAGAGGGGATGGTAGGCGAGATTACCAGAGTGGTGGGAAGCAGGAGAAAAAGGGGGAGATTATGCAACATTGCACAATACTTTGCAATCGAAAAAAATGCAAAGAGGCAGAAGCCATCAAATGCAGGGTGGAAGCTGGGATTAAAGGGTACGGGAAGCGGGTGGTTTACAGCCCCCTGTCCCCCCCCCCCCCACTCCTACATGTACATAATGAGATGTATGTTTCAAGATTAACTTGTTCTCACTTTTAAATTAAGAATTCAGAGGCCCTAGGTAATAATACCCATAGTCACTTTTAGGGAGAATAATACTGTTTTTGCATATTTTTAGTGGTTTTAAGTTATCAACTACATGTTACAAAGTTTGATACTAGCAGGCGCACACAGCAATGAAAATAGCTGTAAGGACATCAAGAAATCTCACCTTAAGAAAGCATTGTACCACTGAACAATGTCACAATTCACATGTTCGTCCAAGGACAAATCCTGTTGCAGAGTGCGTACAAAACAATTTCAAAAGGTTAGACCACAAACTGGAAGCTATGAAGTATATAAGCTTACAGTGGTGTATATACAACTTATGATACTGCCTCTTCATGCTGTACAAGACTAGCTGTTTCTAAAATGTGAATCTGTGGCTGTATTCGTAAAACATAACTATTCAGCTGAAGGCTATTAAAAAGACCAGACTTTGAACATTTAAGTTTATTAAAAGTTTACAAATTATAAGATTTATGAAACATAGCTTACAGCACGTGTATTCCGTAACAGAGCCTAACTAAAACTTACCAAAACATACAACTAACAGATTTCACCGTTAGAAAAATCTATCTAAATTAGCTCATCCCTATAGGATTCCTCCATCTTACGATTAATTTTTACCGTAAATTTATAAGCTTCATGAAGATTATTGCACCATATAAACGGCCGCGGGGATGTTTACAAAAGGCACCGAGAAAATTAAAGGGAAGATTTTGACATAAGCGGGCAACAATAGGCCCAAATTTGGGGAAAAACTACACTTACCACCGGCGTTTCTTTCCTGAATGACTTTGCAGTTTTCACCAATTTATTTTGAAGTAAAAATTTGTAGATGTGGGGGTAAATGTCGCTTGGAACTAGCTTCACGTCCGCCATGTTCCTCGCCGTCAAAGCACGTGGTCTGATGCTCTTATGGCGGATACCGCTGAAACCGGTGTAACGCGTTTCGCTCAGTTGATCGGGAAATGCCCGCGGGCCACACGGGAAACAGGTAATCCCTTTCCAAATGTCATCTCGTTTCTTCAGAGAGTTCGTGGGCTATTCTTTGAAAAGGCTAAAATAAGACCAGAAATAATACTGAATATTAGAAGTACACCGTGACTGCCTTTCACTGAATTGAAAGATCGCGCCTTTCTTGAAATGAAACATTGTAAATGAATCGGAAAAATGTCTACAATAAACTGAAACTGAAAGCACTTAATAACACATCTTTCTAAACGCAATTTTGTGAACAACAATTCCACCGAAAGACAAAATTTATAGATTGTGTTACCTAAGAAAGCTGATTTTGGTATGCTAACTGATACGTTGCCCAGAAATGTTACTTATTTTTTTGGTGTGCTATTTAGATTGAAGTAATATGAACTTTTACGACATGAATAAAAAACTTCGTTAAGTCCAAATGAGTTTATCATTAACAAAATTGGACTCATCAATATAGCAAACAAAATTCTTGAAATCGAGAGAGTTTGTTATTTTTGAAATGTACTTTTCCTAAAACTATAGATCATAAATACATTGATATTCTACGATCCAAGTTTTAGATCATTTGCATATTGTTATCAGAAAGCGAGTAATGTAATTGAAACCAGATTTAATTTTTTTTGTGAGTTCAATATGGTCTAAATAGTTTTTGCTTGACAAAACTGAATATCAGAACAACAAGCCCGATGATACAATGATCACATTTGAGTAAATATTTAATTGGTTTCAATTATGTATAGATGATGAGATGCTTTTTCAGACAACAAAACTAATACCTAGTGGTATAATATAGGACGTTGTTTAATGTGTGTGTGTGTCTTTTTATAAATCTGACTAAACTATCTTAGCTATACAACTACTCAGCTTCAAAACAGTTTCATACAAGCAAGTTTCCACCCGTTTTGTTTCTAATGATTCGTGCCCTTGTATTGCCGGTTGTCAAATATTGATAATTATTGCACGCTCAACCAATAATTAAGAGATTTACGTGCTACTTTATTGTTACAATAACCTATAAAATCCCTGCGGTTACGGCAAATTTAGCTGTGATGCTACTAAAAGTTCATTATTGCTTTCGCCTGTTTCCTAGGAAAATTTCTCAATTTCTCAAGGAATCATCGAGCTGATGTCTGTCGAATTTCTTCAAAATTATCCCATGATCGGTTGAAGATTGGCGAACTTTGTTTGATTTGAAACATTTTTTCGGGCTTCACTTCATTGCCTTGAACATTATGGAAATGCTTCTGACAACGAATTTCTTTGGAATTTTGTGGGTTTTCTTGTTGTCTGTTCACTGTCTTCAAGGTAAAGTAAACCTGTTAGTGATCATAAATAATGCGCTTCTAATACCGTTGTGAGCTCATCGCGTAGTATGTTACAGTGCATTACTTTTCATTTAGTTTGATAAATGTAGCGGATCGCTCTGACGCACAACCTATTTCGTAATACGTCACTAATATCATACACTAGAAGCGAGCATATATGGATAATTTTCAGTAAAGATCGGAATTGTAACTATATTCATTCAGGTTCCCTTCCGTGCTTTGCTAGTTAAACCGGCAATAAAAAATAGGATAAAAGATGAATTCATTTTTCGGATAATCCTTTCCCGGGGCAATCAGACAATCCTTATCAATTCGCTGACGTTCATGTAAGAAAAAAAATTTACGAACGAAAAGGAAAGAAAAAAAGAAACAAACAAACAAACAAGAAAAGGGATAGCACAGATGGAAAAGAGAGAAAATATGTTGTTTCTTTTTCTGTATCCCGATACTCTGGGTATGAAGAAAACTTAAAGATTCTTAACAACAAGTTTAGGATTTGTTTTTATTTTTAATTAATATATATATAAATGTGTATGGCTTGAAGCAATTGCAAGAAGCGGTTGCAAATAATTATATTAAACGCAAAAAAGTTCTGGGCCTGAGCAGAACAGCCCTTCAGTCAGTATTCATACAATCCTTTATTCGATTTACCCTTGTTTTCTTTAGCCGGTCAAAAACGAAAACACAGAAGAAAAACTCGGTGTTTGCTTTTTCAAGTAGAGTCTTAATTGCAACGCTGGATGGTACGCGTCTTCAGTCGCTGTCACCTTTAGACCGCCGTTGTTTTCCCATGTCATGAGTTCACCGAAAACACAGGGTCAGAAAGCTTGATGTATGACGATGGCTACCCAGGTAGCCTGAGGGCAAACGCCTCCTGTCTCCTTTGCTTCACGCGCAACTCAATCTGCACTTTTTTCGATCGAGCGACGCCTGGTGACGAGGAAGTGACAATGGCTAAGGGCTCATGCATATACTAGAGTGATTTTACTTAATCTGTGAAACAATATCTAACAATTAGTGCCTAATAGTCAAACTTGAACGAAAGAAAACGATGGAGTTAGTGTGTAATAGTGGGTAATAGTTTAGTATCTATTTCACGGGTTAAGTAAAATCGCTCTACAAGTTTTCCTTGCGCATACGTCGCAAACTTTGTCCCTGTTCAGTTTGTCTGCATGTACACCTGCACAAGATTAACGCAGCAGTTACTAGTAAAATCGTAACCGATTGTTTTGATTTCACTTTCAGCTCAAGTACCAAATGAAAGACCAATATTTGTGGAAAACCAGTTTATTGCTTCTTTTGAGGAAGAGCAACCGATCGGTAAATATATCTTATTAGATGTTTCGGTGTGAAGTATCGGCGTATATTTTTACAAGTTGTGCTGTTGTAACTGGTTGAGTATCTGGTGAAGGGTAATTTTTAAGGAAACTGAACAAGTATTTTTGAGTTTCCTCTGATTAGAATATTTTAGCTTTTCAAAGTCATCCTACAAATTAGGTCTCGAAATAAGGGGATAGTAATAGTCCCCTCCCCTCCTTCCCTGTATAAGTTGAAATGCAGAGACCACCTCATTTTACGCATTTCAGTTTGGAGGATTATGCCCCCGGAGTGACCTTAGAAATTCGCGCTGGCCATGATAACTTACTCTTTCATAGCCGTAATTTATTTGGTAAGCAAAACAGAGTACCATCTTTGACTGAATCCTTAAAGACAAACTTTAAGTAGGCACTTATGTGTTCAAGATTTGATGTTTCTTAGAATGTATATGTCTCCATTGTAAGGGGAGGTGGAGACGACGTATCTCAGTGACCCATCAATCAGTTACGCGAATAAGTATTTCGTGCAGTGGGCTGAGGCCACGACTCGGCTTAAATGGACCTTCAAAAGACTTCCTTCTCAGATTCCAAAGCACGTAGCAAAAGATTTCAACCCACACAAACGTTTTCGCAACATTTTCACCTGTTCACGCTATAAATGCGTTTTCATTTGAATATATAGATACCTTTTTCACCTGTCCAAACGTTACAGGGTTTTCAAAACGAGGCGAGTTTACCTGTCCATGTTGAAAACGAAGCTCTTCTTTAAAAGATACGTTTTCGAAAACCTACTTTTCGAAAACCGTTTTCGAATATCGCCATTCACGCCGGGCCAGCAGAGGGCACGAAGCTGCACGCTCGGAAAAACGTTTGCGTCTTTTATCCGATAGAGCTCAAACTTTGCACAATGATAGAACTTTTTATTCCAAACAATCGTATCGTTTTTGTTTTTGCATTTTAACGGTTTTTGGCGGGGAAATGACGTCACAGTGCTAAAGGCAAATTTTCAATTGTCTCTTATGGCACAAAAAGTATATGATTCTGAAAGAACTTGTCGGGATAAAGTGAAATGCGAAAAAATCATTGAAAAACCTCAATCCGTCTTGAAGATATAAAGATCTGAATTTTATAAATGTTCTAAAAATAGTAACAAAATGGCGGAAAATTCAAACTTCCGAACTTTATATCTTCAAGACGGATCGAGCTTTTTCAATAATTTCTTCGCATTTCACTTTATCTCAATGAGTTCTTTCAGAATCATGTACTTTTTGTGCCATAACAGGGAAACGAAAATTTGCCTTTAGCACTGTGGCGTCATTTTCCCGCCAAAAACCGTTAAAATCAAAAAACAAAAACGATACGATTGTTTGGAATTAAAATTTCTATCATTGTGCAAAGTTTGAGCTCTATCGGATAAAAGACGCAAAAGTTTTTCCGAGCATGCAGCTTCGTGCCCTCTCCTGGCCCGGCGTGATTTTCATCAGCCTTTTCGACTGTTTTCGTTTGGGCGAAAACGCGTCATAATGTATACCGGTCTTAAGACAAAATTGCGTTAGTGTTGACGGAACCTGGAGGGTGTAATTAATTCGCACAGGTGAACTTCGACTAAACTGATCAGAGGTACAGTTAGAATCTATTTTCTTAAAATAGCCCTAAAAATATTTTCTATTCTTCCAGGTACTAAAGTCACTCAGGTTTCTGCAAATGACAATGAAGACGATGGAATTCTTTATGAAATTGGCGCCGATGCTGGAGGGAAGTTTAACATAGATAGGTCCACCGGGTGGATTACATCTAATGTGGTCATCGATAGAGAGGTATATTTGACATCTATTGATCAAAGGAACTGCCCTCACAGTATTCTAGGCGAGCTTCCACAGATAATCTGACGAGCCTACATTCCAAAAAGGCTTCGAAAATTGAGAGTCGGAAAACCAAAAGCGAAGTAATTACTCTAGCCAAACAACCCAGCCAACCAATCGGATAACAAGGACATTACAGCATTATATCGTCTTTTTTATCCGAATGGAACAAGTTGTGAAGCTCACGTCGAGTAGACAGTGTGTCTCAAATAAAACCTGGTATTGTCAGGGACTTCATTTTCTTATATGTCCCACTGGTACCACTACGTAAAATGTTATAACTGATACCTCTTACAATATTGGACATAAATAAAGCAATGTTGAACTCATTTCACTAATAAGCGTTTATCCTCTATGATCAATGCAACATAATGCAACGATCATCAGTTCAAAGTATTTGAGACAGGTAGCCAAGATGACCTTTTTTTAAAAATACCAACATTTAATTTGAAAATATTTAAAAATACCAACATTTAATTTGAAAATGCCAACGGCCAATTGAACGCCCAACGATCGTGAGAGAGATTGTCAGTAAGATGTTAATTCCAATTCAACATTCTTTATGAGATGATATCTAGGGGAAAACTAGAAAGGGGCATATTGAAAGTAACTTTGAAAGCTTACTGAACATGCCATAATGTTTTATCATCATTGTTCATCTCTATAATATATGACATTTTTTTTTATATTTTGATTTCATAGACTTCCCAAGATCAGAGTATCACATTCACAGTTTATGCCTACGACGACGTCAACGGACCCAGTGCTAAGGTAAGTCGTCTGTATTAAATAGACTGAGAACTTAGAGACTAGACTAGACTTGACAAGGCCAGACTAGACTAGACTACCTTACACTAGACTAGACTAGACTGGAGTCGACTCGACTTGACCGGGCCAGACTAGACACGACTTGATTTGACTAAACTAGTCTAGACTTAAGACTTGACTAGACTAGACTATACCCGACTTAAATAGACTAAACTAGAATAGACTAGACTTGAATAGACTTAACTAGATAACACTATACCAGGCTAGACGAGACTGGTGCTGTTAATGTCAAAGCACATGTAATAACCTCACTTCATAAATGTGCGTAGGTATGTCGCAAAAAATGAATGACTTTTGTGAATGTCGTGGGAATTGGTAAAAAAGACACATGAAAGAAAAAAAAATAAACAGACAAGTAATTAAATGACCCGAATTAAAACAAACCAATGGTTGTATAAAAGGAAACTGATGAGTATAAACAAAAGAACTGAAGGAAAAAAAGTATTTTCTTATCCCCGGTACTTAATATGTTCGTAGAGCAAAATGAAATTTGCAAGTTTTTGCTTTATTTTTCAGGTGTCAGCTTCAGTACTAATCACGATTGTGGATGTAAATGATAACGCTCCAGTCTTTCAGAAACCGTCTTACCAAACCAGCATTCGTGAGGTGGGTCTCGATCTGTAATCAACTGAAAAAATTTAACTACTATAAAATACTGGTAACTGCGCGAATAATCTTAAAAAAATGCTGGCACCCCTTCATTACTAGCACTTTAGTGAATTTCTGCCTAATGCGCAAATCATTAGAGACATATTTTAGAGAAGACGAAAACGGGTGTAGGCTCCGCTCTTTTGGCTAGACGTCAAGAAGATCATGAAAGAAATCACGCCAGAGGTCATCATATCGGTTCTACGATGGCTAGAAAAGTTAAAACGTTGGAAGACTGATATTCTTTCTTTTTTTTGTCGAGTTACAGCGAATTTCCTTTTAGAGACGTTAAATGATGTTGAAAAATACCCGACTCAAACAAGCACTGTAACAAACATCTTAGTAATCTTAGTTTAGGGCTTTGAATTTAGTACTGGAGACTGACTGAGGAGAGATATTTTAACGAGGAATCAAAACTGCAACGTATTCAATTGTCTAATTTCTCTGATTTCGCGGATTATGCTACTTTACGAAGCCTCGAAATCAGAGAATTAAGAAACTAGCTAGTATGAAAGCTGGAAAACAAGGTTTTGGAAACAAAAAGCTTAAAACAAAACAAAATTAACAAATTTTAAAATTTGTTTCCCATTAAATGTTTTATCTCAAAGTGCGCGAGACATTGCCCTTTTTATGAAATACAAGGATTTAGTGGCCAGTTTTGAAATACCAGCGACAATCGTGATGTTATTTGATAACTTAAGCCGTCCTTTTTATCCTTGTGTTTGTGCTTGCATTTCTCAGTTTTATTTAGTCTTCTGTGTTTGCCGAGCTTGTCTTTGCGTTGCCAGTGAAAACCAGGCTTTACAGGTCATATATCAGTAGTTATTACCTTAACGTAAAAATCATTTCCACTGAATGTTTGCAGGACATCGGCACCACGAGTGAAGTTTTAACTGTTACCGCAACTGACGTAGATATCGCAAGGAACAGCTTGGTGACATACTCAATAGAGGACGGAAATGTAGTAAGTGTCAGCCATTTTCCTTTTCAAGTTTGGAGCTCCGCCGTTGTTTCCATGGCAGCTTCAGCATTACACTCTAAAACCTATCTGAGCCTATGTTATTAACCTATCAGAAACTACACGTATACTTCGTGGAGTTTATTGCAAATTTAGTTAATCATCGAGATCATAATTTTAGCGTCGATAGATGGCGAAAGAGTGTGACACTTTATGAAAGTCGACTTTCCTATAAGAATGCGAAGAAAGCACAGGCTTTCACCAAAATAGCACAAGTTAAATGACCAACTACTCAATTTTCACAAAAACAAGTGAACAATTTTGTGTTCTGGAACATTTCATCCTTAACTAGCTATATATTCCTAGCGTAGAAAACTTTCTGCTATTAACGCGATAAAAAACAATCCACCGGAGATACTTCGAACTTTTTTAATACTCATTCAATGTTCAATCGTTCTATGTTTGCTGACGTCTGCAATTTTCTTTTCTTCTCAGGGAAAAAAGTTTTACATTGGACTTTACTCTGGGACAGTTACTGTTATAAAAAGATTGGATTATGAGTCGGTCAATAATTACACACTCAGAATTGTTGCCAAGGTTTGTGTCAATTCTCATTAATGCCTTAAACCTATTCAGACCGGGGTGGGGAGCCGATTCTGCCTGCACGGGCTTTAGACGATTATAACTTATTCAATATGCAAGCTTACGCCACCAAAGTTGATGACTTTTCCAAAAATCTGTCTGTGGCCAATTTGGCATGGCAAGTCCGTGTCCATCGTACTTGATGTTACCATAGCAACCACTTTTTGACAGGCCATTTTTTAAGAATTTGGAAGTTTCACCATTTCAATGAAGCATTGTAACTTTCTAGAAATAAGTTTTTTTGCATTTTAAAATCATTTTCGTTTTCTTTTATTGACTTTGATTACTTTTTTGTTTACTTTGATCAATTTTGGCGCTTTTCAAAGGTTTAGGAAAAATCAAGAGATTTCAAGATGGCGGATCCAAGATAGCCTCCCACGCAGTCGTTTTTAGGGGAGTCGTATTACCCTCCTCCCCTCCTCCTTGTGGGGAGGAGAGTAATACGACTCCCCTAAAAACGACTGCGTGGGAGGCTAGATCCAAGATGACTGCCTTTTGAGAACCTGACGTTATTCTTTCGTCATATGACGTCATCAGCTTATGTTGCGGACTTCAAAGGAAACGTTTTTGCCCTCTAAGTTTAGTTGTCATTGATAGCTTTAATATTCTCAGAGTTAAGGAGGGGGGGGGGGGCAGAATGACAATGACCAATGACAAGAGGCTTTGTTTCATTTTTTAAGTTTTGCTTCAAGCTCATCTTGCCATCCCTTGCTAGTACGTCAGACCCTGTATCTTAATCTTTTGCTCTTGAAAAACTTGTGGAGCAAAGAGTGGCCTGGTTCCAAAACCTAAACGTCCGTCCAAAGGTAAACGACCAAACACAGAAGAACATTGCAAAAACTCAGCAGAGGTCTTATATATGCATGGCCGTAGCCATGTTAATATTGTAACACTTTCTTCGTGTTTCATGTTTTCAGGATAGCGGGCCGGACAATGGACTTAACTCATCTACGACACTGAATATCCTCATTCAAGATGCTGATGACTTGCCGGCGGAATTTTCGCCATCTTCATACTTAGCTGAAGTACAAGAAAATGCGGCTAAGGTCATTTTTTCTGTAGCATTTTGAGGACCTAATTAAAGAAAAATGCTGAAACGAAGTCGAATTGAAAGAGCTCACGCCATCACATCTAAGTTTATACTCTTGAGAATGCATGCACCAAACAATCCCCTACATAACCTGTTGGCTACTATAAATAAAAATCTTCTCTGTGTGCCGACAATTGCGTCCTTTTCTAGTCTTCTATTTCATGTTTCTCACATATATGTTGCTATTACTGAGAATATATGGAAAATGAAATTTGTATGTAAGTTCCGTATCTACAGTCTTGAACTTCAGACTTTACTCATGACATGCCTTAAAATGCACAAGTTTAGTTCAAGTTGTTAGACATTGGGGGCGCGGTGGTGTAGTGGTTAGCGCGTTGGTTTTCAAATCTGAAGGTCCGTGGTTCAAGGCCCAGTCCCTGCCATCGTGTTGTTTCCTTTGACAAGAAACTTCACCTCACATTTTCTCTCTCCACCCAGGTGTATAAATGGGTACTAGTGGCATACTGCTGGGGGTAACCCTGCAATGGACTAGCATCCCACCCAGGGGGAGTAGCGATACTCTCAGTTGATGGGCCTCCTTGGCTTGTGTGCGACTTAACCTTTTACCTGTTAGATATTGATAGTCAGTTTTGATGCCTCATATTGGCTGACGGTTATGTACAACATTATTTACAAAACAAGAGTGCAGCGAATGCATTGCATTTATATTGACTTACGGGCATCAATTAACTCTGCACAGGGAACCTATGTAACCACAGTAACAGCACGCGATGGGGACAAGATGCTGAATGCTCCTGTAGAATACTTCATTGACGCAGGTAGCTACAAATTGGTATTTACTAGCAAGTCAAAATTATCACAATAAAAGTCACCAAATGCAATAGACTGCTTTCAACTACCTACTGCCATGTTTTATGTGACAACATGATACCTTATTCTTACTAATTTTTGCGCGTACTTAATTTCGCTAAAATTGGGGAGCTGTATTTCGCGAGTATTAATTTTCGCGATTCCAGGAAAAAAGTGAACAAAAGTTTATTTAATTTCGCGGTTTTGTCATTGCCTAAGTATCCTCGAAACTGATCTAAGGGCCCCGTTTCACAAAAAGGGCATTTTCGCAAATGAACTCAGTAGCCAGAATGACAAAAACAAAACTCTTTGAAGGGACTAGCTTCTGGAAATTACAAGAAAAAAAAATATAAATATAATATAATATAAATATAAAATATAATATAAATAGACAGTATATCGGAGGAAGAGTACTAGCCGGAAACAATAGCAGAAATTACCAATAATTACCAACAAGCCCGTGGCTCACAACATTAAAAATTCATGTTTGTTTTCTTTAATAATATGGTACTGAATTTCGCGCTCCCTAGGCCTTTTTTTTGCGAGTATTAATATCCGCAAAAAACGCGAAAATAGCGAAATTAAGTACGTGCGAAAATTATTAACAATAAGGTAGTAAATCAGACCAGTGTCCCCTTGTAATGCAGGGTTGTAAGTATACATGTGCCTATAGGTAGCTGGACCTTGCCCTTCGCGTTCTATTAGCTCCCACGTTCTTTTACAATTCAACAATCCAATCAGTCACTTTTGCCATTCCGTTGATAAAGGGTAAATTAATGTTGGTCACTGATTTTCTAAAGATACCAACACTGGAAGTGCTTTCAATGTTCTTGGGAGATCGGGGGTCATCACAGTAAACGGATCTTTGGACAGAGAGACGAAGAGCTCCTACAGTTTAAGAGTTGGGGTAAGTACTAACTTAAAATATATATAACTGAGCAAACAAACAAACAAACAAACAACCAAATAAGGGAACAAAACATAAATACATAGCTGAAGCATTAACTTTGTGAATTTCGCTAGTTCAAGCAAAACAATCAGTTTTACTCCACGAAAGGTCACCGAATAACTACCTACTACCTACTTAGATTTAACAAGGAAGAACCCTTTAAGGAAAACATTAGTAAAACTGAGAATAAGCTGTCACAAACTTAGGATCGAAACAGGTAGATACGACAATATACCTCGTAATGAAAGAATATGCAACTTCTGCAATTGCAACAAAATTGAAGATGAAACTCATTTTTTGTTAGATTGCCCAGCTTATTCTCAGGTACGCGGCATATTCTTTTCTAAAATAGAATCCAAACTTCCATTACTACGACTACTACCACGCGAAACTCTATTATCACATCTTATGAATTCCACTGACTACTTTGTAAACATTAAGCTAATCTCATTTATCTCGGCATGCTTTGAATTGAGAGACAATCTCGTTACAATGATCACCACTTCGAACAGTTAAATGAACAATTATTGTTAGTAATTGTTTCATATATTATATATAATATTTTTTTTCTTTGTTATGTTATGTTATTTTCTACTTTACTAATTATCTTAGTTAATGAAATAATATGTAATTAAATTTAAGTAGCTTTTGCAATACTACCAAATTTCTATGTAGTCATGCAAATAAAGCTTGTTGTTGTTGTTGTTGTTGAATAACAATTAACAAATAAAGCTGGGATACATCGCGGTTTTTGAATCCTTGGATATCAGCTTTGTTATGAAGATATTGCTTTTATCACGTGAATGACGAGAGAGAAAATATTTGACGAGTTATAAACAGAGATAACTCAGCGGAAAGTTGAGTAACACAACACGACCGAACATCAGTCAAATGAATTAGCCTAAGCCGGCTGAAAAACAAATAACAATAAATAAACAAATAAATAAATAAATAAATTTAAAAAATGCAAGTGAACATATACAGCCGAATTATACAATCTTTGGCTGCCGAATCATTTTTCCTTCCACGTTTAACAGTATTTTCATTTCATATTTCAAGTGTTTTAAAGTATCTTGATAGCGCGCAGCCAAGAGGTTATATATTTACAACCGTTTCATATCATATTTGTGTTATTCTTAATGGGGCTTTGCAATCATGGGCCATTTCTGTTTCCTAGGCCACTTCCACTACGCATAAAGCGGTTTTTACCACTGTCAGTATAACTGTCAAGGATGTGAATGATAACGCACCCACGTTTCTGGACACGCCTTACACTGGAGCTGTGCTGGAAAATGCCTCACTAGGAATGACGGTCATGCGAGTGACGGCCGCGGATAAAGACGAAGTAACTCGTAAACATATAAGCACCTACATATCTGCAAATATTGTATTCTCATTCTCAGTTGTTGAATCTTCTGGCTTTCTCATCGGCTCAAAGCACAAAGATCATCAGCTAATAACCCTGCTTTTTAGCTTATAAGAAATTGGACGAATGTCATATCAAGTGCCACGGTGCTCAAACGTTCTCACCGCAAAGCAAACGTTTTGGTTCAAAAATATGACAAAGATCGAAAAACCAAAACAAAACAAAGCTGAGATTTTGTCCAGTTACTTCACTTGAGCTTGCTGGATATTAGGATATAGATTACAACCAAGTTTTACAATACTGTCAACCGGAGGATCATTCAAAGACCTGTAAAGCATACGTGTATACCCTTTTTGTAGAGGGCGTCTATTTTATTATATTTTAAACAAGAAAGGGAATTTCCAGTTATCCACTTTCGGATATCCAACTTCATTCTGAGCACCTAACATATAGACAAAGTTGTTCTTCAAGTGTATCAGCAGACAACCTTGGCATGTATGACAAAATTCGACAATACAATTCTCGTGAGGGTCCAAAATTTCCATCTACTTAATATGTAGTTCAACAGAGCGCTCTTTTCTCAATACTAAATAGTTACGGGGAATTCTTTGAGACGGGTAACCGTCAAAGATGGTGCTTATCTCTTCTTGCAGATCATTATTCAGTTGGAGTGTAACTTAAACAGATTAACACACATCACCAAAAGAAGTAGACCCATAGCGATGAACAGCCAATCAATTTTTTTTCTTACACGTTTATAATTTCATTGAAAATGTCCAGCTTCTCATTGGATGTTGGTTTGTAGGGCAACAATGCTGTGTTTTCATACAGCCTTGAGCGAGCAGGAGGAAAGTTTACCGTCACTCCAGCTGGATACATCCTGGTCAATGATGAGATAGACCGCGAAACAGAGGATGTGCACTCCTTTCAGGTCAGAATTTTAAACAACTTATCTCGTTCCTATTGATAAACCACACACCGTTCAGAAGCACGATTTACAGGGACGGTGGTGTAGTGATTACCGCGTCGAACTCTAATCAGAAGATCTTAGGGTCGGTGGTTCAAGACCTTGGTCTGTAAGTTGTGTAGAGTTTTTCTTTGAAAAGAAACTTTACTTCACACTTCATCTCCGCACTGTATCTCTCTGCCCAGTAATAGCATAGAGGATAGATTGGTTAACCTAACAGCGGAGCGCTCATGTAAGTTACGGATATCCAAAAACGGTTTAACGGGAGGACTTCTTACTTGTGTGCATTTTGCCAGTTTTAAAATTCACTGAAAACCCATTGAAGGCAAAAACGTATAGAAAGGTAACATGTTTTGTCCTGAGAAGGATTGACGTTTCAACAACAACCACATTGCTGAACACCATTTACAAACAAACCACAGAATCAACTGGGACTCTGCTAAGTGCGTTACCTGCAATACGGACCACTATCAACGAATCACCCTGGAAAGCTGATTTACTACCTTGGAACAAACACCACTGAATCGTTGCCAACAACTACCTGCACCTTACAAACGACTGATTGACGACACCAACAAGACAGACAAACAATGGACAAAACGAATTTTACTAACAATAAATTAACGGACATTTGACTGACAAAAGACGGATCGAAAAGCACCAATCACGTTTTACAGTCTTCGCAGTCAACAACATCACGGCTTAACTGACAGACGAGCAGTAACATTGTGACTTCATCCGAACAATCAGGTGAACAAACAGAGACTTATAACACTGATCTACTGACGAATCACAATTCAGTTAACTGTGATGATGACTTCCGCCCTGGTCATCGAAACGTCAGTCAATGTCACCACAAACAGTCCTTCTGAGGACTACACTGACCCGAACGGTCATACTTTACCGACTAATGATATATATATGACAAGTTTTGTCATCATGCGGCACAAGTAGACGTGGCTGTCTGTAATCGGATTTCATTGTGGCAGCTAGTATAAAAAACATAAATACAACAAAGTTTTCTTATACCTTCCTTGCTTGTGGAGGAGCATGATTTTAGGCCTGGAGCCCACCTTCCTATTCATAGGCGACAGGAACTACTATGCGCCAAAGCTGCCTCGGCCCATTCACAAGCCCTGCATTTTTGGTCAGCACAAGAGATCTTGAAAACCTTGGGGCTTAAAGCATTGCAGCATCTGGGGAAGAAAAGGACTTCAACTAAATGCGCCGGAGAAAGTTCTCTTTTAACCTTTGAACTCTTAAAGAAAATCTTGCGTTTTCCACATGGGGCTGTGACTATAAGGTCTGTAAAGTTAACTTTTAAATGAAAGCTTCTGCGGAGTAGCAGAGCTTAGATAAAAAAGTTCGTAAGGTATAATTATCACTTTATTTTATATTTATGGTAAAAAGGTGGTCGCCAAAGAGACTCTGACGTCAGAGCAGTTCCAGGCCGTCGCAGCTGTCACGATTAATGTTACGGACTTGAACGACAACAACCCCAAATGTTCTCAAGCGGTGTATACAAAATCTGTGTTCGAGAACAGAGCAGCTAATACCTTTGTAATGCAGGTGAGAAAACTGCGTAAATATCAGCTTCCGTACGGCATTCTTACCTCTTCTTATCATTGAAATACTAATAAAAGACGTAAAACGTCCTTTCTACTGATGTTACCAAGGATTTGTTATGTTCGTTTACAAAAGATAAAAGCATGATTAATGAAAGAGTATTTAGTTTATGGAACCCTAGAATCAACAGCGAGATTTATGCTAAAAGACCGCAAAACTTGCTTTTCCCGTGAGAGGTGTGGAATGTGCTAATGGAGCTGTCATCCTTTTTTGGCAGAACTTCTTATTTAAATCCATTTATAAGCACTTGAAGTGTCTTCCCTTGTGTAAACCTTTAGTTTGTCTGCCTGAGTTCCCATTTTCAAGATTGATACAGTGCAACACTGCCTGCAGATGTTACTTCCAGCATTGGCCAATTTTGCTCTTTTCTATACAAGACTGATTTCTGCCCGCATACGTATGTGTTTTTAATCCATTTCGCTGTTAACTTCTCAGAACTTTTCTGCATGTTCTAACTGTTACGTCATTATTCTGGAAATCCTCCATTTTACTCACCTTAACGTGTGAATCGAAGGCAATGGTGAACCAGACGGAATAGACTTTACATTTTTAAAATCTTTGTCAGTTTTGACGTCGACGACTGGGTAAAAGGTGAAATTTACATGTTAAAAAAGCTCCTTTTTGGGCAAAATCTTCGTGTTTGATTGTTTATGATCATTTGTGTGGAGCCGGAAGGCTCCTTCTCAAATAACAACGAACGAGAACGTTTTTGAGTGGTAGGGGCCCAAATGGTTTTAAAGTTTGAGAATTTTTAGTGACAAATCTTCTGATGAATTTCCCCACAGGTGTCAGCCACAGATCCTGACCTTGGTCCCAGTGGCATTGTCCGTTACAGCCTAGTTCCAGACTCCAACGGACATTACCAGTCCTTTACTGTTGATCCCCTCAATGGCAGTATTCACACCAATGCCAGTTTTGACCGTGAGGAGCTGAGCAAGTATACCATAACGGTACGAGCCACAGACCAGCCAACCAGTGGACAAGAAAGGTACCGAATGATAGCAGCTATCGCTGATTTTTCCCAGTGCTACTTACGTTACTTTATACGAGCACAGGGAACCAACCATTTGATAGCCGATGAAAATGTCATTTCAGACTGGGTGACGTGAACACGAATTCTTTTCCATCGGTTTCTCTCATTTTGTTTTTATTTTGGAAAGGATGTTTATGTTTCTTTCTGTAAATATCAGTTTGCCAAGAACCAATGCTACTGCTTTTGATGAGGAAAACGTTTCCACATTTTTTATTATACAATCTAAAGAGTGGTTTTTGTAGTCTGTCATACATAGCAAGGTACGACACTTAAGCTTTTCATGCAGAGTTCAGTGGTTCACTTCCCACGCGTATTTAGGCTTGTAAAAGTCTGATCGAGTTCGACATAAGTTTACCTAATAGATAATAGATGCCTGACTGGCACTGATCATGAGTGGCTCGTGATAATTTAGTCAGAACATGATTTTCGTGTGCCCCGTTATGGAGATTCTTTTGCAGGAACAGATGACGACTGTTTGGAATCAAATCCAGTTTGTGTACCTAGCAAGCACCTGTGACGGTGAAAACCGGACTAAAAAATGAATCGAGAAATCGAGTTTGAAAATTTCGATTGTTTTATCTTATTTTTGTCATGTTGTGACTCTAGATTTGGTGAGTGTAAAGTTCAAGTCACTGTTAGTGATGAAAATGACAACAGTCCAAAGTTTACAAACTTACCAAACGACACAAGTGTTTTCGAGGGAGCAGCTGCGAACAGCGTATTTTTTACTGTCAGGGTACGTATTAACATGGTAACAAGAAGACAGGAAGGTTGTGTAGCGTGGAGTATCCAGTGGCGGAATCACTAGGGAGTAGGTCCAGGGGTCCGGACCCCATTCTTCCACTTTCAAACCTGTTCTTGATTTAACAAAAAATCACGTGTAAAAAACTGAAAAAACAAACAAACAAGCAAGCAGACAAATAAAGGACACAGAGAAAAAGTAGACATGGTTTACTAGGAATCCTTATTTCTGAGCTGTCATTCTCTGGCTGTCAAGTATCAGGTACAAGTTGCCACTAGACTCCTAATATCGAAAATGTCTCGTTCAGCCCTTGAAATTTTTTTGAATGGTGTTAAATCTTGCACCAACAGGAAATTGCTATAGTGGGCATGTTCGAAGTCTAAAGCCTTGTTAATTGCCCTTAATCTGGTCTTTTTTGTAATTTAAAGGCTGTTGACGTCGATGAAGGTGTAAACGCAGCTGTGAGTTATAGTCTGTCGTCTGGAAACACTGATGAGGCATTCTCCATAGACCCAAACAGGTAGAAGAAAATGGAATAACTAATAATAAAGTCGTTTTTGATTATTGATTAGTAGTAAAGTGCAGACAACTGGACAACTAATTAAGTCGGCTATGAAAAATTTAGAAACATAAATTGGACGAAAATAGTCCACTTGCTGGCTGGTTTGATGAGAACCATCCTTTACCTTGTGTGAGTTAAATATTGACACAAAATCAAATTTCTCACTGACACTTCATTATGAAGGACGTGCAAAGAGGACAGAGTTTTGAAATTTTAACGTCTTAACACGAAAATGGAGATGGGAATTTTAAGCACTGTAAAAATGTGTTGAATTTGTGGATTATCGCTCTCTAACTTACTTTGTTCTCATGCAGTGGAAGTCTTTCTACTGCTCGAAAGCTGGACCGAGAAACTAATGCCCAGTTTTCCCTTCAAATCACGGCCACAGATGGAAGAGGAAAGGTTAGTAAGGACTCAAAGTTAAATTGACATTAAGACCTTCAGATCGGAATACGAGAACCAGATTGAGCACGAGAACGTCTTTTCACTTCCCGTTTGCAGGCTTTAGATTATGATCTGACCCTCTTATATCTTTCCCATAGCATCCTTCTCTACTGTTCAGCAACAGGAGACGGCTCTGAGTACGTAGCTGTTCTGAACTTCGAAAGTCGCACTGCTACTCAATCTCGTACTCGTAGTCTGATCTGAAGGTAGCTATTATCTTAAAAAAAAAACTCCGTTTACTAGATCTTGGGCTCGTTTCTCAAAAATCCCTCAAGTTACTGGGCGTAATAAGTAAATTTTTTCAAAATCCTTTTTTTTCGTCGATTGTTGGTAATAGATAGTGCAAACTTGCCAAAATGCTGCATAAATTTATAGAGGTTTTAAAATTTACTTTCAAAACTAATAATCTGTAGAAGAATGTTGTGCACATAAAATAGTTTTAGGGTACTGCAAGTTATCGGGAGTTGATAAATTCGACAAATGGACCCCAGGGCGAACGCGTGTGGCTCTGGCGCTTTTTCATCTAAGTTACTTAAATTAATTTTAAGATCTGGCTTTGATCCTGTCGATAATAAATAGTGCAAAAACATAATAAAATAAAATAATGAAATAACTGAACTCAGTTTAAGTAACTCAAATGGAAAAGGAAAGATACCTCTCTTATCTCGTCTCTGACTTGGGCGGCAGACTCTAATATAATCAGATTTGGAACCGTTTTACGATTTTGTAATTATTCAAGTAAATTATCTTCCTGATGAGGTAGACAAAATCGAGTTTGAGACGACATGGTGTGCTGATTCCACACAAAGATGAAGCCTTTAGATTGTTTTGAAGTTATCATCTGTAAAGGTTTCGCAATTGACAAGGAGGGTGAACATGTAGCTGTTAATCCAGGCCGGTGCTGTGACCAATAATTTCCGAGTCTTTACTTGTATTTTGTTACTACTAGGCAACAACAGGCAGTCTTCTGGTCCGTATCACTGACATCAACGATAACACACCCATATTTACCGAGCCCCAGGGATACAGCTTCGCTGTGAACGAAGGACAAGCGGGCCTGGCTGTTGGAGTGGTCACGGTCAGTGGCATTTATGTTTCTGTTCTCGATGTTGCAAAGACAGAGGTATTTCATCACATGGTGAAATGCCGTCCCAATTAAGATAGATATACATTTATTTGCTATAACAAATATCGATCACTTTCGCAGGCAGTTGATAAGGACGAAGGCACAAATGCAGAGATCATTTACAGCCTGAAGTCTGTAGAGGACTACACGAAGTGAGTGTTAAGAATTTTAGTTAATGTTGTAGTTGACAAACTAGTGTACTGTGCTCGTCGTTAGCAAAATAACCAAGGCGTTATGAGTTGTGGTATCGTCAGTTTCACAGAGCATTCAGCAACTGCTGTCACTAGTGTAAAAAAACAATAACATAAAAAGAATAAGGGCTAAAAATTTAAACCCAGTAGAACAAGATGATTTGGCATTACCGGGTTGCATATACGGTTCCTTTTCTTGGGACCATATCTGATAGCTTTTCCCTTTGACTCCCATAGCCCTACATAGTCAAAACTTGCGTGCGTCATGTAAGTGGCTTTACAGTTTTAGCCCGATGTGAATCAACTGTTGCTCTAAGGAGGTTGGTTTTGGCTTCAGTATCTCACAAAACGATCTTTGAGTTTTTTTGTTAAATTGCTTTCTCGACGGGCGCCCTCAGGAAAGGGTTAATCAATGTTCATTCTGCAAACAAACTGCACAATTTCATTTTGTTGACAGATTTACCGTCGATGCGTCATCTGGTGAAATAAAGACAGCCGTCGCACTGGACCGAGAGACCACTGACCAACACAGCATCCGGGTTTTTTCAAGAGATAAAGGACCGCAATATCGCGAGGCTGAGGTTAACGTTGTCATAAATGTCTCTGACATCAATGATCACAGGCCCGCATTCGGTCAGCGGCATTATTTTGTAGAGGTGAAGGAACAGCTGCCTGCACATGTCATCTTGAATCTAACGGTAACGAATCGACAGTCAATAATTGTTTTAGTCCATCACAATTAACTGCTTGTAAATCGTTAGAACGGTTTTTAATTGAGTGTCGAAAGTAATTCGCGTTTTGCTTTGGGTTCGCTTTACTTTGCTCTGTGATTGGTTGAAAAGTCTTCCATCGCTTTCTTCACTTATTAAACGTATTTGCTTGGAGTTCTGATTGTTCCATTGGGTAATTTGTGTTTGTTGTGATTGGCTGGGGTAATTACTTTGGCTTTGGTTTTGCTTTACTTCGCCCTGTGATTGGTTAAAAAATCTCGCGCCACTTTCGCGACCAATCAGAAGCAAAACTCAAACCAATCCCGACTTGCTCGCACGCGTTTTCCCGCGCTTGGCGCTGGTTACATGTATTTGCTTCGAGTTCTGATTGGTTCATTGGGTAATTTGTGTTTGTTGTGATTGGCTGGCGTAATTACTTTGGTTTTGGTTTCACGACACTCAGTTGAAAAACGCTCTAAATTACCAAGCTTGATGACAAATAGCATAACAATTTTGTGGGCTCTCTATTTGGTGCAAACTTGTCGAAGTTTAGCTGATTATTTTAGCGTTTATTTTGTAAAAAAGGAATATGTTCTTTCCGGGGTTTTCATTAAGGTATGGTGACGCTAAAGAAAATTTGAGAAGCCTCAAGACAGCTGTACGATAAACACACACCCTTGGCTCCAATTTCTTTATCTATTTTTCTATAATTTTTCCTGAGAATTTCCTTTGTGTTCCCATAACCATTTACGAGAAACCCAAAAGCGTTTTACTTTTCTTTTCTAGTTTGAATACTTTTAATTTACTTGATGTGAGCAGCTCCATTGATGACCAGTTCGAACTAGTGAACCGGTTCGAGATGGTAAAACGTCGAATGCGAATCTTACTAGTCATTCATTGAAAGAGGAAACTGCGAAGGAGGTTTTTATTATCTCCTCAGTGGATTGTGAGACATAATGTTGTAAAAGCACCAACCGCGTGAATGTCTTTCCATTTTTAGCTCGTGTGGAAACTTTATTACAAAATCATTTACCTTTCTTTTCCTTTCGTAATCGCTACGGACACTCGGTAAGATTACATAGTGGTGTTTGGATTTCCCATTTCTTGAAAATGTGTTAATGGTAATTAAATAACAAGTGCAACAGTGTTAGTTTTGAAGAGAAACATCCGTTAATGAAAATGTGTTTTCCTTTTCTTCAGGCAACTGATAGGGACATTGGCATTAACGCAGCGTTTTTCTATTCCATCTTATCCGGGAATTCTGATAACAGCTTCGTTATAGACTCTGCGAGTGGTGCTCTTTCCACAGCAGGGCCTTTGGATCGAGAGAAAGACGATTCTTACATCCTATTGGTCCGTGTATCCGATCTCCATGGTAACCAAAGCTATGGTGTCGTGTTTGATGATGCCACAGTGGTAGAGGTGCTTGTAGAGGTGAGTCTCTGTCTTTCCATAGTCACCATTGATCTACGCAACCAGCTGGGAGCCATGGCTCGAAATTTACGGTCGCAAATGTGCAATTTGCGACTGGTTCGAGGACATTTGCTCCTTCAACGTTTGGCCCATTTTCATAATAAATGCATTTTCTGCTCCTTGTTAGACCAAATTTACTCCTAAAATTTTGGACCTAGGCGCAGAATTGCTCCTGGGAAAAAAATTTAATTTCCAGGCCTGCTGGGAGCATGGAACTTGGATCACCTTACGAACTAATATGTGTTTTCGCTATTTCGGGTTTAACGACCCTTTTTAGAGGGGAAAAGGCAGAAAATGCTCACGCGTCTCTTTCTTCTCCTTCTCTTTTTGTGCGAGAAGATCCCTCTCCCCAATCCCTCCACTTTTTTAACATTTCCACTTGTGCGTGGGTTCTGAGGAAACAGGAAGACTGCTCGGATTCAAGTAACTTTGAAACGAACCAAAGAATACTCATCAACTAGCCCTTTACCGAGTTGTCTTGTGCCTCTTTTCTGAAGCGATTCCTGGTGAGTTTTGTTTGCATGTGAATGAAAAGTCATTCAGTTGAATATGAAAGGCCGTGCACCAAGACTCGCTTTGAAAAAGAGGTACAAGACAACTTGGAAATGGCCTCTTAGTTTAAGGGTTTTTTTTTTGTCTACGATGATCGATTGAAGTTTAATTCATAACCACTTCTTGAGTGGCATATTTTCTCTTCCTCGAACTATTAAGATATCGACAAAGAATTGCTTGTAATTTGCTGCAACCATAGCTTTCTTAGGAGTGCAAATGTATAGCGGTTGCTGCAATTATTGTTTGTAGAATTTAAAAAGCAGTTGTATTTGTTAATTTTTAAATTAGCTATCACGGCTCTCTGAAAGACCAAATATATTGAATGAAGCCAGTGACACTGCGTTTAAATAAAGATTTCATGGCCATCATCATCAAATGCGTGGCGCGCGCAACAACTGTGACTGTTCACTTGTTCTTTCTTTCTTATTCAAAGGATGCAAACGACAACCGACCAATCTTCTCCAAATCTGTGTATCCAGTTGAAATATACGAGAACATCACCACTGGCACGGCTATATTACAGCTCTCCGCACAAGATCAGGATCTTGGAGTAAACACAGGCCTGCAGTATTACATTGTCAGTGGTAACAGCCTTGAAAGGTTTTTTATTGACGGCTTCAGTGGTGTGCTGTACGTAAAAAGTCCTATTGATAGAGATCCACCGAGGAACGAAAACGCCTTTTTATTGACGGTAATAAATGTCCAGGTGTTAATACCCGTCATGTGGTATAGTGCACAAAATTGCACAAATGTTTTATTTGCCGTAGCAATTAAAGAAACAGTTGGTGGCAAAAAAACTAAGCCAGACAAATGGAGTAGCGCCACGAACGCGCCCAAGCCCAACTTTGCTGCGCGCAATGTTGTACCACGTATCTGAGCCCTTTGATCAGATCGCTTTGTAACTTCGATCTCTCGAAAGAAACGGCTAAATTTGCCAAAATCCATGCTAATGGACCCGAACGTAGCGGTCTTCTTAGTAGTAAGTATTGAAGTATTGACCTTGATGTAAGCCAAGAGCACAATTTTTCACGTTTTCTGCTGAACAAGAACTGTCCAATCAGAATGTTGAACAGGAGGCTCTGTGTTCTGGTCAACAACGTTCAACATGTTGAATGGAAAAACAAAACATATCGAACAATAAATTGTGGCCTTAAGAATAGAGACTGTTATAAACTAAAAATGGAAAAGATAAAACTTCTGAGATAGTGTTTTAGTTGCGCTTATGTTTTGTATTTATGTTGCGCTAGGTGATGGCAAAAGACGAAGGTAAAAGTTCTTTAAACTCCACTGCAAAGGTATGTGTTCTCTAATTAATGGAAGACGAATAGCAAAGATTTGACGTCTTTGCATTTCTGTTAATTATAATTTTTTAACGTTTGTCATATTTCAGGCGGAAAATTCTAATTACTTGCATGTCCTTAGCAGTTTCAATGTTTCATCATTTTGTGTGCAAAGTACAAATAATTGGCCGTTTTTTTAATTGACAGGTTAGCGTCACTGTGTTTGATGTGAACGACAGTCCCCCAGAGTTTAAATCTGGTATGTGACATAGAACAAGAACTTTGAAAGGGTAAAAACGTTTTTCGAACAAGCGACCCATGCAGTGGGAGCTGTCGAACATTTGTCTTAACGAATTGAGCAATTTAGTATTCTGATATTTCTTATGCTAAGGGGCGCACGATTAAATTTTTGAGGGAGTGGGGGACGAGCAAGATTGTTATGGGCCTGCTTGTTTTGGTGACTGAAAGCTTTGGACGAATATTCTTCAATAGCTTTCAATAGTTTGCAGAAAACCGTGACGTTCTTTGCTTCCTTCCACGGTACACGAATTTTTCTTTTGGAAAAATTGTGAACGATTTATTTTGGTTTTCTCCCCAACTCTCTCCCCCCCCCCCCACCTCAATTATAAGATGGACCTTCCGTAATGCAAAAAATAGGTTTCTACGTCACCTCTAAAACGACACGAGCATCTAAAATGTTATTCAATTCGAGGATGTTATTTCAAACTTCAGCTACATTGAGATATCTTTCAAGAGCTTTCTCGTGGCCCACGTAGCACCTTGGGCCACACAGTGAGTAACGCATTCTCTCTTACTTTGTTATAGATGTGTATACCGTGGCTATTCCAGAAGATGTCCCGGTGGGGACTACTATTTTGACACCTGTGAGCACGGACAGAGATGATTCCATCAATAAAGAGCTAAGCTTTGCCATCACTGCAGGAAACGACCAGGTATTAAAACGGCTTAACTATTTAGTCCCCATTCACGCCTATGCGAGTTTTATTTGCGTCCGGTTTGAAAACGGACTTATCAAACTAAGTCAAAGAAAAAGGCGTTTTCAAGAAGTAGTCATAGGTTTTTCGCCCACATGCACTTTAAAACTATCTTTTATTGTACTTCCTAGTACACGTTCCGATCTTGTGATATCATCGTTCTAGACCGAACATCTCCGATTTCGATTTGGATTGTCTGCATCTCAGGTAAGCACAGGATGTGGTCACATACCTTAGTCACCACCAGTTAACGACTTTTTGCTGTTTCAGTCATAGTCGTTCATGATTATTTGTAGTATACCTTATGGTATTCTATTCCGCGCTTCTTTTGAATAATTATGCTAAGTGGTGTCAACCTTCCCACTGCTAGGTCCCTCCTCAGTTTAGTGTGGACAGCTCGAGTGGTGTTATATCAAGTTATCAAAAGTTCGATTACGATGAAAGTCCAAATAAATACACTTTGACGCTCACGGCCACAGACAAAGGGCAGCCTCCGCTAACTGGGTTAGTATCCTATTTGTTGCCAGTTAAATAGGAAATAAGTAAGCCTAGCTTTCTACTAGCAATTATGCCGGTCAAGTTGAAAGTGGAATCACTTTTTTTTAACCGTCGCATGGCTATAAGTCGAATCGTCAACAATGAAACTTTGGATATTAATATATGAAATTCATATATTGGGAAACATCTACACATAATTCTAATGAAACTTTGGCTCAACCGTCCGACTATTAAGGATCCCATCATTGCTCTAATAGAAAAAACGTAATAGAACTAAACTGAATGCAAGGCTGGCACTACGTCAAAGGGCTGAACATGCTGAAGGGCTGATTTATTTAATGGCCAATATTTCGGCTAACAAAATTAGCCATCCTATCGAATAAGAAATTCCAAACCGCAGAAAGTTAGTGTGAACAAGCCCACAGTGCTTGTGCTACATGACATTTTTTTTTCACAAATAATTCGTCTTCTATGTGCTCTATAGTTGTTTCAAAGCTTATTAAATAAAAGTGCTCAAGGTTTTCGAATTGACAATGTAAGAGCCTCTTTTTAAAAAGTTCCTCTTAAAAGAGGTACTAAGGAAAGGCTTTTCAAAATGTAGAAGGATGGCGTTTTCTGTTTTGCAATATCTTCACTCATTTCAGAGATAAGCAAGTTTTTGAATTATGCAAATTAAAATTGATGACGTCACAAGTGGTTACAGCATGGAGACAAATCACAAAGGAAATAACATACGAAAGACACGAGATGAGGCACATCGTCATGTTGCCATGGCAACTATCATGGCTTCAGTCTATTGACTTTACAAAGCTAGAAAGAAGGACCTTCTCAAACCACATACAGTGCCCTAGCCTGTTCCAGGCTCTCCGATAGTTGGGACGGTACGAAAATTAGAAAGGGAACGCGAAAATAAGACGCGCGGGATCTGGAAAAATGGGGGCGGTGGCGGTCTCTCCCCAGCCAATTGGCTTTTTTTCGCCCTCTTTTTCTCAATTCACGCTTACCCCACTATCTCGGAGCCTGGAACAGGCTAACAGTGCCCATATTGTGCTTCCTCATTAACCAATAAGAAGTGGACGATGTTTGCAAAGGCTAGAAAGGGGTATTCTTGATTTTGTGCTTTGTCTCCACACTGTAACCACTTATGACATCATCACTTGTATCCTATTAACTTGAATATCTCTAGAACGAGAGTTGATATTACAAAAAAGAAAACGCCATTCTGTTTTATTTTAAAAGGCCAATAAAATAAGCTTAACTTAGTGTTTACTTCATAAGCACTTTAAAAGCATATACAAAAAGCCTCTATAGACCCAATTGTCTTCGGGGTATTAACTGTGTGTGGTTTTGAAGCTAAATTAGCCTGAGTGATAAAAGCTTCAAAAAAGAATTTTATTTGGCCAATATGGCAGCATCGTAAACTGCCGATCGCTGAATAACCTAGCTATATGTCCTTCCTACTTAGATATTCTGCTCGCATTACAAGGAGCAAAGTCGGTCTCAAGCATCCACGCCAGCGTTTAATTACTTTAATTGAAAGAAGGAAAGTTGTTCACGGAATAGACATAAAGTTGTCTTCTCCTAAGCGAGCAAAATGTACAATTTCCCTAACTACGAAACTTGTCTCGAAAACACTTACTCCTACAGGTGTTTATTTTATGTGATTTGCAATTTCTTGCAGAAATACAACAGTTATAGTTGAACTCCAAAACGTAAACGACAACTCGCCTTCGTTTACTCAGCAAAAGTACTTCTTCATCGCAAGTGAGGTAAGTGTCATGCGTCGTACAACATTTATGATCTCACCAGGGAAACGGAAGCACCATGCAGTTAGATCATTAGGGCGCATTAATTTCGGATTAATCTGCTATTTCCTCAACATGCATTTGTTGAAAAACAAGAGCTGATTGATGTGAACCAACGCATGAATTGGAACGTACGTTGAATCAAAAGTTGCGTCACATCTGTATGCCCCACCCCCACCCCCACAAGAAAAGGTCGTCTTCCGATCTTAGCAATTTTGAAGAAACCACAACACAAGTACAACAATGACAACGACAAGAACAAATCAAAAGTTATTAATAACCAAGGCTCGGTCAAAACAAGGTGACAGATTCATTCCAAAATAAGGAATAAATTTTTTCTCAGATGTTCACCGTTTACAATGAAGCACTGTCAAAACTTGCAGCTATGAATCCGGTACATACTTCTTACCATGGGCCGAAATACCCCTTTCTATTATGTTTGCGTCAGTTATATATATTGTTTGCCAGTCTGTTTGTAAGTTTGTTAGCTGATTGGCGGATTAATCTGTATGTTTCAGGGCTCATACGTTGGTAGCTCCAAAACTGTTGGTCAAGTGACTGCAACAGATAAAGATCATGATGACAAGAATTCAGTTTATGGGCAAATAAAGTATGAATTTGTAAACCAGTCAAGTGAGTAAACAACTTGAACACTTTTATTGAGTTCGCTTTGGTGAAAGTAATTCAACCTGCTAGCCATTTGTGCAATGTCTTCAAACTTCAGAATGAGTCTAAGAGGTGATGCATACTTCATACATGCATTCGGAACTGCCAAATGTTGGACCTAAACATGAGAATGAGGGCGGGATCAGTGAAGTTGAAAAGAGTTCGAGAGCAGGCTTTAAGTCCCATCACTTTTACTGTCACGGCCAACTTAGAACTACGGAGAGGCGATTAAGTCTTGGCGAAATTTTGATACAGAGGAATCGCCTTGTCTGTTACAACAACAAAACCTTGATGCTATTCCATCTAATCGAAGTTTCCAAATAATGCCTTTAAATCCAAGTTTTGAAAACCGGAGGATATCAGTTGGAGAATATCGTCAACATTTACATAGCAATAAATTCTTGCGTATTTTGACAATCCTACACGTTCTCAGACTAAAGGCCGAGATGTTTAGTTTACTTCACGTCTTAAGCTCTTTGTTAAAGACTTGTTTTCCTTCGTTAGGTTTCTATCGTGATCACCAGTGGCCTCTGAACAGTGAAGATAATGATAAAGTGCCTGACATTCGAGGAGGAATTGAAGGAGTCTTGAAGAATGGTGCTCAAATCGTCTCAGACCCAGATCTTGGTGCCGTCGTATCCCTTAACGCATCCGAAGCCTGGATATTAATAGGAGACTTTAAAGGTATTTTATCAATAGGCTAAAATGCGTTGCTTGTACTCGCAATACACATTGCCACTCTAGTTATCTCTTTTTAAAGTTAAGCGCTGCCCAGTGGCGACAGTTTTTTCGCGCTATCCAGCCCAATTAGGTTAAAAAACAAACAAACAAACAAAAACAAAACAAAACTAAAAAAAGCAAGGTCATTTATAACTTTAGTAATCGATGCTCAAGTCAGCGAACTGATTCTCCTTGATAAACACTACGAAGGCACCCGAATGCCATCATTTTCGCGCGGACTTTTATTTATCTTGGCTTATATAGTTCAAGGTTGGCAAAAATTAATCGGACGGAATTGAAACCAAAATAAACGAATTACTCACTTGCTATAATGCCAATTTGTCAATCAACATTTGCTTCTTGTCCCTGCACGCGTTATTGATAGATATAATGAAGCGCTCAATTGATTACTGATTATGCAAGCAACAGCGCGTTAAATTTTCCGCAAGCATTCAGCCGTTTATTTTGTTTATTTGAATGCTCCCTTTCTTGTACACTGCCAAATTCGCCAAAATCTAATTTAAGAAAAAGTTCCTTACTGCCGGTGACCAGTTGCAATAACAAGCCACATATTTTGTACGTCAGTAAATACGCATGCGTTTTAAAATCTTGCCTTAAACGATGCCCATAATGGTGCGAAGACAATCAGTGTGTGATATAAGTATGCCAGCTAGTATGCCAGTTATACGGAGGTCCGATGGTGGAGGATAACCTATGATCTCCCCCTTCCTTATCCTCCCCATAACTTGACTTCCTCTTTTGAGTTGTACAGTTAATATCGTATACTTTCCCTTAAATTGCCACTTTATTTCGTTTTTGACATCTATAAATTCCATAAACAAACCGGGAATAATTATCAGGAATAAATCTGTTTAGAGCACATAACAAATTAACACAGATTGCCAGTACTTATTCTCGCAAAGAGATGTAAGACCATTATTAAAAAGGTAAAGATGTATACCCTTCTACTTAGCTACGTACCTACTGCGCATGACTGTGCCATCCTCGTCGGGGCTGATCACATATATTATTTTATATTGAGTATGCGAAGTTTGCGTTAGTTATTACGAGGTGCAGACGGTTGACGCTTATGTATTAGAGAGTCGACACTGCACTCCTCTTCTACTTACTTTTTTCTGTCATCTTGCTGTTGTTTTACTTTTGCAGTGAAATCAGGCTTAAGTAGTTTTCTCTTGTTTTGATGTATTAAGAGATCTCTCTGCCTCCAGGTCTAATCGTATGGCCGTGCTTGTAAAGCTGTAATACATTCAAGTTCGTGACTTATGGAAACATTTCAGATTTGATCTGTTTTGATCTTGATCTTGATCTGTTTTTTTGGCCCCCTGTTCGCTTCGATGTCTTGTTCCAAATTCAAACATTCGTTCACAGACTGGAGCGGACCAAATACGATCGATGACCCGTGCCCTTGTCAGAATAATCCAGACGTTTGAATATATATTAGTTTATAATGTTTGTAGACGTACACCGATATTAGTTCTAAAGCACTTTCGTTAAAATGCGAAGATCTTACCTAGTACTGCACAAAATTCAGTTCAATCGTAGCTCGGCAGTTCAGAATTACAGATACTGAAAACTAAGAAATAAATAGTAAGTAATGCGAGACAAAACATTGACAGATGTTTCAATTTTCTCAGAAATTGCGGAAGTATGAATGATAATCAGTCTAGTTTGTGAATCATGCCTATATATAGAACATGGGAAGTAAGCGTCTGAAATTAAGAGATAAAATCTTTAAGTCAATTCTCAGTAAAGAAATGAACAAAAGAGAGCACAGCTGAAGGGAAAGACGGCTTGAGGTGCCTCAGCCTAAACGCAACATGCCATTATGTGGCGACAATTTCTTGCATGATGAAATCATTTTCTTTAGGGGTATCTTTCTTTGGGTTCTTTCACCTTCACCTCGTGGTTATCGATTCGATCCAAACTGACGACAGGATAGAACTGTGGGTTTTCTTGATTTTCCTTGCTAATCAAACTTTATAGGCGAGTGACTTTAGTTTCCTAGAAGCAGCCATTGAAACCGGTTAACCCTTGATTTGCATACTGTTTATAACCGTGCTAACCTCTCAGGGTGACCCAATTGTTTCAAGTAAAAACAATATTGAAGCTGTTGCTATCTGGTAACATCTTCGTCTTCGCATAACTGAGCAACATGTTTGTTTGAAGCTAACAATCAGTGATATTAATTCAAAAGCAACCGATTTATATTAGGTGGTCTGTATCGATTGGAAATCAACAAGTCCACTGTCTTTGCAAGAGCTAATAGGCACATCTTACATTTTGTGACACCAAATTTTAAAGAGCTCGTTGAATTTCCTTTAACAGGCCGGCAAGGTTCTTCATTCACGACATCAAAGTTTACCAATTTCAATGATATCGCAGAAATTTGATGTTGCGAAAATCCTTGTGATAACACGTACAAGCGAAAGATTTGTGTTACATACTAGGATAGAAACTGCGCATGCGTACCCCATATTTTGTCCCATAATTGCGTGATATACGAAGTTATGTTTTATAAGTAGGCAAGTTTCACTGTGTAATATCGAGGTCCGGACGGTTGAGGGTTATCTCTTAGAATTTGACACCCCTCATCCACTCACTTGACCTCATTTTTTCTTCAACGATCTTACATCTAAGATTTTGTTTTCTGTAGCACGGACAATCACGATGTTTTCTTAAAATGAACACCTTGCTTCTGAGCAACACAGATCAATCGCAAGGCATAGTGGATTTTCAGAGTGTGATATTGGTAAAAGGCCCAAAAGGCTCAATATACGTCATTGCAAGAAGAGGTTTCCCAAAAGAACTTATAAACAAAACTTAAACTTAGAATTCGAAGCAGACAGAATTGGAAATACAGATGCCAATATTTTCCAATTTTGTAAGAAAGTATTTCTATAGACTGATTTAGCGGAATTTGGATGCCACCTGGTTATGTAGAATTTTATGAAAGGTGAAGGGAGAATGAGCGTTTAGTCACTGCTCACGACTACTAAATTACCATTAAACGGTTCTTCTTTGGCCTTTAGTCTACTGAAAACAGTGAGGGCCGTGTCCAAGATGGAAAAGCAGGCCTCAGACTTACAGATCTGCGATCCGACAATAAATGCTCCAAAAACCACGCGAAACAAAAATTTGATACCTTGGGTAGACTGTGCACGCAATTCAGGTCTCAATGTGACACGGCGCGCGCGCCGAAGAAACGAAATAGACAAATTCAACAGGGGCACCCAACGATCAAAATTTAGCAAAATACTGGAAATATCATTTTCAGCTTTCTTAGGGTTGCTTAGAGCTTTTTAAAAGCACATTATTGTAAGCTAATACAGATTGATCTGTTCGGTGTTCTTAGCTGAAAATTTAGGCCGCAGAAAATTTTAAGAAACAGAATCCTATCTGCCGAATTTCCGAGCTGCTGATGGCTCTCCGAAATTGCTAGCTGACCTTATTTTGCACTCTAAACGACATATTTGTCCCTCCGAAAACAATAGGAACTAATAAGTCCTCTTGTTACGAAAGTCTGAGGTGATGTTACACCAAAGAAGAGTCTAGCTTTCACTGCAACTGAATCCGAATATCTCAGGCGAGTTTAGGCCTTCCGGACAGATATTCCCCGAAACGAACCGTTGGGTGCCCCTGATGCAAGGCTGGCGGCGGTTAAAATGACGCTGTTTATTTTATACCCTGTTATGCTTCAGATAGAATACCTACTTTGCCGGTTTTCTACACTTGACTACACCCTCCTTTTTGGCTATTCGCTTGTAGAGAACACGGTCTGTATTATAATTGTTAAACGTATCTTTTTTCTCGTTGATCCAGGTGGCTGCATCAGTAATCCCACTCTCTGTCCTCGAGGGTTAACAGTAGCGTTCTGGCTCAAGTTTTTCTCTGGGCAATACATTATTTCCTCTGGAGGGAATTCCAGATTTGCGACAGGATTTGATTTCTACCGAGAATCAGCTGCTGGCAAATTTAACCTAATCCTAGAGACTTCGACCCATCAATGGAGCCTAAAATTAAACGATGTACCAAAGGTTGGTGACATTTTATGTTTATTTATTTATTTATTTATTTATTTATTTATTTATTTATTTATAACAAATCAATGAGCCCTCTTAAAACATAAGGCCTAATAGTGCGAGTTTTAGCCTGAGAAAACAGATAACGTTTCGCGATGCCGCCACCGACTCCTCGCGAAGTGACGAACGCCTGAGAAGTGAACACAAAAATGCCATACTGATGAGCGGGATTCAGTATGGTATTTCTGCGGTTACTTCTGGGAAGTCGGTATACACTTTGTGGGTAAATGCCTCAAGTTCACCGAGGTAAATTATTACATACTTCAAAATCACATCAATATTGAAGATGTGAGGTTCCTAAGCTAGAGTGTAACTTTCGTTGACCACACAATTAAACATGAACTTTGAACTCATGAACTTTATTTTAACACGAATTTTAGAGTAGCCAGAAAGTCTAATATCTCCCGTGTAACAAATATACGAAATAAATGTCAGAAAGAAATATCAAACTATACAATATATCAAAATAACAAGCAAGTATCCCAAACGGCCGGAGGCAGACCAGTTGGCTATGTACAAGCATGGCCGAGGAGTTGAACTCGGACTACCGAGAAACAACTCCAGCTAGTGACCAGAGCGGGATTTGAACCCGGGGCGACCGACAAAAAAGTTGTTTACCAACTTATCACTTTAGCCATAGTTATACGTTGGGATTCGATATATCTTTATATTCACAGGTATGGTATTACGCAACCCTCACCTGGAGCCCCTCAGCAGGCTTACGATATTTCCAAGACGGACAGCTCACAGCATCGACCCAGGTCCCTCAGAATATTACACGTGCTAGCGACATTTTCACCACAATGACTGTCGGGAAACCAAACAACGTGGATGTTGGCATCGTTGAGTACTACAGTAACATACTTATCAGCGATCTTCTTATTTGGCGCACGCGCCTTAATAACGATGAGGTGCTGCATTCGTACAGGATATCACGTGAGTATTACTTGTCAGAGTGATTCTACTTTCGCAAGTTATGCTTTGCGCAGACGGTAAAAGACGAAATGCGTAAATATCGCACTAGAAAAGGGGAAAAAAACATGAGAGAAGGGGGAAGAAGGAGAGGGAGGGAGATTCGCACAGATCATAGGCATACGATTGCATGAGGTGCTTGAATTCGCCATAAGTTTCCTTTTTGCATCAGCCATAACGGCTAGAACAACACTAATTTATTTTCCGACTGAAATTTGCTTTTTCCCTACAAATGTTAAGTAATCCAACTCTTGACTTAGGTTAATCAAAGAGGCCATTAATAAAGAGGAATTTGGGTTTCGTCCATCAGTTCGGGTGGTAGGAATTGGCCCAGTCACACTAAACCTCATCAAGGTGACGCGCATTATCCATCTTCGTGTTTTCATCCCCCCATGTTTTATTTCTACATCAGAGGGCCACAAATGTTTCCTTGGTCAACTTCCGTTTCTTGATGGTTTTATATTTCTCAGGACATGTTACCGGCACTGAAATGCCAATTCTTCCCCAGTATGTCGGAAACTTCGCGATTTCAAATGACGGGACAATAAGTGCTATTGGAGTCCTGGATCGAGAGACTAAGGCAAACTACACTTTGGATGTACGAGCCAGCGATCTAGATTCAGCTCATCCGCGGCACAATGTAACCGTCGTGGAAATAGAAGTCGAGGATTCTAACGACAACCCACCCGTGTTTAGGAATGCGAGTTACGTTGCGGATCTTAAGGAGCATTCAAAGATAGGATATGTTACTTTGAGGGTAAGATTGTTTTACTCTCTTTTGTGGGAGCGCGGTGGCGTAGTGGTTAGTGCGTTGAACTTCAGATTTGAAGGTCGGCGGTTTGAGGCCCAGTGTTGCATGCCACTGTGTTGTTTCCTTGGACAAGAAACTTTACTCCACTTTGTCTGTCTTCACCCACGTGTATAAAATGAATGCCAGCGACATACTGCTCGGGGGTAACCCTGTGATGGACTAGCATCCCATCCGGGGGGGGGTGACAATACTCTCAATTGCTTTATGCTTCAGAAACCGTGATAAGCTCCGGTCGTGTGGGCCTCCTTGGCTCGTGTGCAACTTTACTCTTACCTACCTTTGTACTCTTCTTGCACAAGACTACACTGAAAGACACTACAATGAAAGTGTGGTTATGAAGAGCCTAACTATGGGTCCCTACTGTCACCAAGCCTTCATTCACCCCCTTTTTCCAATTTGTCCGTACATTTTCCGTATTTTTGAGGCACTATGTGTGTCCTAGACGATGATTTAGACTACAGAGGTGATAATTTAATTGTGTTTCCGGATGTAGATTATAGAGAAACCTGGCTTGTCTTTGTTTCTTTTGTTGGTGCATTAAAACTATTCAATTGACTTTCTTGTTAGGTTGAGGCAGTTGATTTAGATCAGGGTTTGAACAGTCTGATATCTTACAGTATCGTCAGTGGAAATTTGCAGAATGCATTCACCATCGATAGCAGCACAGGAGAAATCAAAGTTGGCACGGATATCGACCGAGAAAACGTCGATCAGTTTGTTCTTGGCGTCCAGGCCAAGGACGGTAAGTGGCTGTTGTATTTGGTAATAAAATGTTTAAAAATGTTTGTAAAAGAGCAAAAGATTTTCATACATGCATCGATAAAGATCCTATAATGTGCAACAATCATTGATTTAGGCACTGATGGAATTGGAAGAGGACAAACACCGCTGAGGGACCGGTAAAACGAGCATTTTTCGATCATGAAAATACAACAGCAAAATTTGTTTTCCAAAGCGCTGCACCACCGTTTCTGCAAGTACTGAAGTGTCCTCGACTTTTCCAGATATCCTTGAGCCACATACTTTAATTTTCCGTCGTTAAAATCCAGACAACGCCTACCCATAACGGCGATATGGAAGCTATACCAGAACAATGGGGATCGAAATCCTCCAATCAAAAACAACCACAATGAGGACCAAAACGCACCAATCACAAACAGCCATGGTGCTACATATAGCGACACATGCTCAGTCGACACCATCGCCTGATAAAGACCAGCAGTAAGCGGTTGAAACGTCGCGATCCACATCAAAGTGACAATATCGTGAGACAAACAATCAAGAAAGCTATCATTCTAAACCACGATGAAGAACCACATTTTTCATGACAATGATGAATAGTTGCTGCCACAATCCCATAATCATACCGTAAACATGTAGATCCCAGTCGACACCAAAAAAAAATGGAGGGACTTCAAGGATTGTCTGTTGTTTCTGAATAATTTCTGAATAATAGTCTGTAGTTAATTAGGTCAAATCGCGTCAAATATCTTTTCTTTTTTCTTTTTTATGTAAAATTAAGGAGGGCCATATGGAAAACTACTGGGCAACCAGTAAATTATGTTACCCTCATTAAATAAAGTATTATTATTATTATTATTATTATTATTATTATTATTAATTGCATTGTGGTTGTAGCTAGATTTTAGGAATATGGTAATTACGGTAAGCTTCAGTTATAACTAACTCACTTACTTTCATTATATTGGTAACAATCTTTTTAGGAGGTTCTCCGGCTTTACAAAGCACTGTACAAGTGACTATAAACATTGCCGATGTAAACGATAATTCTCCAATCATCAAACCAAGCTCTTTTACTGGGGAAGTGAAGGAGAATTTGCCATCTGGTCAAAGTGTTCTGCAGGTAGGTCCAAATAACAGAACGGTAACACCAAGTCGAAAGAAAATATGAAATCCTTCTCAAATGTGACATAGTGTCCAAAGACTTTGAGTTTTGCCTTTGAAGTTTTGAAATGTACAAGTGCTGTGATTGGTTGGAAGACAATATTGTTTTTCTGATAATTACAGAAGTGGCAGACACACACATTTTACTGACATGTCGTATAGAGCTCATACCAAACGATACGCCCAGTGCCAAGATTAGCAAAACAGATCCTGCATTACAACATAAAGAAACAATTCTCTTAGAGAAAGCATTTTTATCGTCATTTGTTTTAAAGGATCTATCTAGCCTTAGGCAATGAGCAAGTAGCTTATCAGAAAGGAACCTACCAGCCGCCAGAACGCGTACGCGCACATATCCAGGTAGAGTGGGCTCCTAAAAGCATCCCACTCTGTTTTATTTGCTGTTTACTGCCTTATACAGCTTGTGGTTGAAGATGCAGATCATGGGTTAAATGGTCGAGTTACATTCACTGTAAATAGCAACATGTTTGCTGTTAACTCATCCACTGGCGTCCTCTACACCACCCAACCGCTGGACCGGGAGCAGCAGGCTCAATACCAGCTTACAGTGCAGGCTACTGACGGGGGAGGGGACGATGCAAAGGTGCGTAATTGATATGCTGCCTCCGCCGAAGAATTATAAACCTGTGGGTGGTTAGTGAAGAACATCCAGTGTGTGCTTCTTATTGGTTATTTAAAGGTTGATTTAGACGGTAGAACTTTATGTGCTTACGATAACGTCACAACATGAATTGTTTAGTGTAAATCAAACCTTCAACTTTACATGCGATTGTTCTCTACGACACGAAAAATGTCGTAGGATTTCGAAACATGTCTTAACACCTTACGAAAGTCCTATCCACAGACAATATTTTAAAGCAGGGGGCGCCACGAAGCTCTGTGAACGCTTCACAGGATTTTTTGAGAAAACAATAAACAAACAACAGAAAAAATGACGCTAGCCCTGTAAACAATAGCGCTTCGTGGTAACAAGGTCCAGTGACATTAGAGGTTCTAAAGAGCTTCGTGCTACCAAAGGTTTTTGAATGACACAAACAGTGCGCGTTACAAAAGTCGCCAGCAAACGTCGTGCCGTCTAAATCGGCCCTAAGATGTTCTCCGACTGCTGTCTCTTAAACTCTTGTTGTCGATGTAAACAGGTACTTTTTCTATTCACTAAACGTTTGTGATAAATGTGTGACGTTTTTCGAGGGTATACCAAAATTTTCGTACATTAGCTGTTCTATCGATTATTAAATCATGAAAATTGTTAGTTCCATGACTTGGTTTTTGATATAGATGGAAACAGTGACTTACTCTTCGCATCTGTCAAAAAGCCATTGCCACGGCTGATTCAAATGGAACAATCCAATCTGCACGAGAGATTCTATCGTGTTTATAAAACCTGCAATTTGTTATTGGTCTGCCTAACTCGTGTTGTAGGCATGCCACATGCATCAAAGCTGTATCGTCTAAATCAGACAAATTCATTTCCTACAGAGTTCCAGTGTTTTATTAAAAATTCTCGTCGAGGATGTAAATGACAACTCTCCCCAGTTCACCGCGGCCGTTTACCAAGTGGCCATTAGTGAGAATGCTACCGTCGGTTCATCCATCATCCGGGTAATCGCCAATGACCCGGATTACGGCAGCAACGCTGACCTCGCCTTTACTCTTAAGGGTGGAGACGGGGTATTTGCGATTAATAAAACTTCAGGTGAGTTTGTGTATTTTTTAGCTTTATTACTGTACGTCAGAGGTAAAGAGAAATTCTAGAGGGGAAGCAAAATTGTCCACGTAAGATGGGAGAACATTTAATTAACCGGCCGTCGCCATGGCGACCGCCGGTTTATAAAATGGACACGGTTTTTGGTGAAAGCAAGTTGGCTTAACATACGAAGAAAGTGCTGTAAAGCTTGTGGTACGGGTACTCAAGTGCGGTACTGTCTTATATAAGACGCATGCGCATATTAGTCTTCTGAATGTTACCTTCCTGTGTTTTTGTCTTTTAATTTACAGTATTTAAGATATGAACGGCGAAGGGTTGTTTAAGTTTGGGGTCTTTTGTACAGTACAGCCCAAAAATAATGCACGCGCAAGAACTTCTTTTTGCGTCCGCAAGCCGAGAACTTCTTGCGGCTACTTGCAGGATGCCTGCGCTTGAATACTTCAAGCCGCAAGAACGTCTTTGCGTTTAGAAGTTAAAACTGCAAGAACTTCTTTGTGGTAAGATATCTGGACCGCAAGTAAGCGCAAGAACGTCTTTGCGCTAACATCTTAAAACCCGGAACCCGGAGAAGGCAAAAAAGAGACCACTTTGTAGCGCAAGGCACGTTCGAAATTGGCTGCCTTTGTAACTTGCAATCAGTTGTTTATTTGGTCCCTTGTAAGTTTTTTCTTCGGTTTAGAATTTTTTATCCGATAAAGAGTTCACTAGGTTCTGAATTTGACACTGGTCGCCTTCTATGTTATTTTTTAACGGCTAGGGAGAAACGAGACTCAAACGAAGCACGCGTATGTTATTGTTTATGTGTCCCGGAGTCCCAGACATGCGGTACGCTTAGCGGCGCGAAAGATTTCGCTCGATTTATTTCACTTAAATGAGGAACAATGGCAAAGCACAGTCCATCAGTCACATTATTAAAGAACCGACATTCACCTGTTCAGTGTTGCTGAACTTCCACCAACATATTAAACTCGGACAAATACTTTTAATTAGTTGCGCTCACACGTGTGAGAAATGAACATGGTCACTCAGATGAGAAGAAATAATACCCGAAGTCTTAATTGGAAAAACACATTATGTTTGTAAAAATAGTTCCACTCATTACGCTGAAGTCGATATCACATTTTAAATCTTCGAAGTAAACCAAAAACGTCTGAAGGAAACTAAAACTCCGCGATCTGAAAGAAATTCGGCACGTCAATTCTAACCTGAGTAAACACAAATCTGCCGTATGCAAATTTGGTATGATTTGCTTGAATGACATTTTGTAACGCAATGCATGAGCAGTTCTCTAAGCCGTCAAGACAGCAAGCCCCGGGCAGCAAGCTGTGTCGAAAGGCGAATGTGTAGTTGAAATCATATGTCTATGCTATTTCTTCGAGTATCCCTTTTTTGCTGGGAAATTAAACTGGTAAAGATGCAGGGATTCTTGATGACTTCACCCACGAGATGGCATGACCTCCTGCATGTGTAAGTCTTTCTTGTCTTGCCTGTCAAAGAAGAGTTCGCGCAGTTTGCCACAATTATAGCTTTTGGACCTTTTTGTTTCTATTTCTTGGATGGAATAAAAAACTGAATTGAGTCAGTTCTGAGTTGAACCCGTATCACTGTATCTGAGACACGCTTAAAAAAATTGTTCATGTTTTGTCATGTGCCGGAGATCATGTTTACCGGGTGTTTATCTTGCAGTCGGAAAGCTGGCGGATATTCCATTTCGTGATGTGAATTTTCTTCGATACTTCGGTTGTTCGAACATTTGCTTCCTTGATTTTTTGATTAGCCTTGTGAACTTTCGCTTGACTTGGCGAATTGTCGCGCCAACACGCCAACACGCCAACACGGCGAAAAATCGCTCGAAAGCTCGGTGATATTTCAAAGAGAATAGAGCGCGAGATTCGCTCTCATTACTTTTGCAATACCTCACACTAACACGAGCACTACAAGTTTCTTCGGCTGGACCCTCAGTACTTCTTGCGCCTGCGCCTTGCGGTAACATTAGTAACTTCTTGCGGCTAGATTTTCAACTTCTTGCGTTTCGAATGTTCTTGCGGGTAAACTGCAAAAACCTAGCACTTTCACTTCTTGCGCGGGCTTGCGTGTTCTTGCGGCGCAAGAACTTCTTGCGCCACTTCTTGCGCGTGCATTATTTTTGATAGGATTGAATGCGAAAATAGGATTGAATGCGAAATTGGCTGTGTTGTCTGATCTAGTTAGTAATTATGGTGAAAATTTTTTTCGCGCAGGAGTTTTTTTTTATTGGGATTGACATTTTGAGGGGTGTAAAAATGTGGCCGAGTCAGAAGGATTTGTGAATGTCAGGAGCATATCACGCTTCTGTGAATGTGATTTGCTTTGAAAGTTGCGTTTTGCGTAAGAGGCAGTTTCCCTTGGCGTTTTATGGGGGGGGGGGGGGGTTGCGAAGTGGATTGTAAGGTTTCTGATTGGCTAACTTGTATTTCGCAGCGGACAAAAAGGACAGTTGCGTTTTGCCGGCGTGGGCTAGGAAGAGAAGGAATTGGTACTAGTATGATGATGCAATATTAGTTGATTGCACCATCAGTACATGATAGTTCTTGTGAACGGAGAGAAATGGGTGTTTATTTGAGGCGAGAAGTTGATACGAAGGAATCGTCATTTATAAGGAGATTAATTAATAAGGCAGGTGTTACGAGTCTTTTTGCATTGAAAGAACGAAAATATCTGAATATTATCGACGGATTTGTGTGGTTTTCGTGTGGTGTTCGCTAAAGGCTACGAGCAGTCTCACTTTCCGTTCAGAGATAGATAGTGAAGGAAAAGAAAAACAGGCGAGTGAGCGCGAAATCGATTGCGGCTCGACAGGCGCGTTAGCTTTCAAAGACGTGGGCGACTTTCGTCCCCGCTCGCTTGTTTACTTTTGCAAGGGGATTACCGGGTTAGCAAACTGGATTTAAACATCACGTCATGAGATATGCCTTGACGTGCCCCATACTCTGACGATCTGCTCGAGCTCGTGTTTATCAAGCGTTATATTTTGATTCTACTGCTATGTTCACTGTTTGTATTTAAGGTCTAGGCACAACAGTAAATACTTCGTCGTCCCTGTGTGAGCATTCTCAGTTGTGGACGAATTCATATCGACATTCAACGTTTGAGTGATTTTGCGTTTTTCAGCACAAATAAAGCGATAAGAAAGATAAGCTGAGTCATCAGAGTTTAAACATTACGTCATCCAGTACCGCTATAGTCAAAATATTGTGTCACACAATCACACTTTTCGTCACGCCGGTTCGTAAAAAAAAAGGATCGCGCGAACATTTGTGAAACCTAGGGGTGGGGAGGGTCAGAATGGCCGGTTAAAATGCCCAATGGGCTTTCTTGTTTGTCAGTAACAAGAAATTAAAACATTACCCAAACCATACGGGGCTCAGTTACTGGCAATGGAGACTGCACTATAGACGACTGACACTACATGTTAGGTATTTAGTTGTCAAATGAATGCATGTACCATTTACTGAAACATCGAGCTTGTACGGGTTCAGCCACTAATGAGATATTCATTGTTTTTAATTCAACCGTCAGAGTTGTATCTCGCAGTTTCCAATGCAGCAGATTTTTCAATAAGTTTTCTTTGGTGTTCTGACTATTTTTATTTTATTTTGTGTTTTTTTTTAAATTTTAATAGCTTCATTTAGGACAATAACAAATAAGATAAATATATAAATACATAAAGGAAAGTAATAGGTAGCATAATAAGTGACAATAAGTACATAAGTACAGGTGGGAAACACCAACAGCATGCGCAAGGCAATAAATGAACCCCTACATCTACTTAGAAGAGGGTTAATTGAAGGAGAAAAATGTTCTTGTAGTCTATTCTAAACGTGTCCTCGACATTTAATACGCTAATGTTTCTATAATCGGGTTGGCCAGACTGAAATGGATTCAGATCCCGATTTGTCTAAATTTTGTTTTAATAATCGGGCGTAAAAACACACGGGGTGCGGTGGTGTAGTGTTTAGTGCGTTGGACTTCAGATCTGAAGGGCGGTGGTTGGACGCCCAGTCCCTGCCACCGTGTTGTTTCCTTAGACAAGATACTTTGCCCCACATCGTCTCTCTCCACCCAGGTGTATAAAATGGGTACCGGCATCTTCATGCTGGGGGTAACCAGGGGGGAGTAGCAATACTCTCAGTTGCTTCATGCTACGGAAATCGGGATAAGCTTCGGCCGTGTGGGCCTCCTTTATGCTTTAGGCGACTTTTTGCTTTATCAAAAAACTAGCATTTGACATACACAGGTACAATAAAAGGAGCATGTAATGTTCCTCGTCAATGACCAAAAGAAATCAACCTTGTACAGTTAAGTGATGGTAGTCCCTATCCAAGATATGATGAAAACCTCATTTAAGCCTCTTTTTATTGTTAAGGAGTTATTAGCGTCCTGAAGAACGTTGATCGCGAATCCAACCCTAGCGGCTACTCTTTGACAGTGACAGCAAGGGATCATGGTTATCCTATGCCCCTGTCTTCCACGGCCTTGGTCAATATAACTGTGTCTGATATCAATGACAACGTCCCTCAGTTCGATAAGTTCACGTATTTAGCTGAAGTCAGGGAAGATAGCGATATCAATGCGGTTGTTACTGCGGTTCATGCCGTGGACAACGATGAAGGACTCGCAGGAGAAATTATTTACTCTATCACAGGTATGTAGACATATCATAATTGAAACTAGTTTCTCTTTTTAAGCGATGGATGACGTAGTCTCGATTTCTTTTGCGGGCATGCTATCATGATATTTGGTTTGCCGCTATTAGAGCCGAGAAAAACTGGGAACGACGAGTGAACGCTGTTTTAACCGATCGGCTATTCCAGCAAAACCTTTTTCCCTTGCGCAATTCAGAGTAATAACGTAACATTTTCTGGTGAGGCTAGAGAGAGACAAATTATTGCTCAGAATAGTATTCCTTCTTTGTCTAATTTATTGCCCACCCTTGCAAGGAAGAAGTGTGTTCGCTTCTTTGCACTTAAAATATGCCTTATTTTCAGAATTACGAAGTTTTCTGCACGTATTATTGACTCTTTGTTCATGTGCATTTGACTTTGATCTGATTTTAAAATGCCCCTTATGCCTGACTGAAATTCAAAGTTAGATTTGTCCGTCTATCAGAGATTCATTTTCACAGTGCATGTTTTTTTTTTCTGTTACTTGCAGCTGGTAATGCTGGCAGTGCATTTGCTATTGACTCATTTGGGAATATAACTGTTGCTAAGAAGTTGGACAGAGAAACAAGGAGCGCATACGAGCTGACAGTTACTGCTCAGGATCGTGGAGGTATCTACTGAAACAGCAAACGTTAAAATAACTAAATAAATCAGTTAAGATTAAAATTAAATTTGGCGGTTGTTTATTAAGATCAAAAAAAGTAAAAATACCAGGAAGGATCTTTAAGGCTGCAAACTGCGTTGCAGTTACTCAAAAATAAAACTTGTAACCAAAAGCGGGAAGCATGCTAAAAGGTGAAAATTTTTTGCCTTCGTTTTGTAATGAGAACAACAACAACGACGATGACAACAATAACAGCATAAACACAAGGACAATAACGACAGCAACGAAGCAACAACAACAACACAAAACAACCGCAACAATTTACAAAAAGAAACAAAACAAAAGTAATAGAAACAACATATTAATGAGTCTCTGCAGTTTGTACTATCAACCAGAAACATAGAGAGGGAAGCAGACTTTGATCAGTGCTTGCAACTATGATTAAAATCCCTTGGTTGCACTACAGGGGGGAATCTTGGACTCTATCCCCCCCCCCCCATGCTGGGTGGACACAATAAAACAATGGGAAAAAATTTGATTGTTGTGGCAAACCTTGGGTGGCAGGACCGGGCAGAGCTACTCCCATAGAGTAGCAGCGTCTCTAGGGGAACCCATGTTAGGGTGTAACATAGGATGGACCAGAAGAGGGGTGCCCTTCTGGGAGGACAATAGGTCAGATGGTACGATGACACAAAACAGTAACCACTACGACAACAAAAGCAAGAACAGCAGCAATAACCAAAGTGCCTATTTTCAATGTAGTGTTTTATGATGACGTTGACAGCAGTTTTGAAATAACTGTAACACCGACTTTTGCATAAATTATTCTAAATTACACGCCAAAGAGCTGTAACGAAAATTAAGCCCTTTGCATAACTGTGCCACGTGACCTTGTCAATCATTAAACAAATGGTAATAGTAGGAAATGGACATCAGAAATGGAAAGAGCATGATGAAAGTAGTAAGATTTTCAATTTTGAAGTCACTGACGTTAAAGTGCGACTTTTTACGGTTATTTTAATGTTCAAAAATTTACCAAGACTTATAGGGATAAAAGCAGCTGAGTGGCAAGCTTTGCCACCCAGCATACAAATCTTTTATAATTTTCAAACTTTCAAATTGTTCTTAAATCTTGCACTTAAACGTTAGTGGCCTCAAAATTGGAAATCCTACTAATTTCATGACGCCGTTTCCATTTCAGCCATCTATTTCGAGCCACGACCATTTATTATGATTGACACGGTCACGTGACACGGTTATGCAAAGAGCCTATTGCGAATGAACGTTATCTTCGCAGTATGAATAAATCAATTTACTTCTCTCTTGTTCAGGAGAATCGAAATCAGCAAGCGTTGAAGTAGACATCACCGTAACGGACGCAAACGATAATCCTCCGTTTTTCCGCGCAATGCCGCTGGCCATTCTTATCAGCGAGTCAGCACTTCCTGGTACACCTGTGTATACCTTGATAGCTGATGACCCGGATGTTGGCAGCAACAAAGCTCTCACGTACGTAGGGGACTCCCCTGAGGGGCAGTTTGTCATCGATGGACTAACTGGTGTCATAACTACAGTGGGGAAACTCGACTTTGAAAATCAACAAAAGTAAGCACTGATACTTTTTTGTTAGTTGATAAGTATGTTATGGTTTTCTAAGTTTGCATCACTTCTTGCTTAAACTTAATGTTTCCCTCAATTTGAAACATTCGAGTTGAAAACATGTTGCGGTGCGGGAACATCCATCTGGATATTCACAGCGTTTTTTAATGAACTGCAGTACTGACAAAAACTCATAAAGTGCATGCTAACGCTAGTCACTGTCAAAAACAGCTTAGGTAGAATATATAACTTATGTTATGTTGTTGGTTATTTTTAACTTCATCATCCCTTGATCTAACAAAAGGAGGGGGAAAGTATGCGTTGTGGGGGTTGGCTTTAACGGTTGACAATTAAAGACACAGCATCTCATCGGCTTACATTTATGTCAGTTATGTTTCAGTTACTTACAACATATTCATGAGCTATTTAAACTACAATGCTTACTATTGTGTTTTAAGGGGTTGCCTGCAGTCTTAAAAAAATTCATTGCAGTCATGCAATAGTCGTAAAATTTGACTTCACCTGACGCACGAATTCAAGCAGGTTTGAATTCGTGCGTCAGGTCGCAGGTACAAAATTTGGTCGCAGCGACAGCGTTTTCTCATGGAATTCGGCATGCCACACGACTGGAATTGTCGCCTAGTGTGTTTCGACCTTGACTTCTCTTTCGTCTTTGCCTAGTTACACGTTCTACGTGGTCGCAATGGATCAAGGTGTCCCGCAACTTAACAGCTCCACACTTCATGTAAACATCACTATAGTGGACGAAAACGACAACAATCCGAAATTCGAGCAAGCTATGTATAGTGTGGAGATCTGGGAAAATGAAACGATTGGCGGTCACGTGATACAGGTCAAGGCAACCGAGAGGGACTCGTCCAAAGAGACACAAATCGGATATAACATTTCTGCTGGTGATACACAAGGCCAGTTCAAGATCTTTTATCATTCTGTAAGTTCCTAATGTTATTAGCGAGTCAAGTGAAGGGAAATGTAAGCTGATTCTCTGAGCCCAATCATTTAGTTCTTGATAAACCTTGATAAATTCGCTATTCAAGTTTTATTTATCAACGAATCTTGATGCCAAGTTTTTTTTTATCTGATGCCTCTTACCCTAGGTTACGTTCAGCGATACTCAGTTTAGTTGACTTGTCATTTGTGTGTGTGTTCATTTTAAGGGCAAAATTGTGGTACAAAAGCCGTTAGACAGGGAAGTCGTACCAAACTACACACTTCGCATCACAGCTACAGATAACGGAAAACCCCCTCGATACGGAGAAACGTCGGTAAGAAAGATTTTAAGTGACAAAAGTGGTTCCTATCTGCAAGTTTCCCATGTCGCGTCAATTCAGTTATATTGTCTCTGACCTTTGTCTATTATGAACTAAGGGAGAAGATGAGTCGCCAGTCATCACTGCCTTTACGAATGACAAGAGCTCGTAGATTAATAGTGTAATCTTATTTCTTGTTTCATTTACTTTTATGTAGAACTACGTATAGTAGCTCTTTTTTTTGATCAATCTCATTTTAGAAAAAAAATATTAGCCTGTGTCATTAAAGAGAAATAGGCATTAAGCAGCTCATTATTATTTCCTTCAGGTTACCATCTCACTGAAGGATGTGAATGATCGCACCCCAGCATTTCAATTTCGTGATTATCAGAGTGAGGTTTCAGAAGACAGTCCTGTAGGCTCTACCGTCACGACATTGGAAGCGTCTGATATGGACAACGCTGAGAATACTGTGGTAAGAATACGTTTACAAGATATGAAAACATAAAAACTGTAAGTAAATAACCGTTTCACAGGATATATTTTCGGAGCCATGAAAGTTATAGAACAAATACAAATAACTGACAGTACATAACTGTGTAGTTTGACTTTCGACACATACCTCATATGAAAAGAAGAACAGGTTGTCCAAAGGCGGAATCGGTTACTAACACACGTATGCCTCAAGAAGAAAAACGTCCCATGGAATGGCCGCGTAAGATCCTGCTCACTTCGTAAGGTGGCCACGTGGCCAGCGTGGTTGCTTCGATGGTGTAGTGGTCATCACTACACCATCGAAGCATCGGGTTCGATTCCAGCTCGAGGCAACATGTTCTTCTTTTCAGATGAGGTGTGTGGCGAAAGTCAAACTACACAGTTGTGTACTGTCAGTTATTTGTACAAAACCGTTTGCCTTGCGACAAACTAAATGCACGGAACTGGTGAGCCACTCAGAGAACGACGGAAACAACATCACTTATTCCACAGTTGGAAGGTATGAATTCTTACACCTCTTCGAGATGGCGGGCGTTGAAGTGAGACCTTTTTCAGTTCAGATTTTTTTTTGCAATGCCAGCCACAATAGGTATTTAAAAGCTTCTATTTTATAGTTTTTGTTCAAGCGAGTTAAATTGTCCAATGTTGATAACCTTAAAGTATGACTATTCTTTGTGTGGCTCGGTCATGAAATGTCAGTCATTCACCTGAGCTGCTGCATGGTTAGATTCAGATACAGCAGTTTTACGTCCACTGAGTTGTGAGTCAGTATTGTTAAGACAAATTTCCTAAGTCGCGGCACATTATGCAGGGCACCAAAGAGACATTTTCAGCAAAATACTTGAAATATCATTTTCAACTTTCTTAGATTGTTTCAGAGCTTTTTAAAGGCATATTTGTGTAAGCTAATACAGGTTGATCTGTTCGCCGTTCTGAGCTGAAAAGTTAGGCCGCAGAACATTTTACGAAATAGAATCCTATCTGCTGAATTTCCAAGCTGCTGATAGCTCTCCGAAAATACTAGCTGACCTTATTTTGCACTCTAAACGAGTGTCCCTATGAAAACAATATAAGACCTAATGAGTCCTCTTGTCACGAAAGTCCGAGGTGAAGTTTCACCAAACAAATCTCTAGCTTTCACTGCAACTAAATCCGAATATCTCAGGCGATTCTAGGCCTTCCGAACAGATATTCCCCGAAAAGAACCGTTGGGTTCCCCTGATGATACACAGGTTCATGTTCACGATTTTGGTTTTTACCAGGTTTAACAGGTTTCTAACCCTCAGTGCATGGGACTGATGGGATACAAAGGTCTTTTCAATTACTTTTAATTGTTTCTAATGCAATCTCTTCTTTTTACTTGTCCAAGCTAACATACAGTATTGTCAGTGGTGACCCAGATGGCCATTTAAATATAACAACTGCTAAAAAGGACGGCAAATATCTTGGAGTGGTAACTGTGGCAAAGCTGCTGGACCGAGAGACAAAAGGCCTTTATAACCTTATCGTGAGTAGACTGCATTTTGGAATTGTTATTCTTAGCTTGCAATTGATAGACTGCACATTTAAGGCTATCCGAGGGATCCTTTCTGTGGAAATACGTTTTAAATACCTCAGTCGCTTCAGAAACTGATGTGGATATAGTGGTCATTATTAAGTAGCCGAAAAGCTTTGTCACTGAAATGGTACGTGGAATTTTCCGAATGGATGACCCAGGCACGAGAAAAGGCGCTCTGGTTGGAATTTCCGTAAATTCAGACAATAGAGATTCATTACCTCGATATTTCAGGACTTTTTTGTCGAGTGCATATGAACATTAAATGTGGATTTTAAGAGTGAAATCTGCCAGTTGATCAGGAGCAGCCAACAGGGAAAAGATTTAGTAAGCTTTCTTTTCCCATTCTTTGGCTAAATATCCATGCTCAGTTGCTGTACCAACTAGTACGAAGTTGGTTGCCGTCTGTAACTTTGTGGCTCGACGGATGTGAATTAGTCACAGCGAAATCTAACGTACAATGCCCCTTGCTTGGCCTTTGCAGGTAATGGTGTCAGACGGCCTTCATAACAGCACCGTTTTGTTGGAAATTCGACTCAAGGACGTCAACGACCGCAATCCTGTATTCAACTCATCTATCCAGTATTCAGCAAGTGTGGCCGAGGTAGATTTTTTACTTGGAAATAAGCTCTTCTTTATGTTTCAGTGACGTCTGGTTCTTTTAAGAATACGTTATGAATTAATGATCAGTAAAATATACAAGGAGGCACGATATGGTCATACAACTTTTTACCCGAAGCCGATTGAAGTAAAGAGTTTTCTATTTAAAATTGAAATGGTACAACTCCTTCCACTGTAATTTTTCCGGAAAAGATGGAAATCCTTAAATTCATTATAACTATATTCAATATTCTTCTTTGTCCAAGCCATGCTTGCCTGGGTCAGTTTTTTTCGCTGTGGTAGAATAATCCATACCAGTGGGAGCGATCCACTCCGATTGGTTTTCTCGCTCTCGGACAAGCCGAACCGTTGTAATGGTAAAAACTCGTACTATTGGGAGTGTTCTATTCCGGACCAGTTTTTTCGTGCAAATGGTAAACGTGCCTGATCTCTTCGGTCATGTAGTTGTCTTGCATAACAAAATGTTTTACATAGAAAATTGTCGAATACCAATAAGGGTTATAAATGACCCGCTATACCAAATTACATAGCACTTCGTAGGATTGGTTGTTTAATTCGGTTGGAGCGATACTTCTGTTAACTTCATGCACAAATGTGTTAAGATAAGGCCATTTGGACTACTCGATTGCTTGTATTTCGAAATGTCTAATACAGTTCGTTGAAACAGCAATCCCAAAACATAAATTTTTGTTTAGGTTTCTCCTTCAGCGACTCGAAATTGGGGTGCTCCTGTGACATTACAAAGCTATTTCTCACACTCCGAGAAATGTGCTTTAGTATCATCATCCACTCTGATGATGACTTCCGTACAGGCTGTCAAAACGTCAGTCAATACCACCGACAGTCCTTTTAGGGAAACGTTTACCCAGGAGCATTAGCTTGAAAAGGGACAAAATTCCCATGTTAGATTTGTCTAATTATTTCACCCACGGATTCAAAAGACGTAAACAAACACCTTGTACTGGAAAATAAACAGTACCGTATAAAGGTACCTTTAAGCCCTGACCAAACGGAGTTGAAAACTTGTGGTAACTTGCAACTCCGTTTGACCAGCCATCGCAAGTCTGTGTTTGCAAATTCACATTTCCTAACTTGCGTTAACTTGCGACTCCGTTTGGCCAGGGCTTTAAGCAACGTTCTTTTTAACTGTCACACTTAGGGTTTTCTTCGCAGAGGCAAACGTCGTAACCACATAATATTACATAAAGTGATGTTTGATTCTGGAAAGTGAAAAACTTAACTGTGTAATATGTTTACCTCACAGAACTCTCCAAGTGGGCTGTTTGTCTTACGAGTGTCGGCGACTGACGAGGATCTTGGATCCAATGCAAAGATGACATATAGTATTGAAGGTAACACTTACTTTGTTTAGGCACGTGGGTCTGTTCATTGAAAAGATTGAACATTCTCTTACACTGTACTGGAGTCTAGACTTCAGCATAGGTTAAATAATGTATAGATTTCGTCGCTTAGTCCAACGTGTTCCATAGAAAGGGAAAGACGACTGTAGAAGTAATCAAGTAAATGTTTTTTTTGGTCTCAGGAATTCCGATGGAGCTGAGCTGCCAACGATCGTGACCATTTCACTATCGTATTTTAATTTACGTACCCTGGTTATTTCAACATCCTCTAGAATCGCTCCCCTGGCGAAATTTCTGGTATACTGTTTCATAAGAGTGAACAAAACATGCTTACTTCAGAATAAAATGGCTGAATAACTCGACCTCTCTTCCCTGACTTAGACCTGCATATGTTACATAATCATTATCCCAAGCGTCAGGAAATTTAACCAATTTTTGAAAGGTTTCGGACCTTTAAACTTGTTCAGTCAAGGAGAATAAATTGAAATAACGAGGAGTCTTCATGGCAAACACTCCGAAAGCATATCAAACTGTAGTTTCTGTTTCTCCCATTCCTGATTGTAGGATCAGATGGGAAGTTTACCATTGACGCTAACACGGGAGAAATCAGGACGGGTCCGTCTGTTCTTGACAGAGAAGAGAAAAACGTTTATCGATTGACGGCTGTTGCAACAGACCCAGGAAATAGACAAGTGCGCTTTGCTTCTAAATGGTTTATTGTCAATTAACTGTTATAAATTCTTAACCTTTTCCCAGGATTATTATTTTGCCAATTATTTTTATACTCAGCCCCACTATTTCTGTGAGTAACTTGTACTTATAAGCTGGGTACGTGTACGCACACTTGGGTAGCCGTTCAGTCTTCGTCTTTTTTCTCCATATGTCTCTCATCGATCTCATCTCGTTCGTTCTTGTAAAATTCTAGGGCTTGTTTTTGTTTTTCAATAAGAAAATTCACGCACGTGGAAGGGACCTTGACGCTATTTGAAGGAAACCACGAAGTTTGTTATGGATTTTTTAAAGGTCCTTTATCAGTCACATCTTGTTTTCTGGTCATTTGTTACACGACCTGTGTATGTTCTCTGTGTAATTGTCACTCTTTATAAGAAGTGCATAAAAACTAGTAAAAACAAAGAATTTGTGCATTGCAAAAACGAACATTAACTAACCATGGGTTTACACCATTGTGCTGAAATCCATCCACAGGGTCGTAAAGACGTCATTGTTCACGTGACTGATCTAAACGACAACGCTCCTGAGTTTAATCCTTCCTTGATGACAGTGACTCTTACAGAGGGTAATTCCACGGCCGGTAAATACGTGGTAACAGTGAATGCTACGGACAAGGATGGGGGAAATAACAGACTTATTACATACTCCATCATTGAAGGGAATCTGGGCGATGTCTTTCAAATTGATGGTGATACGGTAAGATGCATTATGAGAACGATGTACGAAATGCACTTGATTCGAGAATGCTATAATTGATATATAGATTTAGCCAAGACTGAAAGCGGAGCTCCACATTTTTTTTTCGCTGCGGTACTTATTAATTTCTGAGGATACTCTCATACTCTCATTGAAGTCGTTAAAAAATAAAATAAAATAAAATAAAATAAAATAAAATAAATAAAATAAAATAAAGCAAAACATTTCCCTTCTGAGAGGTGAACCCCGTACCTTTGGACTCGCGTTAATTTTAATACTTATACGACTGTTAATTGATCGCAGCTCGATCGAGATAAACACACGGGTGTTTTCCTGGGAAAATGTGTTCAGACCGTCGAAAGAACCATGGTCGTGGACAGAAAATAACCAGAAGGCATTAGTTATATTTGGTGTCGGGACAGCTGCGAAATACTGCGAGCTCAAGCGATCACCTGACAAAGATGAAGTCAAAGGCAAATTTCGTAACTGAAACTTTTCGCCTTCCACCAAAAAAGACAATTGAGTACCGCGTAACACTAAATTTTTGCTGGAGTTTAATTTTGCGGATTGGCGATTTTTTGTGTTTTGCGGAAACTTATTTTTGCGATTGGGAGAAACTGGTTTTTCTTGCTGGGAATTAATGTTTGCGATTTTCAGGAAGTCCCCTTCTCTTTGGAATTAAAACGTTGTCGTTTTTTGAGTACAAACAATCGAATACAGGTGAACAACATGCACTTAATCAATGGAGTACCTTCAAACGATCCTTCTCAGATTTTAACTGTCAAATACTTGTACTCTTAGTGTACCAACTCAGGAGCTTCTGACCAACTGGAATTTCATCGTTTTATTTCTGAATGTTTTGGTTCTAATTTTTGTTTTGTTTCTGAACAAAAGAGACGGTTTTAATGGGCACCAGCATGATTTTACATTACACGAGGAAGGCGATGTTTTTATATAATTTCGACTGTGGAGTAATTTTTTGCGGAGAAAACTTTTGTTGGAGACTTTTTTCGCTGGACCTTAAATCGCAAACATTAGAACCCGCAAAAATTTAGTGCCACACGTATTCTTTTGAACTTTTTCTTTCCATTTATAGATATAAGATGTTTTTTTTTCAAGTATAAAACTTTGGTACTCTCAAACAATTATTTTGCTACATAAACCTCTTTTTCAAAAGGCGAGGATGGTCATGCGATTTCCCGCTAAGAAAAACGCTTGTCGCCCACGCGATTTCCCGCCAAGAAAAGATGGCATTATCCTTCCCCGTTCGGGTTGCCTCGGGACTCCCCTCCCCTTCCCCCAGAGTCTGTATGGGCGGACGGACGGACGGACATACGCTGAGATCAGAACCAAAATTTGTCGGATCGATAGGTTACCAAATTTCCTTACCCAAGGTGCTCCGCTCTGCGGCCTTCGGCCGCAAAGGAGCTCCAGTAAAAATGCATTCAATAAAAATGCAAATGCATACGTTTTTGAGTGGTAATCCTCTCAAATGAAAAATAGCTTTTAACAGATGGAACAAAAACGTACTGTTCTGCTCAAAACTTCCAGTACGGAGGATGCCGATTAGAAGTTTTGAACAAGGAACTACCGTGAGACAAATCCAAAAAGTGTTACTTACCTGCAGTTTCAAATGATCTTTCATTTTTTTCTGATTATATGGTTTGTCATCGCCTCGCTAAGACCTTGGCCTTGTCTTGCACACCTCGTCGCATATCTAAGTATGACAAATCAGTGGTGGACGATAAAGAACCCACACGACTGTCCAAAAATAGTAGGGTATGTTTGGTATGTTTGGTCGCCAATGTTGTTGCTCGGGCTGTTTAAATTCATTCAGTTGGTACCTCTACATACTGACGTCTGAAATCACCTCGGAGTTATCACCTCTCAGTGGCAAAGAGCACTTGAATAGATGTATGCATATAAAAAATACGCTACACAAATTGCATCACCTTGACCGTTTCTATAATTATAATTGCTGCCCCGCCGTTGTGATCCTCTTTTTAGGTTATGCCATATATATTTTGCGATTTTCACTGTTTTTCATCTTATTGTTCTTTATGAAGGGTGTAATCACCACACGAAAAAATCTTGACCGTGAGGCGCCTGGGTTGGCTGTTAATGATGACGAAAAAGGAATGTATACACTAACAATAGAGGCCGCTGACCATGGTTCACCTGTTCAGCAGACTACTGCGACGGTAAATGAAATATCCAACAGTGTGTTGTTAACTCTATTGCTACATATCAATGTCGATAAGGTCAAGCGAAACCACATGGACAAAACAAGCGAAACCACAGGTCAAGCGAACCACATGGATTTATGTTTTCCTGTCTTCCACTTCTAACGAACAAATATTCTTGGACCGCTTATTGCAAACTAATGCCCTTTTTCTTTAGGTCTAAAATCACTCCGCTGCCGCTCATTGTTTTAAACGTGACAAAAATGCTACTTGTTTATTTTAATACTTCGATCCCGCCTTTAGGTTCGTGTTTTTATCACGGATATAAATGACAACGCACCGTATTTCCCGCCCAGTGGATACAGCGTTAAAATATCTGAAGGCGCAAAAGCAAACAGTGAGGTGATCGCCGCGGTGGCTGAGGATCCGGATGCAGGAAGCAACAGCCAACTGATTTACGAGTTGATAACCGGGAACACTGGAGGCAAGTGCACGTGCTTAATATAATAGCAATCAGTTTTATTTATTGTCTTTGTTTTGTTTTTTTGGCAGTAAGGTCTCTTCAGGAAATCAAAAGAGGAAACAGGAATTTTGACAAATTTGCAATTTTGTCCAGAAAACGGCAAAGTCATGCCAGTTTTTAAGCAGTGTGACCTCATTAAAAGCAAACCAACTGCTTTTGGCTTATGTGATGTTTTTGTTTTTGTTCCCTTTTTTTGTCCTAGCCTAGTTACTGCGTTCTTTTCCACTAAATATTGATTGTTTTTTTTGAGTAGCCCCGCAGCTCTTAACATCCTCTAATTTCATTGGACCTTGGTATCACGCAGCTCTATTGTTTTCGGGGCTAGGGTCCATTGTTTTGTTGTTTGGTGTATTGTTTTCTCAGCAAATCAGAGAAGATCTTGTAAGAGCTGCGACATCGCCCTTTTTTTTCATTACGGGTTTTCGCTCTGTTCAAAGTTGAGTTCGTGATCACTTTACCTCAACGTTAATATACCGTTGCTAAACATTCTTACTTTTGCTCTTGTAATAGATGACTTTACACTCGATCCAAACACAGCGATGATCCGAACTCGCAAGAATCTTGAACGTCAAAAAACCTTCTCTTACACTCTTACTATTGGTGTGTCAGATCAGGGAAACCCTTCAAGACTAAGCATGGTAAATATAAATTCAAAATTAAACAACATTTGAATTTAATGTTAAGAATTATGAACGTAATCTGGTGTATTTTCGTTACCGTCTTTTTTTATCAGTGTCAAAATACTTCCAATCACTTAAGGTAATATAAGTATTGTAAGGAAATTTTTAAAGAGTAATGGACATTCAACTCGACATTTACCTTGTCTCGAGCCGAAACGCTTCGTATAGAACGTATGTGTTAAAGAATCTGGAAACTATTTTGTTACCGCAATTCAGTTGTACTTCTCTTGCATTACTCTTTCTGACTTTGTTTTGAGGAACTTCGTAACTGTAACAGTTCAAACGAAAACGTCATTTCCTAGTCGCGTTAGGCCTCTTTGGAAATCGATGCCTTGTTTAAAACTGTATGAAAATTGCTTTTATGAGCATGTGAAACAACAATCATTTTTAATTATTACGCTGTACACCAGTTTAATCACTTTTGTAAAGAAAAAGAAATATTTAGACGTCCGATAATTTTTCCGAAAATCATTTTTTCTCGCAAAATAAATTACGTTAATATTAGCAAAGGGAGGGTGTACAGTGGCCTTTTAGTTAAAAATCTAAAACATTTTTCTTGCTGTTTCAGACTAAAGTTTTCATAGAGGTTGGTGACATAAACGACAACGATCCAATATTTGATCCAATGAACTACACCGTGTCTGTGTACGAAAACTCACCTGTGGGGACCCCCTTGGTCAATGTTACAGCAACAGATGCCGACACCGGTCAGAATGCCAGGATCACATACAGTGTCACGGGAGGGGACCTACACTCTGTATTTACCGTGGACACACAGGTACATGTATACGAAGGTGACAATGCACAAAAAGATCAATTGTAATAATCAATTCTCTGCGTTGCATGGTTCACATATTGTGGCTGAATAACTTAAACATTTATTTTGGATAGTTGCTCCAATGTAGTTCAAAGCCTATTGCAGTTTATGCACGGTCAAGGCTAAAACGGTGACAGAAATATAAAACAAAGACATTTCAGTCTATCAGTCTGTTAGTCAGTCGGTCGGTCGGTCGGTCGGTCGGTCGGTCGGTCGGTCGGTCGGTCGGTCGGTCGGTCGGTCGGTCGGTCAGTCAGTCAGTCAGTCAGTCAGCCAGTCAGTAAGTCAGTCAGTCAGTCAGTCCGTCAGTCAGTCAATCAGTCAATCAGTCAATCGGTTGGTCGGTCGGTCGGTCAGTCAGTCAGTCAGCCAGACGGTCAGTCAGTCAGTCAGTCAGTCGGTTGGTCAGTCAGTCGGTCAGTCAGTCAGTCAGTCGGTCAGTCAGTCAGTCAGTCAGTCAATAATTACCGTAATTTACTTTCTTTTATTTCTCTGAATCATAGCTTACTTCACTTGTATGAATTCATCTGGAGCCATGTAAACACCACCAGTTACATTTCTTCTTTGTATTTACAGGATACGTATGGCACTGTTCAGATAAAAGGCAATGTTGATCGAGAGCAAAAGAGTAACTACACCTTGACAGTGACTGCAGCTGATGGTGGAGTCCCACTGAGTAGAAAAGTAATGAAAAACATATTTAATCTTTTTTAAAAAAATATATTTGCCCTTTTTCGCTTTGCGTTTTTTGAATACAGAGAATGCTATCCTTGATCTCTTAAACTTCATCTCTTTCAGTGACTTTTTTTGGTCTTCATTTTCCCATTTTCCTGTTTTGCCAATTTTCACCACTCATACCTAATGACCAGTTGCGATAACGACATTTCAAACAAAAAGGCTAGTTAATTTTACGTTGCTGTCTCTTTTTTGCTTTAAAACAAAAGCCCAGTGCAGTGTCCCATTTAAAAATGAAGGCCTACAGTCTGTTATGTAAAAGAGGGGTGGGGGGGGGGCTCTATGTTCCCTTTGAAGACAGAAGAAAAGGCATATCGGGATTGCCCCTTTATTTTTTGCTAAACCCGTTTAACATTTTCACTGACGGAGTGCAAGCCGCCATTCATGAAGCATAGTTTTACCTTTCGAGCTGTTAAAAGTGTATTAAACACAGGAGGGTGACCATTCAAGTAAAAAGCTTCCGAGCATTACCTTGATGTAGTACTGATTGTTTCTCGGTATTTCAGAATGTAATATTACAATTAGTATGTCCGTGAAATGATACATTTAAAATCGATTCTTTTTCAGGCCGTTGCCACAGTAGTTGTCACAGTTCTTGATCAGAATGATAACCGACCTAAATTCACGCAAGCTTTGTACACCGGGAGTATCATGGAAAACTCGGGACCTGGCACGACAGTCATTATGGTGAGCATGGAAGTAGAGTAGAGGTTTGTTAAGACGCATTGAGGTCAGACCGCACACATTGATTGTGATATGGCAAAAGTATATTAGCGTACATGTGTTGATATGACTCTCTTAAAATACTTCACAGAAATAACTAACGTTTTTGAAAACAAACGGGCTTTTCAGTGTCATGTTAAAATCAGATATAGAAGTCCTAGAATCCCAACTAGTAGCAGACTGGCTAGTTAGTAATTTGCAGGGGGCAGAAGAATTGAATTTTGGACAAATACAGTTAGAGGTAGGGTGGAGGGTTTAAACCTTGGCCATGCTCCGGGTTGCAAGTACAGCGCCCTAACCCACTAGTCCAAGCGAGATACATTCAGGTTATTTACTTTTCCATGAAACGTTTTAAATACGTATTAGCAGGCATGGTAACTTGGAAATAGAAATGCAAAGAGAGAGGTCCCCGTCTTTTCTCTTGGACGCTACCCGCCCTGACTCGTACTAGTGCCTATTGAGCTTGCGCTTGTGTTCATTATCCCGCTTGTCATTTATTATTTGTTTCGCAGAACCAAGAAATCGAAGCAACCGACCCTGACTTAGGTCTGTTTGGCAACATTGAATTTCATTTAAATGGCTCTGAGCGGCACCAGTTTGCTATCGACAAAATAACAGGAGTGATTTCCACTAGGAAATTCCCACCACCTACACTAGATCATGAGAGGATTGGAAACTACTCTTTCTACGTCGTGGCCGTTGATGAAAAAGGGTCTGGACATGCCTCCTTTGCGCAAGTCAAGATACAAGTCATAGACGCTAACGATAACATTCCTCGATTTGAACCTTCAACGAAGAATGTTACGATCAGGGAGGATTCTTCAATTGGGTTCGCAGTTACCAGAGTTTCTGCAGTTGATCCAGATTTTAACCTAAATGGCAAAGTTTCTTACTCGATGTTGTCTGGCGCCGATGGAAAATTTGAGATCGGGAGGAACAATGGTGTTATCCGGGTAGCCGGGAACTTGGATCGAGAAATAAAAGGGCATTATGCTTTGAACGTGTCGGCGTTAGATGGTAGTTATTACCCGCTCGAAGGGTTTGGGATGGTATATGTTACCCTGTCAGACATCAACGATAATGCACCAGCTTTCGAGTTGTTAGTATACAAAGTAACAATTCCAGAAAATTCTCCAGTTGGTAGTTATTTGGTTAACCTAACCGCTAAAGACCCGGATCTTGGGACAAGCGCTGATATCTCGTATTCCACGAATCACCCCAAGTTCACAATCGACTCTAAAACTGGCAGCGTGACAACAAAGGGGGATCTGGACCGAGAAAAGAAAGACACGTTTTCTTTCATAGTACGTGTTCAAGACGGAGGTGGTCTGGAGTCGAGCGTTCCAGTAAACGTGGTAATTTCAGACACAAACGATAATTCGCCGTATTTTCTGAGCGCAAAGTATCAAACAGATGTTATTGACAAGACACCAGTGGGCGCTATTGTGTTGACAATTGTGGCAGAAGATGATGATATCAATGAAAACTCGCGAATCACTTACTCCATCGCGGACGCCAAGGATGACTTGTTTAGTATCGAACCAAACGCAGGCTTCATAAAGTAAGTGTTCCACCTGCTTGTAAAGCGCATTTGATTACATTCGTATAGAAAATGCGCTATATAAGTTCTAAATTATTATTATAAATTATTAAATTATTATGGATAGTTAATGCTTCAAGGACGCCTAAAACATCTCAGATCGAAGGGGGTGGGTGGATGGGTGGCGGGGGAGGGGGTATCTACTTTCTTATTGTGTTATAGTTACACGTGGCGTTGAAGCGTGTGGTGTTGGAGACTTCTTATAATCTGCAATAGCTTGCGGGTTTTGACTTTTTGTGTGAAGTGGGTACGTTTTGTCTGCTGATCTTAAATAAGATAGAAAGTTTGATATATTTGGGTCTCAAACAAGATTAAGAATCTGAACCCACCCAAAATTTCCTGAGGTATCCCAGGAGAAACAATACGCGTGTTACTGGAAGTGGGTGAGATGGGGAGCTTCCGACCCCGTTGGTCGTGTTTCTTCCTCAAGACCTTTTCTCCGCTGGAAAATATGTTTAACTTTGCCTTTTCTTCGCACTCTAGAATTGAAGCTCCTCGGACAATCAGTTATCCAAGTACATATTGAACAATATATGTGTAGATGCAGTGTTGTTTTTGTCTTTCTTTTCCGTCAGGGTCCACAAACCAATCAATCGAATCGATCTTCTACAACGCGGTGTAATCAATGCCAACGGCTCATACATCTTCAGAGTTGTTGCACGTGATCACGGGATCATCCCACTTTCGTCTAACATAACTGTGGACATAAATATTGTCGATGCAGGCGATGACAGCCCTGTATTTAATAGGTAAGAAATATTGCCAGGTGATGTACAGACTAAAAATCTTTGATAAGCTTTGTGGTCAATTTACAGTCTGATCCACTGACTCACGCTTCGATTGGTGGCTGTAAAAGCAAACAAAGAAAAGAAAAGAAAAACAAACAAACAAACAAAAAAGACAAAAAACGTGGCAAAACAAAACAAAAAAGAGAAAACCAAACAAACAAACAAATAGGCATCATCTACTCATTTTGTCTTCAACTTAAGTTAAGTGACAACTGCCCAATGCTAAACTAACGAACCCCAACCAACAAACCAACCAACCTACCAACCAACCCACCCACCAACCAACCCACCCAAAAACCCACCCACCCACCCACCCACCAATCAACCAACCAACCAACCAACCAACCAACCAAACAACCAACCATCCAACCAACCAACTAACTGGTTACTGAGTTGGCAAGTTAAATAACTTAGTAACGTACTGAATTACTGACTTACAGAGACTTAGATGTAAAGTTGCAATAACTAGTAATTACCTAGCTCACTAAGTTAATCAATATCTAGCTTACTAATTAAGCAAACGTTTTAAGTGATAACTAATCAAGGTAACTTACTGATTTATCAATAAAGACTAACTGACTGGATTACTTTTGCTATTCCCTTAGGTCTTCCTATGAAGTCAACGTGACGGAAAACAAATCTCCAGGCACTCCAGTTTTACAAGTAATGGTTTCAAGACAGAGGCCTGGAGCTAGCCTGAAATTCACTATTGTTCCGTCCCAAAATGAGTTTCATATCAACCATAGCACGGTTAGTTAATGGACAAGGCCCGGACACAAAATTTGCACGCTAGAAAATTTGTCAGCTATTCCTGATAGAAGTTCATAATTTTACTTCCGTATTTTTGCGCTTAACGATGAACACACTCTGAAAATAACAATTTGCGGGCAAGGTGAGAGCAATGTAACTTAACGTTGCACCATTTGTCTGCTAATATTAATAAGTTTTAAGGTTCAATTCAGGTCCCCTAAATCTCCTGCCGGTTTGAGGCAGGTCTGTCTTCGGTACGACGTTGGTGTGATTTTCAATGACAAACCCGTTAAACGGTTAAACCAAACTTTACCATGTATTACCAACGGAAAACGTGCCTGACGAACAATTGCAAGAAGTGGAGCATATGAATCGCAGTCGTTCTAAAATCATATAATGAGGCAGCATGTTTTGTCATCACACCATAACTGCACAAATTACATAATTATCAAGACAGAAATGATAATAGAGTTGACGTTGAATAGAATGTATATAAATACTTATTTTTGTATTTGAGGGGGAAATGCTTAAATCAGCTATCGTTCACGTTTCGTCACAACTATATAATTTGTCAACATGTCGTACGCAATCAATACTCAATTCGCAAATGATCGCACAATCATTGTGTTTTATGAGACTACGAATGGAAAATGACGCATTTGTTCAACCAGTATAAAAGCTTTCCAAATTCGCAGGTGTTAAAAGAACTGAAAAAATTATGAAATATGGCTGAATACATCTGCTGGTTAAAGTGCCACTGGGATCAAAATTTTGGTATTCCATTTTTTTACATTTTCGAAAATAGTTTATGGTTCTTAGTCACCATGCCAAATTTCAACTCATTACGACGACTGGAAGTCGCTTTTTTCGGACGGTTTTTGTCGAGATTTTACGGCCGCCATTACTGGCCCTTGTTCCGGAAGCTGGCTTGCGAATGAGCGGAAGTGACGTCAGAGGCTCACCTCAAACCAAGTACCTGGTAACTTGCCGCGGGAAATTTAACTGTCCTCGAGGGAAGATTTCTTGCTAACTGTTCGTTGCTTCGATGCTGTAGCAGTCATGACGGGCAGTACTTGTGTTGTTCAATGCTGCAACAACAAATCCGACCACCGAGCTGGTATTTCCCTTCATCGAAGCCCTGCGAGTGGACCCGTTAGGGAAAAATGGATAAGGTTTGTACGCACACACAGTGCAAATTTTAACCCGAGTGGTATTTTTGTCGTCTGTTCGAATCACTTCACAGACGAGTGTTTCCAGAGGGCTCTCCATATCGAAGGATTCAAGAGAACAATTATTCCATTGTCGGTTCCAACAATATGGAAAAAAGAACCAGAGAAAACATTCTCTGCGCGAAAAAGACGACAGGTAGGAGACCTTATCAAGCTAGGGTTTTTCGTCATTTTGGCGGGGTTGCGCGAATTATGGCTTAAAGTAAGCTTACTGTATTGAACAGGAAAACGAGAAATCCGAGTACAAAGCCTGCAGCTGTACAAATGCATTGAAAATTAAGCAATTTATTTGATTAGTGAAATAGTTTGCGCTATGTATCAAGTTAGTAAGTAATTCCAGAACTACAATAAGCGTCTGTATAAGCATATTGCGGGCATGTTTTGAACTCCCGCCAATATGGCGAGAAAGAAAACTTTGAACAGTTTGTTTACAAGCTTATATAAAGTTGAAATCTGAGTTCAGTCTTAACTTCTAGAAAAACAGTATTAATGGTCTTTGAACCTTTTTTGGTCGCTGCTAAGTGTCGTGGCCAACTTTAACTCCTACGGCGTGTTTTTGGTTTAGATGATGAAAGACATTCTAAATATCCCCAGCTGTACTCCCTCCCAGAAGGAAGATCAACCGGACGCAGCTACCCAAAAGTCACCGGAGCAAGAAGTAAGCTTAAGTAAAAGGCTTTTTTTAGCAATATAACACGATTTGGAGGATAACTTCAGCTTGTCTACGAATTAAGATTCTAATTTATGGCAGATAACTCGATTCCAAACTCGGATCTCCAACACAAGCTCGGTGTAGCTTTATTTTATAGTTCCATTTCTAATAATGTCCTCTCTTTAGAGCGAGTTTGATTAAAATGTACATGTGCTCTGGATTTTTCAATATATCATTAATCCACCGTTATCTAATTTGTAACTGATAGCCAGAAGTTCATTCGTCTCCTGCATCTGCGATGTCCATAGATGTTGACGACAATATGACAGGCACTCCTGACATGGTAATAGTTGAAAGCTCTTATTGTCATTCCTCAGGCAAACTTATTTCGTTTATATTTTCATTTTATCATTTATGACACTTATCAACCTTATTTCATCACTAAAAATTTATTTGGTGTTAATTTTGGTTCACTTATAGAGTGGTTTTCTCCAGTCCACCCAACCAACAGTGCCTATTACAGCTAACACCCCGTCAGACACAAACCATGATTCACCATTAGTCGAGGGAAATGCGTACACAATACCAGAGGTAAGAAATCCACTGACTTGCTGACTAATAACCTAAACTGACATTATACGTATAAGTACATGCTTATATGTGACCCTACATATATTTATTTTTGTTTTTGTTTTTTTTTTTTTTGGGGGGGGGGGGATCAGGCCACTTAGAAACGGTTTTATTGGAAGCCGGTTTTCATGGGCTTTCAAGCCCTCTGGAAGCCACAGGGAAAAACCCTTTCTCGATCCTTTGTTTACACGCCAAAGTGAATGATCGTTCTGTATATTGTTTCACTTGTATGTGATCCTTTTTGTATTCTAACTTACAGATTGCCGCAGAAATTTCTCAGGCAGATGGCTGTGCTGACTGTGAAAAATTAAAAAAGGAAAAGAAGAAACTTCAGCGGCAAGTGCGGACGTTGAAATGTAAAGTCGATGACTTGAACCAGAAGCTTACACTCAACCAGTCAGAGTGGGCAAAGACATTTCACAAACTAAATCAGTCACCAGTAAAATCAAAGCAACCAGCTGGTGAGACTATGTCATAAATGTGCCCATTTCATCTTCATTACCTTACCATAATTTACACTTAGATGTACTAGCTTTACTGAAGCAGTGGTGTCCAATTTTTATTTGTCTGTGAAATTACATAACAAATGTTGAACGATAAGAAATAGAAACTTGCCGAAACAACAGGTAATATTATGTAGTGTTGATTTCAAGGTTATTTCAATTTGTTCAAGATATGGAACTTCAAGCTGCTGATGACTCAGAGAAGGAGTTCAGTGAACCAGAAGTATCATTTGACCATGGCAATGAGGAATACCAGGAATGCAATGAAGAGTGCAGTGAAAAGATGGTTGATGAAGATCCGCCTTGGACACCAGAAGAAATTGAAAACACCTATATGACAGCAGCAGATGACGATGACAGCGAAAAAAGTGAAAAACCAAGGTAATTCTATGACTGTTGGCTAGTTAAAAATTTTAGCCTGCCATCAATTGCCCACCAAATTGAAATTTTGTCCTGACAGGGTTAGAAAACATACGGTCACATAAGTCTGACAGTAGCCTGTGAGCAAGCTAGTCTGACAGGGGGTAGGAGCGGGACCCTGTACGGAGTTACCCCGGATAGAACATTGTGTAGTGAGTTCACCCTTAGGGGACAGATTTTCAAACCTTCAAAGTCAGTTGGGATAACAACACTTGTAGAGTTGTCGCTAGGAAACAATATGTATGGTACATTTCAAATAAGAAGGTTGTAGAGAATCGTGCTCCAGAAATGATATCCTGCTATTTTATTGTCACTCATTCACAGGTTAACTTGCGAGGGGAGGAATTATCAAGAGGAGCCCAAAGGGATTGTATTCCTATCCAAACTCCTGCTGCTCTTTCAATATTGCCATTCATGTTTTGCAAGTAGTCCTCACCTCAGTGTAACCCAAGCAGGCACCATGCTGTCGATTGTTTCAGAGTGCAGCAGTTGCGGCAGTACTCACACCTGGAACAGCCAACCCTTTCTCATGGGAAAGTTTCCAGCAGGAAACATTCTCTTGAGCTTTGCTATTATTTGTGCTGGTGCATCAGTGGGTAAAGTACTCCTAGTTTTTAAGCACATGGGACTACTCTGCTACAATGAAGCTACCTACTACTACCATCAGAGACATCTTCTGGTTCCAACCATTGTGAAGTTTTGGCGGTCCTATCAGGCCAAGATCCTGCAGTCACTGAATGGAAAGGAGGTTGTGCTTGCTGGTGATGGGCGCCACGATAGCATGCGCCACTCGGCAAAATATGGTACTTATACCATATTTTGCTGCACTGTTGGTCTGATAATTCATATTGTTCTTGCCCAGGTACAGTTGTTAACTAAGAGGGTGACATACAATGTAGGTTCAGTAATTAAACTCTGAAGTGCTCAGTACTTAGATTTCTTTGATATTCAATACCAACTGTTTGCTACTATTAAACTTCAGATGTTGTCTCTAGTAATATTTCAAAATTGTCCACAATATCACGAGTCACATGGTGGATCAATTTCCATGTACCACGCCAACCTGTGAGATTACTATTAATAATGGCCATGGTGGAATTTTACAATATAAATGCCTTACAGGGTGTAAAGTGGGATGCACTTGAGAAACAGCAACAGCAACAACAACAATAACAATAATAATAATGATAATAATAATAATAATAATAATAATAAAAGATATCTTTTAGATTTTAACGTGACAATTTTTAAAATGAATTATTTTAAGTTTCTTGGCTTGTATTTATTTGAGGCACTTTAGTATTTAAGAGACTTTGAACATTTTAGCGGCATTTGTGCTTTTTATTCATTTTAGTAGAAGTTAGGTTTTTTTTTTCCTCGAAAATTAGCTGCATAGGCTACGTTCGCGCTCTGTGCATGCTATTTAGGGTGGTAGCATAAATACGTCCTGCACTGTTATAATAATAATAATAAAAAAATGGAAATGTGTTTTCTTATTTTCCAGGCCAATGAAGCAGGCAGCAGCAGCAACATGGAGTTTTGGGCACATCAGAAAGCTTTTGCATTCTTGCTTGGGACTGGGATGATAATAAAGTCATTCATTTCAGATCGTCACATGGCCATAGCAAAGTGGATGAGAGAGGAATGTCCCAAAAAGTGCAAGGAGCTGGGAAAGCCAGTCATTGACCATTTCTTTGACCTATGGCATATTGGAAAAAGTATAGACTACTTTATAGTTACAAAATAATAAATAAACCAATATATACATGAAGTTGTTTGGAAAAATGCAAGCACTTACTTTCAAGAAATTGATTTTTTATATTTTAGGGACCATTCATTTTTCGAGGTGAAGTGGGCCGAGGGAATTTTAGGGGATGAGACAAGTGAAAGAAATTGGCTTCAAATCCAAGAGAAGAATTATTGAGTGTGACTATAAAGTAGGTTACTGGTAGCAGGGGAATAAAAGTAAGTCTGACTGAATAGAATTCCACCAGGTCCCCCCTCCTCCCTTATTAAAAAAATTACTGGTCCCTATAGCACGATATATATGTATTACCAGCATTGTTGTAAATTATTATTGTTGTTAAGGTAATATGCATACCTTTTTTAAAATCATTAGAAACCATTTTCTTTACTAACAAATGTATTCCAAAATGGTTGATGAATGAAACTCTGTTCTAACAATATTTTTCGTAATAATTATGCATTTTTCTTTTCATGACAGAGCTGCAGAAGGTTTTGACAAAACTAAGTAAAGAGAAGGGGTGTGAGATCATTGGAAGGTGGAAGCAGGCTTGTGTGAGGCATTTTTATTGGTCTGTCACCTCAACTTCACCTAAGCTTGGAGATGTGGTACTGGCTAAATTCAAAGCATTCCTGTATCACATCATAAACCAACACAAGGATTTGCCAAACCAGCTCTTTAACAAGTGTGCTCATGGACTTGTCACAACTCAACGTGTTTGGTTGACAAAAGGTATTTGTCAATTTAACATCTGGTCAACTCATATCTTAAATTGAATGTTATTTTGACATGACATCTGAATATGTCACAAGCAATTAACAAAAATGTGAAGTTCTGTAGAAATCTGATTTAAACTTGAATTTATAAAAATCATGAAATTATAAAAATTATGAATATTTAAATCAAAAATCTCTATCAAATATTTCTTTCCATTTGTATTATAAAACTTCACATTTTTGCTAAATTCATATGGCAACCCTACTAGTATTTATGGACCATGTTTTTCATCTAATCCAGTATCAAAAATGTTAGATTCATTCAAAAAAGGGATATTACAGCATCAATGTGAGGCCATTGCTTATCATTTGAAAACCTTGTTTTGTCAGGGTCCACTGCATATGAAAAACTGTGTGAAGCCCTTACGCAAAGTTCATTGCTAAAAGGTATCAAGCAAGCATCGCCTGTGGCACAGACCAGTTGCTTGGAAGGATACCACTCCGTCGTAAATCAGTTTGCCCCAAAGATGTTGGCATACTCCTACTTAGGCATGTTGTGTCGGTAAGTGACAGCCAGTGTTTCACAGATTTAAGTCACAGTACAGTGGTATTCTTCCAATACACAAAAGAGTATTTTAAATTTTAAAATGATCCTTGCTTAACTAGTAATAACTTTCTGAAGGCTGTATGTTACATGTAACACGAGTTACACAATAACTAGGAAAGGTTATTGTACTGTGTGCACTTACATTTTCCCTGCATTTATAATGAATTTTCAAACAATTTCTTTCCAGGACTATCCTCTCAGCAATACACTTCAACTACAATCTTAAGAGGGAAACAAAGGTTGATGAGCATGGCAATGCCAAGCTAAGGGTGACTTATCCCAAATTCAAGGATGGTGAAGCCACAGTCAGAGAAGTGAAAGTGGCCCAGAATTATGGTAAGTGAATAACGTTATCAACCTGACTGTCCTGACATGAAAATGCCATGGTAACTAGGATTATTATTATGTTGGGAGGTTTTTTAAATTGATTTGCATTTTTTTCTATCAGAGTATGTTGCTGAACTGTACAAAGAAATGATCACAACTCCAAGGGATGTGTTAAACAACATCAGAGATGAGCTGGTTGAGGAGAACCCGGAACCTCTGCACACACTGTTGAAAGAGAAAGAAGACAAAGAGACCGCAAAGGACAAATATAAACAAAGAAAAGCAAAGGAAACCGTTTTATGTCCTCCAACCTGTTCTGGTATTTGCCTTGCGACTGAATAAAGAAAAACTATAATACTATAATACTATAATATAACACTGACTAATGACCACAGGAGGCTTAATTACTAGCTAACTACGTGTATGACTGGGGATGGGCTATTATTTTACATCTTTTTTTGGTCAAAAAATGTTTTAGCTTTAACTCAACTTAGCTAGCAGGGGAATGCAACCCAATACCATTCAGGCTAAAGAGGGTTACCAAAAAAATACCCTTCACAACCCTTCACAAAGAGTAACCCTCACTACAACTTGCCATTTTCATAAGCAAAAATAAATGAAGTCATGATCATTCACCACTAACTTTCTTTTTAACAGATGCTGAGCTTGAGGCAACGATGCAACAAAGACAGACCACAGTTCTTGGCAGAAAAAAGAGGTCACCCAGGTGTAGGAAGTGTGGCAATCCTACACGGGGCCACAAAAAAGGCCAATGCAGCATACCAGACATAACTACTCAATGATTAATAACATCAATGAGTAATCAATGAGTAACCAGATGAGTAAAGTAAACACAAAAATTTTTCCTGGGCACTGATTACTCATTGATGGAATCATTTCAAATTGAGTACCCATTAATTACTCGATGATTACCCATTTACTATAAAGTTTTAATGTTCTGCCTTCTTGTATGAAAAGATTTTTTTTTTTTTTTAAGTAAAGAGTGATCAAATGGGGTAGACAGGCCTAAACACTTGACCTTGCAAGAACCGCCAAAGTCTGGTTCAACAATAAACAGCAATGCAGGCAGAATACTGAAGGGGCAACAACATCAACAGCAGCATCAGCAGCAGACAGTGATAGTGTAATCCTGTTGACAGTGATAGAGCTGAGTTAATAAAGCCATGCACAAAGTTAAAATCAAAATAACTGTTATCATTTTTATACCAGGGGCTGTCCTTAGTCAGGCCTCTCTCCCTTGACCAATCCGGCTCAGTTGTACTGGTGACTGAAGTCCCAGCCGGAGTAGCTCTTGGGTTAGAGACACTCAAGCTCCACCACCACGACAAGGTGACATGCCCAGGGTGGAGAAAATGAATATATTTTAAATTACATTTCAGTCTCTCTGATAAGTTACAAGACACAATGACTGACTGACTAACTGACTGACTGACTGACTGACTTGTTACGGTCATATAGCATTACAAAGATATCGCGTTACCTAGATATGAATAGTCCATTGTGCTCCTCAGGAACCCTCACCTCACCAGATCAACCATCTAGAAAGGGGGTGCTAGCAGGATACAGTCTAAGATACATTAATCATCCTCCTCATAGCCCTTATATCCATCGACCTCTGTAGGAAAAGTCTTTCGTATACTATTATAAACACAACAGGGAAGAGGGAGCCTGTTGGATGCCCCAACATATTCCCAGACCAGTCTAACGAACTGTCTGTATGAAACAGACCTGAGGAATCTGTAAAAAAAGAGAATCTGAGAGTCATAAACAGGGACCTAAATTAAGAATTTAGTTAATGTCTTTCAATAACATGCACATGTACCATTTTTTTTTTGGTTGAGACTGTCAAGAGCTGCAAACAGACAACTCTACATAGCATACATGTTGACTTACTTTTGTAATAATTTTAAATGTGTATGGCTAAAAAATACGACAAAAGCAATTCTAAAGTATGCAGTTTTGTCTTTTGCAGCCCCTGACCATTATAAAGATGGGTACATGTAACTCCCTTTCACGCAAAAAAAAAAAAAAAACATGAACATAGTAATTCCCTGTAAAAAAATTCCCTGAAAAAAAATTTACACTTGCCTTAACATGAAGTTCCAAATATAAGCCCTAGGGTTATATTCATTCAAAGGGTTTTCTTGGGGATGTATTTCCAGGGAGGGCTTATTACTACCAATGCGCCCCCAAAAAGCAACCAATCGCATTAAAGTCTTGGCTTCCTCTAGTGACCATTTGGAACACCTCAATTGTTCACATGACATTCCTTGAGGAATCAGGTCACTTCACATGGTCACATCAGCTATCCAAAAATGTAAATCACGCAAATTAACCTTTTTATCAAAATCGTTTCTGGGGTGCAAACAGGTTGGAGAATTCAGCAGCATTGGAGGGCTTTTTTAAATCTCCAAATGGATTGGGCATTTAAAATAATAAAAACAGCTTTAAACACAAAAACAACAGCTAACAGTTCATATTGGGAGGGTTTACTATCAGCATGACCTTTGCATCTGAGATTTGGGGCCTCCAAATTCTGAATTTTAATAACAATAATTCCAATTTTTATTATAATTATAATAATTCAACAGTATAACATCAATTAAAATTAAATTGGGCTATTGTATAAAATATGACCCTGCCCCCGGTGAAGAATAATGGAATTCTTTGTGGGATCAGAGTGAAAATGGTGGAAGGGTAAAAAAATCAACAGAATAATGAATTCTTTAGGGGTAAGGGTCAAAAACAGCTGCATTTTTTAGGGGTCCAGGGGTAGAACTCATATTATCCTTCAAATTCTTTAAGGCTGAACAGAGATTGCATGGAGTTCTTGAGTGGTAAGAGAGAAAATACCAGTCCTCAAAAGGGGGGGTGGATATTTAATGCAATGACCAATGCTCGGAAAAATAAAAAAATTCAATCACAGTAAGCCACAGGGGCTATTGAAACCAGGAAGCCAATTTGTTTTCCAATAATTGCTTTTTACTTCTTTTTCTCCTACTTATATCAAAATTTGACCTAAAACAAGCATGGGTCATGGAAGTCAAGGAAATCATAACCAAAGATAAAATGAATGACATTAAAACAAAGTCTCCAATCTAGCACCAATAACATCACTCACTCATGCTCGGCTGTGTCCCCTTGAGCTAACATGGTGGTGTACGACCTCTTCCTTTTGGTCTTTAGACCAATGCCTGCGGTGTGTAGTACCCAGCGATTCAAACAAACATCGGTAAAGCCGGAATGCATGGTAATGCAGTCTCCTTCTCTCTCCAACTCCTCCATCCTTTCCACGCACCTATTTACCTCTACACAGCACCTACATTCTTCGTGTTTCGCCACAAACTCCAGCGAACAGTTTGAACATTTGCACCTGAGAAACAAGCGAATCGCAAAACGGATTTACATCAATCCGTAAATTAACAAGAAAAAAGACAGAAGGGCGTAATGTATAGTGGAAATATAGCATTAACAAACCAGTGCTCGACGCTCTCTTCTCCTGCGAATCTGCTCCAAAGAATCTCTTCCTCTTCTTCTTCCTCTGCCACTTGCTCTGCGTAATGAGCCGCTTCTTGTTCTGTGGCGATTGGTTCTATACTTTCATCGTACGGCAAGAAATATTCTTCTGCCGAATGGAACGAACCCTCGGACGTTTCGGAACCTGAAGATTGTTCCAAATCGGAGGAATACTCTTCGGAGATTTCCCATTCGGAGGCAGACATGTTGAAGTCAAAACACAAGAAACAGCGACTGAGGTGAGCCTCTGACGTCACGAGCTATTAAAATTGCGCAATCACCCAGGAACATGTTTTCAGTAATGGCGGACACATTTTACGCGACTTTGGAGCTAAAAAATAGTGGGATGGAAGGTTTGTTGTTCAGTTTTTTGGGCAAATATAGACACAACACGATATTCTCCGACAGAATCTGGCCGAAATAAACCAACCAATTTTCGTCCCAGTGGCACTTTAAGGGTTTGGGTTAGTTCCTTCAAACACGTTCAAGATTATGTTTTTCACCGGCCAAGAGAAATACGCTAGCAATTATATACATCAATGACGTTTTAGGGCTTCGTCACCATCGAATTTTGTTGTGACTGAAATGAAAGAAGAATGAAAATAAAGTTATATATTTTATTATAGATAATTATAGTTTTTGACACTGTTATTTGTTATGTAGGGTGTGATCTCAACATTGGTGGCACTGGACAGAGAAGCACGAAATAACTATGTTTTTACAGTTCAGGCCACGGACAATGGACAAGTACCACTCAGCGGTTACACGGCGGTACGTGAAGTATTTGATATAAGCAGTACCATCGGTGCTATCATGCAAAGGAAAAAAGATTTCACCGCTTGTTGAGAGATGAATGAATGAATGAATGAATGAATGAATGAATGAATGAATGAATGAAAATGGAACTTAAACACTAAGGGCCGAATAAAGACAAAAATTACCCGATTAGAACTGACTGAAATTTGACGGTCTCACGAAGAAGTACGGTAGTACGCAAGAAAGTCACTTTGATCACGTTTGTGAGTCTTCTAAGCCAATTGCAGAGGTCCGCAGCTGAGGTGATGCTGCAAGATAAAACAAATTAAACTTGTGTGAATAAGATGCTTTTGAATTTGTGATTCATATAGAACTGTTTTTCCGCCCAGTCTATTGTTTTACTTTCAAACATTAGCTTAGCAACTTGGTCTTTTGATAAAAATAGACATATTATACAAAGCTTATGTTTCTAGGTCACAGTCCACGTGTCTGATGAAAACGACAACGCACCTCAGTTCCAGTTCTTTTCTCCTCATAAAATGACCGCGATGGAGAATGCACCACTTGGGACTGGAATTGGTCGAGTACAAGCGTCTGATAGAGATCTGGGGCAGAATGCAGTGTTTGAGTACGCCATTACGCACGCAAATATTGGTAAGAAAGTAAAACTACTCATCTGGCATACTTGCACGATACGTTGGTAGGAGATAAACTATAAACAAACAAACAAACAAACAAACAAATAAAGGTACACTTTTTCCCCGTGAATGTTCGTTACACTCAGCTTGCGTAGATATTTTCTTGACTTACTGAATGGATTCCATATAGCACTTGTAGGCGCAGTACCAAGGTGGTTATCGCGTTGAATTTTCTATATTGGACTGTCAGTCATAACTGAGCTCATATCCACATTGCCTTTTTGTACCTACCCAGTCGTATAAATAGATACCGCGAAAAAAGGGCTTACATAATCACAAGTGCGACTTCCAGAAAATGATTCTGTTGAGGAGTACCCAGTTTGCATTTGATATTCAACTCATAAGCAACCATTTTAAATGGAAATCTGTGCCTTTAAGGACTTTACAATAAGAAAACATCACCAACAGCAACGAAAACAAAACAGATAGGGGATTATTTAGTAATCATCCCCTATTTCAATTATTTTTTATTTTAATTTATTTTAGGCCCGGGACAGTCAATTGTCTCCATTCATACAGAGTGTGAAACTCCTCTGGGACTAGAAAATGGTGACGTCAAAGCCAGTGACACCAAAGCCACAACTACATACACAGTCCCGAACGAAGACTACTCACCAACACTGGGAAGGCTCAATAACAAAGTTTTCAACCAGTTTGGGATTTCCTACAAAGGTGATCAGAAATATCTTACCTCCACAACCTCCTGTATCGTAACAAAAACCCATGTATAAATACCCATTAAATTGAACTGACGAGTCGTGTTGCTAACATTGAGATGACATTCATTTAAAAGGCATTAAAAGATGACATTTTTCTTAAAATAGAAAGGTAGTCAAGGTATGCTTCATTTGCAACGTCTCCAATTTCCTTTGCTTGACACGTAAACAAAGAAAATAGGAGACGTCTGCACGCAGGCTATTTTGTGGACGAAAAAAACAAAAAACAAAAAACGTTCTATCGGTGGATGGAGCCTCACCGGCTTTCATTATATTGTCATGGAAGCACTGTTGTTGTGCGCCGTTTGATTTCGCGCCATATTGGCTTTTGCAGTTGTTAGGCTCGCATCATTTTGGGTTCACAACCACACCTCCAGCCTTGAGAGGAGGTATGGTAATGGTATGTGTGACAAAAAACCTTTATAATTTCCAGGTGCCTGGTGTGCAGGAGTAAACAGCAAACAGCAATATCTGCAGATTGACTTTCGCGGAATGAGAAAAGTTACAGAGATTGCCTCCCAGGGGAGGCCTGGGTCTGATGATTACGTTAGCAGCTACAAACTGTCATTCAGTTTAGAAGGAAGCTCATTTGAGTTCCATAGAATGGTAAGATGTACATGAGTATTGTCGTTTTTGTTTGTTTGTGGATTTACGAAATGTTAGCTTCCTTTATCGTTCGTCTCGCGATGTAGTGATTTTGATCACGACCTTTCAATTGTGTACTGCCTGTCTAAATGAGCATCAGACTCGAGTGGTTGCATTTTCGTACTATTTGTAACGCTGTCTTCCTGAAAGACTAGTTTTAAGTAATTGACTTTTTTAGCTGCTAATCTCGGAAGTCCTCCTTTGTCAACAACATTCTCATTCCTGGCGCTGACAATTCTTACAACTGAATTGATAATAAACACAATTTTCTGGTTTTGACTCGATATTACAAGATATAGGTTTATTTGCGCTCAGAAAAACTGCAGTTTTCCTTTTCCTTAGGTTTTCACGGGTAATAGGGATGGTGACAGCATCCAAACCAATCGCATCCTTCCTCCATTTCACGCGTGGTACGTGCGAGTTCACCCGCAGAAATGGCACGGAAAGATCTGCATGAGGCTTGAGTTGTACGGCTGCGAGTCAACTGGGCAGGACGAAGGTAAATATTCATCCATCCATCCATCCATCCATCCATCCAAATATGTTCCATATGCTCATGACGACATCCCAAAAAGAAAAGCAATCTCTTGGGCACGTGTTAATGCCTTTGCCGATACCATTTTTTTCAATGTCTTTATTATAAAGGCGCTCTTACACTGGGCAACCTTTTTTGCAACTTGGGTCGCAATTTTGTTGCGATACAAATTGCAAGAAAAACTGTCCAGTGTAACATATCCTGAAATGAACATGTCTCGCAACTTTTTTGGTCCTGCAATCTTGGGAGAAGTAGAAGTCGGTTCTACTTTTCGCAACGATCCTCGCAACGCTGCAACGAATTTTTCCAGCGTTGCGTAAAGGTGTTACATTAGGCAACGTTGCGTGCAACTTGTCTCGCAACGGCGCAACAATATTGCAGGACAACTTGCAAGAAAAATTGCCTAGTGTAACAGCGACTTAATTCTCTGAGGTTTTCGTGCTTTTCCATTTCAGTTACTCTTCCCTTTATCATCAACCCGCACACTGGTTATGTAAACGCGTCACTTAGCTTGGACCGTGAACATCAGGCCAAGTATATCCTTACTGTGGAGGTAACTACAAATCTTATCGAACTGTACTAGTAACTTTCTTTGGGAGTATTTCACTAATGCTTGGGCAAAATACGTGCGCCCAGCTTTTGTTTCTTTATATAACAAAAGCGTGATTGGAAGAAGGAGCATTGCGGCGAATGCCCCTGCCCCTCTGTCACTGGATTGAAAGCGTGTCCATGGTAGATCATTATAACTCGCCAAAAGTGTCAAGACAGCTGGAAAAAAGCGTCGGTTAAGTAGGTCGTTTACCTTTCACTCCCTTCGCAAGTAGCCCTGCCGAGTCTCTTAAGGCTCCATTTGCTTACTTAAGCAAATTGACTGGGGTGTTTAGCTTCTTTTGCCAAGGTAAAAATTTCCCATTTCTATAACTTAGCTTCCTTTAAGGCGGTTATTGCTTCTATTGATGGTGCAGATGTCTTACAATTCTGTGCACCCCCCAATTCCAGGCCAAAGATAAAGGTATCCCTCCAATGTCAAGTAACACAACTCTTGAAGTTCTCGTCATGGACACAAATGATAACCCACCAGTATTTACACAAAAATCCTACACTGCTTCGGTACCTGAGAACGCTTTTGGGGGATTTCAGGTAAGATATGTTACGTTGTGTTTTATTACCCTTTTACCCCCTTGAGGCCTTATGTGCCACTCGGCATAAAGAGAATGAGTGAGTGAGTGAGTGCGTGCGTGCGTGTGTTTTATTACCCTGCCGTCAGGACGGGGTCTAGTAATACCCCGTGGTCACTTGCCCCAGACCTGCAGTTTTTGTTCGGCCAAACTAATACTCGTCGCTTCTTTCGCTACACAGGCTAAAGCTTGTACCTTGAGTAACCATAATATATTCTACACCCCGAGGGGAGGGAGAACAACGGCGGGATCTAATGCCCCCGGGGCTTTTCTTGTTATTAAATAAACAACCCCTAGATAAAAGGAAACTGGCCCTCTGATTGGTTCCCTGCTAATACGTTATCAGCCCATACCCTACGAGTAGAGAAGCTGAGAGAGTTTGTTTTACGCACGCTAGTGACATTTCTCATGATTAAATTACTTTTATTTTCGTCGCACATCAACTCAGCCAACTAAAAATTAAAGCTGATGGAGGGTTACAGAAGAACCAGAGAATACTTTGTAGTATGATGGTGTGGGAGAGAAGACATCAAGAATATCTGTGGATGTCTTTGTTGATAAAGCTGTTTTATAATGTCAAATGTCCGCGGTTAAGTTAAAATCTGATCTTGTCATCTTGCAAAAAGGTAATAAGAGTCACTGCAGTGGACGCAGACGAAGGCAGTAACGCTGCTGTTACTTATCATATAGTACGGGGTGCAGAGGGCAAGTTTATTATTGAAGGTCAGATACAATTCATTATACACAGTATTTCTATTGCATTGTAACTGAGTGAAACCTTGTTACTCACGGGGAATGAGGCGGGGACCCCTTAAGAGCCTCCTACAGAAGACAGAAAGCAGACGTGTAAAAAAATTAATGCTCCTTTAAAGTTTTAAAGTTCTACGTTTTTTTCACCGTTACTAATATCGTTATATGAATGTTTGTCTTTATTTGCCACACAAAAAATGAATATAACCTCTACCTCTTGCCCTAATAATACTAATTGTCTGTCTTGAGATTTTGTTTGATAACATCTTTATTCTGTCCTTCTTTCAGGATCTTCAGGAATTGTTCGTCCATCCAGCCGACTCGATTACGAATCGCTTGTGGACAAATTTTACGTTTTAAACATTTCCGCTGCTGATGGCGGTAACCCACAGCTAACTTCGTACGCGGCTCTCAATATTTCCGTGACAGACTTTAATGATAACCCACCGAAATTTTCACAAAATTCTTACAAGTTGGGTGTGTATGAAAACGAAACAGTCGGCGTCTTTTTTGAGCAATTAACCGCTAGTGACGCAGACTCAGGAACCAATGCGAAGGTAAGCCGGAACTTAAAAGCAATTTTATGGCATTAATTCTTCTTAGGGTTTGTGTGTTAATACGTTACCTTGCACGTGAAGTCGACGTATTTCAGTTTGGAATTAAGTTTAGTGCTCAATGAGGGCGTCACGTTTTGATTGTCTATAGATATGGGAAAATCAATTTGCACATACTGTACACCCTGAAGTATTCGTCGGAAACTGTCTAGTGCTAAGTCTGTACATTAAGTGTTTTATTTAAGGTTAAAAATTCTTGAAGTAATGGAAGCACATTTTCACAAAATTCTCAGGGCTTAAAAGCAACTGTATAAAAACATATACACGGAATTTGTTTTATTTGACAAGCGTTGCTTGTCGGTTTTGACCTCAAAGTTACTATTACACACAGTTCATAATTCATGATTTCTTTTTCATACCTTGCCATACAGTATGTAAACTATGTAAAGTACAAACACTTCAGGCTGAATATTGGTTAATATTTTCGTATATAACTAGTATATATGAGTCTTCCTGCTATCTTTTCAATTCTTTAGATAACTTATTCACTGAAAGACGACACAAGGACATTTTTCGTATCTCCAGACACGGGGCAGTTGAAGCTCTTGCGGGAACTGGACCGAGAGACGAAGGACCGTTATCAACTCACCGTTAGAGCCACTGATAATGCTGCCCACAGGCTTTCATCTGAAGTGGAGGTAACGAATGATATATGTTTACTACTATTTTTTAAGGCATTGGATGTAAAACAACAACAACGACAACAACGAACACAACAACAATAACAGAACGAAGCCAAACGAAACAAATTAAGGAAGAAAAAGGGTGTCAGCGACTCGCAGACTCGGGCTCGGGCTCGGGGTGTCTTTTTTCCAAGGTTAGGGTTAACTCTAGCCCCGGCCCCAACCCTAACCCTTATCCTAACTGTAACACAAAGCCTAACCTAAACTAAAAGATAGGACCCCGAGTCGCCTTTCTACTGACACTCGAAAACAAAACAAACAAGTCAAACAAAACCATCAAGCCTGAACTGAAATAAGCAAACAGACTGAAAGGAAAACAAAAGAAAACAGTGCGGACAAATAGGTGAAAACGAAAAAGACACTGAAAAGCAATAAGTTCCAAAAGAAACACCAGAATTCATTGACTATGTATCAATAATGTTCATTTATTCGATCACTTGATCAGTGAACAGGCGTTATCAGTTAATCGTGAGGTCATCTTCAACTCAATTGAGTTTACTAGTACTTTATCGTATTTTCTTTACTTGTGTTTGTGATGGAAATCCTTATGAAACATGGCAGTTTATGTAACAAATTCCAATCAGACCTTTATCATCAATATTTTCTCATATTATTTGTTTTCATTACTCTTGTTAAGGTTCTTATCCAGGTCTTTGATGTGAACGATAATTCTCCGGTGTTTACTCGTGATTTGTACGCCCGCAAAGTGGCAGAAAACGTAGCTGTTGGTACCACTGTAGAAGTAGTGAGAGCGACTGATGCTGATGTGGGCAGAAATGGGCACGTTCGCTACAAGATTTTAGCTGGAAACGAAGCTAGTATGTATCCGGTAAAAATTGTTAGTAAACAAGAAAATGTATCTATGTCCGCAGTCTAAAAAGCATGTTCCTGTCAGAATTCTGTCTTTTCAATAAGAAACAATTCAGTAGAATTACATAAAGAAGCACGTTGCAATATGACGACTTTTGTTGTTGTTTTTTTTGTGCTGTTTTTTTTCTAGCTTTGAAACTTCATGGATTTTGAAACGTTGACGCGTGAGGCAAATTCTCATTTTTTTCGAATACCTCCCAGTCGCTGTTAAATTAAAAAAAAAATAATAAATCAGTCACTTTCTTCGTTGCCTGTTGCCGTCACTGTCGCAAATTTACGGAAGAAGACTTTTCGTTTGCCGTACGCATTTTATTCCTTTGAATTCTTTGTGCAATTTAAATGCCATGTCCCTTCAAGGCAAAACGACATAGTTTGCTTTAACTCCGAAATTTGCAACGCAACACTGAGGGACAGCATTTCGTGCGAAATGCATCTCACATCCTGCAACTAGCAGTGTACTTTTCCTGCAACTCACAGTGCATTGTTTTGATTGAAAGAGCAGCTGCAAAAATGAGTGTTACGCGCTTTCTTTTGCAACAACGCGCTATAGCAGTAAAGTAAAGTTGCACCTGTATATCGCACGAAACTCTTCTTTAACTGGAATATGTATTATGGTGAATGAATTTATCTCTATTTGCCTCTAAAGGAATCTTTTCAATAGACGAGATGACTGGTGCAATAACTGTGGTTAAACTACTGGACCGTGAAGCCAATCAAACCTTAAGAATGCGAGTGGTCGCAGAGGACGATGGTAAACCTAGGAGAAGTGACCAATCAGAAGTAGAGTTTGTCCTGACCGATGTGAACGATAACGCGCCTGTCATTCGGCCACGGAAGAGTGTAGCTTCAGTTTTTGAGGTGCTAAAAACTTTAACTCTTTTTCGTCAAGAGTTGTATTTTCCCGACGTTGAAGTCGGGAACCATTGAGCCACTTGTGACGTCATCATTTTTGACGTCACCAGATTGTTTTGATAAGCAGCTAACACAGCAAGGACAGATCCATCCATACGTGTGTCCATTTTGAATATCGACCAAATTCTGGCAGAGCTATACCAGAATAACGTGTCCAATTTTGACTGCAAAGTTGGTGGTAAAATAGGCCAAGTCACCTAGTTGATCAATGTTCCATTTCCAGGTTTTTAGAAGGACTGAGGCCAAAACTTTTCCAGTGGATAGAAAGGTGATAAAGGGTAGAAGATAAAGAGAAAAGAAAGGGAGAGAAAAAGGAAAGCAAAAGAAGTGAGAAAAAATTAGAAATGAATCAGTCCAAATTTTGGCTTATGCGCATGCGTGAAACCAAAATAATGTACAATTTTCAACAGAAGCTGGCTCAAAATTGAGCTAAAATGTAAGAAAACGCTTTTGTAGCAAAGTTTAGTGGCATTTGGCACCATAGCACTTCAAAAAACCGCTTTAGCGGTAAAAAATGCGTTTTTTAAGGGAAAAACGCTGACGGTTAACGGTTAAGATGTGATAAAGTATGAGGCCAAGTAATAGTCCGATTTTCTTTGATGGACTGACTAGCGGAAGGAAAAAAGAAGAAGAAGAAGAAAAAAAACTCGCCTATGAACGTGACAACAAGTCAAAAAAAAAAAGATTATAAATGACACGGGAATCTCATCCAAAGGTTGAGTCTTACGGCAACGTCATTCATCTTATCCGACGTCTATTTTGATCTGTGTCCGTGGACTGTGATTGATGGATTTTGATCCCTTTCGTTTCCTTTCTTAAGGTGTGTTGGTTGTTGTCGTAACTCCTATTTCCTTCTATGTAACACGCTTGAATGGGAATCACTGTATACGTGTCCAACGTAATATATCCAAGATTAGCTTATGCATGAGTCTCTTAATCCAGAAGTTTCCCTTCATAAAATAAAATAAAATAGTTCGATTTTTCTTGGCCCTCTCACCTCGAATACTCTTCGATTTTTCTAGAACAAAGTATTTTCTAGTCTTCTTCTCCTTTTTTCTCACATGAGTTGTAATGGTAAACAGAGACTCGATTTATTGGCTGATAAACAATAAAGCAGTCTATCTGTAGGTCTTAACAGCTGCTCATTTGATTTATTTGAAGAACAAAAATGAAGAAACGCATGTCATTTCGCATACAAGTTGTATTATTCCCTGCAGGCGTGTTACATAGAGGGAACTGAGCATTATGATGGACGGCAGAGTTAACCTTAATCTGAAGATGGTTTTTGTAAGGGGTACGCGTGATGCAGTAACAAATGTGTGTAATGGCAGCATTTTGTCACTTATAGCAGATGTTAAATTGCTGAAAAATTGTCGCATAATCCTAATGTGTTTCATCCATACTTTTTTGTTTATAATTTTGTTCAGAACGTGAACAGCGGATCCTTCGTTTATGACGTCAATGCCACTGATAATGACGTCATGTCTAACGGGGAAGTAAGATACACTATTATGCACGGACATGAAGGAAAATTTGCCATTGACGCTACTTCCGGAATAATAACAACATCTGGGGCCCTGGACCGAGAAACAAAAGATTTATACACGGTAAATATGACGCTAATTTGACAAATAAGACAATTTAACCCTATTAAGCCTGGGGGGGGGGGAAGGCACATGGTGCACGCTCTGACTTTAACGAACTATAACTTTTAAACGGCTAGCCCAATAACCACCAAATCTCGTGACTTTTCCTACAATTTATCAGGAAAAATTTTCCCGTGTCAATGACGTGTCTATGATGATTGACGTTTCCATAGCAACCGTCTACTCAGGAGTGGATTTTGACTATTTTCTGTCGTTTTTCAGTCTTTTTTTCAGTTTTTTACTCTTCGTTTGCAAGAAAAAGATGATCCTTTGCTTTTTTGTGCTTGTTTTGATTATGTCTTCATTGTCAACTGTATGACTGCAGGCTCGGGATCCAAGATGGCGGCCACAAATTCAAAATGGCTGGTTTGTGAAACCATTATGACCTCATGACACGTCATAATTGACACTTCATAATACCAATCTGTTAAGCTAATGACGTACTAAAAACGTGCCAAGTTTCATCACAAGAGCGTTAATACTTTTCGAGATCTGTAGGGGGCACTTTTTTGCCCCCCTCCCCCCCCCCCGAGCTCAGAAACTCAAAAAAAGCCCAGGCGAAATAGGGTTAAGGAACTGGTAATGAAGCTTTACATACTTAATTGCAGAAAAGTAGATGGAGCATCCGTGTAAGCTAGGTAATATGTTAACGGATCTATCATGTTTCAGCTTATTGTGATGGCACGTGATCAAGGAATGGTTCCATATATGGACTTTGGGACTGTGGAAGTTAAGATACTTGATATGAATGACAACAAACCTCTATTTACAACCGTAAGTAACGTTAGAGAACTTATTTTGATTTTTTTTGGTCTGAAAGTCATCGTTAATTTCCATTGTTGATGTTCAGTACTTTTTTGCAGACTTTTGGGCCATTTGCGACGACAGAAAATGAAGTTGCAAATACAACTGTAGGAAAAGTTTCTGCCGAGGACAAAGATGTTGGACCGAATGCTGAAATAGTGTACTCCATTACTGGTCAGAATATCATTTCGCTTGTTTACATTTTCATTCCTAAGAAAATTCATCTCTTCCACCCAGTATTTCATCCGCCAACCCCCTTTACGTTTGGTTTGGTGATTTGTCTTGATTTGGCTGAGAGACTTTACGTGACCTTGAGTTCTCTTGCAGTAGAAAAGGTGGGCAAGACACCATAACGGTTCCCTTTAGAAGAGGCTAGAGGCGGGTCTAACAAACCTGCCCTTTGAAATATGAAATTTTTGCCGAAACCTCGACTAACCTATTGAACTATGCACTTGTTGCGTGGCATGGAAGGATCGGATAAGCTCTGTACCAGTAGTTATTCTTAACCTCTAAGTTAAAGAGCTCTTACGAGGAAGAATTCTTAAGCCCAAATGTCCATTCAACATTTACACTGTCAACCCTCTTTTACTTTGGATCAAAGGACAGAGTGTACCATATTAAGTGGTTCGTTGAAAAATAGACATCACTGAGACGGACTGCGAAGATGAAAATTGGACTTGTGGGGAACCAACATGGACATCAAAAAACAGCTGTTACATTTAACGCAATTTTACTTTATTAGTTCTTGTCAATTAAATACGTTAGACCTTGATATACCATCTGCAAATATTAGAGCGCTAATCCAGGCGGGTGAAAACAGTCCAGGGTTACGAATAGCCTTCTTTTTTTGTTTTAATTACCAGGAGGAGACCCAGACAACTGTTTTACTGTCGATGGCTCAACAGGAATAATTTTTACCAAGAAACCGTTGGTAAGATATTCAGAAATTTTCAAAACAATACATTTCACATGCGTAACATGAATTCACTTTAGTGTACAAATAAAAAAAAAATCAAATTTCAAAATAGTCATAACAACAGAAAAGTAAAGAGTTTGCGGCTTTCATTTGAGCTGTCAGACAGAAGCACCTTTTATGGCAAAACAAACTGAGCCATATTGAACTGCGACTTTAATGAGCATTTAGTTGACTGGTCAAAATTCAGGATTTCATGCATCCAGAGCTTTAAAAGTCAGAATCACATGACATCGTTAACTCAAAATACTAGGAATCACGTAACAATGGTGTTTTCTTAACTGACTTGAAAGTTAAATTGAATGATTAACTTAAACTAAAACAATCTGTCATCGTCTGGAATTCCAGATATGGTTTTTTCCCTTCGCCCATTCCCCATGTTTTTGGTGTCATTAAAGACCAAAATGACAACTGGACCAAAAAGAAAAACACTTAGCAAAAAACACCACATCTGTCACGTGCACTGAAAAAAAATCGATAGTTAGATCGAGGGCAAACCCACCTTGTTTTCCATTTTTTTGAAAAATAAAAAAGTTATATAATCGACACCCATCGACATCCTGTGTATCGTTGACGTGCGAAGGAATGATGACGATGATGACGATGATGATGATCATGATGTTGATGACGGTGCTGATGATGGTGATGGTGATCATGATGATTGTCAGCAATCCTATCAGCATTATTTTGTGCATATTTTTAGGATCGCGAGAGGAATGGCCGATACGATCTCTTGGTAACTGCAACAAATGAAGCGTCCAGTCCTCAACTGAACAGTAGCACCCCCGTGACAGTTAATGTCATGGACACCAATGATGAAGAGCCTCAGTTTAGCCTGCCAGGCTACAATAAGACCATCTCCGAGGGAGACAAGGCGGGGACGTCCATTGTCACCGTGTCTGCTAAGGATGAGGACCTGGTAACTAAATGTCCTGATTTAGAATATGATTCTTATTCTCTCGTTGAGAGACAACTGAGAGAATGATCATCCGAGCCTACAACAGGGGAAACAAGTCTTAAATTAAAACACTTTTCTCTTCTGTTTAATTTTGGAAGCCTAGTTTCACACACAAAAAAGGTTGCCACTTTACGTGATTCTAAAGTATATTTAAGGCAACTGATGACGAGTGTTGCTACTCCCTCATATAGATGGAATATGCGGCCATCGCAGGGTTGCTGGGTGGCGGGGCATGGGGGTGAGGTGGGGAACAGGAGTGGACAAGGGTCTGTAGGTAGTATTCACTACCTTTTGCTGGAATTGTGGACAATAAGAAGTAGAAATATATTGTTCTAAGTTATAATACAAAGCCACAAAGTACGATGTAAACTACACATTGTTGAGGTGGGCAACGAAAGGTGACTTGCTTTCGCGGCTAGAGCTGAATCGAGCTTTTGTTACCTTTTTGGAACATGTTTTAACAAAAAAGAAATGATTGAGATATTTTTTTCTTATACAAAGACAAACATCTATTTATTAATATATCTCTACCTGTGTAACAATTGATTACTGGAATCTGCAGGAGTAGCGTGACTGGAAAAAACGTATTTTCTAGGGAACTAACGGCCGAGCACTGTACAGGATTCTCTACGATGACGTAAACATAAATGTTTTCAGCATCAATCAAGATTCAGGAGAAATCATTTTACAAAACAACATCGATGAAGACGAGTACAGGCACTTCGTTGTCATCGTCGAAGCCAAGGACCTGGGCTCGCCCCAGCCCCTCGCGTCTGTCGCCCCGGTTTATGTCACTGTTGTAGATGAAAACGACAATCAACCAGTGTTTGATAAAAGTTCCTACAGGTATGTTTTTTTTTGCGCTAGCTTGTGTTTAAATAGACTAGGTTACATTATTGCAGGAAGAGATTTTTAAGTAGCTCAGCAGCGTAGAAAAGAAAAGGTCATTTTATTTCTTGTTTGTCTTTGAAACTGAATGATTCACATAAAATCGTGCTAGGAAGGTAAATGAACTTGTTATAAAATCGTTGGAGAATGTTGTTGGACCCACGTAGTATTCATAAGTCGAGGGCAAGGAAGCTCCCAGAAAGAAAGAGAGAGAACAAAAATATTAGTTACAGAAAAAAACAATCAACACAATTTTCCGTGAATTTTTTAAATATTTTTTTAGTAGTTCAGTATCACTTTCGGTAATAACAAAAGCCACAAATTGACAAATTGCTATTTTTCTACTAAGGTTTACTGATTAGAGTCAAGGGAAGTCACCGTTAACGTTAATGATGAAGAAGACAGGAACAAGTTTAAAACGTTTTGTTTTCATCGCACTGCAGTAGCTGTACTTCTTATCTGGCTTCTTACTTTACAGCGCCTCTATATCTGAGGGATCCCCTGTTGGTTTGTCAGCGATTCAGGTCAGAGCCACGGACGCAGACACTGGTTTCAATGCTGAGATAACGTACAGAATAATAAGTGGAGATGATCGAGGTATTTTGCAACGCTTTTCGTATCTATAGCTATAAGTAACTGTCAAACATCCAATCAGCTAGAGCCTAAAACTGCAGTTGTAATTTATTTTCGAGCTAAAGTGTTTAGAAACATATAATTTCATAGGCAATTTCAGCCATCCTTGGCAAATGATGAGTCAGCACTCCTTACCGCAGAATTCGTTGAAAAAATTATTGATACTTTTAATTTTCTCAGCTTACCAATGAAAGTAGCTCATTCTTTTTCCTTTATAGTGCGAGCACATTAACAAGGCCACCCAGGAAAAAAAATGGACAAATTTTTAAGGGATCAAAGGTTTTCAACACATCGCGCATTTCAGAAAGTGACCTGGTCAGGGAGAAATTGTAGCCATATTATTGTTTTGATCTTGACCTCTGATTGGCCAACTTAAAAATTTGTCTTTCAATTTTGTACGGGTGTCCCTGGTTCGTATGGTTACACTGTAAATAAATGTAAATATGTTGCCGATTCCAAGAGTTAAATTACTGAAAAAAAAACAGGATGACGCGGTAACTTTTCTCCAAAATTATAGTTGGTCATCTCAAACTTCTATGGTTGAGTGAATCACTGAATGAATGATGAATGGCTTTTTAGTCATTTGACAAAAGTACATATCGAAGGTCACAGCAGATTAAAAAACATTATTGAAAAACTGTCTTGAATGCACTTATAACTGAATTTGTTAAGGAATTGTCCAAGATATCAGTGAAACAAAGAGCAACTTTTGTAAAGTAAAGACGTCCTATCCATTATTTCCATCTAAAAAACACCAAAAAAGTAAGCAAACTAACAAACAACAAAAAACTCAAGGCCAGTAAACTGATACCAATCCATTCACTTCCTTCCAGGTGATTTCCGAGTAGACAGCACTGGTACAGTGTACGTGAACAAAAGTTTAGATCGAGAGAGGATCGCTATCTATTCTTTGACTGTTGGTGCTTATAACTACCGAACGAAAGCCTTTAATGAAACGAGCCGACCAAGGAACTGGAATATTGACAGTATGTTCTTATGATAGTAAACTAATAGGAAAGACTTTCTTCCCTTCCTCATATTGCTTGTCATGATCAATGATCAACCTTTCAATTGTTGGAGTTCACAAAGAAAACGTTTGTTATCATACATGCGGGCCCGTTTTTGTTGTAATATCTTTTATATGAGATACTCGTTATAATAATGTTTCAGGATTTTCTGTAATTAATATCTTGATTGAAGTGGTCGTCTCTTTTGGGACTATTATTAGTGAAAGTGTAAATTTGTTGCACTGATTATAGTCATTGTGACCTGAGAAAATTCAGAAAACCATTGGGAACACATGTTTTTTTCAATTCTTTTTCCCCGAAAGAGGGGTGGGGTGGAAAATAATAATAATTATGCTTTTTTTTTAGCATCTGCGAACTCCCATGGGTTGTTTATCTTTTAGGTAATGGCTTTCTCTACGACACTACATCCGTGACAATAACAACTACTGATTTGAATGACAATGCTCCAGTATTTATAAGGCCGCTCTTTACGGGAGGTAGGGACAGTTGTCACAAGTTGTAACTAAATGATCGTAAAGCCGATATTGTAATATAGGCGTTTAGAAATATAAAGCTTCAAGTTAGGGGAAGCAAACGCTAAATAAGTTTTTCACCGTTATGACTTTGGTGGAGGAAGTTAAATGATGTGACGGGTTGTAGCCCATTGTCTAAGGAAGCGGTTAAATTTGGTTAGATGGTGCAGGAAATGCATCTAGTCATATATGATCACTGTAAGGAGGTAAAATGATTTTTATAACTCAGCGAGCCTATTCCCCCCCCCCCCCAAGAAAAAAAAAGAATTATGTCAAAAGTGTCTTAAAATATACATAGAGGAGTGAATAAGCAAGGTAGCGGAGACCGAAAAGCCTACGATACCAAGTTGATATTTAGTAGTATCCTTAATCGCTGGGGCTTCATTTTGAATGACGACATATCCTAAGAACTTTTTGGCTTTGTTTTAACATTCTTTTCTCATTTAACAGTTGAAAATTGCAGGGATTTTGAGTGAGGAAATATTGTGAGATTTCTAGGACGTTTCTTGACATTATCCAAGGATAATTTTAGACCGAATTTTTGAAGATTATTGTATCTAAGCCTACTGTGCGCCTCTCTTTGGGTATCAGCGTGAATTCGTCTTGTTTAAGTGAAAAATACCGTTACTTAGTGGAAAGAATGTATTTATGTAGGTTTATGTCATAAACTGGCGCGTCTTTACAGAGAGAAAAGAGACAGAAAATAGAACGAACAAGGACAATTGTTGTCACAGAATTAGAATTGGGTTAGAAGGGAAGTTTTATTTCGAAAAATCAATGGAACGAGCTGAGCATGCCTTGTAACAGTGACATGTGGTATTAAATGACAACATTTTTGCACTAAAGTTAAGGAATCAGAGAAGAATATGTAATGACACATTTACATTTTTCATGACGTTTGACTGAAATGCTCGCTAGACCTTGCTTCCTTGACTCTCCGACATACAAGCAAAGTCACACCCCCGCCGTGGTACAGGAGGGGGTATGAAACCCCTCCCTTGGTTTTTTGCTATGTTACATATTTCGAAAAAATGTTACCTTTAGTAGAACGCCTATGATGTGGTGTACAAGCTGAGTTATATATTATGGGTTGTGGTGCTGCTGTAAGCCTGTGACGTCATCCAACATTGCCGCCATCTTAGATTTTAGCCGAAATTAGAACTGAATTATCAAAAAACGGCGGACATTGAAAAATTTGATGCTGGACATGTAGAATATAACATAATTAAACAAATTTGCTGCTTCTGTCAATATTTTGTGCTTTTTTCACTTTAAAATGGTTTAAAAACACGCTTTTTCTTCAAAAATGGCTTGACTACTTGCTATTTATGACGTCATATCTCATAACCATAGCAATCCATTCTCACCAACCTTATGTCAAAATGTGTATAAGGGATATGCGCACAGCTACTGAAAACGACAAGAGCATATGATAAATCGTCTTGGATTAATTCAAGAATGGTACGTTTGACATCCTAAATAACTGTTGATATCATTAATTATTTTGATATTTTTTCAGGTATCGCAGAGGGTGCGGATCTAAACACATTTATCATGCAAATAAGGGTTAGTAAATAATACAAAAATGTGAGAATTATCCCTTTTATTGCCAGGAAGGTCCAGGCTCAAAACAAGATACAATTCTCAAAAATCTAAAGAATAGTATCCCTCTACAGTTTTCTTTACTTCGTATGACATGACATTACATTCTAAAAATCGCATTACATTGCCTTATATTTAAAGTAGATTGCCATGACATTATATTCAGTTGAATTGAACTGAATTGCATTGCATTGCACTGGATTACGCGACATGACATGACGTGACATGACATGACATTTCACTGGATCAACAAATGAATGAGAAGTTTCAGGTTATTTGGACTACAATGCGCCTCCTATATGGAGTATATGGATTTCTACTTTTCCATTGTTTTATGGTTCTAGCTGTTTCTGGTTTGGTTTGGTTTTGTTCCCTATCTGATAAGAGACTAAATTTCTTTTACTCGATTTAAACGTAATTGTATAATAGGACTCTAATAAAAACAAGGCCTCTTTTTGAAGTTAAATAGCGTGTTACCAGTTAAAAGATTATTAAGTTTTCTTTTTTGTTGCAGGCTACAGATAGAGACACTGGTAATTTCAGTTCCGTGCAATACCGAATATCATCTGGAAATGACGGGGGCTTTTTCAAGATGGACGAGAACACAGGCTTTATAACAACAGCAAGCAACTTAAGAGGGAAAAAAGGCCAGCGGTTTACCATTCAAGTGAGCGCGCACGATAACCATGGGCGGGTGCCTACAAACGAGGTCCAAGAAAAAGCAACTGCGCAGGTACGTAATGTACATTTGTATCAGTGTTGTGTACAAGTTTGCGGTGAATGTAATGATTATTGGGTGTTTTTTTGGAATTCATTTCGAAAATAAGACAAAAACATATATAGAAAAGACTAGACTACGAGCAGTCGTCCTATTTTTCTCAGATCTACTGGCGAGTGGAAATGAATAAATTAATTATGCACAATAACAGTAAAAACGAGGAACGCTTCAATCTTCTCGCCAGCTTCTTGCTAAGATTAGCAGAAGAAAGAGACTGCTCGCAGTGTAAGATCAGTACTTTAGAATGCTCATTGTAAACTCAGTACTTTAGAATGCTCATTGTGGACCCGAATTGAACATATTAACAGTACAAATGGGCTATGTTATTGTTACAATTCCTATCTTGTAGGAGGCTGATCTGAGCGGTTATTTAAATAGCAATGGTGTAAGATTTGTGAGGTTGTATGCTATGAAATATAAATCTAGAACATGGTCAGAGAGGAGCACAAGAGATATCCTGATATCCCGCCCGATATTTATTTATATTAATTTGTTATTTACATCCGGATTACATTCTCCTCTCCCCCTTTTTTGAGATTGTGATCCCTTGCAGACTTTATGCCACTGTTTTTGTCATGGATATTTTTCGGGCAAGGTGGTGGGATGGCTAGGAGATGACACACACACAAAACAGGTTTATGATGCATTTGTCTTTGACTAGTTAACATGTATCTTGGCTGTTCTGCAGATATTTGTTCTCCTTGATGAACAACGAGTCACTCTCAAGGCTGAAGTTGACCCATCTCTAATCGAACGAAATAAAGAGGAATTTATCAGGTTACAAAATGCTCTTCGCTTGTTGCAACGTTAATATTGTCGACCTTAATGTCTTCTCTTCCTTTTCCTCTGAGCTACACGTACTTTTTGTGCGTATTCTGATAGTTTTTACTGCTGCCTTTTTAGTGTGTTGAATAACATTACCGAGGCCGAAGTAAATATAGAGGCAATTTTCAAGGTATTTGGTGAGGACAGCAATGGGAAGCAGACCACAAACTCTGAAGTTTTGTTCCACGCCGTTAATGTTAAGACCCAAAAGATAATGACCAATGATGAAGTACTGAGGTAAAGTTACTGCTAATGTTACTTAAGTACGTGTTTGAAGCCTGCTAACCAGCCCTTTGAATCTTTGAAAACTGGCGGAAAAAATAAATTATCCATGTCGCTTAGGACTTAATATTGGTTGCTCTGACCTTATCAGAATTCAGGCATTGGATGCACTGTATAATATGCTGCTTGCATTGGGTGCACTGTATAGTATAGTGCTTTCTATTTTTTTAATACGAAATTCGATAGCGTGGTGCAAACGCTGGTTCAGCCCTTTTGACGTCATTTTAGAGCAGGGCATTAGACTTAGCTCTACCCAGAGCTTTTTAAAACACCCCCCAGAATTCGGTACTTTTTGAATTTAAGTTGTTTGTTGTTTGCTAAGGTTTACACACTTGAAATTGCCACAACCCAACCATGGGTGGAGATAGCCCTTCTTAATGTTTCCTTTTCTCATTTGCAATGTATTAGAACGTTGATGTGAGGGAAATTTTTTTAGTTTTTGCCCGAAATTCTTCACATCCACGTTCAAAAACATTGTAATGCAAATAACAAAAGTTATCTGTGAAAAAGGCTATTATAACGCCACTTCCTTCACTTTAGAACAATTGAGAAGCATGCTGACAAACTGGATACATTGTACGCCAGATGGAAGATCCAGGCCCCACTTAGCACCACTGCTGAGTCACCTACAGTGGGTAGTGGCTTGGGCAACGCTGAACTGGCTCTGATCATCCTTGGGTCTGTGGTGGGGCTTCTTCTGTTACTCGGTCTTTGCTTTGCTCTGAAGACTCGCTGTAGGTACGTAATGTTGGCTTTGTTACGCTTAAGCCTTGGCCAAACTGAGTCGAAGGGTCAATAAACGGTCCGCTAAGCCATTCATTGTAGCATTGGTGGCCGAAACAAAGAAAGCAACAAGACATGGAAGAACTTGTGTCGGAGAGCGTTGTGTGACCAAACCATAGTTTTGCGCTAGCTTATAGCTTGCAAGAGTATTTGAGCTTCGTAAGTACATGCGGCTCAGACCAAACGAAGTCACAGTCACAAGTTAACATAAGTTTCAAACTTGCGTCTGATTACGACTCCGTTTTGGTCAGGCATGAAATCCATCATTACTTTGAATTATCAAAGTTTATCATTGTGGAATAAGCGTATGTTATTGAATTTCTAAAAGGATGTTAGCATGTCTTTAGAAATCCTGGAGTAACTACAAATACCTGGATTTACCATTGTACCCGCGGACTGTCTTCGGGAAATATTTGTTATAAAAGTCATCATAGTTATAACCCTAACTGTATTTGCTTTCTCTGCGCTATTACGTAACGTTAGAGCTCCACTACTTTTCAGGTCAGGCAGAATTAAGGAGATGTTTTCTGGCACCCTTTTGACTTACTCTCATGCATTTTAGCCAAAAAATTCCTTTGCAGAGTAAAGAAGCGCGACATGTACAACTCGCCAAGAGGAAGGAGAAAGTTTGGTGACTTCAATCGCAAGTGAGTAATGTGATGACAGTGGTCCTGTGCAAGATGGAGGGGTGGGGGGGGGGGCATTCCTTGTAATTTTGAGTTGGGAATTTGCAGCCCCAGAGATAAAAAATGAAACTCTATTGGCCCAGAACACAACGTTTAGTGGAACACTGTTGTTGTTGCGTTACCCCAACCCTTGCATCTGGTACATAACTGAACATAAAAGTGTTTTAAACAATTTGATATTTCTTCACTTGTCGAGAAAATAACAACCATATTTTCATATAAACCTTGACAACATAATGATCACTGCAGCGATCAAGTCGTTCTCCTACGGTTGACGAATTTTTTTTTTAAAGAAGCCGCCTCGTTAACTTGTAATGCCCGAAATATTATCAATTAGTTTCTCAAACAGAGGCTCAAAAAAGTCACTCAGTTGCCACTCGACAGCCACTGCGTTCAGCTTTTACATTCACTGATTTTTTTCCTTCTCGTAGTGGTTCCTGGTCTTATTATGATGACGTCATGGACACCATTGAAGCCAAGAGCGTGGCTCCTGTCAGGTATATTATATCTCAACGATTATTGAATTTTATTTTTAGTAATGTGCAATTATCAAAAACATAACCAAACAAACAAAGAAACAAAAAACATAAATAATTAAACAAATCAACTTTGTTTAAGGAGGGATTGACAAACCTGTGGCCCTCGGGTTCCGGATCGAATTGGAATTTGGAAATGTTGGTTCCAACATTTCCGAAATGTTGGAAATTTTGGTTCCAGAAACTGGAACAGCAAACTAATTCGGTAGTTAACACTTGACTAGTTTGTGTGTGTTTTTATTTTTGATTTATCTTGAATTTGTAGAATTGAAATCGTCAGAAATATTCATGGACTTTGTAAATTTTATACGCTATTATTCAAACTGAGCATGTTGATCGGTCCTCGAACAACCGGGCCAACTATTGTTTTGATATGTAGAGAGGCTCATTTTGATCGGAGACACCTAATACTAAATGCTAAAATGTTTACACTCTTCTTTATTGCAAGAATATTGAGCCTGGGGAAATGTTGAGAATGTGTGGCTGAAATTTTCTCAAAAACTTTATTTTTTTTCATTGTTTTAAAAATTAGATTCACCTGTAAATTTAACGTAATAGTTTAATTGGTTTTTGAAAAAAAAATATGAGAGTAACAAATATGCACACCGTATTGCAATTTTTAACTTCGCTTTACAATTAATGCGGCTTGATATCGACTACAAATTATGTAAAGCTTTTTTATACAGAGCCTTTCTTAGCCGCAAGAAATAGAAACATTTCAAGGACATTCCATTCCAGAACATTTTACTTAGCCTAAAGCAATCGAGATCCGGTTCTCATAAAAGGAGAGTAAATTGTGACTTGAGGGAACTAAAAGGGGCTGTTTGTTTGTTCTTACCAATGACTGTTTTCGCTGCATCTATATCTTTATTTCTCTATCAGATACGGTATAATATGTCGTAGATAACAGATGCGCCTTAACAATGCGCATAAACATTTCTAGGAAAGGTGTTGGATAAATATTGTACTTTCAAGACAAGTTTCGTAAAGAACGAAGGCAATTGTGGGGTTACTAAGACCCAATCGAAGGTATTGAAGCAAGGTCTGATATAAACTGCTTATTGATTATAGAATGCAGTCTCACCCAGGCAATTCGTACGGAAGTGATCCGGGAATGTACAGCTCAGATTATATTCTGACCAAGAAAGGACAGTAAGTAAATTGAATTGCTATCAGCATCCCACATGTATAAATAAACTACATCATATATATGACCTGACAATAGGTAAACTGAGAGTTGATAAGGATTTGATATTTTTGATGATGAAATTTTGAAGTGATAACGACGAAGCAGGCCAATTCAAATAAATAAAAGAAGAAAGAGAAAAATCAGAGGCACTCAAAACGAGGACTTGTACATGTCAGACCAATTACTGGGTACTCTAGCAGCATGATGTTCTATAACTTTAGCAATGAAGCCGTCGTAACTTTCTATTAAAACCTCTAACGCGACAATTCAAAAATTGTTGTTCAATCTGCCTTTGGTGCTATTTTTCCCAATAGTTTCGTTAAAACATGAAAATTATTCATTATTGTGAGTGAAAGCGCACTGACGTTTGTTTTCCCGTTATCTTGTCCAGGTCATTTGAAGATCGAATTTGGGATGAGCGTGATTACTACTTATCACAGGTAATAATGGAGTTACAGTCATATCTTCTGTAAAATCAAAAAGCTTGTATTTTTCTACGCCAATTAGCTCTGGAAAGGAAGTCACAGCCGTTCTGTCTTGCAACCTAAGCAGATGTAATGAAATTGCGTATTTGATGTTACTACGTACGCTAACATTTAAAGCAGTTGCATCATCAATCTGTTACAACAGTACTTGCTACTCAACTTTGTTTTCTGAGCTCTGTACTGAATGAATTTGGAAAACGTAAGGTAACGTGAAAAATTCCAATATGGCGGCCAACTGACGAAGTCGAAAGACGAAACTACTGAGTAATAGGACATGTGAGAAAGTAATGTTTGGAGTCTTAGCGTGGTAGAACCATTTGCACTCAAAGCCGGTTAAACTGTTTTTGTTTTTTTATTGCCGACCAGTTTTAAGAAAATCTGTCGTTCCGCACCTTAAATTGGCCGTGTGTGGTCAACTGAATGCTTTGTTTATTTTTTGTTGTCATGGTTTTTCATTGGCCAGTCATGATTATCACATCATTGTTGGAAACGATTTTTGCGCTGCCCAACAGGTGTTAGGCTGCAACTTATGGTCAGCCATAGGCCTTCTAAACTTACAAAATAACCTCTTTTTCCACCAGTTTGGACAACCTGTGGCTGCGTAAAGCCTGGTTTCCATATAATTGCTTTGATCACCACGATCCCAGCCAGCGTAAAGGTCGGCACACACGAGAGGACTAGTCCCTGCGACTGCTCCATGCGTCTGGTCCCTGCGACTGGTCCCCTGTAGTGTGTACACGAAGGAAATAGTTGCGGGGACAAGCCCTTGAAGGATTTAATTTAGGAGACTTTAACTAAAATTTGCCGAAATGTGGAGACGAAAAATAAAGCGATCCTCAACAGTGAAACCGAATTTACTAGATTAGCCACAAAACATCGAAATAAATCAACTGCAAACCGGTTCATACTTCGTGCGGTCTATCAGTGTTTGTCATTTGCAATTTCGATAAAGGTTTTTCTGCAGTGTCCTACATTGCTAGTACAGAAGCGTAAAAAGACAACTGTTCGATCAAGACTCCCAATAAAGACAAGGTCAACTGGAAAAAAGTAAAAGATCCGATGAAATATTTTCATTTGGTCGCAGGGACTTGTCCCACGAACAGTACACACGAAGGGACCAAGCATAGTTTGTGGGACTAGTCCCCGGGACTGGTCCCACGAATTCAATCAAGTTTGAATTCGTGGGACTAGTAGCAGGGACCAAATTTTGGTCCCTGCAACTACATTTTTTGACCAAAATGGGTAGTGCAGACGAAGGGAATTGGTCCCGGGACTAGTCTCAGGGACCAGTCGCAGGGACTATTCCCCTCGTGTGTGCCGACCTTAAAGGTCAGGACACACTAGGCGACAAGTCGCTGGGAAATGAAGCTGGGAAAGTTACAGTGACAATTACCTTCGTGTGACGTGCCAATTTTAATGAAAGCCGCATAAATCAAACTGGCTTGAATTTGTAGACGTTCTGGTCGCGGGGACGAAATGATACAGAGTTTCATTGTCGCCAACGCTCGTGCGACCTGTCCCCAGGACAAAGTATAGATCAACTTATTGACACGCACTATTTATTCTAGTCCCTAGGGAACGTCATCATAATCTAGGATTCCCTAATTAAAGGGAACCTCCACTGTTATAACAAATTGACGTTAAATTGTTTGACGTCATAAAAATTCAAAATGGTGGCGAGCGGGAAATTCAAAAGTGAAAACAAGCGATATTTATCTCCAATTTTTTGAACACGAAAACTTTCGTTTCTTTCATTTATTTTATTTCAACAATATTTAGACAGAGGTGCCCAGTTCAGCGAGGCTGGTTTGAATGGGGCTCTGTTTAACATAAATTTACATACAAATAACATATTACAGAATACAAAATTTCAGATTACAAGAGTATTAACATAGTAACACTCAATTACTGTAAGCGATGGGGGTAAATTCAGCTAGATTTAAAAAGCTTTTTGAACCCTCCTCAGTTTCAACGGGAGGCTGTTCCATATTTTAGTTCCGCTAACCCTGAAGGAGCCCTGATACTTAGATGTTTTCGCAAAAGGCGGACGCAGCAAATCTCTATGGCGCGTATTATAATCGTGAAATTCGCGTGAATGGTGAAATTCCTTAAGCAGATAGGGTGGAGCCAAGTTATGTAAACATTTAACAACTAGCATGCATTTCAGATAGTCCCGGCAGGACTGGAGTGAGGGCCAACTAAATACCTGCGCAACCTGTGGCTTAGAGACTTTGTTTCCCTCAATAATGCTGGCGGCACGTCTATGTAGTTTATCTAAGTAATCGCGATTGGTCCTGCCACAGGAGTCCCATATAGTGGCACAATAGTCAAATATTGGGAGTAACATGGCGTTGTAAAGAGTTATGCACGACTCCCGCGAAATGACCTTACGTGCTGTGCGAAGCATACCGAGTCTTGCAGACACTTTACGTCCGATGTAATCCACGTGATCATTCCATGAGAGGCACGAATCCAGTACAACCCCAAGATACTTAAATTGATAAACTCGTGACAGGACAGTGTCCTTTGCCTTAACTGTAAAATTATCAACGCGGGCAAGCCTCTGGTGTGTACCCGTTAACATTAGCTTAGTTTTGCTGTAGTTAAGGTATAGGAAGTTATCATTTAGCCATTCTATTATATGCTTTAGATCTTCAGATAGCATGAATTTAATATCAGTGACGGAGCTACTGCTAGCGTATAGAAGGGTATCATCCGCATATAACTGAATTTTGCAATGCGACACAATTGAGGGCAGATCATTGATATAAATTATGAATAATAAGGGGCCAATCAATGACCCTTGAGAGACACCAAAACAGATGGATTGAGGGTCGAAAGTTAACCCATTAACAACAACACTTTACAATCTATCTATCAAATAAGCATTAAACCATTGCACAGAGGCCTTACTGGACCCAAGCGCAGTTAGCTTATCGAGTAATAATCTGTGATCGAGAGTATCAAAGGCCTTTTTAAAGTCTAAAAAAACAAGGCCAGTAAGTTGACCATTATCAATGTTCTTTAGCAGGGTATTAGTTACATCAGCCAGGCACGTGCTGGTGGAGTGTAGGCTGCGAAAGCCAGACTGGTAGACAGAGAGAAGATTGTGCTGCTGTAAATAGGTATAACCATCTTGTGCACTGCACGCTCTAGGATTTTACTGAAAACTGGAAGTACAGAGATTGGACGGTAGTTGGCTGGATCCGTCTTAGAATCAGATTTATATACAGGTGTTACAACAGCATGCTTCCATTCCGAAGGTATTGAGCCTTCAGATATGGTTCTGTTCATAAGCAAGGTCAGGGGTTTGGCTATTGCGTCAGAACCGTCCTTTAGAAGACGTGCAGGAATATCTGCAAGACCAGTTGATTTAGAGGACCTGATTTTCTTTAGTTCTGTCCTGACAAATTCTTCACTTATTGTTGACAGCCTGAAAGTATGATGAGTTTTGGGCGAGAGTAATGATCTGCGTGGTGGGGCTAAGAGTCCTACTCTTATTTTCTGGACCACAGAGCCAAAGTAATGTGCGAGTCCATGCGCGATCTCTTTTGGTTCGTAGGTTAGGCCTTGTTAAAAAAGCATTGTAATTTAGACTTTATTTCCAACAATTTAACGTCAATTTGTTATGACAGTGAAGGTTCCCTTTAAGATGGCTCCATATAGTGTTTTAGAACGCGAGGAATGGGAATTAAATTGGCGCAAGCGGGCGCGAGGAGCGGGACAGTCCGACTCAGATGACATGTCCCAATCAACCTCCCAGGTGAACTTTTCCAAAGTCTGATTGAGTCATCGTTATGGCTAACCTTTTCAAAATCTGTCGAGTACATAGCAGTGAAATTATGAAAAACCGCTTTTGTAGCTGACAGTTGCCGTCCTTTGATTGAAAATATTTATTTTCGATTGTGATCTTTAAGTTCATGCAATACACATTGGACCGAAAACGTTGCACGAATCATTACACGTCTTCAAGAATTTTTCGTGAAGAACTTCTTTCCTTTCTCAACTTGAAAAGTTGTTCAGAAAAATGTCTTTCTTTGGAAAGAAAAGCTCTGGAAAAGCTTTTCTACCGCTTACCCGCGTGCTGCCCACGCTAGTCCTAACGCTCGTCCACGCAAAGGAATCACAAGCATGCGCAATCCCGTAACTTGAAGAACTTTTATTTTGGTGACGTCACGAAAACAGGTGGGTTTTGAGGCATTTTCACGCGTTTATCGCGCGCGTTGCACTCGGTCAATTTTTTTTAAATTGGAACATTTGTAGGATTTTTGTGTTTTTTCAGTCATAATATAGTAAAAGCAATTTTTGTATATGCACTTCTGCACTAATCGTCAGAAACGAAAATTTACTATTCTGGCAAAACTTATGTACAAAATGGCTTTGCCAGCTGAGACTTCTCAGACGACAACAGCTTTATGACAAAAATAGCGAAAATTTACCGTATCAAAACTAAGAAAAGACTTGAAGAAACCGTGTAATCTTGAACAATGAGCCAAACAACTATATTAGTGGCTGCCATGGAAACCGGCCAGGCCCAGAAATTCTGACTTTTTTCAAAAGTATAAAGTCTAGGCTAGTTGCTTTTATAGCTTTTTCCTAGTGAAATATGAATCAATGTCTTGAAAATCGTCAGATCAGAAAGTTATGTATACTTGTCTCTTGAAACTGAGGAAAAAGTGTATGGAGCCACCTTAAAATCTTTTTGTCCGCACTGAACAAGCGTCTTGTCTCAGCGACACCTGTCCTAAGCTGCGTACACAAGAGGGCTTAATGTAGATGCCTTTCCCTTCGACTTGTGACCTGGTGTGGTCCGATCTCAAACCATGGTAGCAATCGCAATTATTACATGGAAACCAGGCTAAACTACGTTTAAAGTTGCTTGGTGCCATGCTCTCAAATAATGCCACAAAATTGCTACACAGTGCTCAATGATCGCAGCCCTCATTTTAAAGCCAGGTGTAAGTAAGTATAATGACTGTGACTGCAGTCTCTATCAACAGGACTCTAAACAAGGCTCGTACCTTGATGATGACGGTGAATCTGTTCAAGAAGCAGCAGCAAGTGACATAAGTCAAGCAAGCTCCGCTCACTCAACAAGAATCACCGCCGATGGAATGGTTGTTACCAAGGTGTAACAAAGCTCCTAACGGGGGTGATGCCTGTAGTTGCACTTATGGCTAAATACATAGAAAACTTGATCAAGAAGCTGGCGCAGATTATGCTTCAAAATGCAAAGATTTGCAATGAATGACTGAATCTTAGGAAGGCTTGCTTTCTTATTACTTGCAACTGGACTTTGGTTTTTCCCCAAATTACACAGACTTAAGTTTTTGAATCTCGCATCTTGATTATCGCCCGTGTTAGGCGTTCGTAACTTTCTGTCAAAATCCCATCACAAAAAAGGGTTCAATTTATCATAATTTGTGAATTTTTTTTTTAAATATCAATCAGAACCGCCGCCGCTTCAAGGGCAATTTGAGGCCAAGTTTCAACAAGTCGTAGCTAATGTTGGCCTGGGGCTTTTGTCTCTGATCGTTGGACCTAGTGGATAAAGGGTTCTCAATCAGGGGAGGGTTGTTTAGTGTATGCCAGATTAAAATGCCCTTTGTGCTTCTCGCGGGTTGATTTTGTTGCCGTCTTACTGGTCGAGGTAGTTGAGATAGGTTGACTTAGGTCGTCGACTGGCACACTCGGTACCACTGGGAACTGCGGTGAGGTAAACCGACAATACTCATTGGGGAGTTGGGGTTTCGTAAATCTGATCAGTCTCGGCACCTTGTGTTAACAATTTCACTCCCAAGAGTGCCTAAAATCAAAATTCAAGACGAATCCCAAATTTCACTCTGTAAAATACTCAAATATAAATAGTACCATGTGAAAGTACTGCTGATGAGGTTTCATTTGAATGGTAACACCATAGCGTGATTTCATCCACAGACCTCAAAAGTAAGAAGCGCCCTAATGTCTCCATAACTGACTCTGGGGATGAAAGGGTTAATCTATAATTACTAAATATAACCAATTCGTTCTCTTGTTATAACATACTATCTTACGTTCCGTACAGGGTGCAACGTTCCGAAGGGCATGTTTGTTCGAATGTATTATTGAAGGTATAATTTATAACGGTGTGCTTCCATTTAGACACTCTAAGACAAGGAGGCAACCGGGATTTGCATGATTAAAAACAATCAAAATTATTATCATAATTAGCATCTTATAAATCTTCTAGGAACGAATTAAAAGTCAGGATACCACTGTGACTGTAAACATTTTATCTCTGAGCACCTGCATTCGTAAGCAAGCCTTAATGATAACATATAACCTAAATAAACAATTAAATTGACCAAGCTCTAGAGTATAATTTATAATGACCTATATCCGGCTTTTTAGTTCTTTGATGGAATAAACAACGATCAGGGTGTTCTTGTGTGCAATTTTCAGATTACGTTTCTAATACAAAAGGGGCCCAAGCAGAACATTAATTTACCATTCCCACAATTTAAAAGGGCGATATTTAAAGTGTGTCATTAACAGTAACCAGCAGCGTTACTTTGGCGTATACTAGTTATTATATCTAGCTCTTCCTTCTTATTGAGCTCTCATTTTGGAAGTCAGATTTTAAAATAAACCTGCCGCCCCTCCCTTTCTCTCCCCATTTAGGGGTCAGAATTGAAACACTGGTTGAAATGTCAGAAAAACGCAAAAGAAAAAAAATAGTGCTAGAAAGGACAGGTGGTCCAAGCGTCAAAACCTGGCGTACCTCAAGTCTGTGTTTTTATTTTTTACTTAGTTTAAAGAAACTCTGTTGCAAATGTCAAAGTTTGAAAATTTGGGTGCAAATGGCAGTTTCTATGTTAAACGATACGATACACAACTCATTTCTTGTTCTGCCTTGGTAGTAGTGTAATAACAGTCTAACTTAGTTTAATTTATGATTTAAATAAGCCCTTCTTTATTCAGTCTCTTCCCGTAATATTAGCCCTGTGATTAAATTTCTGCTACTACTGAATCAGTAATGCCTTTAAAGCTTGTCCCTAACGACCACCAACCCCTTTTCTTGTGCAGGGGGAGGGGGGAAGGGTAATTTTATCATTGCCTCTTAGAAAGGCGCAATGAGCGCAACAGTGTTTTTTTCCTCCGACGAAAAGATCCCAGGAGACTTCGTTTAAATCGTGGGATCCTAATAGAATAAACAATAGGATTCGCGAAGCTGTTGCTGTAATGCAGCAGTTTAGTGAAGCAAAAGGCTTCAAATGGAATATGAGACGACCCCCATTTGGCATGGAAAAACACAACAATGTTAAGAATATAAAATGGCATCCAGGTAAGAACGAAGACAAGTGTCAATATAAGTAGAGTAGTGACAAGGTTCTTTTCTTGCTTGCTTCCCTTGTTTTGTTCTATCTCTTCCTGATATTTACTCCCCCTTCGTGGGGCATCTTGCTTATGTAACGTCACTTTTACCCATATCAGTACGTAGGCAATGCAAATAACCAGCAGCGAGGAAGATATGAAGAAAATTATGAAGTAGAAGAAAACTTTGAGTTTGAATACTTTCAAGCCATTCATGAAGTAGAGAACAGCTACAAGTGCTGATAATACCCAGACAACTGCTATGAGGAGGTAATAAGTGCATTTTGAGACAACCCGGTGTTTCAGTGGATACATTACTGCATAAAGCCTCTCCAAAGCTATTATTGTGAGAGCGAAAATTGAAGCGAATCCTGTAAAAATATCAATGGCCATATGCGCCACATAGCTTCCTCTATCATTGGAGTTCGTCTTCCAGTACCATACTAACTGATGAATATATAATGGCACTGCAAAGGCGCCCACGAGTAGATCCGCAACGGCCAGCGTTATAAGGAAACAGTTAGCGCGCATGCGCAGGAGTTTCTTCCTCGAGAAAACTCTGATGGTCAGTATATTGCCAATGATAATGGCGACTGCAACCAAAGCGAACGCTACACACCAGATGACCAGCTGAGATAAGGGTATAGTGCTGATCTGGGTTGGTTCTTGCGGAGTAGAATTGGAATTCAAATAAACAGGAAACGAGGTAGCAGTAGATCGCTCCACCATGTTACTATTCAGACCATGCACTTACACCTGCAAAACGAAGATATGTGGTCAGGGATAAGGTAATATGCAAAATAAATACAGCTTAAAATTTTGGATTTATCAACTGTGTTGATAAGGTAAATTGGCCACCGTAAAGAGATTGAAAGTTGGCGTTTCGAGTGTTAGCTCTTCGTCACAGCAAATGACGCTCGGAATGTCAGCTTTCATTCTCTTTACGGTGGCCACTTTGCTTTATCAACTCAGTTGATAAATCTAAAGTTTTGTTCTTTTAGCTCAGCTCAGTTTAGTTTTCCTTCCGTTGCCGGCAATCATGTCAAAAAAAAAATTCAAATAGACCTACAATAAACGTGCTTGTTTTCGCCTTAATTGCCTCCATGTATCTGGGACTCCTAGGCCTACTGCTGCTAGTTGTAATGACGTGGAGTTTATGTAATAATTGTTTTAATTTGCATGAACCGGTCTGCGGCATTTCTTTCAACTATTACTTTATTTCAACTTGTAAGAAATTATGCTTTCAGAAACTATATGGTGACAAATTGTCGCTTTTTCCACTGTAATAAATAAATGCTTAGTGCAAGCATGTTATCGGAAAGTGTACGATGAAACAAAAATAACACCCATTAGTTATAATAATTGGAGACCGATGAACGACTAGGTGTGTTGTTATATTACAATTTACGACAGGCATTACAAAACGCGACATAATCTATTAAGTATAATTTGCAAATGCACCGAGCCTCTAATACCGATCGTTTACAATTGCCGTAAAACACATGTTTCAAACGTTCAACATATCAAACAAAAATGATAAGGCATATAAAAATGTGGACAAAGGATAAAACTTCGGGGCGCCCTTTTCATTGAGTCTCGGGTTTACGGAAGTTAGTCACGTTTCGGTGTCTTAAATCGCTTTGCGGTAGCTTCAAAGGGCAATCATAGTTTATCTCATCTTTCGCTTGGCACAAATGATTAAAAATTTATCCTGAAAAATGTTCTTGTACGATCAAATAATAAAGTGGCTTATGTTTCTTGTACTGCCAATCCAGTTTGCACTGGAGCAGAGTTCGTCTTTTTAGACAATCGTAACAGCTGAAATGAAAAAGTGTTCATTGTACACTCCGAATAAACAGTTGCAATATTGCCATGGTTAAAATAAAATGAACAATGGGAATGCATGTTTCAGACTTGCCAATATGAATGACCCAGTTTCGTACGTGGTGAATCTTTAGCTGGACTAAGATTGTTTCACTCTAAACGAATGGAAAATCGAACTTAAGAACGCATGATCTAGGTTGTCATTGATTAAAACCGGTCCTGCCAAAGTAGCACCTGTGGTAGATATTTATACCTAATCGTACCTTTTTCGTACGCTTCGGCGGCATATCAGGCGAGTTTGGTCGAGCCATGGTTCGTATTTTGGCGAGACGCAGTCGAGCCAAAATACCCATGGTGAGACCAAACGAGCTTGATATCGTAGAAAATCAGGACAGTAAACAAGGCTTCTGATTGGCTAATTCACAATTTGGGTACGGTAAGAGGTAGAAGAACAATGCAGTCGGGCCAAACACCCTTGAGCCTAATCCGGTTTCTGTTACATAAACCAACCGCCAGGAATACTAGGTCTCAGTCCGTTGGATGTGATGCTAGATCGCTGTGTCGTGTGGTCATCGTCCGACGCGGTGCTCCTTACAATATGTTGTTGACGAAGAAAACTCTCCACCGTCAGCCTTTTATTGTTGCTGAAGTTGCTGTCACGCGTTTATGGAGTTCGAGCACAGTCAAATAGCCTCGCTGCGATTCATAATGGGATAATAATGGCAGCCAACATTGAATACGAATACTACGTTTTTACGTTTCGTGATCATAAGCACTGAGGTTATTATAATCGAAAAGTTTACGATATACATTTGTCTTTATTTTGACCGCATAGTAAGGCAAGTACCCCTGTTAAAAGCCCCAAATAAAAGTTCAAACAGTGATATACAGCTGTATGTAGTTTAGAGAGACCTCCTGTTTGATATCTTTTAACATATTATATCCTGTTTGAAAAACGGGAAGATGAACCAACGTTGACAATAAATTAAAACTGTGTGATATTTATTTATTTTTCAAAAGAATCTTAGAACATCCACACTACCGGCTGCAGTTGTCACCGGAATGTAAATATGAAGGTTACAACGTGTTAATTATTATGTTCCTTCTGCAATATTATTTTTTTCCATTGGTTGAAACCAAAAAAAACAAAGCTCATTATTGCATAAATAACCCAACTACGTTTATTCGGCATTCATAATTTGTAAAGTCTAATAATTCACAATTTTTCGAAATTCGCTAACTTTGTGACTTGGTTCACACGTGAATTCTTTTCTTCTGATAATATCTAGGGAACCGAAAAACAGATTGACGCATAAAGGCGCTGCGCTCGTTCGTAAAATATTGTTTTCACCACTCGAAAATAAAATTCATATCTTCGCGCCGCCCTGTAATATCCTCTATGTATTGTCGATTTTGTAATTGTGCGATGAATAATTTCAAGAATGGTAGATAAGAGCGGAAGGCTTAAAATGCATCTGATGCTTTCTGTCTTTTTGTTCTTCCGAGCCGATATATATGAAGTATAACATACATTGGCAAAATTGTTTGCCTTTGATAAGGTATAAACATGATTGTGTAAACATTAGATTTATCTACCTCAGAGTGTACATTGTCCTCCTAGGTTAACCCAGTTCAAAACGTGAGTCTGCTGCATTGTACAGTGAGGTAATTGTATCACAAAATCTACGGGAAATGAAGTTTCTTTTTTTTTTCTAATTAGTAAACGGAATTTTGTCTCCAGAATTACACGTGGCGTATTGTAAGTCTCGCGCGTTATTTTGTTTAATCAGTGCTTTATCTTCCTTCTTTAAGTTTATACTTACTTTTAAGTTGTTGAAAGCTGTCAACAAACGAGTCAAAAATCACAGTTCCGCTATCTCAGAAAAGAACATAATGACCCATAATGAGCTTTAGGAAAATTTGCCCTTATAGAAGGCATAGGGTAAAATATAGACTGGACCAATGGACCCTTGGACCCTTGGACCCTTGGACTATTTTTTGGACCATTTTCTGGACCAGTTTTTCCGACTATTGATAGTTGGGGAGGGGTGGGTAGGTCGTTTTCATCATTTGTGTTGGGGGAGGTGGGAATTGTAACAGTACACCTACACTTCAAAGTAAATGCTATTGATTGACGGAAATTGTAGTGGAACTTATAGAATATTTTGAGCGATTAATTAATTTTCTCGACTGCTTTTTAAATACTTGGAGAGGGGTGGGTAGGTAGTTTTCCTCACTTGTGGGGGGGGGGGGGCGGAGTGGAAATTATAACAATTATACAGTAGTAGAACCCCGCTAACTCGTACTCCCACAGGAATTAGAAAAAAACTTCGACTTAGCGGGAGTTCGAGTTTATTTACTGAAAATTAAGCCGAAGGAAATGTTTATTTCCACTGCAAAGTTTAATGTGTTTTTGGTGGTAATTCCACCAGACGTTAAGAGCGAGTCACTCGAAGTTCACAGAAATCGTATACAAACAGAACTTGGTCTTTAAGTACATCAGCTAAGCCGGGGGAAAGAAGACAAAACACACTGTCAGTAAACGATAAAACTTATCTTTAATAGGTCTTGATAAATAATGTTTCAGTTTTGATACGATTAAAATAATTACGCAGGGTGTTTCGTGATTTTGACACATGATAACCAGTAAGCAACATTTATTATTGGCCAAGTTGATTAAAGCCGACTCAACTGAAAGGATCGAAAAGGGAATTTTTAAAAAAGTTTACCCGTAACTCGGGTGAGTTGTTTCTGTTCAGGTTCAAATTGCAGCGATATATTCACTAACAATATTCTAGATCTCCCACTATCGATATCATTCTTGTCAATGTTTCGTGGCCGGTTAGTAATTTCCACCCTCCCCCACAAGTGAAGAAAACTACCTACCCACCCCTCCCCAAGTATTTAAAAGCAGTCGATAAAATTAATTAATCGTTCAAAATATTCTATAAGTTCCACTACAATTTTCGTCAATCAATAGTATTTGCTTTGAAGTGTAGGTGCACTGTTACAGGTGTTATAATTCCCACCTCCCCCCCCCCCACGAATGAGGAAAACGACCTACCCACCCCTCCCCAACTATCAATAGTCGGAAAAACTGGTCCAGAAAATGGTCCAAAAAATAGTCCAAAAAAAGTTCAAAAAGTAGTCCAACAGTTCAAGGGTCCATTGGTCCAGTCCATATTTTACCCTATGCTCTTATTGAAAAATGTAATAAACTGAGTTGCTGATAAGATTTGACCGTTTCATGCAGACGTTCTTGAAGGTCACATGTCAATGAAGCAATTAAATAAAACCTTACTTTTTTCTTTTGTGGTCTGAAATGTTTTAAAATGATCTTATTTTTTCAAGTAATTTTCCTTCTTTTTGCAATGCGACGAGGAGGTGTTGAGTCGGAGTCTATAATCTCTAAAGTATTAAAATATTTCAGAACACGTGAGTTATACTAGACTCTTCGCATGACAGCTATTGAGCAGCACTTTCTTACAATGCTGTTTGGTAATAGTCAGTTTTGTTCAACTCAATTTATGACAGCTATTTCAATAAGAAACGTGGGGAAAAATTATTCTGACGGCTCCTTTGCTATTTATTTCCAACAGACATAAACTGCCCGATGCAACATATGCATGAAGAAATTTGGCCATAAAAAATTCATCGCGTGTTTTGCAAGAGACCCTTCATTCCCACCCTGCCAGTGCTAACTTCGCCAATCCACAGAAGACATTTTTTCCCATCAAACGTTCTACACCTGTACAGTTTAGTTCATTACTAGGGATCGTCAAAAAATAATCATTTGTTAAGGCAACCAGCTGCAGTACTTGTGGTACAATCCTGTGCTTTTTAAGTAGTCTTAGGGCAACAATAAAACACTTGAGAATTCCATTTACCTATTAAGCCAAGAAGGTACTGCAGCTCTGTCGCCCATTCGGTATACTTGTTACATAGAGCTTGTATCCATGCGATATTGTGCTGACGAACTGGGTCGATTACTATATCTTGAACTTTCAAAAAGCAGATGGGTGAACAAGAACTGACCGGAGAAGTACTCAATTGAAACAAAATTCCCGAAATGAATTCACTCTCAAGCCGACACAGAGTTTTCGAACTTTTCATCACCGGTTGAGATGATCCAAGAATTCTGGCACCATAGAGCATTTAAAAACATATCTCGAGAGATTATCTTTAATTCGAAACTTTAAACTAAGTGCATGAAAACTTAACCATGCAAGCTAACAGTACACAAATGACGGCAATTATACACACTAAATTACAGAATAACAGACCCAACTTGAAAGATACTTTAATCTCCCTTGCCGTGACTTGCAAAATTAAATTTGTCTATCAGACATTTAAAAAAGAAACACAGGTTAAGTCCGGTAGCAACCTTTGCAACCTGAAAGTGGTGAATGATACGTGAGCCGAGCTTGACAATTCAGAGCTTGTAAATTTGTCGCGACTCTCTTGAATTTTTCATGTCAATCCAATACAACGACTAGTGATCAGAGAGTGTGACTGCAATTGATCTGACACTCTGGAGAAAATGTGGTCTTCGATTTCAATGTTGAGCTCAGGCTGGGCGCGAATGAGGCATACCATTCATCGACGGTAAGCAACTGCCTCCGCTGAAACTTATTAGGTAGAGAAAAACCAGTTTGCAATGTGTGATGGCATTGTTCTCTTTAATTGTAACCTGATAATGTTGGAAGCAACATTTTCTATAACGAGGACTGCTAATTATCATTGTCTGCATTATACATTGGGAAATTCAACAGCGGTTTCAAGAGGAATTTTCCTCTCAAGTTTTATTTTCGTCGCGGCAGAGTATTTTCTATTGAGTGCCTTTGATTATCCTTGGATAACACTGTGTTATTCCATGGGAAATCCTTTTAACACTTTAAAAGGCATTTCTCTCGCAAGTTAGAACTTTATTCGTGGAAGCAACATACTCTATATTGAGCGCTTCGAGTCATTATCCTTGTATTCAATTGCCATTGGAATTTCTTGTTGGTACCGGTGTGAGGCAGTCAGTTCCTCGGGTAGACCGCACGGTAACCGCGGAAACAACATTCCAGTTTTCTCAGTATATTGAGTGCTCTTTATTTGATCCTTGAAAAACCTATATTGAATTTTTAACAGGAATCCCCTTTTTGTAGCTGAGGTCGTAAAAGCGGCACTAAAAGGAATAACTGGAAAACCATTCCTTTGTTTGTGTTAGGTCTGTCGCCGCAAAAGGCTGTTAACCAAGTTGTGGAAGGAAAATTTTTATCGCGGTAACAGACTTCTACTTAAAACAACAACAACAACAACAACGTAACAGCAACAAACAAAATCAATTAACTTTTGGTTCTTCTTGAATCTGGAGTTTTCGGTGATTTACTCATTTCACTGCCAAGAAAGGCCTTTTTCCACTGCTCTCTCAGGGTCCATTTGGTTTATGCCTCAGTGACTTGTGGGGCATTGAGTGTGGTCCACAAAGTCAACCCTCAGACTACAGTAGAAGACTCTTGTATTGATTATGAAAAGGGTACGGCTTATGTCTTATTTAATCTACAATCATGTTTTTGGTCAATCCGTTTACATGTTTCACAGATCGTTGACAGACTGATTTTTTGCTTAACCCGTGAAACAAGGCATGGAGGTACATACATATACTGCTCCCAAAATATGTATATTTGTGTCTTTTCTCTATTATAAAAGGCTATATATATCAATAGTAGGCACTGGTTTTATTGTGTTTCAAGTACGAAACATTCTAACACATTGCACGAAGACCGCGAAGAGGCGAAACGTGTAATTTTCCCCTGAATTTTCTCTGAATAGCGACGGAATTCAAACCAAATGTAACAAGTTTTTCTTACCTTAAGCCAAACACCCAAAGTTATCCACACAAAACTGCAACCTACGAAACAACGAACTTGAAAATAGACATGAAAAATGTTCGCGTGCCTTCGTCCAAAGCAGAGTGTCTCCAAGATGACACGAGACGAAAGAGAATTCCAGTAGATTATGTTCAATATAAATATTTGCCAGAAAGCCGCATTGAAAAAAGAATTTGAGCAAGGTTTGACATTTATTTCACGCAAGTCAGCATTGTCATTTTCTTAGTGGGAAACGAACGTCACTTCGCTAAAGAAATAAACGGAAAAAGAAATAAACTGAAATAAAGCTACAAAAAGGCCTTTCTTTTCTTAGCTTACGTCAGTATTATGTTATTGCCCCCTCTTAGGTTCAAAAGAAAGTTGCCGTGTATTCTGTTTCTCAACAAAATGTCTTTCGCAAAAGGTTATGTCACGACAGATAATTACAGTGAGAAGAAGGTTAATAATTATTAAAATAATAAGTGTCGATTTTATTTATTTTTACAAAGGTCATAATTATCACTTATTTCAAGGCGAAGTGAATACTTATCACATGCTCAAATTGATCACGATTTGCAAATTGCTAAACATCGATCGTCCACAATTGGTACTCACGCTTATGCCCAGCCGTATTACACTATTATACTTCTACGTTCTTCTGCCAGAAAGAACTGAAGAAGTGTATCATATTCATCGGTGTTTGTCGGATTTCTGTTACAAAAAGGCTTGCCGCGGCGACCGCTACTTGCCCCATTTTTGCCCAAGGGTAGAGAGATATTAATGAATTGACTCCAATTATATAATTAAGTTCACAAACAGCGATCGACGTTTCAATCATTGATTTGCACATCTTGAAAAAGTTATCCCTAACAAATTTTTTTTCACCGCCATCGCCCGTATTAAGGACATCTGGAAGTGACCTTACATCGTCAGTGCCCAATATTATATTATCATGCAGTTATTTATCGTTTTTAAAACATTTCGTTTAAGTTTCTTTCAATTATCGTATCAGTGTTGAAATGTCAAAATACTGCATATAAAGCTATTTCGGAGAGCACGTCTTACCGTAGGTTGACACCTGCGAATTAGATTGAACATACGCTCGTTGAGATTTCTTCCCGTCTCCAATACTTTGCTTGAGGGCTTTTGTAAGGTATTATCATTGGAAATCGTTTGGTGATCTTTGGCGAGCCTTTCGAAGTATTCATTTCATTTTGAATACATGTAGGCATCTGAGACAAATCTCGTCAAGGTACCGGTACCAAACCAACAAATATTCGTAAACGATTCGGGTGTTATTTTCTAATAGTGCTCTACTGAGTAAGCAGCGGAATCATAAAATTATCAAAGATCTAGCAATGGTTATATCAGGTGCACGAAAAATAGGCAAAGAGGAACAAGTACGTTGCCAATATTTCGCCAGTGTAAGATTTTTTATTATGCCAGGGCAAAATTATCAGGTATTTTTGCGTGGTTTATCCGGCTATGTGAAAAAAGCAGATCTTAGCAAGGGCTATCACAATCCCACCCCCCCCCCCCTACCAAAAAAAAAAAAAAAAAGAAAGAAAAGAAAAGAAAAGAAAGAAATTCGGGGCATTTTTAGAGATAATTGTCATGAGCTTCAATTTGGAAAGAAAATGTCGTGCATTGTTCTGCATTTAAAGCCTTTTTTAGAGTTACCGTTACTTAATTATCTAAGAAAAATGCCGCATGGTTAACGACATTTTTCTTTTGGATTCCAATAACCCCTCTTAAGATCTGCTTTTCCCCCCACAGTGATAATCTTTGAAAAAATACCTCTGTATTAGGAGGCACCGCCCAGTTGAAAGCAATTACACAATGTGTATAATAAACATAATTCTACATGAAAAGTACATCGTACGTATACAGTCAATCGTCTCTTTTTGAACCTGGGAGGCCCTGAATTTAAGCCTTTTTCTTCTAACGAAATAACTCCCAAGAAAATTTTTATAAAACAGCCCCCAACCCCCCCCCCATTCCCCTCACAGACACCCTCCCTCTCTTCCAGTATTCACTTTGCCGTCGATGATGGACTGACTAATCGTCTTACCAACACGTTTTGTTTTCTTTTCTATATTTTTTCATTTTCTTTAATGAACTAAATTGTTAATCAAATTTAATATCAATTCTTCATAGTTACAGATACTTTGAATTCCTGATAATCTACAGCTGCTAATTTTTTGAAGGGCTGTTTTATAAATATCGTTCAACTCTCTTCCTCCTCATTTTTTGCACGCAATTGTAGCGGGATTAAATATTTAATCATGACACCCTCTCTGTTTTTTCGATATAACTATTTATCAGACTGGAGCCTCCTGCTATGTTTTAACTGCGTTTACCAGCCAGTTTGGTCACCAGCACAGATGTTATCGTGAAAAATAGCTGGTATTATATATCAAGTAAAACCTAGTTTATTCCTGCCTTTTTTATCGTGTCCAATTAATACAAGGGCCAATACACACGTGAAAGTTGCAGTAAAAATGAGTAAGTCCAAAACCAACAAGTAATCAGTAAGTCAAGCTCGAGAGGTAAATTTCACAGAGTAAGTTACACAGAATTGCTTGCTACCCGTCCTTTGAATCCCATTCGACGGGAGTTAAATGGGACGCCGAAAGAAATAAATCATCTATAGATGAGGTTTTACAGAAAAGTGACTCACGATTCACTCGAAATTTTCCTCCGATTGGTCGGAAACCTCAAGGTGTTTTCAGAAGTCTATATTTTGATCAGACGTAAACAGCAGACATACGACGATACAAATTTTTACTGACGATTTCTCCGTGAATAATATATATCGGTGCGGCTTCGCAGTTTAAAATAAATAACTCTCTATTCATAGTGTATAAATTAAAACAGTCTAATTATATATCAGTATCATAGATGGCATGGATTATAATAGTCTGGGTAGCCCTGACTCCGCGCTGAAGTTTATTGTGTCCAGTGTTCTTCTTCTTCTTTCTATACATCTATTACTTTTTTTAACTCACAAGATAATTGCTAAAAAATAAATTGCAAAGAAGAAAGAAACAAACGAGAAGAAAAAAAAAACGGAATTAATTAATTGGTTGAATTGAAATTGTTTGTCTTTTAACCAGAAGAACTTTCGACTTGTTACAAATTTAGAAACAGCGTATGCTGTAGTAATTGATAAACCAGTCATAATTCAAGAAGTTTCTTCTTTTGAATGAATTTTGATACCAGAAGCATTTACCGTTTTTCCAGTGTCACAGATCGGCCCTGGATAGCCCCGGATATTTAAATATGGAAACACTTAAATACAATTTCTTCCTTTTGACTTACCACTGGAAGAGCGGAGAGTTCTCGATCAATCAACTAAGTCACCATTTCAATAAAACCAAGGATTTTAAATTCGCATGGAAATTTCGATTCGTTCGTTCTTCAGACGGATTAACGAAAGGTGGTTGTATCAAGTTTTATTGCGGATAGTGGGGCGTCCGAACTTTATTGGATACATTTCAAAACAAACTTCATATGACGCCTTTAATTATTACAATAAAAATTTTAATTCGCAGCAGTAGAGACTGAGATTGTCTGATTAAATTGGCTACAAATGACGAGACTATAGGAGGGTATAAAAACAAAGCTGTTATCGGAAAACACTGTTTGTCGAGCATTTTACAGCTGCCTCTGTGGGAGTAACAGACGTAACACGAGTGCTTAGTGGGGGTGGGGGCGGGGAGTGTGAAAATAGCAGTTATCATTTAAAGTTTTAGTCCCTGTAAAAGCTGACAGAAAAAAATTCCCTACAATAGTAAAAAAAATTAAACAAAGTCACTCCCCACCCCAACCTTTAGGTTTATGCTGTGTTGCAAAATTTCGAAAAGATTTTACCTTTGGTAGAAAGCCTGTGATGTGCTCTACAAGATGAGGTATATATTATGGGTTGCAGTGCTGCTGGGGGGCCTCTGACGTCATCCAAGATGGCCGCCATCTTCGATTTGACCCAAAATTAGAAATTATCAATAATAGGTGAAAATTGGAATTTCTACATGTTTCCGTGCCAAAAAGCTGCTAAAATGAACATGAAATAAATCCCCTAATATAGTATAAACGTAAATCTTGTAGCTTACATTAATTAAATGGTAAATTTCAGTAAGGCGAAGCGGACAAACCCCACTTCCTGTAAGGAACAAATACAATACAATATAATTCTGCTTAGCTCGCCGAGCTAAAATCGTACTGATATCCCTGTTTGCTTAGTTTGTTGACAGATGGCGGGAAAAGAAATGTTTAAGTATCATTTCCCTTGATATTTCCTATCGTGTCCCCATTTTCTCAGTCGTTTGCTACGGCTTCTGCAGCGCAACACCAGGTAAACCGTTAACGGTGTATAAGTCGAAGAATCGCAGACAAATGCAGAACGTCCTCTTTTCAAACGCCAAAAGGATGGAAAATGCGACTGCCCTAAAAAAACTTTCTTCTTTTTCTCCGCCGTCAGGGTAAGCTTTTACCATAAAGACCAAACGGAAGACACGTGCACGCTACAGTGAAACATGCTTGCACAAAAATGCCAAAGTACCGTGGGTTTCTTTGCTCGGATGTATATTATTTTGGTATCAAAATGATCACTAGGCCCTAGGCTATCAAAATCCGCGCGTACTTTTTAAAACTCCATATCTGCGTCTTCAGGCAACCGCTTTAAAAACTATCGTGGACGTGACGTGGTTATTTTCGGCATACATTTCTTATGTAGAATTGAACAACTTCACATTCACATGTACATGGTCATTTCTTCAAAAATCTGAACAGTTTTTACATTTCTGGATAAATTAATAACTAAGGAATTGCAATCCGTGCGTACTTTTTAGAAAGTAAGCCATAGTTGAGTGAAAATAAAAATTTGGCTGAAAATTTTACGCTAAAACCACTTTTTAAAAATGTTTATAGCAAAGTTTGTCACTAACTGTAAATAAAGTAGTACAACATAAAGTACATAAAGTAGTTCTATCTCATCATTCATGGGAAACCAAAAATTGTTCGAGAAAGCTTGAATTCGAGAGAGCCAGTAGTAAATAAGAGGCAATGTCAACCAAGGAATCGGAGTTTTAGTTCGAGACAGGATAAGAGATATCCGGTGTTCGAGATGACGGAATTAAAATTCTTTTGATTTTAATTAGTATCCAGTACGCGGGCGGTACTGTAACACCTAACTGTAATTTCTTTGCAGTTGTTAAAATAAGAATTTTAGGGCCTTATACTGCTTGAAAGTAAAATGATGACGCTCCAAAAACTTAGAAGTAAGCCCCATCTGGGTGCTTTAACAACACTGTGTACATCGATGCTACCTTAATGCTACACGAATATCTCTATGCGTCTTTTTTTTCTCGTTTAGGGTAACCTTTTTCCCTTCAGTTTTTAGCACGCTAGTTGTAAACTGGACAAAATCCTAATTAAAAGTTCGGGACAAAAACAGCACCTCTGAATTACAGTACTGTTGTGATCTTTTATAAGAATGGTATTAATTTTAAGATGTTTCAATAGACTGAGAGGGAATCCAGAACCACCTTGCACAGCGAAACAAACAGTAGGCAGAAATGTATATGGCCATTCATTGAAACAGTAATGCTCTAGGTCTTGCTTGACTCGTAGAGTCAATACATCACGAGCCAGAGAGAACCGGAAGTTTAAAAATTCACAAGGTCTGGTTGCTAGGGAGTGACGTCATGGGCTTGCAAGTTAGCCGTCACCGTATTTAACTTGCGGTTTCACACCCGCAGCGTTTCTATCGGGCTCTTTTGACTTAAAGTTCTAAAGAGGTTGGATTTCATAAATATTTTGACAAGAGCGGTAAAATTCGATTATTCAATCTTTCACTCCTTTCCTTCTGCGAATGGATGCTCTCGATAATCGGCGGGTTCGAGCTCTCTACAAGCGCTTCAGGGAGTGTTTTTAACTAAATTAGAAGATGTGTGAAATGCGGCGTTTCAGTGTAGTCCGTTCACTGGCAAGTTTTATGAACGAAGTGGCCAAGTACCAGCTCGCAGACGTGGCGGGCTTTCTGATCTTTCTGATCGGAGAGTTATCAAAGAAGAGCTGTTTCTTATTTGGTGTTGCTTTTGCCATTCCGCGTTACAAATGTAAAGCAAGCAAAGCGTGATATCGGCGAAAATTACCTACAAACAATGCAGTACAGACTACAAATCACTACGGCGAAACGTCTTCAGGTAATGGAAGGAATCCACTGTAACATGTAACTGGTAGTCTAGCGAAATAAGCGTACAACGAGGTAAGTTATTCCTTCGATCGTTTCTTTAGATAAGGTAAACGCTTGCGTCCGCTCGCTCGCAATCTCTCCTTTCAGGGATAATCGAGCGAAAAAAACACAGCAGCAGCGAGCGCCAAAATCGCCTGCCACGTGGAAACGTGGGCCGCGCGTGATGAGCTGCTGCTGTAAGCGTACGCCACGTTTATATTTATTTTTAAAGAAAAGTAGCTCTTTCACAAATGCGGTTTTCAAAGAGGTCCTTAACGAAATAAATAAACTAAACATCTATGAACTCTTTCGTAAGAAAATAAACAAGTGAACAAGAAGCCCTGTTATACACTCTGTAGTAAAAATAACATAATTGAGTTGACACGCGCATTTGAATACCTTTTCTCGTTCACCCAGGTTGGAGTCCATGGCATCACCGTATGCCTGAACACTTCTGGGATGTGCAACATAACAAACATTTTGAGACAGAATTTTAGACAAATGTTGATATCTTTTCCTGGTTCACCCAGGTTGGAGTCCATGGCATCACCATATGCCTGAGCGCTTCTGGGATATGCAACATAACAAACATTTTGAGACAGAATTTTAGACAAATGTTGATATCTTTTTCTGGTTCACCCAGGTTGGAGTCCATGGCATCACCATATGCCTGAGCGCTTCTGGGATACGCAACATAACAAACATTTTACGACAGAATTTTAGACAAATGTTGATATCTTTTCCTGGTTCACCCAGGTTGGAGTCCATGGCATCACCGTATACCTGAGCGCTTCTGGGATATGCAACATAACAAACATTTTGAGACAGAATTTTAGACAAATGTTGATGTCTTTTCCTGGTTCACCCAGGTTGGAGTCCATGGCATCAACGCATGCCTGAGCGCTTCTGGGATATGCAACATAACAAACATTTTAAGACAGAATTTTAGACAAATGTTGATATCTTTTCCTGGTTCACCCGGGTTGGAGTCCATGGCATCAACGCATGCCTGAGCGCTTCTGGGATATGCAACATAACAAACATTTTAAGACAGAATTTTAGACAAATGTTGATATCTTTTCCTGGTTCACCCAGGTTGGAGTCCAGGGCATCAACGTATGCCTGAGCGCTTCTGGGATATGCAACATAACAAACATTTTGAGACAGAATTTTAGACAAATGTCGTACATCCTTTCTGGTTTACCCAAGTTGGAGTCCTGACATCACCGTATGCCTAGAGGCACTTCCGGGATAAAAGTCTTTTTCTGAAGAATCGCCCTCCAATTTAATGGAGAAAAAAAAGTGATTCTTGTCTTATTATCAATAACCCCCTCCCCCAAAAACAATCCTACCTCAAAGATAAGCCCCTGAAAAAACGGTTTGGAATTATTGCCTTATTTTATTATCGCACGCAAAGCCTGTGTATTTCACGACCGCCTGCTTAATGGTCACTTTGTTTTCTTTTGACTAAATATTTCCTTTTTCTGATACTTGTGCCTATTCTCAGTGAACCAAAAGAACCACCAAACACTTCAGTTAGTGAGGAGCTCTGCGTTGTCAAATGTTGTCCGTATTTCGTAAGTTGGAACCAGAATAAAATTGGAGGTGCTTATAATTATTCCGGTGCGACTTTCGAACCGGTGTGAGTTTATTTTGGTTCGCTCTGTATTTATTTTACATGATACCGGAAAGTACACAAGAAGACATAGCACAAAGGACACGCGAGAGACACGAGCGAGCGCGAAAATCGCCCGGGGTGTTAAAACGTGATGCGCGCGTTATGAGCATGTTCACGTGCGACATGTCAGGGTCTTCTTTTTGCCTGACTACTCTTGAGTGAAAAGAGACTGCTCTTAGTCTAGATACTGGTCCAGAATCCTATGTCGGTCAAATTCAGTCTTTGTCTTACTATTTCATGGCAGATGGAGCTCATCGTCGCAAAAACGGAATATTTAAACGCGGTATAAATCTCCTACCGGAAAAGGATAATATTAGCTCGTCTGGAAGAAATTTAAGCGGCTGATAATTTCACGTAGTATTTCAGCGTTGATATCCTTGTTTCAGGCTTTGCCGATCGAGTGAAGCGGGATGAAATTTTAATTATTTTGCAGTATAACTAACGCCTGGACAGTGTGCTTGAGTAGAGTGTAGTTTTTTCGATTTGCCGATGGAGATCCGTCGCTTGGTCAACAGCCTAATTTTTTCTTCTTCAAGGCTATACGTTTTTAAGCAATTTCCTGCCACACCGCAATTAAAACCTGTTTATGTATCTCTCAAACACCATGAATAACATTAGAATCAATTAAAACAAGCAAGAAAGAATTTCACGCTTAAAGATTATAACACATTCGCGCGAAAATTAACGCCTAAGTGGAACAGAAACGATCATCAAAACTGATTTTAAAATTACATTGGAATGCTAGTAAGTTACTGGGCTTCACGCAGAGATACATGTCTTAAAGACACGTATCTCTGCGGGATCCCAAGGTAATTTTTGGTTGCTAAGAGCGTCTGGCTCTGCTACGACCCCAGCACCCCAGTAAAGACCTGATAAATAGTAGGCTTCAGTAGGTGGACGTCATCACCACAGTCAAGTCATCTACCCCTCAGTTTGTCGAAACTTCAGTCAATTTTATCGCGAACGTCCTTCTCAGGTCTGCACTCACCCGGACCGATCATACTTCCCCAACTTACGATATGACTTGTGGATTCAAACCATTTACAATTAGAAACACTATATACACCTTCTTTTGTTAAAACACACACTATTGTCTATAGCAGTACATACAATGATACGACGTCACAGATCACACATCCCATTTGCTTAAGCGTACGGAAAAGTTAAGATTCAAAATGAAACCAATCATGAAATAAGCTGGTTTCAAGTGTTCTTGAAATGCGTATTTAAAAAAGCTCACTATCCATGAGATTGCACGGACTTCACAGTGAAACAATGGTAAACACAGTGACGAGTCTGAGCGTGAAATTTTAATTCTGCACATGCACGTTTTGCTTTCATTCAAATAAAACCTATCGAGCAGCAATTTGTTGCGGTGTTGTTTGTTATGAGTGGCACAAAGTAAACAAATCATTGTTCAAACGTTTACGTTTGCTAATGAAACCTCAAATGACTGAGGCTATTTAGCAGTACTTCTTCCCTGTGATGCTGTTTATTGTGCTGTACAGCTGGGAAGTTGTAACTTTCGAGTCTGAAGATGTAGTCCTAAAGTGGGGGCAATCAATGCGAGCTGTTGCCCAAGGTGAAATGAATTTGGCCAACGCGTGTATCCAACAGTGAAACGTGACAAGGCAATAACAACTTTATAAGCTTACCTTAGCATGGCCGTGTTGAACTGAAGACCAACTAGACAATTAACTCATTTGCGTGGAAATGTAGTTTACCTTATTTCGAAACGTTTTGCTGTTGATGAACCATTATTTGCTACTGAAAAAAAAACAGGAAAAAACAGAAGTATTTACTTAGCGTAATAAGTTATTGTGATACTAAAGACCAAACGTGCAGAATCCGGCCAGTTTTTTATTTTTTGACTTTGACACAAAAGGAGAGATGTATAAATTTTATGTTCATTTACACCGTTGCATTGTATTATTATCTCCCCAAAAGCCTTTCTAAGCTCCTACGCTAATGCTGTCATGGTAACTACATAGTTTGATTCCAATCGAAATCCATTGTAGGCCCCAACATCAAGGTACTTATTCTCCTTATGGTCTCCTCAGTCTTCTTATACTGGTTGTTGGGGGAAGTTTATTAAACATCAGTATATATTTGCTTTGTTTGATGATCATTTCACGACTTGTATCACTGTTTATATATTGACAAATTATGATCGATAGCCATTATGGACCCTTAAAAGATTGATATATGTCTAGCAATAATTATACAATATCTCAGTGTTTTCGAACGGTTATTGTTAGGACGGCGAACCTGGTTTTATATCTTGGCAAAGTAAACACCACAAGCTTAAAAAACAAACACGGATCATTGACCAGAATAATCAAACTTCTCACGAAAGCATTTCAGAAGAACTGATGATGACCTTGTAGTTAAAGACTTGATAAACTTTTTAAAGCAGTTGATAAGAGAACAACCTTAAAAAAACCAGGCTTGAAAGTTATCTATTTCTTCCGCTGTTCACATATATGACGCCGTTGGTTATCCCATACGCCTTCATTAGCAGTTTTACAAGATGGCAGCCTCGCGGGACGAAGATAAAAAAAAAATTCTGCAAATCCTGGAATTAGAAATTCTGTAAACTCTGGAATTAAAAATTCTGCAAAATCCTGTGCTATCCTCCACTGCTAGCTCCTTAAAATGGTGTAGTACGCTCCCTTTTGCTCTCTTCTTTTTAGTCACTCGCGTGTCCATCGTTTTCGGTCAAATAATTACACATTTTTTTCGTCTTGTAACACCATTGACAGTGGTAGAAGCTTCTTTTTCCTAATCATAGAGTCCACTATCTATCTTTGCTCGTAAGCTAGTTACCAGGCGCCCTCAGTGATTTCTCTGATTTTTATGCCTCAATTCGCTTCGTGTGCACCGGCTTGCGTACTGTCCCCGCCCAATGCAGTGCACACTGAGGAGCTTGTCCCCCGCCACTTGTCATTTCGGCGCTGGTAAAGCCTCTTTCTTGACATCAGAAAGCCGTGACTGATTCAGTCCCTTTATTGTCAGAGACTCTTGTCATTCCGGCACTGGTAGCTGTTGTTTTTCTTTTTCGTAGTGGTCGAATGTTGTCAATAAATGTTATTTTCTGACCCCTCACTTTCAGACTATCTTTAAAACCCGGCAGTCGAAAGCAGTAGATTACTGGATTCACCAACGACTGCAAAGCAATTATCAGAAGTATGCATCCGACAACACTCGCAGTTGGGTGGAAGCAAGTTTTGCACATTCGAGAAATGGACAAAAAGAGCATAGGAATTACCCACGTGACCACGAAAGTCCCTGCAACCAACAACAGAGCGGCAGCTAAAGCTTTATCGCGGTTAGCCGGCGGGCCAAGTTTACGTCGTTTTCTGCGACGAACAGATACCCAAATACTTATGTAACATGCAAAGATTGTGATCACTATACCAAAGATTACGACTGGCAATAAAGCTTTAAACAACGATGCCTTAACTACCCAATATCCAGTCAGATTTAACACTGCGAATGTGGTAACCACCGCTGATAGAACCCAAATAAGTATCAAGACTGTTTTGTATATACTGTTCGAAAGAACATGGTGACGTATGGGCCAAACAATCGCGTGCATTCGCTCCACTGCAATAGCTCCAAGAGTAAAGAAAGCAGCCAACTTGGAAAACGTATTCAGACTTTGAAAGACGTAATAAGAATGTATCGTTGGTTTCAGCAGAAAGGCGAATACTGAAGGGATTCCTGCAACTCCAAACAGAAAGTCTGCCACTGCAAGATTTACAATCAGCACGTGTTGTCGGGATCGGAACGACGGTGACTTGTAAAACGTGAGCAAGGTCAGAATGTTTAGTGCAATGACTATGATCCCAACAACAGAGAGTGCTATAATCCAAGGTGTAGTGACGGACGGTGCAAGCTTGTGTGCTCCAAAGTACTCCATAGGACCTGCCAAAAAAAAAATAAAAAATAAAAAATAATAATAATAATAAAATGAAATGAAATGTATAAAACATGCAAGGGTTGTTTCCCTTGTAAGCAGTTGTTTCCCTTGTAAATTGGCAAATAGGCTACCTCGTATCCAGGCGCTTCCTTTTTTTTGAGCCTTCCCTTTATGCCTTGCGATCGCTCTGAAGCCTTCCCGTGGCCCTTCCCTCTAGCTCGTGAAACATTTATACTGTATTCGGAGAACTTTGGTTTATTATCCGCCAGTGTGATGAAAATTGATGATTTGTTTTTTTTCTTTGTTTTTTACACGGAGGACACATCTGAATTGTGTCATGAGTTAACATCTCTATTTGCTATTAAAATTCTGCCCCTATTTTCTATTGTACCCACCAACAATTTTTAGACGGCAAAAATTTTATCTAACTGAAAGCACCCGAAGTTTAAAATATATTTTCATATTACTTTCCTAGAGCCCAAAAGTTACCTCCTGTTATGAGATAATAATAACAATAATAATTAAATTCAAAAAGACGAATAATGCAGTAACTTCGTGTTACTTCGGGTAGGGATAAGTCGTAGATCATCATATGTTGGCCATCCAAACCAGTCACTCGACACGTCAAGCCATAAAAATCTAGAACAAAATCGGCACACTTAATCCCCACGGTATCAAATCAACGAATGCTTTTCATTCAACTAATTTATTCTTGTTTTTTACTTTGCCATGTTTCTATCAATAGCGTAGCTCCACTGTTCTCTATATAAACCAAATGCAACTCACAATTCCTTTATTCGCTCTGACGAAGGGCTAACGCTCGAAACGTCAGCTTTCAATTTCTTTACGGTGGCCATTTACCTTATCGACTCAGTTGATAAATCCAAAGCTTTCTGTTTTATTGCTTGCTAAAGCAAGTAATTCTAAACAAACTTCGAGTACTGCCAGGACGTTTGAGTGACAAATAACGTCTGAATTCAGTGCGTTTCTGACTGGCGGGTCTAGCCACAAATAATTCTAAGTGTCGCAAGCATCGCCATTTTCTAGACTAAGTATGCACAAGCTCGGAAAACTCGTCAGCTACAAAAACAAAATACCTTCCTGGATCGCTTGACAATTGTAAACAAATATCGAATGCTTTAAGAACTTTCGAGTAGTCCTTTCCGTCGAATCCTTCGAAATTTTCTTACTGCTGGGTACCAAGTTGTGAAACATCCGTATCCGGCTGCCGTGTATCTGGACACTGCCTTTTTTCCATACTTTATTGTATCAAAAGACGAAAATTCGTTTTCGCATTTCCCACATCCATAGAACTACGTTGACCGATTTAACCGAAACAAAAGCAACTTCAAAACAACTACGATGATAACTTGAAGGCTAAATAAAATGGAGACCTGTTGCTCCTTTATCCAACCCATTTGCAAAGAATCAAGATCATGGCATCGACCGCCATTATCAAAAGTTTCTTTTGTAGTATTTGAATCGCGATAACGAATCTATTCTACTGTATTTGATATGTTAAATTTAAGTTCAGTTTCAAAATATTTGCAATTAATTCCTTAGTTTCTCGACATTTTGGTAGTATCTGCAAAAGCCATCCTAGTTTTGTTTTTACGTAGGACAGTACTTATCAAGGGTTCTCCATTACATTTTGAATAAATCTTTGATATTTTCGTATTATGTAAACAACAGAGAGACTACCTGAAGTATAATTCATTTCAAGTTATGCGGTACATACGATAGCACAGAGCATTATAACGACAGTACCTTCATTTCCCTTCGGATAAGGGGGAACTCTTAAACTGTTTGCCGAGCTTTGATTTAAGGTTAAAAGAGGACGAACAACGTCTTGTCATTTTCAGCCGCTACAGGTGGACTGTATTTTCTGTTATGCTAATCATCAGTGCAAACGCTGAAAAGCAAATTTAAATCAAGTATGTGACTTTTAAAGGCATAATTCGATATTCTCGTAAGTGACTATCGTTTCTTGGATGTTTAAAGTTTGGATTGATTTTCCAGTCACTCGATGGCAGTGATGGTAACAGCGCCCGGTCAAGAAACTTTGCAGCAACGTACTGATTTTTGGAAACTGATCTTTTGTCTCTCCAAAGACACTGTATTATGTCTGTGACTTTTCTGGAGATTCTAATAAAAAACGATGTTGCCATCTGGCCATTAGTTTCTATTAAACAGTGGAAAATGACACAAACCTCTCGAAATTCGTGCCTTCCCTTCAATTGCGTAGGATCAGTTCCAAGCTACTTACAATTTTCTTGTAATGTTTTACCTCGATACGTTTAATTTTCAGAGTGCGTTTGGGTAAACAATGCCAAAAGAATAAATTAGAGAGTATAAACAATTAACTGCAGCGATTAATTATCAATAGTCTCTCGGGAGAACGCGAAATCTGTACGAAGCCTTCACTTTCAAAGCAGTAAATGAAGTTTACTATTAAACCTGGCACTAAACGTCCAACTGAAATTGGTACTTCTTGGTTCTTTCTATGAACGATATGAAGATGCCGCAGCGATGTCCCGACATTGTATTGCGTCCAATTATAACTTCAGAATCAAAAGCAAATTAACCATTCCTCCCTTGGGAACTGGGAGAAACAGGAACAGCTTCATCCCACGAGCTGTAGGACTATTTTATTTTGTCGAAGGAAATTCTGAGCTTTAAATATGTAATGCTAGAAATCACTAGGCAGATGGGATGTCCCGACGTAATTAAATATTTGAGATTACAGGTAAAGCGCTTTATTGTTTGTTCTTTGATGGATTTCATTAAGATATGTTTCAACAAAAAACAAAATAAGAAGTGTCTTCCATGTAGAAAACAAGAAAAAAAGAAAGAAATTATCAATTTTCATCACACTGCCGGATGACAAACCAAAGTTTTCCAAATGCACGATAAATTTTTAATAAACTTTAATTTCCTAAATTTTAATCAAGCTCTGGGAAAAGAAAAAGAATGTGAACAGTCACTTCTCCTTATTTGATACATGTTACTTAAAAAAAGAAAACAGGATAACGTACATACATACGTTGCAGGATAACATACATCTTTCTGCAACTCAGTTTCCGATTCTCTAAGTCTGAATAGCTGTTTGTTAAGGCCAGAGATACCTCACGTTTTTTGTTTTTGTTTTTATTTAATTGCTTAAATTTATTTTGATATCGGCAAGGTTTATATGGATTACATGATTTCAAAAATCAGGACATTTGTTTGTTGTCAAAATCCCGTTTTAAATCTACAAGTAAACCAGGAATGGGTTGCAGGCTCCCCTCAAAATGGAAGATAATAAATGCTTCGTACACTCTTGGCATGGGACGTCAACTTCACACTGTGTCAAACAACTGGTGGGAGATGAACGGAAGTGAGAGAGGCAGGGAAAGTTGCCACTGGTCTTACATGTAAAAGCAACGTTGCCGGTGCAAATGAAGCCCAAATTTAACACCAAGCAAATATCGATGCGCCTAACAACCCCACCCCACCCCCCACAAAAATCCTATAACTTGACTGTTATAATATACTACAGATTCCCAACCAACCTTCACTTTTCCCAACAAATCTAGCCCACCCCAACCCCCTCCACCCCAAACTGACCTTACATGGTCGAAAATGATTAAATAGAATAGTACATACCCATTATTAGCAAATTTAATTTGAGCCGCTTTTCCTATAAGGAAAAATACTACAAAAATAGTACTTGGATGTTGCTTAGATATCTGGCATCAGACAACAGCCGAAAGGCGTTACTTAACGAATCAAGGAAAGAAAATGTCAAGTAAAAAAAGTAAGCGGTCGCACACGAGCCACAGAGCTTATCCAAGCTTCTGTAGCATGAAGCAACTGAGAGTTTCACTACTCCCTCTTGGATGGGGTGCTAGTCCATCGCAGGGTTACCGCCAGCAGTATGTCGCCGGGGTGGAGAGAGACAATGTAGAATAAGTTTCTAGTCTAAGGAAGCAACACGATGGCAATGACAACGTCTACAAGCAAGACCTTCACAAGTACAACGCGCTAAACACTACACCGTGCGCCCCCGCGCGAGAAGTTAAAGACCTCATTTTTTTCCATAATCGGGGACGGAGACCACAAGCGCGGGGACCTTGCAAACCGATGATATGTAACAATTTTCAGAACACACCACCCAACATTCAGAACGATTGATAATTCACTGTCACAGCTCGGTAGGTCAAGCTACTTCACACATTTTCTGCACACTGAACAGACTTACCAGATAAGTTAGTTTAATCACGTTGGTGTTACCATAGCAACACAGGGATGAAATCATGTATTTTTCATATTTCGCATTATCTCGACGTCTACATCTAAGCATTTAAAACGACCTCACCTCTCTTGTACGTGAAATGCACGTCTTTTTAAGGCAGCTGAGAATAGATGGGTGTGTGAAGAAGAAACTGTTTGAGTAGTGAAAAGAGGAAAATCTTTCTGTGATAAGTGAGAGTTGATAAAAGCTTGAGGGTGTAAAGTACATTCTGGTTACATTCTGGAGCGGCAAGATACAGGGAAAATAACCATGCGCAAATGCAGACATGAGCTCACAAAGCCCTATAATATAGTCGCAGTAGTCCAAAAATTTTTAGAACTGCCCACCGAATTCCCGAACGGATGACGATTTATTTTGTTCTATTAGTCGCACACAATTTTAGGGAACGGAATCCTTTGCCACGAATTTCTGCGCTGCTTTTGGTTCCCCCAAAATGCTAGCTTTCCCTATTTCACCCCTTGAACAACATATTTGTTTCCTCAGAAAACAAAGAAAAATAAATTTTCCCATGTTACGAATGTTAATTTCAAGTAACATCTTGCCAGCCGTTGCAGTTTTAACGTCGGACGAGGTGTGGGAAAATAAGATAATATTTCCTAGCATTTTTGTTCAGATTTGGCTACACAATTATGTTATTGAACACATTTCTGAGATTTCTCTATCGCGTTGATCCTAGCCTTCAAGTCCTCTCGATGCTTCATTCCTTGGGCGTTTGTCATGTTGCAGTGGGACATAAATTCTCCAGTATTGACTTTAATCTGTTGAGGATCTTTCAATGTATAATTTTCTTCATCACCAAGCAAAGGAGATGAGAGAATTTTTCAAATTATAGCAAAACTGTGGAAGCTGGAACAAAATTTATTTGGAGCTTTACACAACATCCAAACTTAAAACCCTTTAAAATTAATTATGCATTCATTCTCAGCCTTTGCACAGAATAAACCACCTGATTTGCCGACGTTATGTTTTAGCGGCTACATGGTGTTGCTTATTAACAGGAGTTAGTTAACACCACTGGAGTACTGATAACAAACATTGAAAGCCCTCTATAATTACGAAAAGGATGCCGTTAACAGCACTAAAATTAAAAATTAAAGAAAACATCTAATGTTTGTTCACAGCGAGAAAACTACGCTGAAAATATATTTGACATATTTCTGTAGACTTTCTATTTTCTTTGTTGCTGCTTTTGTTGTTAGGAGATATGAGCTAGTTTAATGGGCTCATTTCGTTGTTGTTCGAATCCCGGCAAGCCTGATTTTTTCAGGCTTTCTTTTCGCAACTGCATAAGTTGCGTTAATTACTGCAAGGATCTTCTTTACATTTATTTCTTGTGTATACTGCTAGGAATCAAATGCGACAAATTTGCATAGTAACAAATTTATGAGTGTTTTAGCTATTTTTGTATTGAAGAATTGGTCGCAGTAATCATATATATTTCTTTCTTTAAGACTCTTTTTCTTTCTTTTATATTTAAACTTACAAAACATTATCTCCAGTTTTTATTTTCATTTCTGTCAAACCTGCCGTTATGTATAGTCAATCCGCGTGTGTCTATAGAAGCGTACTCTTTCCTGATATATTTGCCAGTCTCCTTTAAGCCCAATCCATAGGGCGATGTACTCTATGAATCGTTATTTTTTAAAAATTTTTTTATTATTATTTAATGCACTTTAATTACAACCGACACTTACAAACTATTTTCATGGTTACTCTGTAAAACAATACAATACACTACTACCTTAGTTACAATACAATGTATACTGTATACTTAACACTACGCTACGATAACAATACATTAATTACAGTCCAGCTATTATCGCTAGTACGTTACATTTAAATGCATAATTAACACTACACTACGAAAACAATACACTACAATCCTAAATTCTAACAATAACGCTATTACATTACTTACAATACACTATACATTACACTATGATTACGGTACAATACATTACAATGCATTACAATTACAATTCTAATTTCCTATTATTTTAGCTAGCGCACCACACAAAATACGATCGAATATTAATTATTATTATTATTGAACATTTTTCCACTTATCGAAGAAAGTGGCTAATTTTCCTCTTTTTTTGGCTATTTGGTACTCCAGGGACTTAAGATGATCAATTTTAGCAAGGAAAAGGGCGAATGATGGCTTGATGAGTTTTTTACGACATTGATAAATAGTCTGTTTACCTACTAAAATAATAGTGTTAAAGTGCTACTATGATCAAAAAACCACTTTTATTTCTTCGGATTTCGAAACTATGTTTATTAAACACTCCCCAAGCGAAATTATAAGCATAAAATTACATTTTACAGCTCTTGAGTGTATGACGTCATTGTATCCTTTCTGGTGTAATAATGGCGGACCATTAAACCGGAAAATTGCAGTTTAAATTAACGGTCTTCTTCTCAAAATTAACGCTTATAATTTCGCTTGGGGAGTGTTTAACAAACATAGTTTCGAAATCCGAAGAAAAAATAAAAGTGATTTTTTGATCATAGTACCACTTTAAGAATAAGGTAATTTCCCTCCGTTTGCCCAGTTGATGGAATACCAAATAAAATGGCGTTATCGTCAGGATTATCAAAAATATCCCTACAGATAGGGTTCCAATTTAGTTTTTGATCCCAGAATGTTGATACAAAGGAACAATGAACAAACAGATGTCGGAGGGATTCGTCATTATTGTCACAGAAACTACATACCGGAGAAGGTATAAGAGACATCTTGTACAAGCTATAATTTGTGGTTAGAATTCTGTGCAGAATTTTGAATTGAAATTCTCTTAAATTAGTGTCAAGTGTGCATTGATATGGTATAATATATAGGTCTTTCCAAATCAAAATACGTTCAGAAAATATTTGGTTCCATTTTGTTTGAGCTGAAGGTAATAAAGTGACGCGTTCTTTTGTCAGCTGATATACTGCTTTCGAGCTTAGACTCATCAATTTGTCAAAGTGTTCAAAAACGAAACGTTTTTTACGTACCGAGACCTAAATATCAATGAATCGTTATAACTTTGACTCTTATACCACTCACCCATCCTCTTCGTGCCGAGTGGCACGAAATAAATAATTGCACTGCAATCATCTTAAATACAGCGCTACGGTGGCAAACCTGATGATCAGTGTTACAGCTTCAACGCGCTGACGAGCCCCGATGTTAGGGCGGAACAGCAGTTGTCCGCTTCTACTTCTAGTTTAGAGCACTGATCATGTCAGGCTTGGTCACCGCAGTGCTGTGTTGAAGGAGATTGCAATGGATTTGTGCAATTATTTGTTAGACTTTGATATGTTAATTCTAACGGCCACCATATTCCGTTAGTGGTAGCGGAACCCGCGGACGAAGCCCGCCATAGGAGCACCATTGCTAAGCAAATTTTTGTGACGTCAGCGTACGCCCGTCCGTACAGATTCTGGGGGAGGGGGAAGGGAGTCCTGAGACAACCCGAAGAGGGGTGGAGAATGCCATCCTTTCTTGGCGGGAAATTTGGGCGGTGCTTTTGGATTGAAAAAGAGGTTTCTTTTTCAATCCAAAACGATTGTTCGACAGTACTGAAGCTTTAAACTTGAGAAAAAACATGTAATATCTAAAAATGGTAAGAAAAAGTTCAAAAGAATACTGGTGGAAGACGAAAAGTTCAAGTCGTTTAAGTTACGAAAATGGCTTCAAAGGAGTTGATCTTTGGTTTCTTCACGGCGGAGAGCGTGCCCTGTTCTGAAACACAACCGAGTAAGTGAAGTTTTTAAAGGGTTTAAGGTACATGATTTTGAGTATGACAGTCAAAGAAATTACAATTTGAAATGAAAATTTAATTGATGTCATTAGAAATGGTGTCATTTACTTTTGACTTTAAAAAGTCATTAGAAATCGTGCTCAGATTTGCGACAGATGCAGTCTAAAATGTTTGCCATGCTCAGCCAATTTCACTCGCGTGGACGGACCCACGATGCTGGAAGTGTAACCCGAATTGCATTTAAGTATCAACTTACGGGTTTTCGAATAAACTTTTTCAAAATTGATTTCTCTGTCCATTATTTTGTGTTTGTTTTTTCACAACAGTAGGTCAAAGCACAGTCGCACGACAATAATTGCTTTCAATTTTGCCTGTCGGGTGCATCTCTGCATGCAATTGTCGATTTTCTTGTCCTAGAAGTTTTCAGTAGTAGTAATCTTTCAAGCAAAGCAGTTGTCGAAAACAGTTTTGTGTGTTCCTCAAAGAGCCTAACTTTATATAGGCTTACTTTGCATCCGCAAAACTTATGCCATAATTTAAAGCGTGTTTGGTGTTTGTTTTCAATCTTGATGGTCTCTAGTTAGAGAACGAAACATAAAAGCTATTTAAGAAACTATAAGCGATGTAGTTGTCGGTTTAAACCTATTTTATCCAAAAAGCTTCCAAAAACAGTTCTGTGCATTTCTAAAAGAGCCCGAGTTTTTAACAACACGCAGCCGCAAGACTTATGTCACAGAATTAAGCATGTTTGGTGTTTGTTTGTTTTCAATCTCGATAGTCTCAAGTTAGATAATGTAATATAAAAGGTACTTAAGTAACTATAAGCGAAGCAGTTTTGGGTTTAAATCTATTTTATTCTGTAAGTAATGCGTGTTTCTTAAAGTGTTCGAACTTCTTCACGGCCGCCAAAACCTTTCCGACATTTCTTCGATAATTTTATTACAGGTTCTTCGAAGCTCTCTAAATCTTTTCTTCCAAGTAATCGCAGTAACATGCCAGTGAAATGCCAGTATAGATTTTTGACTAGACTAATAGTGGCGGTTCATGTTATTTGTTAACATCTGAACGCGATGAAGATAACCCATTTACTTCAGAACAAGTTTTATTTTGTTGTAAGTTGTAAATGAGCGCCCCCCCAATTCAAGTTCATTCAAGCGAACAGCCAATAATCCAAGGAAATGTGACAAGCTTTGACAGTGAAATGACAGGATATGGAAACATTGCATAATAATAATAATAATAATAATAATAATAATAATAATAATTTTTTTTTTTTTTAATAAAGATAGTCATAGTGAAAATACAATGGAAAGATAAGAATAAGATGCTAAGAAATTACAATCAATTATTAGTTTAAAAAAATTTTTAAGAACTAAAATTCTAATAATAATAATAATAATAATAATAATAATAAAAGTTGTGCTCAGCCTCTAGAATGACCTTTCGAGCTTGGTTTTACAGAACAGATCCCCAAAATATTGAATGATAATTCGCAACGCTTTCGGGCTTTTAATGAGAAACACTTTCGAAGCGAGCCAAAAAAAAGCTCGAAATATATTTCGGACCGAAAAGTTTCAGGACTATTTTTGAGAAACGAACACTGGTTTATTCCTTAGCGGCTCCGCTTTTGGGCTTGGTAAATCTATATATTATATTTTAGCTGTTTTGTATTGACAGGAAAGCCTTGCACGACAAGGAAGTTTCAAATCAGAAATTTTCATCATCCCGACGAATTTTGAAAATCGCCTCTTCTGTTGTTGAGAACGAATTCGACCTTTTATTCAACTTCATGAACGAGCCAAAGAGACGAGACAGTGAAGAAAGCGCGATTTGAGAAAAAGAGTGCGAAGAGACAAAGGGAGAGATAAGGCGGCCTCTTTTTCTTTAACTTTATCTGTGAGGAGTTACTCTTGGTGCTTTTTAAAATTAGAAATGTTCCGGAGCTGTAATTGTTTGGGGAAATTTTAATTCCTGATCATTGGTACCATTAGGACAAAAACAAGCGGTATTCGAAAAGAAGCTACACGTCTACATTTCGTTTAGAATCGGGTAGTGATATACACGTGATAGTTATTCTAATTTGTCATTTGGTTATAGTAAGTTGCTAGAATTGTTAGCTCTTTTGAAACATTGACGGACGCTTAGTGTAATCGGCCCCTTAGTGCTGCTGAAGAAGGAAGTGTATGGTGATTTGAGCAGACAGAAAACAGCTTGCGGCACTCCTGTCGCCCCAGTCAGAAGCTCGGCGACAGTAAGGTTTGTATATTTCTGCATGACCGTAGGTAATGTGGGGTCTTGCAACACTTAAACAGCATCAAAATGCTTACCACCGTGACTAGAGTACCTATAACTACAAAGGCAGCGCTTGAACTAAGTTCCTTTTCCAGAAGGTATTCATTGGATTTTTTCATTAACTCTTTTCCGTCAAGAGTTGTATTTTCCCGACGTCGAAGTCGGGAACCATTCAGCCACTTGTGACGTCATCATTTTTGACGTCACCAGATTGTTTTGATAAGCAGCTAGCACAGCAAGGACAGATCCATCCATACGTGTGTCCATTTTGAATATCGACCAAATCCTGGCAGAGCTATACCAGAAAAACGTGTCCAATTTTGGCTGCAAAGTTGGTGGTAAAATAGGCCAAGTCACCTAGTTGATCAATGTTCCATTTCCAGGATTTTAGAAGGACTGAGGCCAAAACTTTTCCAGTGGATAGAAAGGTGATAAAGGGTAGAAGATAAAGAGAAAAGAAAGGGAGAGAAAAAGGAAAGCAAAAGAAACGAGAAAAAATTAGAAATGAATCAGCAAAAAAAAAAAAACACAAAAAAAAATTAAGTCCAAATTTTGGCTTATGCGCATGCCTGAAACCAAAATAATGTACAATTTTCAACAGAAGCTGGCTCAAAATTGAGCTAAAATGTAAGAAAACGCTTTTGTAGCAAAGTTTAGTGGCATTTGGCACCATAGCACTTCAAAAACCGCTTTAGCGGTAAAAAATGCGTTTTTCTAAGGGAAAAACGCTGACGGTAAAGGGTTAAAGAAAAGGACCTTTTGTTTCAAATGTGTTCTTTTTTTGCATTAAACCTGATAAATCAACCAAAATCAGTCTCAAACGAGTAAGATTTGTCATGATTAACGATTTTCGATTGTTTAGTTAACTCTTTTCCGTCAAGAGTTGTATTTTCCCGACGTCGAAGTCGGGAACCATTCAGCCACTTGTGACGTCATCATTTTTGACGTCACCAGATTGTTTTGATAAGCAGCTAGCACAGCAAGGACAGATCCATCCATACGTGTGTCCATTTTGAATATCGACCAAATCCTGGCAGAGCTATACCAGAAAAACGTGTCCAATTTTGGCTGCAAAGTTGGTGGTAAAATAGGCCAAGTCACCTAGTTGATCAATGTTCCATTTCCAGGATTTTAGAAGGACTGAGGCCAAAACTTTTCCAGTGGATAGAAAGGTGATAAAGGGTAGAAGATAAAGAGAAAAGAAAGGGAGAGAAAAAGGAAAGCAAAAGAAGCGAGAAAAAATTAGAAATGAATCAGCAAAAAAAAAAAAAACACAAAAAAAAATTAAGTCCAAATTTTGGCTTATGCGCATGCCTGAAACCAAAATAATGTACAATTTTCAACAGAAGCTGGCTCAAAATTGAGCTAAAATGTAAGAAAACGCTTTTGTAGCAAAGTTTAGTGGCATTTGGCACCATAGCACTTCAAAAACCGCTTTAGCGGTAAAAAATGCGTTTTTCTAAGGGAAAAACGCTGACGGTAAAGGGTTAAAGAAAAGGACATTTTGTTTCAAATGTGTTCTTTTTTTGCATTAAACCTGATAAATCAACCAAAATCAGTCTCAAACGAGTAAGATTTGTCATGATTAACGATTTTCGATTGTTTAGTTAACTCTTTTCCGTCAAGAGTTGTATTTTCCCGACGTCGAAGTCGGGAACCATTCAGCCACTTGTGACGTCATCATTTTTGACGTCACCAGATTGTTTTGATAAGCAGCTAGCACAGCAAGGACAGATCCATCCATACGTGTGTCCATTTTGAATATCGACCAAATCCTGGCAGAGCTATACCAGAAAAACGTGTCCAATTTTGGCTGCAAAGTTGGTGGTAAAATAGGCCAAGTCACCTAGTTGATCAATGTTCCATTTCCAGGATTTTAGAAGGACTGAGGCCAAAACTTTTCCAGTGGATAGAAAGGTGATAAAGGGTAGAAGATAAAGAGAAAAGAAAGGGAGAGAAAAAGGAAAGCAAAAGAAGCGAGAAAAAATTAGAAATGAATCAGCAAAAAAAAAAAAAACACAAAAAAAAATTAAGTCCAAATTTTGGCTTATGCGCATGCCTGAAACCAAAATAATGTACAATTTTCAACAGAAGCTGGCTCAAAATTGAGCTAAAATGTAAGAAAACGCTTTTGTAGCAAAGTTTAGTGGCATTTGGCACCATAGCACTTCAAAAACCGCTTTAGCGGTAAAAAATGCGTTTTTCTAAGGGAAAAACGCTGACGGTAAAGGGTTAAAGAAAAGGACATTTTGTTTCAAATGTGTTCTTTTTTTGCATTAAACCTGATAAATCAACCAAAATCAGTCTCAAACGAGTAAGATTTGTCATGATTAACGATTTTCGATTGTTTAGTTAACTCTTTTCCGTCAAGAGTTGTATTTTCCCGACGTCGAAGTCGGGAACCATTCAGCCACTTGTGACGTCATCATTTTTGACGTCACCAGATTGTTTTGATAAGCAGCTAGCACAGCAAGGACAGATCCATCCATACGTGTGTCCATTTTGAATATCGACCAAATCCTGGCAGAGCTATACCAGAAAAACGTGTCCAATTTTGGCTGCAAAGTTGGTGGTAAAATAGGCCAAGTCACCTAGTTGATCAATGTTCCATTTCCAGGATTTTAGAAGGACTGAGGCCAAAACTTTTCCAGTGGATAGAAAGGTGATAAAGGGTAGAAGATAAAGAGAAAAGAAAGGGAGAGAAAAAGGAAAGCAAAAGAAGCGAGAAAAAATTAGAAATGAATCAGCAAAAAAAAAAAAAAACACAAAAAAAAATTAAGTCCAAATTTTGGCTTATGCGCATGCCTGAAACCAAAATAATGTACAATTTTCAACAGAAGCTGGCTCAAAATTGAGCTAAAATGTAAGAAAACGCTTTTGTAGCAAAGTTTAGTGGCATTTGGCACCATAGCACTTCAAAAACCGCTTTAGCGGTAAAAAATGCGTTTTTCTAAGGGAAAAACGCTGACGGTAAAGGGTTAAAGAAAAGGACATTTTGTTTCAAATGTGTTCTTTTTTTGCATTAAACCTGATAAATCAACCAAAATCAGTCTCAAACGAGTAAGATTTGTCATGATTAACGATTTTCGATTGTTTAGTTAACTCTTTTCCGTCAAGAGTTGTATTTTCCCGACGTCGAAGTCGGGAACCATTCAGCCACTTGTGACGTCATCATTTTTGACGTCACCAGATTGTTTTGATAAGCAGCTAGCACAGCAAGGACAGATCCATCCATACGTGTGTCCATTTTGAATATCGACCAAATCCTGGCAGAGCTATACCAGAAAAACGTGTCCAATTTTGGCTGCAAAGTTGGTGGTAAAATAGGCCAAGTCACCTAGTTGATCAATGTTCCATTTCCAGGATTTTAGAAGGACTGAGGCCAAAACTTTTCCAGTGGATAGAAAGGTGATAAAGGGTAGAAGATAAAGAGAAAAGAAAGGGAGAGAAAAAGGAAAGCAAAAGAAGCGAGAAAAAATTAGAAATGAATCAGCAAAAAAAAAAAAAACACAAAAAAAAATTAAGTCCAAATTTTGGCTTATGCGCATGCCTGAAACCAAAATAATGTACAATTTTCAACAGAAGCTGGCTCAAAATTGAGCTAAAATGTAAGAAAACGCTTTTGTAGCAAAGTTTAGTGGCATTTGGCACCATAGCACTTCAAAAACCGCTTTAGCGGTAAAAAATGCGTTTTTCTAAGGGAAAAACGCTGACGGTAAAGGGTTAAAGAAAAGGACATTTTGTTTCAAATGTGTTCTTTTTTTGCATTAAACCTGATAAATCAACCAAAATCAGTCTCAAACGAGTAAGATTTGTCATGATTAACGATTTTCGATTGTTTAGTTAACTCTTTTCCGTCAAGAGTTGTATTTTCCCGACGTCGAAGTCGGGAACCATTCAGCCACTTGTGACGTCATCATTTTTGACGTCACCAGATTGTTTTGATAAGCAGCTAGCACAGCAAGGACAGATCCATCCATACGTGTGTCCATTTTGAATATCGACCAAATCCTGGCAGAGCTATACCAGAAAAACGTGTCCAATTTTGGCTGCAAAGTTGGTGGTAAAATAGGCCAAGTCACCTAGTTGATCAATGTTCCATTTCCAGGATTTTAGAAGGACTGAGGCCAAAACTTTTCCAGTGGATAGAAAGGTGATAAAGGGTAGAAGATAAAGAGAAAAGAAAGGGAGAGAAAAAGGAAAGCAAAAGAAGCGAGAAAAAATTAGAAATGAATCAGCCAAATTTTGGCTTATGCGCATGCCTGAAACCAAAATAATGTACAATTTTCAACAGAAGCTGGCTCAAAATTGAGCTAAAATGTAAGAAAACGCTTTTGTAGCAAAGTTTAGTGGCATTTGGCACCATAGCACTTCAAAAACCGCTTTAGCGGTAAAAAATGCGTTTTTCTAAGGGAAAAACGCTGACGGTAAAGGGTTAAACTATAGCAGTATTAGTCTGTGTTTCAATGTGGTCGATTTAAAAATGCAAAATATTGTAATATTGGCGCCAACATATGTGATTTAGCGTCATAGCCGGCTTGAAATCATTCAACCTATTGAAGCAAACAAGAAAACAGATCAAGTTAACTCAATCACATCTTTTTTTAAATTGCTTTTTCTTTACGATGCAATTTATGCATTCAGATATTTGTAGAATGTTGCGCGTTTTAATTACATTTTGTTACTCTTGGAATTAAAACTAAAGGGGGAACACTTTGTTCCCTCTCCATTCTTATTGTGCTACAATTTACGTTTCTAGATCGCTGTTTTGTTTTAATTACTTTCCGACCAAGTTTCTTCACATTGCAGAAATTAAAGAAAAAAAAAGACGAGGATGGTGGATCCAAGATGGCCGCCTTTTGAAAATCATGAAGTAAATTCATCATCACGTGACGTCATTGGATAATTAAGAGGCTGTCCATGAGAAAACCATGCAAAACCATGCAGTAGGTGCTACAAGCTACATCACGGATTTGGCTTAAATTTTGCATGTAGGCATAACTTGGGGCAGTAACTGTAAAAATAGTATTATTTAGGTTCAAGCTCCTTTCCCTTGGTTTTCCTGGGGGGTCCTCCACGGGGAGCCATTTTCCCTCTTCACCAGGCATGAATTTCCATAAAGTTTGGATGAACTGTTCTCTCGTATTTTTCGACAGATTTAAAGACAACTGACCAGCACGGAAACTTTAGGCTTGTACTTTGTAAAAATATAAATAAAGGAGCTACAACGTTTCCAAGTTAACTTTTACGCTACATTGCCGGAGGGTCATTTTGTTGCATTTTTTAACAGGGCGAAAATGATGCGTTTTTAAAAACTGCTCAAACAATCCTCGCAGACATTTACACAAATTCAAGTATTGTGAGATCGAAAGGGTACATTAAAGTTTTGCTTAGGGCTTCCAGATGTCTGGGTTTCGTAAACATTTCTTCACAGTGACCTCACTAAGTTCGCTAAAGTTGAAGATCGATCACGGATTCTGCAGTATTGTGGGACGACGAAGCGAATTCAAATTCACCATATGACAACCCTTAGTACTTAGCAAGAAGCGTATATTTTAAAACATACCTTGCAGCTGATGAAATACTTTGGAGGCAAATTTTTGTGCGTTTGCTTTCAACACTGCAAGGGGCCTAGGCCATTTAACACACTCTTGGTACTTTCGACACGGAGTGTTCGTTTCGACGAACGTAACTCGTATGTCATCGAAGTATCTCTCCTCACGGCACAATATTGCCCTCTTTTTACCAAAACAATTTCGTTCTTTTTCCTCTACCCGCTTTTAAAACGAAAAGTTTCCATGCTGTACCCTATTCTTCCGACTGAAATCGAAAGTGGTCGGCGACATCATTTGTTTACAACGCTGTCACTTTTATTGAGCCCACGGACATAACGGAGAGGTGGTCTGCGACCTTTCAAGAGAAACGTATGCTGTTTTGGCGCGAAAAGTGACCCAAAGTTCAGTACAGCTGTGAAAATAGATCCGGATTGCCAAAAAATTTGCATAATTTCAAGGCTGAGGGCCCCTTTTGCTCGTTCGAAAAATATTCCTCAGCATCGTGTGGGAATTCCAGTCACTACCTTCTCAACAAAGAGCATGTGCCACTGCGAAGTTGCAACAGAGACATATCAAACCATCTTCGGCGAGTGAAAACAAACCAAGCGAATATCGACGGCGAATGGCACCTGATACTTTTGAGAGTAGGATTGTTTGAAGAACAGGTTGAAACGCTAACTATTTGTCCGCAACACAGGGATATTCTTGGTACGCTTTGGAATTCAAGTCGGCCTCCGACAAAATGTAGTCACCCGCTTCATGGTGCGAGTAACGCAAAACCTGACAGAGGGATTTCCGCTGCTTTCTCAAAAGCCATTTTAGATCACTGGGGTCTGTTTATTCCTACTGGGTCAGGTAAATATTTTGCACTAATATCGTTGTTATAGTAGGAAATTCCCAGATGCTTATGATTTTTTGAAAGTTGTAAGTAATTGTTTGACTGCAATTCTGAAGGATTATGTGGAAGGTGTAGGAAGCTGCATTCAGAGGTACTAACAAGAAAACAAACCAATAAAGATCAGGCAAGTGCATGTTAATTCGTTTATCTACACTTCTGTGCTTGTCTTGTTTTTCTGAGTGTCTATTGCATGTGTTGTTTGCTGGTCTGCCTGTATGCCTTCCTGCTTCTTTATCTGTCTATCTGTCTGTCTGTCTGTCTGTCTGTCTCTTAGCCCATCTATCTCTCTATCTGTAGGGATGTGTATCTGGGCCCCGATTGTTACCTATCAAGATCTGTACCTTGTTTGTCTGTCTGTTTGTGTGTCTGTCTGTCCGTCTGTCTGTCTTTTTATCTTGTTCGACATATTAGTCTGCCCAGCTACATCAAATTAGGGTCTTGGAACTGATGCTGAACTGAGAAGAATTCGCAAAACATACGAGATGAAGTAAAATTCACGCAGGCGATGGAAAGCTCCGAAGAATTTCCTATCTTAGCTTAATCAGTCGCCCCAGACCTCGTGAGGTTTCTCTGTTCCAAACCTCACAAGAGCTGACTGGGGATGGATTATTCAAAATGAAGACGCCGATTAACAATTTCATCATCATCATCATCATCATCATCATCATCATCATCATCATCAGCATCATCATCATCGTCATCATCATCATCATCATTATCGTCATCATCATCGTCCTAATAATAATAATAATAATAATAATAATAATAATTACTTTAATGTAAAATTCAGTGAACCTTTTTACACGTACTACTAACAATAACAATCCTAATATAACACGTTCCTTATCTTATTTTGAATTGATATTAATATTGATATGCTTTTAATTTAAAAAAATTACAAGGAAAGACCATCGTTAATTTGATTATATGAGGGATGTTCTCTTGTAAAAGGATACGTCTGTTCTTTTCAGGTATTACTTCCATTTGTACCTGTCAGCAATGAGCTTATACCGTCACTGCCAGCAATAATCGATGTTACAGACGAGACAAAGGTCAGTCAAATAAGTGGAATATCGTATTTATTTCCTTTCGTCCTTCATATTCTGTCTGATTGTATTTCCGATTTTCTTTTATCCAGGCACTATGTCAAGTTGCATCTGCTAACAATAAGCTCACACCTCCTTCACAAGCAACAAGCAAAGAAGCAAAAAACACGGAGGTAAATAAAATAAGTAAATTTTCATTTGAATATTTAGCATTTCTTACTTACTTTCTGTCTTTCTTTCCATCTTACTTTCTTTCTTTTTTGTTTCTCTCTCTCTCTCTCACTCTCTCTTTCTTTTTTCTTTTGCTGTTTCTTTCTTCTTCCGTCGTGGTTTCCTTTTCCCCTTTGTTTTTTTAATTCTTTAGAAACATTTTCCTCTTGTTTCTTCGTATCCTGCCCTATCCCCAGGCTCTTTGAAGCACCTAGAATCTCTTGTAGACCAGGTGATTAAGTCTTTTTTGCCTCCGCTGCCCCTCTTCACCCACCCTATGCCGACTACCCAGCTATTTTTTTCGGCAGTTCCGAAAGGTTGGGGACTTAAATTGATAACAACTTCTTACCCTCCGTTCTTTCAGTGTGTGGTATTAAAATCACATTTATGTTATATTCTTAGGTACCATCACCAGACTCTAGAGTCATCCTTTCAGAAATTTACGATTCTAAAGGCGATGAAGTAAGATTTGTTTGCTAACGGCTGCACAAGCGTAAATAGTTAGAACAATATAAAATACTAGTTTTAACATTATTTACGTAAACATACATGTATTATTGTTTTCTTATATAAGAATTTTGCAATTTTGGAGAATCCTATTAGCTTCTTACCTACGTGCGTATGGTTCATCATGGAATTATGCCATTACTACCTTACCTGGGGAGTCTGCATTTTTAAACTAAACAAGAAAATTGTATTTTTCTCCCGGTAAACTGGATACTTCTCTGAGACTGAGGAACTAATATTGAACAATTTTTTTTTACTTTATCTTTGTTTTATGTGTTTAAACAATGGAGTCAAACGCGCATTTTTCATTGGTCTAGCGGAGACTGTGACCTAAAGTACAGACGCACGAATGACGCGCGCACAAATCATCACTACCAAGGTTTTTAAAAAAACTTTTCTAATTTTGTGTAGGATAATGGACATAAAGAAAAAGTGTGTAACACAAATGGATTCCATTTGGCCTTAATTGCGTGTGTACTCTGATTACGTACAGAGGACGTCAAAACGTTCTACTTGCCTGCGGCTTGTGGCGTACTTCTTTGTTCCTACCACATTTTGACGTCACCTGTACATTATCAGAGTACATGCGAACGGCCAAATCGCTTCTATTCGTTTATTAAACTCACGATATTTGCTAATCGATTGAATTCGTTTTTGGAAGGTTGATTGTCAAAACCATGATGTAAGCATCGATGACATGAATGACTCCTTGTCTGAGGTAGAAGTATCGCAAGAATGGTTTGCGACTCCCTGTTTAAAGACTGCACTGAAAATATTAAATGACTTCATCAGAGCAGTACCTAATTCACGTGGAAAGGTGGACCCAGTGGTACAGCACTTGAGCATTCCGTGGAAAGACGCTGTACCAAGCACACAAAGGTACTACAAGCAAAAGGGGCAGGAGGTTGTCCAGCTTGCTCTTGATTGCCTCCCACCAGGACAAGCTACAACATTACTTGCAGAGCTCATATCAAAAGAAGATGCCAAAGTCCAAAATCAAAGGAAAGAAAGCGTAGAGTCAAGCGAACTTTCAAGATTGGTAACTTTATACGAAGAAGCCAGCAGTTGGTTTACAAAGCGACAAATCCTGTCCGTTTTTGTTAATGACTACGCAAAAGCACGTCTCCAACAGATAATCCCTGGGTTGAGTATTTAGGCCATAGATGAGGCAAGAAGACATGCTGCCAAGACGGGTTTAGGAAAACCGATACCACAAACAGAGACACTTTCACGCACACGGCTAGCCCCCAACAAGGTCGATCACTTCCTCGACTTCATTAGTAGACCGAATTTCTTACAAGACGTGGCATATGGGACAAAAACGCTCAAGCTGTCAAACGGTGACCTGATAGAAATTCCAAATGTTGTGAGGACAGTGATTGTCTCAAGGCTGGTCGATTTATTCCATCGTTATTGCCAGGAAACAGCCTTTGAACCACTTGGGCGATCAACTCTGTTTAGCATTTTACAGGTAGGCTGCAAGAGTAGAGAGAGACAGAGAGAGAAAGAGAGATAGCAAAAAAGCACAAAGAAGATTTCATGAATTAGATAGTTTGCTCTCAACAAAGAGGAGAGGGTAAGGGAGGGAAGAGCTAGGGGAAACGAGAAGGGCGATCCTCTACACAAGTTAGCTAAAGCCTGATATTTTATAATCCTGTAGGTTTGTGCGGCATCTCAAAAGAAATCCCTAGCAGGGTTAGACAACATTGCAACTGAAGGTTCCCAAGCCTTTGATACACTTGAAGATGTAGTGAACAAGTTGGGGAACCTCGGTACGTACGTGATGGATGTCGATAAAGAACATAATGGTGATTTAAAGAAGTTGATTTAGATACTAGCCAATGCTTTCCTTTTTGCAGGAAAGTCACCTTCATGGACACGAGACATCAAACGTCGCTTGAAGGCTGGAAGGTATTACTTAAAAACAGACTTCAAGGTCCATATATCCACTGAAAGTCTATGCGCAGACCATTGCCGCGTATTTGCCTTGTCCGACACAGACTGTGATCTAAAGGGAACCTGTCTCCATGAACATACGCTGTCTTGCGCAAGCTGCGACGACCTCAGAAATGTTTTAGCTGAGATAGAAATGGCTCTGTCTTGTGCAGATGCTACATTTAGGTAAGTTTAAAATCTGAAATTTGTGCATGGTCGGCATAGATTAGTACATTTCTATTTGGATCAGAAAAAAGCCATTGGTTGAGTTGTTAGGTATTGCTTTACGTCAATAGATCCTTTTGAATTATACAGCTGCGTTCTTTTATTAAGATACCAAGAAGAAAAAGAGGAGCTACAACACGATGTAAACAATGCCATTGATAAGATCGAAGCATGGAAAGCGCATATTGTAAGAGCAGTTCATCAAGACGTTGCCAAGGATGACATTCTGGACTGCATGACACCACAACAAGCCCTCATCGTCATGGACTGGGCGATGAAGTTTCTGCCTATGAAGTTCAGAGAAACCCAAGGTGAATGGTTTGGGAAAAAAGGTCGCTCCTGGCACGTAACAGCTGTGATTACTAAACCGAGGGAAGAATTTGAGGTATACAAACCTACCCAGATCTTCTTTCTCTTCGAGAGAGTGAGAATACCTGGGTGCGAGCATGGCGTGTATTTAGTAAATTAATCCCTTTCGGTGGCTGGTACTCGGAGGATAATGTACGGGGCGAAAGGCTGAGAGACGAGGGCAACTGTGAAATTATGAGGGCAATATTTCGGCCACGGGCATTATCCCCCGATATACTAGCAAACCAGAAAGGGGATTATTTATTTTATAACCCTAGGGTAATTTTTTTAAAACGCTCGTGATTTATAGTAAGGAGAAGACAGTCAGTGAGGATCACAGCACATTTACGGCTAAACAAATCCCAGTTGGCTAGTGTGGTTCATTTTATTGCACTGTGAAAAGTTCTAAAGTAAAATCTGGAAAAAGTGATTTCTTTTTGGTCAACAAAATCGGATGACGGATATCAAATCCTGCCGTCCGATTTTGCACCACGTGGTGTGTTTCGTGTAATGAGCGCGCGCGAAAATTAATCGGTGGGGTTTAAAAAACATTTTTCCACTTCTACGTTATTTTACAAGATAAGAATGAGAAAACGCATTAACACTTTACTCTGTGGCATTACAGATAATACGCGCAGAGATTTTATGAGTTGTGTAGCATACGTAGCCCAGGTCAATGTACTTGCAAATAAAGAAAAAGGAACAGGGGAGGGAGGGGGAGGTAACCCTGCGATGGACTAGCATCCCATCTATGGGAGAGAAATGATGCTCCCAGACACTTGAGCACTGGACACAAGACTTCACCAACCCTTTACCTACCAGATCATATCCTACTGAGAGTAAAGAGTGACAAGGGAATTAAAAAAAAGAGAGAGACTCTGACTCCGACAAAAATACCTTGACAGATATATAGAGTTTGCAAAGTATTAATGAGTTGTTGTTAATTCCTACAGTAGAATAGTGCTCATGATAACCAGAAGTTGAAGTCAGTGATACGTGTGAGGAAGTTCAAGTGTAGATAGAAGTTGACGTAACAAAAGCAAGACAGATAAGGGTGAAGAAGCATAGGTACTTTCGGCAAGGAACGTAAACACGTATGTGTATTTGTTTACTATGTAACAAATATAGTTTGTGTGACAACTAAGGAATCAGTTACCTTATTGCCAAGCCATCCCACTGGCTACGAAAACTTCTTGTAAAATTGTTTCTTTTGTACCCTAGTACATTGAAGAATGCAATCGCGTGAAAGTGATATCTCCCTCTTTAATTTTTCTGTGATCATTTCTTACTTTCTTTAATTAGGTGAGAACATATGTCCATCTGCTAGTCCAGTGCAGCCAGAACTGGTTTTCTGTGGCGTCTCTCTACGAGAATACGCTGACGGAGGTAAAGAGGAAATCGCCTGAGATCGTGGAAGCGTTTGCCAGATCGGATAACGCCGGCTGTTATCACTGCGCTCTTCTGCTGCTAAGTATACATGGAATTAGCCAGCGGACAGGTATCGTCACAAGTCGATATGACTTCAGTGAGTCAAAGAGCGGCAAGGACATATGCGACCGGCACATATCCCCTATGAAGAGCCACATACACCAGTATGTCAACGCGGGTCACGACGTCGAGAATGCGTCTGATATGAAGAGGGCACTAGACTCGTACTCTGGTGTAAGGGGTTGCCGTGCGTCAGTTGTGAAAGTAAACACGTCAGCACAACAGATTCACAGCCACAACTGGACAGGTGTCCAGATGTTTTCAAACTTTCAGTTTTCTGAAGGAGGAATCAGGATGTGGAAGGCCTGTAACATCGGCCAGGGTAAATTTTGTTCATTACCAGAAGCTGACAAAGAAGGGAGGTAGTCAAGGAGACACACGCTTGGTGGTTATTGAGCCATTCACTTCTCCAAGGATGTCAGTTGGGTGCTTGCGAACAGTTAAAAGCAACAAAGCCAAAAATAGCAATGATGACGACACCAACGAAACTTGTGAATTCAGTTGCCCTCAAGCGGGCTGTATAAAGCTGTTTAAAACAAGAACAGCAATGCAGAAACACATAGATGTTGGTAGGCACTGCTTCCGCCCGCAGACACCATAAAGCGAAAATGGGCTTATGCTTGCACAAGTATTCGTCCATCTTATGTGTCTTCTGAGGAATCCCCTCGGGATTTGAGTGCGACAGATTACCCCTCTGTTGAACTCGGCTGGGGCCTAAAGAAGAGCAGGAGAGCTACTCGATTTTCACAGCAGGTTAAAGGGTATCTTGTGAAGTTGTTCCTTGACGGGGAACAGACGGGAAACAAGTGCGACCCCGCCGTCGTTGCCTTAAACTTGAAGTCGGTTCGTGCGGCTGACGGGAGTAAATTGTTTTCTTCCAGTGATTGGCTCAGCGCACAGCAAGTGGCATCATACTTTTCGCGCCTTGCAGTCATTGCTCGGAGTGGAAGGCTGAGGTGGAACACCAAAGAAAGTGTGCAAGAAGAAGACACGGTCGACGCTCTTTTTGAGAGAGGACAGTGGGAGTCTGTGCGCGATCAAGTTCTCAAAAACGTAGATTTATAAGCTGGCACGGTCAGAAAATGTAATAAGTATGTTGCTGATTTTTTCAGATCTATGAATCATTTGGCTAGAAGCGTGCCAATACATATTCATGAAAACAGTTTTCCATTATAACTCCTCTTTAAACACGGAAACAGAAGAGAAAGCGAATGACTGAAACCAAAGGTAAGATTTCAGTCGCGCGTGTGCGATTTAAAATTAAGTTACATGTAACAGTTCCGAGCCAGCATTTATTTTTGTTCTGAAGTTGGAATATAAGCCCTTTTTAGTGAAAGTATACGTATGATATTCCATACCATGACACAACTACCGATAGAAGATAAGCAAATCACGCTAATTATCGCATGCAGAATTAGAGCAGTATTATTTTTCTATTTGAAAACGGGACGCATTGCGGCTTCTGGCATGATAGGTTACACGGAGCTTCTGACAACCGCAGACCACTTTCTATAGCGAAGGCTCAGAAATCAATATGGCGATTTCGAGTCCAGGGTCAAAGCGATCGTCTTCAGATCAAGGAAATGGTAAAAAACAAGCGATTTATCCGTAATATCAGTACCAGTGCAGTTGGATAAACAACAGGATGTGTCAGGCTAGGAGCAGATCCCCAAGCTAGCTCCCATCTTCGGCGTTGATGTATACTTCCTGGACGACTTCCTGTCATATAAAACCCGATGAAATCGACGTAAATTCTTTGTGGAAGACATGAAGAGGTTAGAAATTGAATTTACAGTAGAAATGGCTGCAGGATTCTTCAAATATGTTTGAATATATCCAAAACTATTGTCAGGAAACCGCCACTGTTTACTTTGCAGTTTCACGAGAGATCATCAACTTTACGAGCTCACTTCTCCAAAAATGTTGAAAGACCCAGACATTTGAATTACCAGGCGAAAAGATAAGGGCCCTCTGTACGTCAGTATGTGCTACAATTCATGTGAAGCTTTGCGAGGATTTTTTCGTCGAGCTTGGAAAATACGTCAAATTTACATACATTCCTTTATTGACAAAGTTCCCTTCCGAAAATATTGAGAAAAGAATTATGAAGGACAGCTGTAGTTATGTTAATGGTATCGTTAAAGAGTCTATACGAATATACCTAGTGGATTACATTCAGTTGGTTTTAATTGATTTGCTTTATAAACTGGAAGAAGTCGTGGCATTCAAATATTCGCTAAATTCATGCCTGTTTGAGGGCGAAAATGGCCCTCTGAGGGGACCCCCCTGGAAAACAGAAAGATTACGAGTTTGAGCCAAACCAATACCACATGTAACAATACTTCACCAAGTTATGCCTGTATGCAAAGTATGAACTAAATCTGTGATGTAGGCTGTAGCACCTTTTGCATGGTTCTTTCGTGGACAGCCTCTTTAGCTGAGGACAGCAAAAGACGTGCTATCTGCCCTCGAATGTTCAATACTCTTGCAGTTGAGGAATGACTCCTTATTTCTCAGGAGTGCTAAAAAGGCCAGGCTGAAAGGGTTGAAAGAGTGTTATACAACACCCGTGAATTCCTTGGATAAACAACACTTCAGTGATCATTTACAACTTGAAATCCAGCTCTTAATTGCCGTTTGCTTAATCTCAAGTACGAACTAATGTTCGTACGGTTGTTATGTCTAACAGGGCCTAAAATCAGAAGATGTTTTTCCCAATTATATCCAATGCGGTTTTCGGTAGTTGTACACACATTTTGGCAAAAAAGTTGGCGACAATGGGTTACTATGACCACAAGATATGACGTCATAAGAAGGCTGAGGTCAAAGCATTTTTTAACATTTTTCATAACTTGTAAAGCTTTCTACAAGCTACCTATGAAGGATAACATCTAATCAAAGCATTGTCACACAACAAAATCCCAAGATGACTGATGAGGATAATTCGGTGCTTTTACAGAAGAAGCCGCGGTTTAGAAGTTGGTCGCGTTTAGCGAGAAATACATGTTTTCAGCACTGATTAATTCTACTTAAATTGAACCACTTTACAACAAGACCAAGAAGTTAACCTGTCTACAGGCATAAAAATATTGAATTTCTCACCAGAATTCTTAAAACAGGTTTGAAAAATTCGAAAGAGACGCCTCGAAAACAAAGAAAGAAAATTTATTTCCAGTTTGATAAACGGCAACTTTTGGCCGCTATTTTTAAAAATGCACCTGAAAAGTGGGATTAGTGGGATTAGGGATTAGTACCAGTTCTTCTCCACATCACACCTTGTTTGAGAAAATAATGAAAACATTGTACAGCATGATTACTGAGAATTTGAGAAAGACAGGTTGTTTTACGAACACAATTTCCTAAGATCCTAGGATTAGCAGACTTCGGAATAAATTTTGACTCTTTAATTTTTAATATGTTGAAAGAGCTCTTTATACGAAAAAGAGCTTCGTTAATAGTGAAAGCGTGGCCGTATCTCTGTTTTATATGTAATAGACATATTAGGATAAATATAGTTGCGCACACGCCATGGACAAAATTTAAATTTTGGAGGATATAAATTCTTCAGTAATGACTATTATTACTTGCCTTTCACTGGTAAGACTAACTTTTACTTGCTTAATCAAACACAAAACGCACTATAAATCTCAGCATCAAATCATCAAAAAATAATCAAAGGCCATTTAAATTACCATAGATGTGCTGATTTAAAACTTGAGACATGTGAACGGCCATGTAAAAAGAGATAAGCTTAACAAAGAATCAGTTAACTGGTTGACAAGACAACGAAACATAAAGCCCCTTCGAAAAGTTCACCCTCTGTTTCTTCACTGACTGAACCACTCGCTTGATTAGTGCATCTGTTTTTTTAATCGACGTTAGTGATATTCATTGAATAATGATGTTTTTCAGTTAACAGGGGATAGTTAGCACACCCGTTATAAAAAAACATTTTGTAATGCCTTTTAATCAAGAATACACGTGATGAACTAAGTTATTAAAGAACTAAATAATTAAAGAACTCTTTCAACATATTTAACATATTAAAAATTAAAGAGTCAAGATATATTCCGAAGTCTGCTTATCCTAGGATCTTAGGAAATTGTATTCAAACGACCTGGTTCTCTCACATTCTCATGATCAGTAATCATGTTGTACAATGTTCTCATTGTTTTGTATGTTATCCAAGACTTGGCAGCATCGCCTCAAAGTGCTCTTTCCCGGGATTCAGAAAACCTTGTAACTTACGGAAATTTCAAATTAGACCCTTTCCACTATCTATTTGCGACGAAAATCGCTGCTTCTTTTGTTAACAATGAGTCCAGTTGCTTATTCGTCTGCTTGAACGAGCAAAAGTGCTATTCGGCAAACATTGCGGCGTATCCTAACGACAAAGACCTTTATCTGTGCGAGTTGCTTGTTGTTGACAAATACAGGGCCAAAGAGAAATTTCAAGAGAACGCCACTTTTCATCACTACAGTCCATGGGTAAGTTTAGTAGAGATAGACACTGTATCGGATATTATTTGTGTGCCAACAAGTAAATAGAAAAAACGCTTATAACTATACGGGTACCATGAACATACGAATAGACTACATAAAAACAACACACACATGTTTGCACTTTCACTGGGTACGTATTGCGTCTCCGTCATAACAAAAAAAAAACAATAATATATTTAACAATTATTCTACGAGGGCGCGCTGGATATCGAATGATAGGTAACCAACGAGGCGCGTAGCGCCGAGTTGGTTATAATCATTTGATATCCAGCAAGCCCGAGTAGAATAATTGTTTTATTAAAAACTTAACCACTATTTAAAAAAAAATCAAGAAAGAACGGGAAAAATGAGAAAAGAAATTTAAACGGAACGAGAATCGATCACATGACAGAAAGAAAAAGGCGCCAAAACCTTGCGAAGTGTTGTAGCGTTTCATTGCAAAGCTGAATGAATCAATGAAAACTGCTCCAAAGTGAACAAAGTAGCACACGTTTTGGAAAAAAATCTTCTAATTATTGGCTCAGAAATATGGTACATGTTTGATTATTCCTGAAACATTGTTGCAATCATCGTTCAAAGCGGATTGAAGCTGTACAATTTCACCATATAGCTGCTGGAGTTGAAACTGAACAAGTTTGTAATCGGCTGTTCGCACAACGGAGCCATCATTTGCGTGTTTGATCGAACTGAAGACAGAACAAATTTGAACAGTTGACCTTGAAGAGGTAATTTCTACGCAGCTAATAAGCACGATTACTGTAGCGAGGAACATTAGAATTCACCATCATAGTTTGTTAAACGCAAAGCGCAAAATGCAGTTGTTCTCAGTTTAGAGGTTGCGGACGGAATGGTAAAAACAACATTCAAACAACTGAAAAAGCGATTCAACTCCGTTTACTTGGCATCCGATTTCCATTTGAGCACTTGGACCTATTGGAACACAGAGCTACAACGAGTGCAGGTAAACCAGTGTCAATTTTGCGTGTTAAAGCCGAAAAACAGTCTCACCCTTTCTTCCTTCTTGGCAGTTTGCAGCTGTATTTTTTTTTAGTACTTGTTTAGACTGCTTCATGATTTTCGCACAGACTCGCCATGAATGTGTGATAGTTTTTATTACATGCTTCTGCCTCATTTCACTGTCTTTTATTTTGTGTCTTGTCTTGATATTTTGAAGTGAAAATCCTTTCTGATAAAACCTACCGTTTTTTAATTTCAATGATCGACGTGACGATCGATGAAAGAAATTAATTGTAAACACCACGCTTAATGCTTAAATTTCTATTTCTGCACAGTTTCTTCAATCAATTTTGACTTGTGTTAGAGGACGCTGTTGGTGATGCTTGTTGGTGACGTTGTTGGAATTTCTGCTTAATTTAAATTTGCTGGCAAGTGATTTTTCTCGTCCATTTTTCTCGCCGGGTTCCTGGCTAGGAAAAAACTTTCAGCTCACTTTATTGTTGAGTGTTCATTGACCATATTTGGTCGCAGCAGGTATATGAGCTGATAGCCTAGCTCCGTTGAGCCAATCAAAATGCTAGAAATCCAATATACCTGGTCCAGTTTTTAATAAATATATATATATTAGTTGATTTGCAGAACTGCTGTCAGAGTGCTCAATAGAAAAACTAGAGCATAAATATTAGAGGACAGTCTGATCAACTGAAGATTAGACTTGGCATTTTTATTACTAAATAGTTTCGTACCGCACAATTTGTACGGCACTCATCAGATAAAATGCCAAATGTAAAGATTACAACGCTACACCGGTATATAAAGACGCTCGATGAGAAGGAAAGTATAAAATTACAAAGGTTTTTCGGGACAATGAAAGCTTACGACAAAGATAATTATAAAGATAAGTATAAAATTACAACGGTTACTGTTTCGAAACAATAAATGCTTAAAAAATGCGTGACAATGGAAGTTTTGAAATCTAAAATAAACAGTTGCTATTGCGTGACGGGTTTGAAGTTTTTGAGCAAACAAATTCCTGTTCAAAAACTTCAAACCCGTCAACTGTTTATTTTAGATTTCAAAACTTCCATTGTCACGCATTTTTTAAGCATTTATTGTTTCGAAACAGTAACCGTTGTAATTTTATACTTTATAATTATCTTTGTCTGAGTTCATGAGGAAACTCAAACTCCTAGGTTTCTTGGTTTCTCTTTTAGGCTTTCTCGCCACTACTATTAAATCAATTAATTTGTTCTTTAGATACATATAGGCACCGCTTGGTTATTAACTATTTTTTTCAATTACTGCATTGTTTCTACCAATTTCTTTCTCTGCACTTCGCGGAAAGAAAGCAAAGTGAAGACTTCAGTGACATGCACTTTCACTGTATTTTACGTTTTCCATGTTCTGACTTACTGCGTTTGACTTCGTTAGTCTTTATGTGACAGCGATCCCTGTCGGAACAATGGAGACTGTGCATATCCAGAAATCGCAGACATTTGAGCCCACGGTCAACAAATCCTGCGGTAAATTGACCATCGAAGGGAACGCAACAACAGCAAAGAAATGTATGGAGATTGAAAAATTTCGAGAGATATCTCTTGATCAATTTGTTAAAGTATAAATGTGCAACCGGTTCATGGTAAACTGGTCTATCAAGAAAGATACAGTACAAAAAATAAGGTGAATACTTCGAATTTTATGTTTACTTTTTACGGTTTTCTATGAGCAGTTTAGCGGCCAAAAAATATAAGGCGTGGAGGGGGATTTCATCGAAAAACCGAAAACTCATAGTTTACAAACAGCGATTACGGGTAAACATAATGGGATCGAAAAAATGTGCAAGTGGATTCACTAAAACTATACATGGAACAAACTAACCTTACGATTTTCAGCTCCATCCGATTGATTTTGATGCTTACTTTTTGCACTTGAAAACCACGAAAAAATAGCATGCGGCCATACATTTGAAAGTCCACGCTAAAGTCCAAAAATCCGCTTTCTTGGAACTGCGATATTTCGGCCGAACCGGCTTCAAATACGCTACAAAAGCCATCCTTCGAAAGCTAAATTTCAGTACATTCGAATGTTAAGTGACTTAGTTTGGTCAGTGGTTTTTATATGGGCCAAAACATCGTTTTGTAAGGCGACTTATTGCATCGTGCACCATCATGAAATATGAGCCCAAACTATACTGCTTCGATCAGCGGTATGCATCATTTAAAAGAGCTGTCTATGTAGGACGCCCGAAAAGGCGCGGGCTCTAATGTCCGCGATTTCTGGATATGTTCCAGACTTTGCAATGAACACTTATCATTGTGACTGTAAACCAGGCTTTGCTGGAAAATACTGTCAGCGGAAAGGTAGGAATTCTTACATATTTGCGTGATAAAGGTAACAGGAGTTTAACTAGCATACCCAGTGCATCATGATATAAAAAGACAACCAAGTCACCTTAAAGATAGAAACAGCGAATTTCAACCACTGGTGAATCAATATTTGACTCATTAATGAAGCTGGATTTTTTTAAAATATTTTGCTCTGCAAGATGTGATTAGTCTAGGTGGTCATGGTTACAAAAACGTGCTGCAAAATAATAAGCATCATGAAGCTTGCAGCCCTTTTTAATTTTTCAAATATTGGCCTGACGAAGGGACTGCAGAAACTTCAGGGTATCTAATCGAAGAAATAAAGAATAATGTTAGGTAGAGAGATTGGCTAACAAACAATAAGTTTGTTCTGGTAGACGGCACAGTTTACACAATTTATCAAACAGTTTTGAAGCAAAAGCATATTGAAGCCAGCATGTGACAAGAAGTTGCCATTCATGGCAAATCTTCTTTTAGCTTACCACATTTAATGAAACAGTAAGCTTAAGGCGTAGGCTTTTGTTTCATTCTTTTAGGTAAAGCCTGCAGCGAAATCAAGTCTTACAGCTCACATTCCACAACTGGCTCTTACGTCATCGACCCCGATGGTGAAGGAGGGTACGATCCTTTTACTGTCTATTGCGACATGACAGACAAGAACGAAGTTGGCGTGACAGTCGTCGGTCACGACAGTGAAAACAGAACGCTAGTTGATGGATATGAAGCCCACGGAAGCTACTTGAGAGATGTTCATTACCTCGGTGCAGGGTTGAGCAGTATTGCGCAGCTGATTGGTCTTACGAATGTGTCTGCCAACTGTGAGCAGTTCATCAAGTACGAATGTCGTAAAAGTCTTCTTTTCTATCCCCCTGACACATCACATGGTTGGTGGGTGTCACGTGATTTTGTTAAGATGACGTACTGGGGTGGGGCAACTTCAGCTGATTCCTACAAGTGCGCGTGTGGGTTGAACCATACATGCGCAGACCCCAGCCGCGGATGCAACTGTGACGCAAATGGCAACGAGTGGCGTGAGGACAGCGGTTTTCTCACTGCGAAGTCCCATCTTCCCGTGGTGCAGTTACGATTTGGAGATACCGGTAGTTCTGATGAGCAAGGTTATCACACACTTGGAAAACTCAAGTGCTATGGGATGGCTTAAAATAGGTTCAATGGGTCATTTGTGGACCGGTTTTCCCTTTATCCTCATCCTCATCCTCATCATCATCATCATCATCATCATCATCATCATCATCATCATCATCCCCTTTATTTAAGCACGATAAACATTTTTGAAGCAAAATGCTTGTGGGGTCGTGTAAACGACTAGATTTTTGTTGACATTACTAGAAAGGCACTATTCCGGGAAAACTAAACACTGGAATCTATTTAGTGTATGTATTGTGAACATTTCCGGCATTATCAGAATCAGCTTTTATTTTTTAAAAATGATTCGGTGTATTAAGATAATTTTTTAACGACTTTTTTTTTCTTTACCATCGGATGATGATTCTATCTTGGTAAGTTAAGGACGGTGACTCCTAATACAGAAGTAGATCTTAGCAAGGGTTATTAGAATCCAAAAAGAAAAATGTGGGTAGCCACACATTTTTCAGAGATAACTGAGCAACCATAATTCTAAAAAAGCGTTAAAATACTAAGAATGTACAACAATTTCTTTCCAAATTTAAGCTCACTCATCGCTGAAAAATTCGTAGTTACTCTCAACTTTCGTTTTGGATTCTGATAGCTTTTGCTAAGATCTGCTTTTTCCACAAAGTCTCAAGCCGGGCAAAAATATTATTGTATTAGTGAGCAAATTCCTTAAGAAACCCGAATATCCCCAAATGCGCAAAACGTATGCTCAGTAACTAAAGGGGGCATAACTGCTCTAAATGCACATTCGTGTATCGTACCCATTGCGACTGAATTGCGTTACGTGTAGACATAGCTTGCGTTTGCACCTGAATTTGCATTCGTGTCATCAGAAGATTAAGCCTGGATTGATGTACTCAATAATTTCTCGTTTCAAGGACAAACTCCACTAATAATGCGCAAAATGGTATTTTGTTGACATTTCGTCAACACCATTGTCACTGCAGGTAGAGGTAAGGGATATTGTTTTTCAGCAGCGTGCAGAATGGCTGGAGATTTATGCAAATCAACTCTATGATAATGAGCACAGCTGCTCGTTCATGACCGACAGATGATGCTCTTTCCGAGCGGCTTTGAATACCAATGGACAACATGACAGACCTAGAAACTTTCATGCACTGTAAGTAAATGACATGAGAACAATTACTGCGATGGATTGCGATGGATTGCACGAAGAAGTTAACACAAAGGGAAATATGAGTAACCTGAGGAAACCACTGAAAGAGATTAGCTCTTATCCACACTATCTATATTTGTATTTGTAAATATCACAAGCATTGACACTTTTGAGTAGTTAACAGTAAGCTAACGAAGGGAGTTATTTGGATACTAAAAAAAAAAAAATTCAGACACCGTTGGCTCTATGGCGTAACAAGAGCAATAAGTTATGCAATATACACTCCATAAATGTAAAATGCGAGATGTATAATGTGACATGCAATGTGTCTGGTGTATAGATGAATAGATATGGTGACAAAGTGAACTGTTCGCAATATGGTGGTATGTGCATGTGATAATAAAATATTGTTCAATCCATGACCAAGAGAACTGTTATTGCAGTGTGGCAATTAAGTTCAACGTTATATCATTTTTAATGGACAGGTTATACCCGTAAACATGTTTTATGAGCAAAAATGTATTGGATTCGACTAAGCCACTTGTTCTTCTAGATAAAAGGTTGTTCGCCTCGGCTGTACTTGTCTTGGCGAGCAGTTCCTCAAAAGTACAATTCTCTTGACAACGGCTTTTAAACCAACTTTAAATCCAGACAGTCTAAAACAGTAAATAATTGGATTGCTCAGAGACTGAATACCCAGAAGTAGAAAACCAAAGGTGATTATATTCTCATTCGATTTTGTGCACTTTTTACAAGCAAGGGCCATTGATCCATAAATCGTAGGGGGGAGCCACATGATTATAAACGCACCAGTAACGATTAAAAGAGTGACGGCTAATGCCTTGTCCTGCTCGTGATTGGTTGACATTCCAAGCTGCTGCCGACTTCTTCGTCGGAATGAAATCCAGATAGCCATGTAGCAAGACACTATGATACTGATGACCGCAAGGGCAAAAGTTAGTCGTAGAGCCGATGAAATCAAAACATTGTCCCAAATTCCGATCACGTAAAACAACGTAATTGTAGTGGTAATTGCTGCAAAACTCCAAATGAACACCAGAGTGATCTTGTAGACACTGTTACGAAGAACTCTATGGCGTATGGGGTAAATAATGACATGCATTCTTTCTACTGCTATCGCACCAATTGTACAAAGAGATGCCATCTTTGTATATCTGTTTATGATTTGACACAGGAAAAAGGAAATTTCAGATGGTTTCAGTATGAAGAATACGATGGACGGCATCCCGGCAGCGCCAAACAGAAGATCAGCGACTGTCAGGTTAATAATGATGACGTGTTTACGTACACGCAGTGTGGGGGTGTTGATAAACGTAAACAGCGTTAAAATGTTTTTATAACATAGCTCACGCGCTGGTCCTATCGAATTCCTATTGAACCATCATGGTGTATATCTCTATATACGCACGGCCGTGCGTATATAACATGACGTGTGCAGTTGCATTTTGCTGCAAATTTTCCGTCGAGTTTAGCGGCGAGTTCCTGTCGCTGAACGTTCCGATAGTCATTGGAAGAAACTAGCGAAGAACTTCCAAATTTTTCTCTTGGCATTGATCTTTTAGCCAGAAAGCAGCCAACAAGCAAGAGCAAGACCAATGAAAACGAAGCATGCAGTTGAGTTATGAATACACTTGGTTTTTTCTGCCTGTAGCGACAAAAAGTGTCTTCTTCGCGAGCAACTCAGAGAGCAAATGGCCAAGAAAAATTACCTTACAGCACTGAGAGTTAAACTAGAGAGAGATTACAATAGCGAAATTGTTGCAGAGTGTTTGATTTCTTAGGACGAGCAAGGAACTTTGTTGAAAAACCGAAGAAACTCGAACTTAATTAGTCTTTGGCGTTGTGTTTACGATTTCATTCACCGTCTTCTCTCAACGAATGTTCACAAAAGGTAGGTTTTATACGGAAACTTTTAAAACCAAAATATCAAGACATGACACAAAATAAAACACAGTAAAATTGAAGCGAACCGTTTAATAATGTGTCACACGTTTTCGGTGATTCACTACCAAAATCAAACTAAATACGCACTGACAACCAGAAAGGACGAAATTTTTTCAGCTATATACTATACAAAATAACTTCTTTTTACCTGCAGTCAATGTAGCTCTGTGTTCAAGCAGCTCCAAATGTTCAAACAAAATAAAATGTAATCCAAAATAAGTCGAATGATCGCTTTCCCAGTTGTTTGATTTATTGTTGTTAAACCACATTCCTTCCGCGGCCTCCACTTTGTTTTGTGCTCGTTTCAACTCAGACTCGCGGCTACAATGCTGAAATCATACAGCTTCAATCCTCTTTGGAGGATGAATACAACAGTTTTTTCAGGAAACATCAATCTTATACCACATCTTAGAGCGATAATTGGAAGACTTCTTCAAAAAATTATTCTCGCACGTTCACTTCGGAGCAATTTCATTGATTCATTCAGCTTTACAAAGAAACGCTGCAACTACGCGGCAACACTTCGCAGGGTGTTTTGGCGCCTTTTTCTTTCAGTCATGTGATCGATTATTGTTTCTTTTTTTCTCTTTCTCGTTTTTTTCTCGTTCTTTCTTGATTTTTATGGTAACCAGTGACTGAGTTTTGAATCAACTGCGCACTGAATCGTATTGCTTATAATTTACAGTTTCAACGGAAGCGAAATGGAACTATACGGCATCCTGCGAAAACTTACTATTTCGGCATTTCTACTGGCTATGTTATAAAACAATTGGTTCATGCTTTTAGCTGTACGTACATCGAGTTATGGATGCACTTGGGAAGTTTGGAGAGCACTCAAGAAGCTAGAGTTGCTCTCGGCTGCGCCTCGAGCAACTCTTACGCTTCTCTCGTGCTCCCCAAACTTCCCAAGTGCATCCATAACTCAATGTACGCACGCTAAGCATGAACCAATTGTTAAATGACCGTCACTAGAGTACCCACAACAACAAAGGCAGCGCTCCAAACAGCTGCTTCAGATTCTGTAAGACTTGGGTGATAAATGTTCTTCATTGCTTGCGAGATTCTGGTTGAAAAGAAAAGATAAAGTATAGCATTAGTAGTTTTTCTCTGCTTATGTCAGTTTTGCTTTAGGTTTCAAAATATTGAGGCAATATAACTATTGTTGCTCCATAACCAGCTGGAAATGACGGCTAATCTGGACTAGCTATCATATTCCCTGTTAAGATTGAGAAGACACCATTCTATGCCAGAATTTCTAGTAATTAAATCTGGTTTCACCGCTAGGCATTAACTTTAAGGTAATTGGCCAGAAAATGCTGAATCAGTGTTATTTTTTTTGTCTTTTTTATGAAATTCAGTTAAATATACCTGTGGGCCAATTAGTTCCTAGAAGCTGCTCAGAATAATTAGCACTGGATGACCAAAGTGAGTTTTGACTTGACAAACTGAACATGGAATGAGCCGAGTGCCATGTTTAGCTGAGAAAATTGAACAGATTTATCATTCTCAACTTACAACAAATGATGGTTTGATGTAAACTCTGCATTATTTTAGTATTTTGAAGGTCATTTTGATATGAGATGAAAGTCAACAACAGCGATGAAAAGCTGACTCAAAAATAGCTCAAAATACAAGCAGAGGCTTTGTCTTCCCCTTAGATGGTAGCCAACAAAATTAGGTTTGTGCTAAAAAGTCGGAAAAGCCGCCTAGGTCAATAGCAATAGTCATGCTTACAAAAATTTAAGTCATCACTGCTATGCCTTTCAAATTACAAGTCGAAAGCATAAAGGGGCACACACCTTGATATGAACAAAAAGTCAACAACAAAATGTTTATTTGTATTTTAAAGCCGTCGTAAGATTTCAAGGGAATCGGATTTGCTGGAAAACTGTTCAAAAACTCTCATTGACCTTAAAAATGATTATTTTCAACATTTCCCAAAAATACAACGAAATAAACCTTCCTTCATAAAAGACCATTAAGTAAAAAAAAAATCATGTTTTCGTTTCAATGTCTTCAAAATTAGTCAAGTAATGAAGTTGCAGAGACTAATTTTTAATTACTAGAAAGGCGTGGTTAAAATTACAAGAAGTTATAGCAGTTGCCATGGAAAGCGGACGTCCGAATCAAGTTTGTGCCAAAACAAGCAAACCTGTATCAATCGCGGTGTTCTCTGTTTGGGAGAGGTAGGTAAGTCATTTATTAAAATTGCATCAAGGTGAAGTGAGATACTGTACTTCATGCCGCAGAAATTTAAAATTTTGAGTAGAATAAAAAACTACAGAAATTACTGCAAGGAAAAGTTTGTGAGTTAAAGGGTAAAAAAAATCTACGCTTCTGAGCATAACGCATCATGAAAGGATTCTTAAAAGTACTAATGCAGGCATTCCGTAGAAAGGATTTCTTCAGGCAAATTGAATTTCCTTCCCCATGGAGATCTTGCTACATGGCACGCACACACAAAAAACAGTAGATGGCATCTTTCATGCATCAACATAAAAATTATTTTTACATAACAAAATATAACATGGCTTGTTGTCAACGGGTAGACCGTAGTGAAAATGGCTTCTCCAAATCATTAATGCGAAAATCATGAAAGTAATTATTTGCTAATGATGTTGATGTACATTATTTGTTTGAAAAGAATGATCACAAACAAAGCTTACAAAAGAAGATGCCGCATAGTATAGACGTACTAAGTGTAGATATTGAAAGCTCTCTGATTATGCATTGAAAGTTTCATAAATGTTGCTGTATATTTTTCTCAGAAGATAGACAACAAATTCTGAAAGAACTGATAATTTCATCGTATCATCGTGCACTACAAACACTTAGATCGGGAAACCTTTTTCCTTTTTCTAATTTTCTATAACATCGGGTGGTTTTTCTTTTCATCTTCTTTTTGTTTCCCTCTAGCCTAATATGCTGTGTAATTACGTCTTCAGTCTTGGTATTCTAAACTACGGCAAAACCTTCCATTGTAAATTAAACAGAAAAGAAAGCTCAAGTGATGATGATGCGAAGTTTAATTCCGAGAAAAAAAAATCCCTAATGATATATATCAAGTTCTACAACAAGCATTGTCATCTAAACAACGCGGGGCTTTTTCAATTGGAAAAGTGTTTCCCTCAAAACCTGCGAGGATTGTGGTTAATTTTTAAACCGTAGGCAAATGACAACTGTAATGATAAATCGCCAAGCAACAACTAAACATCTAGATCGAACTAGTAAGAAAAATTCGATAGTATTATACTTAGGTACACTATGAATGACAGTCTGTTTGGCAAAGTGCAATCTTACAAGCACGTTCAGGAAGTTTGGTTACGTATGTCAATTGGTTTTATGCATATCACTGACGTTTCCTGGAGCAGTTAATAGCGAGTTAATTCAGAATTGATTCCTGGTCTATTGAAGACGTATCACAAACCTGGGTAAAATTTTGTCCTTTGCAGGGATCTTTAGTTGAGAAACATCACTGTTTACAACGTAACACGCAGCCAGCACTCCAAGTAGCTATTGACAGTGTTGAAATGATGCTTTCAAAGAAGACAATTGCAGGTAAGTGAATAGTAATTGAGGCTTCTGACGATCAATGGTCTCAAAGTGACTAATGAAGTTTATTTGAGAACCATTATATCAAACGCTCTTGTTCTCAATGCAATTCCTATTAATATACCAGTGCCTTAGAAACATAATTGAGGTACAACACTTTAAATGGAGCTCATCTTACACTTCGTCAAACTAGATTTAATAGGAATGGATATCGCTTTAAGAAATCAAGTATAAATGTTAACACTTGCACCAAAAATACACAAACTTTTTGAATATTTTATTTTTTGTAGTAAGTTAACACCATTTGACTTCTTGTTCCCAGTTTTATAAATGTGATTAGCCTAGTTGTACGTCAGTTAAGCCGTAGGATGTGACAAGATTTTCTCCTTTCTGCTGAAAACTAGAACAATTTTGGTAATATAGTAAGTAAATTAAGTTAGAATAAGTTTTACAATGAAGTTGTGACAACACTCCACTCCAAGATGATGTATCACTGTATAGTTTAGGACAGTTTTTTCTCTTAATGACCACAAAACAACGGTTCCTATGATTGTCAAAGTAGATCAGTATGGCGCGCCGTTTTGATTTTCACTCCAGTCGCAAAACCAAAGCGAGAGCCATCCGAGTAATCACAACCGACGCAATCAACAAAATAAATTAATCAGTACCCTAAGCAAATTAAATATTTACAACGTTGACCTGAAGTACGGCTAAAAATAAGTGTAAACAAGTCACTATTTACTGATCTTGTCACATTGTATAAACAGTGTTCTTTACTGAACAGCATTTAGGGACGATGTTGTTGATGTAGTTTGGTAGTTAGCGTCAGTCATTCGTTTGTGGCAATCCATGGACGTAACCGTACATGTACATGTTCAATAAAGTTGGACTGCTATGGTCTTATTTCAGCAGGATTTTTAATGTTACCGCTTGCAAGGACATTTCACCAGCGACACAAGAACAAGCTCAGCCACATGAGTCCATAGAAATACTAAGATGGGAAAGCGCTTGCACCGGCTTGCGTCGATAGTGAAACCAAGCGTCATAAAGTGCACAACTGTATACGGAAAACAAACAGCGCATGTCTCAGGACATTAACGCTTCACGAGATAAACGCAAATTTCAAAAATACGCTGTTTTTGGCTCCGTATATTTCAGACAATGTCAAAGGAATGATTGTGTAGTTTACCTCGACAGAATGCATGATCTACATAGATCTCTGCTCTAGCGTTTGCTAATATTATTTCTTTCCTTTGGAAATTTTACCTGACCTTTATGTTGGCGGAAAACTTATAAAAAAGGTCTTTAAAAAATCATTTCCATCGTATTCAAGATCTGGAGCCTGCGCATTTCGTCCTTCTTATTTTTATATTCTCTTAATTATTCTCTTTTCAGTGTTTAGAGTCAATACCATGACAACACCTGATATCCACAGCCGCAGATTGACAATTATGTGCAGTCCTTGTTGATGTTGTGAGCAGTCGAGATTTATTCCATCTGATAAGATTGAGGGGAAAATATAAATGACATCAGGCTAGTATCATAAATCATTTTCTGTTAAAATTTCTAGAACAGTAAAAAAATTAGCATTTCTTCAGAGGACAAAACATCTCGTTTTGAAGGCTATGCACTTCGATTAACATTCTCAACTAAGAGCGTCGTACTAACTCTAAACTGCTACAAAAACACGTGCTACTGTTCAAATAGTTTAAATCCTTTATGATATGTCTTTAACTGCCTAAAAACTGAATATTCGTTTGAATTTTCACCAAATTAATGTTCAAACTTAGGAATGATTAACATAAATGAAATCGAGGTGTGCAATTAATGGCGATTGATAATCAAAACCTTTCAAGTTTCTTGAAACAAATTTTGATGTTTGAAGCTCTTTCTCTTTTAGAAATGTCAGTCTAAATCATTCAAAAATTTTGGCAAGACAATCAGCTCGTGTTCTTAAAACTCCAAATTTGGCCCATTACCGTTTATTACGGCATTGATTTGCTATGACAAAACAAATTTCCATGCTTTTGTCTTGTTTTACACTCACACAAATTTCATCCCTTGTGATATGTTCGGTATAACTAACGAAGCAAAAGGTAAGATATTTTCAGTGGGGGATCGGTCGTAATTTGGTCTATATTGTTTAAACCTTAATTTTACACTAATGCCCGATAAGGACACAGGTAGATTCGTTAGCGCAGACCAAATAGTAAAACGTTAAAACGCATTTAAGTTGTAGCTCAACCACAAAGAAAACTATTGTGGTACTTGATTTGTGGTCAGTTCGTTTGTCGATAAATGTTCTGCGACATTTTGTAATAACGACGCATTTTGTCATAGGTTACGCATTTTGTAGTAACGATTGCGGCGTTTTATAATAATGTGCCCATTGTGTGATAAAGGGTGTGTAATAAATCCGACCTACACATTTTGAAATATTTGTAAGTAGACGCAAATTGTAATAACGTCTGACGCAAATTGTAATGAGGTATTTTAAAAGATTGCTTTGTGAAAAGTTAATTTGCGTGACATCTCCTCCTCCTCCTTGTTATTGTCATCATCATCAAAACAATTATCCTCAAGTTTTCCCTACCTAAAGAAGTAATTAGACGGGATGCTTAAACTGAGATCGAGAATAAAATATTAGAGTAAGGAAGTGCACTTTAAACCTGAATAGGACATGATAAGGGAAAATAAACATCACAGTCTTGATTTAGGCGATAGTGAGTGAACTTGCCGCACACTGCCGCATATTGACCAACTAAGCGAACATGATATATATCATAGAAAAAAAAGGCTGAGGACGGTATTTTATACATACCAACACGTTTTTAAACTGACAACGTCAAGCTTCTACCAGAAAAAATAAATAAAAAAGCTTACTTTTTCAGTCATTTAGATTTTGGGCTGACTCAAAAAGCTGAGTGTGTGGAACAAACAGTCGGGTTAACTTCTGTTTAGAATGAATGGTGTGAACTGCGGAAATGCAAATGATGTGATGATCGCAGTTTGTTTTGTTCGTTCGTTCTTTCTATAGCATTTCTATAGTATTTTATTAAACAATCATACCTAATAAAACAACAACAAAAAACTTATGTAAAATCTTATTAAACAGTTTATATTCGATCGTTAAAACGATTCTGACTCCAGCCTGTTTCTCTGCTCTTCACAGTAAAAAATTGCAGCAGCTATGGAGAATTTTCGACTGAACGAGCCCATAAGATCTGGGGAAATTGCCTGGAGTGCAACATTTGCTGTCGCAGGAGCTGTGGTGTCTGTTTTAAACGCTTTGGGATTATACACATTCATTACAACTGCAGCACTCCGAACTCGCAAACACGTTATGATTATAAACCTAATAGTCACTGACCTTCTGTTTGGAGCCGCAGGGATGTCATCAACTGTGTACTACCTGCTCAAACCATCGTATATTGCTTTTTATGTCTTCCTGATCTTAAATATGTTTCCCAAAGCGGCATCATTTTTACACTTGGAGTAATAGCGGTGGAGCGAATGCACGCCATTGTTTGGCCTATACGTCACCAGGTTCTAGGAAACAGTGTCTACAGAGCTTCCTTGGTGTTTGTTTGGGTTCTTGCAGCTGTAGTAACCACGTTTGAGACACTTGTGCTGGCTGTAAATGAAGAAAAAATCTCAATGCATGTATTTGGAGTATTCGAAACAGTCTTGTTCTTTGGTATAGTCACCTCCATTGCTGCATGTTACATAAGTATCTGGTTCTCTGTTCGACGAAGGAAACGACGCAAACTTGGCGCACCCGATGATCAAGACAAAGCCTTAGCTTTAACTCTTTTGTTAATCGCAGGGACTTTTCTGGCTACATGGGTCATTCCCATGCTTTATATGTCCATATCTCGAATGTGCAAAGGTTGCCACCAGGTATCATTTACCGCGTTGATTTGGCTGCGTCTGATATTTGCAGTACAGTCCGTGATAAACCCAGTTATTTACTGCTTCCAGCTGCCTGCGTTTAAGGAAAGATTGAAAGCATACGTGCAAAAAGTAAAATGTTTTCACGAAAGTTGTCAGCAGCCAACAGGTGGAGGCCAAATGACGCGATCCTGTAGAAATGAATCCAGCGACTTAGCGTCGGCTTTGTGAACTCCCCAAAAGCTAGCACGTGTTGCCCTTTCTTTTTCAACTACAAAAACAACTAAGGAGGGGAGGTAGTCGTACAAAAACAACTAAGGAGGGGGGGTAGTCGCGGTTGTACCAATATCTATTTTTGACAGCGAAAAATTTGAGACATATGCTGTCGACCATCAAAGACGTTTTCATTTTGGAAATACCCTTAAGACCATTAATGGCATGGCAAATACTGTGAACTTGCAATGCAGAGGCTCATTCCATATCTAATGCCATACACTCGCAATTTCCTCAAACCATGAAAGGGCAATATTTTGAGCTTCTTGCACAAGAAATCAAATGTCGGCATTCGGCCGCCGACTTCTGCGCACAAATATATGCAAATATGCTAAATAAATAGGAGAAGACAAAATCTACTGTGCCGGGGAGGTAAGCACGGTAAGCAAGCGCAAACAGCCACGCTTCAAGGATGAAACATAGCACCCTGACCACAGGCGCCCCAAGGTCAAGATGACAGAAGACGATCGAATTGCCAAATATGACCTTTGCTATCAGGTGTGTTGTGTTACAAGGCTATCGATTCATAGACTTTGTATGGGAAATTCACTTTCGTTATCAAAATGCTAAAATAAAGTTATGAATGTGGAAATGAACTCCACTTAAATCGAGATGGGGTTTCATGTCTCAGTGTGTATTTGTAGCGCAATTCGTGGCCTTTTTAGGCGAGTTTTTGGGTTTGTGTTGTTCGCGGTAAGTTACAACACATATTAAAAACGAAGGAAGGTGGGTGACTTCAGACGAACGAGTCCCACAGATCGTTCTCGTATCACAAAGCATTGCAGAGAATCGCCATAAAAACACCATATCCATAAAGCCCCATAATTTCGACATCCTATTCAGCCTTCACGGTGATCGCACGGTAATTCTGGTTTGAGAAAGTTCGAGAAACATTCTGCAATCGGCGATCTTTCCGTGCGCTATGCTTTTGGCGTGGGCACGGTCGGTAGACAGTCTGTTGTCATGTTGGCACACGCGTGACTAGTGGTTTGAATTGACCAATGAAAGTGAAGAATGTAATCTGAACTTTCTGCACGCGCGTGAGCGGTGGTTTCAATTGACGAATGAAAGTGCAGAATGCAATTTGAACTCGTGCTGAACCAACCTCGTCCCCAGGGCCTTCTCCTCTTTCAAAATATGCGGTCGGAGAAACCCCTGGCCAAAGCTACTGAAATACTCCATGAGTCGTGGAGTATTTTGTCACGTGACACGAGATGAAACAGCTTTTTCGGAGGTTGTTTCCAGCGTCTGGCGGCCCTGATTGTTTTCTGCAATCGAAAACCGTTATTCAAACAAAACGAAGACATTTCATCGTGTATGCGTGTCGAAATTCTAACGAACTTTTGGAGCCACTTTGGCAGCCTTGGCCAGGGGTTTCTCCGACCGCCATTTTGAACGAGGAGAAGGACCTGGGGACGAAGTTGATGCTGAACTTTCTGCACGCGCAAGACCGGTGGTTTGAATTGACGAATGAAAGTGCAGAATGTAATTTGAACTTGTGCAGCCTGTAACGACTGTATTCCGGCCGTGTCCACGCCAAAAGCCTAACGCACGGGAAGATCGCCGATAGCAGATTGAATGTTTTTTGAATTTTTTCAGACCAGAATTACCGTGCAATCACCGTGAAGGCTGAATAGGATGTGGAAATTAGGGGCTTTATGAATATGGTGTTTCTATGGCGATTCTCTTCATTGCTTTGTGATACGAGAACGATTTAGGGGACTCGCTCGTCTGAGTCACCCACCTTCCTTCGTTTTATGTGGAGAAACAACACCGCGAACAACACCAAACCAAAGCTCGCCTAAAACGGCCACGAATTGCGCCCAAATTACACACAAGACACAAAAACAACGCCGTGTCGAGTTAAGTCTAGTTCATTTCCACATTCATAACTTTATTTTAGCATTTCGATAACGACATTGAATTTCCCATACACAGTCTATAAATCGAGAGCCTTGTAACACAAGACGCCTGATAGCAAAGGTCATGTTTGGCAACTCGATCGTCTTCTCTCAACTTGAGCTTGGGGCGCCTGTGCCCTGACACAGCTGATTTTGTCACGTTCGCGTTACTGTGCGAATTGTCCAATGAGAAGAGAACAGCGGGATAAAATTAGCATATTTGCGTACATTTGTGCACAGAGGTCGGCGGTCGAATGCCGACATTTGTTCTTCCTCTTGTGCAAGAAGCTCAAAATGTTGCCCTTCTATGGTGACAAACTTTTCCGTGGTATCAGTTTGTTTCTTCCCCATGGATTTATTCTGGTTTGAGGAAATTGTGAGTGGAAATGGCAAATATCTAGAAATATAGCTCATTTAACAAACAGAGGTATGCTTGGTGCGGGTGAATTGTGTATCAGCTTTCACAATCAAAATACTCAATGAAAGAATAAATTAGAAAGACACTTATTCTCGCTCGGAGAGCGACCCTAAGTAAGACATAAATAAAAAAGTACTTTTAACTTCTCAGAATTTTATTGATTTTTAGTCATGACTAAATCTTTGGCTACCTGTGGCTACACGAGCCGACACCTCCACGGTCCGTGGGCTATTTTTCCATTTGATTTTCAATTCAAATAAAAAAATTGAAAATCGATGTCAATTTTTTATTCTCCTTTCTTTTCGTACCGCGTAATCAATACACACGTTTCCGTAAGACTTATCGTTTGCTATTTTAAAGGAGGTCGCACCAGAAACGGTGTATTTTTTTAAATCGCCAATGAAAAGAAAACACTAAGTTGAGTTACTGATCGTTACTGACCAATCCAACTGAAATTCCACCCCAGAGAGGGCCAAAATTCAAAATTCAATTGGAATTTCAGTTGGATCGGATGCACTTTAGAAGCTAACACCACGGTGAGTCACTCAACTTAGTGTTATCTTTTTATTGGCGATTTCAAAAAATACACCGTTTCTGGAGTGATCTTCTCTTTTAAAGAGAAAACCAAACAGTCTATTATGTTAGTTATTCGCTGGAAAACCGTTGTCACAGTCTTGTGTCATGGACGATTACGTGACTTTAGAAGAAAGTTCAAAATTGACATGTACAATTGAAATCAATTTTCAATTTTTGTTTTTGGGCTAGGAATCGATCAATCGATCACACTCCAAGTTTCGCGCGTTTTCTGTCTTTTTGTTATGAGTTTGGTTACTCTCTTTATAGCAAGCAGCAAGATACTTGACTTATCACGCGAAGGAAAGAGTCTGCGACTTCGCATAGCAGCGTCTGACTTGTCGGTATCGAGGCTTTCTCGAGCGTTTCAGGCACGTTCATACGCGTTATTGACAAAGCTTGTTCGGGTCAAGTCATGGCTGGATGTTGGGGAATTTCGTAGCTCATGATTTTGCAGTGTCCCGACTTCAAGCCACTAATTTGCATAGCTACTGGTTACGTCTACAGTATTACAGTTAGAAACTTAACGCTTACGCTTCAAGTTTCGTGGAAAGATGTATGAAAGGACTCATAGCTTATTTATTGAGAGCAGAAGCAGTTCCGGAGGGGCAGGGCTACTCAATAAAGTTTTATACATAAGGCTCCGCCCGGAGTTTCAAACTCTTATTCTTAAATATTCTAATTTTCTTCAAAAAATTGCACCCCTTTCTTATACCTCAAGAATGAGCCAAAACAATAGAAGTTTAGTCGCTCTAGTCGTTGGTTCATTACTCGAAAGGGTGCAAATTCCAAACCCTGTCATATACTTAGCTTTAGCTGCACACCTCTTCAACTTTGCAGTGGATTTTGTAAACCTAATTCATTTGCCAATCAGACAATATTCCCTACCCTTTGGTATACTGCAAGCTTCAAAAGACTCCCCTTCGGGCGGAACCTCTCCGTATTGCCCGCTATAGGGAGTATCCCCCTCTCCTTGTGTAATGTAATCAGCACATTCAACAGGTAACAATCAGCATTCTTTCATTCCCAACAATCCTCACTCCCCTCCCCTTCCCCTTCACGTAAGAAAAAACAAACAAACAAATGCACACACAAACAAATTGAGAAGTTTGATGCAAGCCGGAAGAAATCAACAAAAGTTTAAGACCAATCAGCAATTAACGCGGATGTTTTTTTTCTTTACAATAAACACAAACAGTTCAAGCATACCAATTGCAACCCGAGCAACAACTTCCTCCGTACACTGTTCCAGCTCATCATTTGACACACGATTCTGCGAGTGTATCCCACATGCATTCTTAAAACAAAACCTTCCAGAACTGACTTGCAACTAAGGCCTCTCCTACGAGGATACACTTCTTTTAGCAACAAACTGACTTCAAAATGTGTTTTCCCCTGTGTTACAACAAGATCTCTTGTGTACTTGACAGTTATGTCGGCCATATTTAGCCTGAGTAAAGTGAAGACAGCTCAACTGTTAAATTTCCCGCTTTCTTTCTAAACTCGTTCCCAGGATCTCTCCGTCATTCAAGATGGCGCACACAAGGCCCCTTTCCGCCGGCCTCCCCTCTTGGGTACTTTTTTCCCTCGCAGAGTGATCGATTGATCGATTCTTCTCCCAAAAACAAAACTTGAAAAGTGATTTCAATTTTCAATTTTGAACTTTCTTCAAACGAATGATGGTGTAATCTACTTCGACAGAATGCGAGATCTACATAGATCTCTGCTCTTGCGTTTGATAAAATTAATTTCTCTCTTTTGGAAATTTTACCTTACCTTTATGTTCGCGGAAAACTTATCAAAACGCTTTAAAAAATCAATTCTGTCGTATTCAAGATTTGGAGCCTACGCATTTCGTGATACTTATTTTTATATTGCCTTAATTACTCCAATGTCAGTGTTCAGAGCCAATATAATACCATGTCGGCCGGACTGAATACGTGATATCTCACAGCAGCAGATTGACAATTATATGCAATTTTTGTTAATGTTGTGAGCAGTTGAGAGTTACACCACCTGACAAGACTGAGGGAAAAACATAAATATCATCAGGTTTGTAGCATCCAACATTGTTGCACGTCCGTTATAACATGGGTAAAGATAGAACTTTTTTTCGTTAAAATTTCTAGAACAGTTACAAAATTTGCATTTAATTTGTTTAGATGACAAAACATCTCGTTTTGAAGGCTGTGCGCTTCGATTAACATTCTCAACTAAGAGCGTCGTACTATAATTCCAGACTGCTACAAAAACACGTGCTGCTGTTTGAATAGTTTAAAATCATTTATGGTATGTCTTTATTGCATAAAAACTGAATCTTTGTTTAAAATTTCACCAAATTATTGTTCAAACTTAGGAATGATTAACATAAATGAAATAGAGTTATGCAATATATGCCGATTGATAATCAAAACCTTTCAAGTTTATTAAAACAAATTTTGATGTTTGAAGCTCTTTTAGAAATATTTTAGCATGAGCCAGTCTAAAGCATTCTACTTAAAATTTTGGCAAGACAATCAGTTCATGTTCTAATTTGACCCATTACCATTTATTACCGCATCGATTTGCTATGAAAAAGCAAATTTCCATGCTTTTGTCTTATTTTACACTCACGCAAATAATATCCCTTGTGATAGATGGTTTTATTGATACGTTCTGTAACCAACGAGGTAAAAGGTAAAATATTTTCAGAGACAAATCGGTCCTAATTTGATCTAAGTTGTTTTCCCTAATTTTACGCTATTGACCGATAAGGACACAGATAAATTCGTTTCCGAAGTTCATATACTACAAAAGTTAAAACGCATTTAAGTTGTAGCTCAACCGCAAATAAACTATAGTGGTACTTGATCTGTGGTCAGTACATTTGTATTATTTTCAATTCGTTCAAAGGTAGTACGTTTGTCGGCGGTGTTCACCAAGTAAGACTGCTGTTTAGTTGTGTTGTTACGGCCGATCACACCATAATTGTTGCTCTCATAGATTATATGGGTCTAATTAGACAAGCCATGAACGTTAACCATTGCTCCTGCCTCAGTAGTTGTTTGGTAGCTGCGTTGTTTCTCTTTTATTTATACGCATTTTAAACCACTCGATAATAAAGCCACTTCTTTGCAGCTAGTGACAAACAAGCTTATCGAGTGTTCTCACAGCATCCCGAGTGGTTTTGTTTATCGATAAAACAAAATGCAGCCATCACATTTATCAGATGACGAGGGAAAACCGATCACCGCGGCTGAATTTTGAATGAATAATGCGCACACGCCTTACAATGCCAGAAAAAAAAAGCAGTTTGGAAGTCAAAAGATAGAAAAAAAAAAAAAAAAGAGTTGGGTACAACTCAAACTTCAAATCAAAACAATATTTTCTTGTTAACTTAAGGCACTGGATCAACGATCATTTATTTTTGTATTTAATTTCCACTTATTTATTTTTAATCCTTGAAGCTTGCACTGATGTCATATGATGTTGCAAGGTCAATAAATATAAATGTAAATGCAAATTTTCAATGATTTGAATTTTCTACGGAAATAAAAGTTATCTTCTTCTGTTGTTAAGAATAAAGCATTCATAATTGATTAAGCTTTAATGAAAACTAAGCGTTCAGTATCCTAAGCTTCATAGTTGACGGAAACAGAAATCTCTGATCATGTCACTCAAAACGAAAAAGCTTTCTTAGCTTTACTGGAACATCATCTGCCAGACGTACATGCTTACGCAGACGATACTCGACTCTTTATCTCTTTCAAATCAGACTCAAGCGCTGTCAGCAATCCAAAGCCAATCTAGCCTTGGTTGGAAAACTGAATTGATGACATTAAGCGATGGATGCTCGCTGGTAAACTTAAGGTAAATGATGACAAAACGGAGTTCATTATCTTCGGTACCAGGCAGCAGCTTAAGAAAGTCACCTTCAATACCCTCCATGTTGGTAATACTCAAGTGACCTCATTGAGCCAAGCCAAGAACTTGGGCAACTGACTCGACGTGCAGATGAACCTAAACACGCATGCCACTAAATGCTGCCAGGCTGCGTTCTTTTTGCTTGTTCAACATCAGGCGTATTAGGATATTTCTCAATCATGAAACTGTCCAGATATTAGTTAATGTTTTTGTAACGAGCCGTTTAGATTACTGCAACAGCCTCCTCTATGTTCTACTAGCCACCCAACTGAATGAACATATGTAATATCTCTCGCTTTGACCACATTACTCCTATCCTTTTTGAGTTGCACTGGCTTCCGATTATGCATCGGTCAATTCCAGCTGCGCCCATGCCCATGCCCCCCCCCGGGCATTAGTAATTTTTTTCTTAGACGGCAAATTCCAGGGGGGTGGGGACGCTCAAGCTGCCAAATGCCCCGCGGTGGGGACGAAGGAAGAGGGCAAATGCCCCGCCCCCAGGATCGTACTTCCCCAATCAACACTGTAGCAGTTTTCATTCGTTGTACAATAGTGCCACTTTCAGCATTTCAATGTGTGATTTTTCGTTTCTGTAGGCCTGCCTCTCCGTCTTCTAATTTATTGCTCGAACAAGCGGAAAAAACCTACGAAAACGCTTGCTACGCAGGCTACTTCACAGAAAACACTACATTATAGTTGATTCTCATTTTATTATTACTTTAGTTCGCTAGTAAAAAAATCTTGACCTTTAATATAAAATAGTCTGTTGTAAAGTCATCTGTTGTGAATATTTTTAAAATATGCGAAAGTAAACGGCGATCACTATACACGTTTAGAATTTAATAATCGAACATAATAGTTTTAGAATCATTGCGACTAACTTTTAAATCCTTGATCAATGAAGCATGCGTACGTCGATTCACGTTGATCGTTCCCGATCTCGCTATATATAGTGATATTTCAAGTTGTGCCTTGATAAGCAATGCAGAAATGCATAAAATCAAGAAAACCTCCACAAGTTTGCCCAGTCCTTAACTTTGACGGACGAGCCAATCTGCGAGAACTGCTGGTCCTTTCTCATAAAATCCTCCATGTTTGGAATTCGAGTTGGAAACCACGTGCGTGTCAAAAGCCCGGGGGCAGGCAACTGCCCGACCCCCGGGCCACGCCAAATTTGCTAATGCCCCACCCCCGGGACTGACAAGGCGCACAAATGCCCCGCAGTTGCCCGGGAGGGGGGATAGGCGCAGCTGGAATTGACTGATGCATTAAGTACAGGATTAACTTCAAGATCCTGCTAATTTTAGCCCTGCATGGCCTAGCACCTAATTACATCACAGAACTCATTACTGTCAAACCTTTGTCTCGCTACAACTTAAGATCTGACAGCGAACTTTTTTTCCACCGACCAACAATTAAGAGCTCAGCGACGTTGGGGGACCGCTCATTTGCATTGGCAGGCACCCTCGCTATGGCATGCGTTTCACTCAACACAATTGGGTCTCAATACAATTTTAAGCTTTAAGAAACTCCTTTTAATTAATTTATTAGCATTAAGTTATAATGTAAATTTAAGCTATCATTAGTTTAAATTGTTGTAAATTTATATGTAATTTTTATTTGTATTATTGTTATGCGTGGGTGAGCATTTCCGTTTGGAACCCGCGCAATACAAATATTAAATCTATTTATTTATTTACTAAAGAAGCCTTTTAATTTCTTTTATAACAAAAACAATATTGATCGCCCTTTTAATCGGAACGTTGACTGTGTCCCCCACACTCTACAAAATACAAAAAAGGACAAAAGTTAGGTCATTCAGAATCAATGCTTCGCCATTTTCCCCGCTTCACTTTCAACAATCAAGTTGTTGCTTATGTCATTGCAATCAATTTGTAAGAATAAAAAACATATGTTTTCATTACCTGACATACCAAAGTAAGACAATGAAATTTAGTTGAGCAATTCATTGTCCGACTGCGAAGTGAATTGATATTGGAAAGGGACTTTCTGTTGCTAGCATCTCTCAGTTTTGTGTGAGTTTACCGGTATAATAGTGGTACCTCGTTTATTTAACCTGTAATATATAGATTTAGCCAAGCCTAAAAGCGGAGCCCCCCTTTTTGTTTTGTTTGTCTGTTTGTTTTTTTGCTGGCAGTTATTAATTTGTGAAACTACTCTCATTCAAGTCGGTAAATTAAAAAAAACAAAAAACAAAAAAGAAAAGAAAAAACAAAAGAAAAAATTTCCACCCTCGTCGGGAGCCGAACCCGGTCGTCGGCGTATGAAGCCCGGTATTAGTCCACTTGGCCATGAGCCAAGGTAATTTTAGTACTTATTTCTTTCTTCGTGACAAGCTGCCTATCAGCATGAAAATGCTGGTGCTTTTCCTGGCAAAATGTGTTCGGAACGCCGTAAAAACCATGGTTGTGGACAGAAAAAACCAAAAAGCACTAGCTCTGCTATATTTGGCGTCAAAACCGCTGCGAAAAGCTGCGAACTCAAGCGGTGTGCCGACCGAGTTCGAACAGAACCAACAAGGCAAATTTGAACTTTTCGCCTAAACTTTATCGCCTAATTTTTTTTTCGCCTAAATTGAACTTTTCCCTTTCCCCCAAAAAGACAACTGAGTATTCTTTTGAACTTTTTTTTCCATTAACAAATTTGTTTTTGACTCGTGTTGTCTTTGCTTGTTTTGCTACAACTCGGGTCAACATGCGATTTCGCGCCAAAAACACATGGGATTCAGCACAGGGTTATATCCAGTGTATGAAGTGTATTGGTAACCCTGTAGTGCGGACGGACGGACGGACGTACGTACGTACGGACGGTCACGTGACTATTACGTTACTACCAAAATTTCTTGGCTTGATAGGTTACCAAATTTTCCTTAGCAATGGAGCTCCACTGACGCGCTAGCGCGCTGGCTTCGCTATTAAAATGCCTTTACTTATATACAAAATGCTCCAGTTTTCGTCCTTGCCATCGGTAGCAAGATAGCCTTTAATAACAAAGCTAGACCATTATTTTTGGAATTAAATTGACGCAAGACACCTTTTAGCTTTCTAAAAAGATAGTAAAATAGCGTGACATAGCCCCTTTAAAGACAGCCCCTGAATATGAGAAAGCGTGAGATGACACGTGGGATATCAGGGACCGGACCGAACCGGAACGGATCCGAAAGGATCCAAAACTTGACCTGCAAAACATCACCTCCAGCTCATTGGTCAAAACACATCACGTGACAGAGGGTATCAGGTCGTCTGATTTGATAGCTGTCGTCCGATTTTAATGAGGAGAGAAAACAAGAAAGGAAGTCATTTTTTCAGGTTTTACCTATTCAGATGAAATAACAGTGTAATAAAATCGAGTAAACTAACCAAATTGGATTTGTTAGCCCCAAATGTGCTGCGATCCCCACTGACTTTTTTTTTCTCTTAATCACAATATGTTTAGAAAATGAACAAACTTTTTTCTTGCCTGCTGCTGTATCCCAGCTTGGCAGAAAGAACACCCTCATTTTTTTTTGCCTTAGAAGCAGTCCATTTCTCAAATAATCTTACGTCTAGAGCATTATCCTCCGAAATACTACGGTACTACAGGCACCACCAGCAGGCCGTTTACTTACTAAATACCCTACCAGTAGAATACTCAAATACACGCATATCCTTCAACACATGCACCCACCCTTCTCCGCTCCCGAGACCCCCCTGCAAAAAAATCAAAAACAAGAACAAAAACAAAGCATTTGACTGCTGTTTACTGGGTTGTTCTTCGTTCTCAGACATCTTTACTACACGCATATAAGAGAGTCTTTTCAAAGAGTACTTCTTTCCTGGACGTCATCTTATCTTCTATATCCAGTAGGCCCACGTTTGACCATCGTTTTCTCAACAAAAAAAAAAAGGAAGAAAAAAACAGAGTGAGTAAAACAGACTTAATTTCTCTGCATTGCCTTTCTTTCTTTCTCCTTGTCAAAGTTAAGGTAAAATGTGCCCCTCTGTTCAAACGGTGGCAATTTGTATTTTCTATGTAGTTGATGAAGATACTGATTGCAGCCGCAGGGCTAGTTTATTGAAAATGTCCATAAATGTTACATTCACGTTGTTTTTTTAACTAGCCATTCTTAATAAAACAATATGTGTATGTGTATTTTATTAAAACGTCGATATTCGATCTTTAAAAAAGGTACTGACTCCAGCTTGTTGTCTCTCTTCTTCACAGTAAAAAACTTGTAGCAGCGATGGAGAATTTTCGACTGAACGAATCCATGAGATCTGGGGAAATTGCGTGGAGTGCAACATTTATTGTTGCAGGAGCTGTGGTGACTGTGATAAACGCTGTGGGATTATACGTATTCATTACAACTGCAGCATTCCGAACTCGCAAACACGTCATGATTATAAACCTTATAGTCGCTGACCTTCTGTTTGGAGCCGCAGGGATGTCGTCAACTGTGTACTACCTACTCAAACCATCGGATATTGCTTTTTATGTCTTCCTAGTTTTAAATATTTTTCCCAAAGAGGCATCATTTTTAACACTTGGAGTAATAGCGGTGGAGCGAATGCACGCCATTGTTTGGCCCATACGTCACCATGTTCTAGGAAACAGTGTATACAGAGCTGTATTGGTGCTTGTTTGGGTTCTTGCAGCTGTAGCAACCACGTTTGAGACACTTGAGCTGGCTGTAAACGAAGAAGAAATTTCAATGCGTGTATTTGGAGTTTTCGCTACGGTCTTGTTCTTTGGTGTAGTTACCTCGATTGCTGCATGTTACATTAGTATCTGGGTATCTGTTCGACGAAGGAAACGACGCAAACTTGGCGCACCGGATAAACAAGACAAAGCCTTGGCTCTCACTCTTTTGTTGGTCGCAGGGACGTTTGTGGTCACATGGGTCATTCCCATGCTTTATATGTCCATATCTCGAATGTGCAAAGGTTGCCACCAGGTATCATATACCGTGATGATTTGGCTGCATCTGGTATTTGCAGTACAGTCCGTGATAAACCCAGTTATTTACTGCTTCCGGCTGCCTGAGTTCAAGGAAAGATTGAAAGCATACGTGCATAAAGTAAAATGCTTTGACGACAGTTGTCAACAGCCAACAGGTGGAGGCCAAATCGCGGAATCCTATCAAAACGAAGACAACAACTTAACCACGGCTTTGTGAACTCCTCAAGCTAGCACGTGACATTCTCTCTTTTTCAACTGCAAAAACAAGTCATTCTTTCTTTTTCTACGTACTGCAAAAACAACTAAGGAACTGGCGGCGGGAGGGAGGAGGTCACGGTTGTATCAATATCTGTTTTTCATGACAGCGACAAAGAGAAATATGAGACGAATGCTGTCCACACAAGACGTTTTCATTTTGTCAAATAGCCAATTATACCCAATTAATGACATGGCAAAAATGACTTGCAATCCAGAGCTCATGTCATGGACTTCTAATGTTCCTAATTAGATTTAATTTACAACAATTTATTAGATTTTTATATGTATGTATTTTTATGAATTAATTAAATGTGACAACATTGATTTCGTTGTTTATTTCTCTGCAAGACACGTACTGCATGTTTAAATTAAATGCCGTATTTCCTTGAATAATGGGCCAGTGCGATTATTTTTTTTATTCTCGCATCAAAAGGGGGCGATTAATCGAGGCCGGGAGTGTCGAGGGGGCGATTCTTTCAAATATTGGTCGCTGGAAGTGGTGCCCTAAATATTTTGTTTCATCCCATTTAATCATAAAATGATCACATCTTGGAAGATGGGCTTTCTAAGTGTTTTCAATTGGTTTCTTTGACTAATTTTCAGTGTCAATATCCTGTGCATCAGGGGTCGAGTCATCAACCAGTCTTGCTGGATCCAACTCCCTTTTAGCATCATCAGGGAGAGGGTAGGAGAGAGGATTGACTACCCAAGGGAGGAGGCGTGGGGGTGATTATTTAAGGGAGGCGATTATCTCAAACATTTTCACCGAAAGGGGGCAATTGTTCAAGCAGGGCCATTAATCGAGAAACAGCTATTGTTCGAGGGAATACGGCAGCCAGTTAGTGCAAAAACAAACAAACAAACAAATAAACAAACGGGAGCACTGCACGTCTCATGGTCTCCTACGCAGCCATTTTTGGCTTGTCGCGCGACGAGCGAGCGGAAAAGTACTTTTCCTCGCCCCATTCTTCTCGCCGGCTCGCTTTGCTAGCAGACTCCCGCAGCTAAGATACTCGCGCGAATAACACACTAAGTGAGCCTGCTCACAGGCTTAACTTAGATTTACTTGGGACATAATTTAGCTTAAGGTGTGTGCATGACAAAGAAAACAACGCTGGTTCAGTAACATCAGCTTAATAGCGGAGCCAGCGCGCTAGCGCGTCAGCGGAGCTCCATTGCTAAGGAAATTTGGTAACCTATGAAGCCAAAAAATTTTGGTAGTGACGTAATAGTCACGTGACCGTCCGTCCGTACGTCCGTACGTCCGTACATCCGTACGTCCGTCCGTCCGCACCACAGGGTTACCAATACAGTTCATACACTGGATATAACCCTGTGCTGAATCCCGTGTGTTTTTGGCGCGAAATTGCATGTTGACCCGCGTTGTAGCAAACAAGCAAAGACAACAAAAGTCAAAAACGAATTTGTTAATGGCAAAAAAAGTTCAAAAGAACACTTAGTTGTCTTTTTGGTGGAAGGGGAAAAGTTCAATTTAGGCGAAAGAAATTAGGCGATAAAGTTCAGGCAAAAAGTTCAAATTTGCCTCGTCGGTTCTGTTCAAACTCGGTCGGCACACCGCTTGAGTTCGCAGCTTTTCGCAGCGGTTTCGACGCCAAATATAGCAGAGCTAGTGCTTTTTGGTTTTTTCTGTCCACAACCATGGTTTTTACGGCGTTTCGAACACATTTTGCCAGGAAAAACACCAGCATTTTCATGCTGATAGGCAGCTTGTCACGAAGAAAGAAATAAGTATTAGAATTAAGTTGTCAAATAACGTCAAGCGCCCATGGCCTAGTGGACTAGTCACTGGCATCTCACGACGACGAGCCGGGTTCGACACTCGGCGGGAGCAGGTAGTTGTTTTCTTTTTTTTCTTTGTTTGTTTGTTTTTTCTTTTTAAAGTGCTACTACGATGAAAATTTCTTGTTTTGTTTTCAACTGTTTTAAACTTCAAACTGTTCAATAGATGCCATATTATATGAATCGCGATAAATAAGATCGATATATGTTTACACGGCCCAGAAATATATGTCCGAAAACCGCGTTAAACCCGTCCGCCATTACTCAGTTCGCAAAAGAGAAGCCCGCGAATTTCATGGAAGCGGTCTCATTTCTAACCACGTGAATTTTGCTCGTGACGTAGAAGTCTCAACCATCGCCACAACAAAAGCCGGAGAAGAGTATAATGAAGAGCCAAACATTGCATTATATGGATGTGTTTTCCGCCGAATTTGTCAGCTTTGAGCCTCACGCTACCGAAGAGGAAGCCGTCTCAAACAATGCAAGAATGGATCAAGAAGCCGAACAAATATCCCAGTTATCCCAATTCACAAACACAGAAATCCTTCCGATAATACAACAAATTTAACTGTTTCACATGTCTGTTGTGTTGGGGTCCGTCAGCTGTTTCTTACTCTTGCTTTTTTTCTTGCCGATATGGGTTGAGTTTGTTGTTATTATGTTCACAGATTTGTTACAGTACACTGAACTGTAGTTAGAAAGATTTTAGACCTAAAAATAATAAATCCTATAATAATAAGCTCTCCCTTCTAAAAGAAAAGCCCACATAACGCTACATGAAAGTTTTTTCAATAAATATAGAGAGCCCTGATTCTAACATAATTTCTGAATTTTATAGATGAGACAAAAGGTCGAGGAAAATAAATTCACGTAAACGAAGTGAAGTCGCGAATCGCCCGTGCATTTGCGCGAACACTGTAATCTTACTACCTAGTAAACAAGCAAATGCGAATTAACAGAGATAAACTCTGATTTACCATCACAAGTCTAGGTATAAACTGTAGAATACATCGTCACATCGAAAACGTTACTGAGAGATGTGGCTACCCCGAACGGGGTGAAAGGCTTAAGAAATTATAGCTAATTATGTAAGACTTTGGGAGCTCGCTACGCCGTACGCCTTGAGAGAAATTAATTGAAGTATAAAAGAGATATTAGGAGCTGGCTACGCGGTAAGTGGAGAGAGATAAATTGAAATGTGCGAGGGATGTGAGGAGCTGGCTACACAGTAAAATGAACAAGCAATATATATGTTATGGTCGATTAAGCTCGGTTGTTTATATTTTCACGTTATATGTGGCCGAGTAATTCAAAGAAATTTCGAGTAATATTCTCGTTTATAGAATGAGGAATACAAGGTGATGTTTTGTTATGGTCCACTAGTTTGTAGGAACTTCAAATTATTTTCCTTTAGCGGAAGTTTAAGTGGGGAACGTTCATAGTATTCGGAATACACGGTAATGTTTTCCTATTTTCTGCTTACTAGCGCGTACCACGTACCAAGTTGAATAAAAATAATTTCTGCGTATCGCGGAGTCGGCTTGGCGGTGACACAGAAAATAGTTCATGTGAAGGGGCATATATCATGCAGTTAAGCCGAAATCTGTTGGGACTTATACATGTATATGCACGAGACAACCGAGCGAAGTATCTCTTAGGTGTGTGAGGAAATGTGTATGTTACCGCACATGTGATTTTAACACATTGTCAAACGGCAAATAAATATTCGCTCACCATTCGACAATCCCGCTTAGATATGATTGCTGATGTTTTTCTTCCTGATGGCTGGAACTGATCCTGGTTTTAAATATTTCCTTGTAACTTTCTCATAAAATGCTTGAGTAAAACATTCAGCCGTAAAATGCACAGAGCAAACAGTAGGATTGAAGTCCTTCCGGTGCACGCAAACGAAGCTTTTCTGCTTAAAATAAACGTACCCACTCGTCGGTGAACTGTGAATGGAAATTTCCGATTCATCGACGCTTTCTTTACCGTAATCTTCAACGACAGAGCGCCGACCACGCATACTGCAGCTCAAAATCGAAGAAATGAATCTTGCAAACCCTCACACCTCTCCGAATGCATAAGAAAGTAGCCACATTTGTTTTGTTGCGTTGAGACTTCTACGTCACTTCCTCTCTGGGCCAACTCGGCCCAACTCGTCCCGGTCATTTTTGAATTGAGTAATGGCGGCAAGCCGAATTCGAAAATTACAGTTAAAATAATCGGACTTCCCGTACGAATTTCGACTTAAAACTTTTCACGGTGAGTAATATGTACTTATATTTTCGAAATATGGAGAAAACAAAAAATTCATATTTTTGATCATAGTAGCACTTTAATTTAACGACTTGAATGAGAGGATTTTCACAAATTAATAACTGCCAGCAAAAACAAAACAACAACAACAACAAAAAAAAAACAGACAAAGGAAAAAGGGGGGGTCCGCTTTTAGGCTTGGCTAAATCTATATATTATTAATAATAGGCAAATGTCTTTATAGTTTCTTCGTACTGCTCCTCCTTTTTAATTCACCTTAGAAACTATACTGAATTTAAATAAAATAGTGAACGACTTTTCATTACCTCCTCTGCCTTACTACTTCAAAAATTGATGAAGTACAATGAACTGTATTTTTTGACGCTGCTGCACCAGGTGTAATTAACAGGAACGAAAGTTTACGAAAGGAAAGAAATTCTTGCACCAATGTGTGCAACGCTTCTCATTGCTTTTAGGTTAGCTTAAAAATTCTCCTTTCCTATTGGCCAAGTACGGTTTCAAGGTTTCAACTAGCTCATACTTGGCGACGTTCTTCGGCGCCTTTAAACTCGGACCGTGTCCATGGCCACCAAGTAAGGTAATAATAATAATAATAATAATAATAAACTTTATTAACGTGTCTTAAAATATCAAGCAGGAACGTTTTACCCGTTCACATGGAGGGTACGCTCTAAGTGCACCCACGTTCTTTTAAGAGGCCCTTAATATAGTGTGAAGCCTGTGAGCTATGGTTACGTCAAGTCCACTCGGTTTACTATATTTGGAGTAGCCAGCATTTCGTCATAGCTATGTTTATGCTCATCTCGCCATAGTTACGTTTACATTGCTATTTTTATATGTTTCTTAATTATTCTTTCGTCATCGCACACAGGTGAGTGTTTGTAGTCAATACCTTGACCTTATATCACACAGATATATTGACAATCATAAACTTATTGTTGATGTTGCGAGCAGTCGAGACCTATATACGCCTTGACAAAAATTGGAAGAAAGACAAACATTTCATCAGGTTGGTGGCATTCACTACTATTTGATAAAGAAATTGTGAAATTTAAAAAGATTGTTGCTATTTAAGTCACTAACACCGGAAATGTTGCAAAATTGGCACTTCTTGAAGAAAGCAAAATATCTCGTTTTAAAGACAGAGCGCTTTGATCAACATCTGCCAACTAACCCACGTGTCGCACTAAATCCAGACATAGCTAAAAACTCGCCTCTCGGTTAAAATGACCTTAACTCATTTATGACATATTTTCATCTGCCTAACATCTAAATTCACCAAATTGCTTTTTAAATTAACAGCTATTAGCATCACCGGAATCAGTAAGTTGTGCAATATCATATCGCGATTGATAACCAATGTCGTCCAAATTTCTTCAAAAATACTTTCAATTGATGTTCTCTTTGTGGAGCATAGCATTCTGAACACGTCCTTGGAATTATATTTATAATTTTAAATTTGACCTTATTACTTAATTTTACCGTGCCGATGAAATTGACTTAAATCACTTTCTAGATTTCTTTTCTTACAACAGAAAATGTTTACATTTATCTTCATGTGAAGTCAAGGTTTATCAATACTTCTGTCCCACAAAAAAGAAAACAAAGAAAACGATGGATATTTGGGCGGAATCATAAGCATAAAAATGATAATCATGCTCATGGAAAATATTTGACAATAATTTGGAATAAGTAAGTGACCAATATGGACACAAATTCAAATACTATTTATCAGTATTTGAATTTGATATAACTCAGTAATTTGACTTAATTTTCTCTTTCCTTACAAGACAAAACGTATATACTTATAAAAGATGGCCTCATTTATGCTTTTGTCCCTTTTTGAGGGAATCGAACATGGTCGTGCATAATATTAAGACACTAATTTGGAATATTGCTAATACTGAGTTACTAAGCAATAATTTTTTTGAGTTACTAAGCAATATGCACACAGACACAGTCTTCGTATTATGAACAAAAATTAAGCTAAGATTTTACTTCTGTACGTTTGTCAAATATCTCTTGAGGCACCGACAAAATTAATACTAGTCACGATACATAATTTCATTGTTTACTAGTTCTACATTTGGGGCTTATTTGACCGAGAGCAGCGATGTTAGTGACGAACTAACTAGCTGAGATGATGGTGAAATTTGCAATTCATCGGCTGGGCATTACTGGTGACATTTTCGATTTATACAGTGCCTATAACGTTCAGTTGACCTCCATCTTGCTTTCTTGCGGCAAATGACCCTTTTTTCGGACTTTCCGTTTTGTTCTCATTTATTTATTTGTTTATTTATGTATAAATGACAGTTTTAACGCTATTTATTCTGCTGGAGTGTTGGGGGGGGGGGGATTCTGCCTGCACTGACTTAAACGAATTATAACTTTTTTAAAAACGGCTAGAGAATAATCACTAAATCTCGTGACTTTTCCTGAAATTTATCAAAGAAAATTTTCCTGTGTCAATAACGTGTCTATGATGATTGACGTTTCCATAGCAACCTTCTACTCAGGAGGTGTTTTGACCATTTTCTGTCTTTTTTTCAGTCTTTTTTTTCAGTTTTTCCCCTTTTTTTGAAAGAAGAAGATAATCCTTTACTTTTTTATGCTTGTTTTTATTAAGTATGTTTCTTAAGACAAATTCCTTTTTTGTCGATGTCGTCATTGTCAACTGTATGACTGCATGCTCGGGATTCAAGATGGCGGCTCAAAATTAAAAATGGCTGCTTTGAGCCTTCATTGTGACGCCATGAAACGTTATAATCGAAGCGTCTGTTAAGCAAATGACGTGCTAAAAACGTGCCAAGTTTCATCATAGGAGCGTGAATACTTTTCGAGATCTATGGAGGGCTCAGAAACTCAAAAAAAAAAAGCCCAGGCAAAGTAGGGTTAAGTTACTTCAGAGAGTATTAATTACAGTCTTTTTCAATTCATTTTCACTCTTTTGTTCTTCTTCTTTTTGCTACAGTACATAGGAAAACACTTGTGACTTCAACTAATGGAGAAATTTCGAGTGAACAAGCCCATAGGATTTGAAGAAATTGCTTGGAGTGCAACATTTGCTGTAGCAGGAGCTACGGTGGTCGTGGTAAACGCTTTGGCATTGTACACATTCATGACCACTACATCACTACGAACTCGCAAACACATCATGATTATTAACCTTATAGTCACCGACCTTCTTTCTGGAGCTGCAGGAACGTCATCAACTTTGTACTACCTACTCAAACCATCAGATATTGCTTTTTATGTCTTACAAACATTAAATATTTTTCCCAAAGCGGCATCACTTTTTACACTTGGAGTAATAGCCGTGGAGCGAATGCATGCCATCGTTTGGCCCATACGTCATCGTGTTCTTGGAACAAGCATCTACAAAGTCACCTTGGTGTTCATTTGGGTTTTTGCAGCTGTGATGATCACGTTCGAGATACTTGTGCTGGATGAACATGGAGACAAAATCTCAGTACATTTATTTGTAGTTTTTGTAACAGTGGTGATTTTTGGTGTAATTACCGGCATTGTTGCATGTTACATTAGTATCTGGATCTCTGTTCGACGCAGAAAACGACGCAAACTCAGCGCGCCGAATAAGCAGGATAAAGCCTTAGCTCTAACTCTTTTGTTGGTAGCAGGGACTTTTGTGGTCACATGGGTCATTCCCATGCTTTATATATCGATATCTCGAACGTGCAAAAGTTGCCACCAGCTATCTGTGCAAATGCTAATGTGGTTGCGTCTGGTATTTACAGTACAGTCAGTGTTAAACCCAATCATTTACTGTTACCGACTTTCTGAATTTAAGGAAAGATTGAAAGCATGCGTGCAGAAAATAAAATGCTTTAAGGATAGTGAGCAGCAGCCAACAGTTGGAAGCACTAGTACTTGGAGGATTGAAGCCAATAACTCGGTGAGAGCTTTGTGACCTCTTCAAACAGGTTGCATATGGATCCTTTCTTTTTCGAAAGACAACTGAAGACAACTGGGGTCGAGGAGTCGTGGTTGCAATGTTGCCTGTTTCATAACAGGGAATCGAAAAAAAAACTTAGAACATGAGAAAAATGTTATGCCAAAGTAAAAAGACTCTCACTGGTACTTTTAATACTGCAAATATCTTTAAACTAAATAATGACATGGCGAAAATTCGCCCCATGTAAGGGAATCCAAGGGAGTCGTGGATTCCGGATTCCACACCGTGGATTCCGGATTCCAACGGTTGGATTCCGGACTCCATGCCAATGGATTCCGGATTCCAAACTTTCTGTGATTCCGGATTCCAAGGTTCTTAACTCTGGTTTCATTCGTATTTCAAAGGCCAATATTTTAAAACTGTATGAAGTTGTCTATCTAAACAGGAAAGTTTATTTGCTCTCCAAAAGATCAAAACTTATTTTAGTTTCTAAAGCAAGTGTTAATGCTGATGCATCTCTATAATGTACATACAAATACTTGTGATTTTAAATGTTAAGACACAGGGATTTCAGAAATTTTCCAATAAGCGACATAAGCGGCGGCTTGATATGTGGCAGAGGGAGTAATAAGAAAAAAGGCGACGTGAGAGTCCCTTTAATCTAGAGGGGGGCTGGGGGTATGTTCCCCTAGAAACGTTTGAAATCCAGGTCCTCAGAAATGCAGTTTACATCCTTCTGGATATCAAATAGAGTTGTGTTCATGAAAAGTATCATTGCGATGTGGCAACTATTTTCTGTGAAGAATAGAGTTTAAACGACTTACAGTCGCCGTTGTTGTTGTTGTTTCCTTCTTTCATAAACTCTCAATAGACTCAGCAAGAGCCCTCGCGAAAGCACTAACAGAAAGCATTAATAGAAAGCAGTACTTATATTCGAGATTAGGCCCTATAGATGACAGTGGACCTCCGGTAATCGGCAGACACCAGACACGACTACTAAAGAGGCAGCGTCCTCCAAAACTGCCGACTGGTTGGCTCAATCGATTGAGTACCAGACTTCGGAACGTTAGGCCTGAGTTCGATTACCGGCCGGACCAACACTCAGGGTCTTAAATATAAAATAACTAAGTGGAATATTCTTCCTTTGTTTCGCATCTGCAAATGGTTAGATTTTCTAGTCTTCTCGGATAAGGACGAAAACCCGTTTACCCCGTCTCATAGCACTTTCACTGTCCTCACTGATCTGACTGTCTGTGTAAGACGTATACGACCCACTCACTGATGTTTGAAAAGAGTAGGGGACATAAAAACCCCGCTGGCATAGTGAACCTTTGATGAATTGGGTGGGTGATTAACGGGTTGATGTCAATTTATCGCCTCACTGTGTTGATTTACCGTGGCCAAAGAATTAAATAAATAAATAAATAAATAAAAATTTCTGGTTAAAATGTCGTTTTGAATAAACATCCGCTCTGCACAGAAGCCAGGAAAGAAGGCATGTTTTTAACTACAGAAGGTTTTCACTCCAAACTGCTCTGTGGTGCAACTTGCTAAGATTTCTGTGAAATATTTTGGGAGGTCGATGCCAGAATTTTTTTCCAGGCTGCTCGCTGTGAACGATTTTTTCCCCGCAAAATTTTCTCTTTCATGATTTTTTGGTACTTCTCCTTGATTCGCTCCCCCCCCCCCACCCACCTCCATACTTTTCGTAATGGTCCGTCCCTAAAGGGTCTTGTTTTTATTCTTGCTGAGTGTCCACCTACCCTTCATCCGATCGTTTGTTGGGGAGGATCGTTTCGTGACCAACCAAAAGAACCTTAGCTTTGCGTAGGATCGGAGGCTAGTTAAAGAGCGGATGAGCTCTATGAGCCAATGGCCATCCATCACAGTCTTGCGGTCGCAGTCTTGCGCCCACCAGCGGTGACACAGATAGTACTTCGTAAAAAATGACGTTTCAAGTATCAGTTCGAAGCAAAATAATTCCAAACTGAGTAATGCTGCTCGAAGATTTTTTGATTTCATAATGTCCAGATCTGACACATGAAAAATGTCTCAATAAAACAGTCTACACCGATATGTATGACTAACAAATAACTATGTATTTATCAATTATCTTTCCCGCTCAGCTTCAGTGTACTTCTTTCGCGATCGGCCTGCATGGAAGAAACTAACTGTGAACGGTGTTGACCGTTTAGGAGATAGGGGGGCAGGTCAAAGTCGTAAAAGTTGAGAAAGACGGCATGTCAGAAAAATGATCTTAAACATACGAAACATGGGTCCAACAAGGAATTAAAAAACACCCAGCCACAGTGTTGACATATTTGATGTACATGTTAGGTAACCAAACACTTTTTGGCGATGGTGATCAGGGTAGGGGGACGCCGAGGGGAGGGCTAGGTGGTGATTTCTTATGAAATTACTACTGACAGTGCAGTACATTTCAGACCGGGATTCCACAGTTATGGATGAGGTTGGATTCCGGATTCCACGGGTTGGATTCCGGATTCCAAAACCCTGGATTCCGGATTCCAAAGGCCAAGAAATGGTGGATTCCGGATTCTGGATTCCCTTACAAGGGTCGAGAAAATGAATTGTGAGCCCACATGTAAGGGCTCACGTAACGTTCCAGGTCCATAACTATACAAAAGAAACAACTCAACAACAGTAACAGCGTGGGGAAAGCAATTGCTGAAGTATTCCAACCAAAGAATCCATGTCAAATACGTTATTTTCCTTCTGAGATGGACAAAAAAGATACATTTAGCGAATTAATGCCTACTGTCCTTTTGGTGCGGAGAACATGTGATGACAAGATTGCTTGCTTGCTTGTGATTAACGGAACTAAATTATTCTGCAGGAAGCGGTCGATGGCCGGAAGGTTACCTAACCTTCATGTATAATTTATCCTGACTGCGTCACGGTAAGCCAAGCTTTGGAAGGTGTCCGCTCCCACCACGAAACTGCGCTATAGCCGCCCGGCTATCCGCAACAACAAAGGGATATGTACTTATGACTATGTTTCTTGTGGACTAGTTAAATGGCTTATCATTGATTTTCATTGTTTATGTTTCTTCAAGACGAGTCCATTTGTTAATCATGAATATTTAGCTGTCAATCATAAGAGGTCGTCGTTAACTTAAAAGCCATTGTGTGAGGCAAGTTATCGACAACAAATTAAAAAAAAAATAGTTATAGTTATTTCCTTTCCAAAGGAAAACTCTTTTAGTTGTCAACGACAAAAGCAACCGTTACACTACGCCATTACCAGCGTTTGTTGCCAGCGGTTTCCTTTTCCTCAGGGAAGCAAGTGAGACATGTGCAGAAACGCTAGTTGCCAGGCTCTCGCATGAAGATACAAAGCTATCAACAATTTTGGCCTCTGTCTAGGAAAAGCTCTATCCAGTACTAATTACAGCACCCTGTTTAGCTACCCTGGTTAACATAAATAATGTCTGTAAATGCCCAACGAATGAAGGACGGAAGGAAAGAAGGAAGGAAGGAAGGAAGGAAGGAAGGAAGAAAGGAAGGGAGAGAGGGAGGGAGGGAGGGAGGAAGGAGGGAAGGAAGGAAGGAAAGAAGGGAGGGAGGGAGGAAAGAAGGGAGGGAGGAAGGGATTGAGGGAGGGAGGGAGGAAGGAAGGAAGGAAGGAAGGAAGGGAAGCGGTTTCCTTTTCCTCAGGGAAGCAAGCGAGACATGTGCAGAAACGCTAGTTGCCAGGCTCTCGCATGAAGATACAAAGCTATCAACAATTTTGGCCTCTGTCTAGGAAAAGCTCTATCCAGTACTAATTATAGTACCCTGTTTAGCTACCCTGGTTAACATAAATAATGTCTGTAAATGTCCAACGAATGAAGGACGGAAGGAAAGAAGGAAGGAAGGAAGGAAGGAAGGAAGGGAGAGAGGGAGGGAGGGAGGAAGGAAGGAAGGAAGGAAGGAAGGAATGAAGGAAGGAAGGAAGGAAGGGAGGGAGGAAGGAAGGAAGGAATTGAGGGAGGAAGGGACTGAGGGAGGGAGGGAGGGAGGAAGGAAGGAAGGAAGGAAGGAAGGGAGGGAGGGAGGGAGGGAGGGAGGAAGGTAAGGAGGGAGGGAGGGATGGATGGATGGATGGATGAATGGATGGATGGATGGATGGATGAATGGATAAATGAATGAAAGAATGAATGAAATTCAAAATGCTCCCTTTTCCGACCTAAACTCCACGTCTTTCTGGATATGTGCCTTACATACATGGGAGTACAGAAACCACAATCTCCCACGTACTTCGTGGCGGTGAATTTCCTCACAAAAGCACTTAGTAACTTACCTCCTGTTCCATCGACAAACAACTCCATGGTAATCCTAATTTTTTTGCCTGATCTCTCTCCTTGAATGTTTCCAAACATTTGTTACGTTTTGTTCGTTTACATTATTAGGTGACTCTGGCATCTACTCAAAATAAATGGTGATGGCAAATAAAGCAATTTGTTGGGCTGGCCTTGGCCTTACACTACAAGTTAAATATAATTCAATAAGCACTTTATTTAAGTGCACTTGAAAATCCCAAGTAGCACTTTTAAATATTAGACTTCATACTTGGCAACGTACAAAGTACGTCACTAAGGACGTGAAAGTCTCGACCATAGTTCGCTCCGAGGCATATTTTTTTCAGTTGGATTGACAATTCTCCTTACCCATTGGTTAAGTGCGATCTCAGTTTCGATGTAGATCGTAGTTTAGCGACGTACTTCAACTCCTTTGACCTCGGCCTGTTTCCAAAAACCACCAAGTAAGATTCAAGTAAGGGCTAAGGCATATACGTTCCAAGCGCACGTAGCTACTGTCACGTCGTATGCACTCGATTTTTGTAGTCCATACACTTAATCATTAGGCCATTTCCGAGTTGCCTCTTACCTCTTTTTGAAAGGGAGTCTTGGTGCATAGCCTTTCATATGAAAATGAGTTTCCATTCACATGCGGATAAAACTCATTTTCATATGAAAGGTTTTGCACGAGGCCTCGCTTTGAAAAAGAGGCACAAGACAATTCGGAAATGGCCTATTCGCTTAGTATAAAACGTTGCCATTAGTATCATTAATAGTGATCGAATGGAGCAACTGAAGCCGAAATGAGTAGCTTACCAACTCGGGGTGAGTGAAACATACAATTTTATGTTAGACTCAAAATGCTAACCGGATGAGGAAGACGTATACAATTTAATCAAGGGGATACCCCAATTTTCAACCACGAAGCCGGTTTTTTAATCCTCTGGACACATTGTCGACGTAAAGGAGGAGTCGACTGGATGATAAATGAGGAAGTCTAGAAAGTAGCATCTTTTACATCAAAACTGGTTGTTGAGGAAGTTACACTGGTTTAATTCGACGGTAATATAGATATTTGGAGCGGCTAGCATTTTGTCATAGTTATATTTATATTCTTTAAATTGTTCGTTTGTCAGTGCAAGCTCGTGCGTATTTGCAGCCAATACGATGCCCTTAGATCTCGCAGATTGGCAATCATATCGCCGGCCTGTTGGTGTTGTGAGCGGTCGAGACTTCTACCACCAGGTAAAGATTGAAAGAAAAACACCAGGTTTGTGTTATTCACTATTGGTTAATAGAGAAATGGTCCAATTGAAACGATTTGTTCCTTTAAAAATACTAAGAAAAAAAAAACGGTTACAAAATTGGTATCGCTTGAAGAAAACAAAATATTTCATTTGGACTTCTTTTGACACTTGTCAACTAAGCCGGCGACACGTCGCACTAAATCTAGTCTGGCTAGCTACAAAAAACGTGTTTTACAGCTAGAACAGCCTAAACACATTTATGGTATTTTCGACACAGTTGCCTTGATCCTGAGTTTTCGTTTCAAAGTCACTAAATTGCGTTCCAAACTAAGGAGATGTTAGAATAAACGGAATCAACAAGTTGCGTAATGTCGCTATCGATAACCAATGCCGTTCAAATTTCTGTCAATACGTTGATGTTTAATAAAACTCTTTCTGGATTATCACATTACGAACTACGTCCTTGGATTTGTGTCTATAATAATTTCTAAATTTGACCTCATTGCCTTATTACCGTGCCGATTAATTTGTTGTGAATCCGCAATTGCATTTATTTGCTTTTACCTTAAAAAACAAAATGAATGTCCTTTAATAGGACTAGTTCATTCAGTACTTTGTGTTAAAGAATAAATAAATAAAATAAAATTAAATTTCTATTTTAATTTTTATTCTATTTCTAAAGTAGGATACTTTGGAGAATTTGCAAGCTTAAAAAGTGGTGATCACGGTCATGGAGAATATTAAGACAATAATTTGAAATATTGCTAATACCTTGATGTTAAGTTACTGACCAATATATGCTCACGGATAGATCCGTCATTGAAGCCCAAATACTAAATAAGAAAGGAGGTTAATGAAGGAATTCAGCTAGTAGAAGACTGTTCATAAAGAAACAATTACTTGATCTGCAATTGGCACATTAGTAGACGCACGATTCCTCCAGTGGTAGTCATCCTCGGAGACCCAGGGGCAGATAGTCGGGGCGAGAGCAAATAAAACGGACGAAATCGGTGCGAGCTGAAGCCTGGTGCGAGCGAAAGTTTACAAGACGGGCGGGAACAGCCCCTGGGAGGATACCTTTAACGGACTAGTTCAAGAACTCATTTGCTTTCTTGCTTCTGACTGAGCACAAATTTTGAGGCATTGTATATTTTGTGCCCAATCAGCGATCAGCTTATTTCTCCGTTCCTTTCGTGACGTCTTATAAAGAGTGTAACTTTGCTAAACCTTTTACCCACATCTCATGCACTCGTGCGTACGTACTGAAATCAACTGTCTATCTCGCTCGTTCGTTAGGCCTACCATCGAAGAAGTTTTCAATAGTAATATGCGAACCCACAAAGCCGAGAAATCGAGAAATTTGGAAAGGGTTCTCAACGAAAAAGAAAACAAAAAGTACGAAAATCAGATTGAGGTATTGTGAATAGTTCACACCTAAGGTGTGTACTTTCACAAGCGTGCAGTTTGGAGCAAACGCAAAGACGTAAATCGTAACTGCCCGCTTCTAAACGTTCACACCTAAGGTGCAGTATCTCAATCTGATTTTCATACTTGCTGTTTTCTTTTTCCTTGAAGTTTCTAAAACCGGAGCTTTTAATCCACAAACCAAGCCCATGATAACAAACATTAACATAGTGTCCATGTTTCAAAGCGTTTTTATTTGACTTTCATTCGTTCAAAAAGCCATAAATATTGTATTCACAAAATTCCTTTGATATAGCTAACACAGCTTCGCAACACCAACAAAGGATGGTAAGCTGTGGTTTTATCTGCCTCTAGCCCCGACTATCTGCCCCTGTTTCCCCTAGGATGAGTTGTAGTACGTTTGCGGACGATATTGTTCGAGTAATTTGTAGTTATTTTGAGGAAGTTTTGTTTACAGCTAATATCGCCATGATAGTACTGCCTTGATCGATAAGCGAGTGACGGCTGACTCAGGATGCCTTTTTTGTGGATGGTGGGGAGAGGGGAGGAGGAATCCAAATTCCGATTTCTGAATCCAAACACCGATTTTGTGTTTTCTTTTCAACTAAAAACCAAAACCGCATTAACTCCATAAAATCCGCATTTTAAATGGATTGATCAGGTTATCGTCCTAATTGTCCATTTTACAGTTGTGTGCTTAGTGACCTGGCCTTTGAGTGGAATCGAGGCTGGAGTTGACCATGTTTTGATACAAACCCTCCTTCTTTTAATATGTAAATAAAAACTAGTTAGCATGAGAACAACATGAATTACATGTGAAAAGCAGGAGGGCCTTTATCAAAACAAGGTCAACTCCAACCTCACTTCCACTCACAGACCAGAGGCCCGTTTCTCGAAAGACCCGGTAACTTTTCGGGCCCTAAGCTGTATTTTAAAGTCAAAATCTAGAGAACGTTGGCGTAGTTTTTAGCCCGCATATCAGCCCGACTTGTTTAATGAACTGAGAATTTTATTGCTCAGCTTTCAAAACCAACAAAATTTGAGTCTTAAATGCAAACATCGCGCAAATAAAATAGCTTACCGGGCCCGAAAAGTTATCGGGACTTTCGAGAAACGGGTGCCAGGTCACTAAGCAAACAGCTGGAAAATGGACTATTCGGACTTTTGAGATTTATGATCTTGGCGTTTTCCTCAGAGCTGCGCGCATCTTGATGTACCTGTTCTTTAACACGGCCAAACGCTGTTCAAACTCAAGTTTTCAAAACAAAGGGAATATGGGATCGATTCAAATTTTAGTTGGTCCATATTTCGTCACTTGTCAAATTTTGATACCGAATAATTTTCTTACCGATTTTCGCACGTACTTCATTTCAGTGGGAAAATGCCAAAGCCGTATTTCGCGAGTACCGTGTGGCACTAAATTTTTGCGGGTGCTAATTTTTGCGGGTTTTTTCGCCATCCGCAAAAATAATTCCCACAAAATAAAATTACTGCAAATTTTTTCTCCGCAAAAATTTACTCCACTGTAAAAATGATATACAAAAATACTGGTTTGAAGGAGAAAATGCCTTAGTTAACTCGGTGGATAATACATGAAGTGGTCGCCTAGTTATTTTCGATCCATTGTAGTGTAATAGAGTGACATTCCCATGTTGTTTTATTTGTATTTCGATTACTTTTACTGGGCCTTTACTAAAAAAACGAAACTGTTATCAGTTCCACTTGAACGCGACTTCCAGAAAATCGCAAAAATTAATTCCCAGCAAGAAAAACCAGTCTTTTCAAATCGGTAAAATTAGTTCCCGCAAATCACAAAAAACCGCCAATCCGCAAAATTAAACTCCCGCAAAAATTTCGTGCCACACGGTATTTAACATGTTTAATTTCGAGATTTTGGGAGAACAAAATAACGAAGCGTATTAAATTTCGCGATTTCCTCATTTCTTCAAACTAGCAAAGACCAGGTGTAGAGGATGATGCAGATGAAGACTGAAGGAGGGGAAGGATATTATACTGAAAAAGTCTAGCTAAGCAAAGTATCATTATTTTTTACCTTCAATAATAGGCTCAAGTCTGTAATTTACAGCAGCTCGTGAATTAGTATTGTTTTATAAGTAGTATTATTTTGTATTAACTTTCGCGAATTCAATTTTGGCGCGTACTAAATTTCGCGAATTTTTTGACATCCCGAAAAATCGCCAAATGAGTAAGAATAAAGTAAATTACATGTAACTGAAACAAGTATCTGTCGAAACACGTGTAGACAGCTCTTGGGTATGAGCAAACGCGCACTATTATTAGCGCCCTCAGTCAGGAATAGTCTTTCAGCTGTTATAACCTACCGATTAGTTTTGACGGACGATCATTGGACGAAACATCTCACGTGGTACAAAATCACACAATGGATAGTACCATGATGGAGCGCGCGCTATAGAAATAAATCGGAGCGTCATAAAACAAATAACTCCCTTTTTGTCACACTGTTATAGCGATGTCATAATGCCAATGGGTAGCACACTATTTTTAAAATTTCGCAGTTGCCCTTGCGGCTTTACATTTTCGTCCAACCGTTTATTTTTCGGACACTCTTCCACATAAACATTATTTTGAGGTCATCAACTTCCTTGTAATAAAAGCATTATAATCTTGTAATTCTCAATTCATTTTCATTCTCCTTTTCTTTCCCCTTTTTGTTACACAGTAAGATTTGTACGATTTGATGGATAAATTTCGAGCGAACAAGCCTACAGGATTCGAGGAAATTACCTGGAGTGCAACATTTGCTGTAACGGGAGCTGCAGTGATTGTAATTAACGCTTTGGCATTTTTCACATTCATTACAACCGCATCACTCCGAACTCGCAAACACATCATGATTATTAATCTTATAATCACCGACCTTCTTTTTGGAGTAGCAGGGATGTCATCAACGGTGTATTACCTGAAAAAACCAACGAATGTCGCTTATTACATTATGCAAGTATTAAATAGGTTTCCCAAGATGGCCTCACTTTTTACTCTTGGAGTAATAGCGGTGGAGCGAATGCATGCCATCGTTTGGCCTATACGTCACCATGTTCTGGAAAACCGTGTCTACAAAGCCGCCGTAGTCTTCATCTGGGTTCTTGCAGCTGTGATGACCACATTTTTGACAATTGAACTGGCAGCAGATGGGGACAAAATCTCAATGCGTCTATCTGGAGCTTTCGTAACACTCGTGGTCTTCGGTGTAATTACCGCGATTACTGCGTGTTACATCAGTGTCTGGATTTCTCTTCGACGCAGAAAACGGCGCAAACGCAGCGCGCTGGCTAAACACGATAAAGCCTTAGCTATAACTCTTTTGGTGGTAGCAGGGACATTTGTGGTCATGTGGGTCATTCCCATGCTATATCTGTCCATATCTCGAATGTGCAAAGGTTGCCATCAGCTATCTGTGGCAGTGATGATGTGGCTGCGTCTGGTATTTGCGTTACAGTCGGTGATAAACCCAATTATCTACTGCTTCCGAATTGCTGAATTTAAAGAAAGATGGAAAGCATACGCAGGGAAGGTAAAATGTTTCAAGGATAAAGGTCAACAGCCAACAGTTGTGAGCCAAATAACAAGAGCTTCTAGGAATGAAGCCAATAACTCAAAAATGGCTTTTTGATCGCCACAAACAAGTTTTGTTTTCCAGCTTCCAAAACCAATGGGGCCTGAAGACTTGGTTGCATGGATACCATTTTAGGGACAGCGAAAAAAACGCAGTGAGGATTACGAGAAAGATGTTCGAGAGGGTCAGGTACATTGTTGTTATGATGCATAGTAGTCTTCGTCGTCGTAGTAGTAATAGCAGCAGCAGCAGCAGCAGCAGCAGCAGTAGGAGTAGTAGTAGTAGTAGTAGTAGTAGTAGTAGTAGTAGTAGTAGAAGTAGTAGTAGTAGTAGTAGTAGTAGTAGTAGTAGTAGTAGTAGTAGTAGTAGTAGTAGTAGTAGTAGTAGTAAAGCTAAAGTTATTGCTAATGGTAATGATAAAGAATTTAAAGAGTACCTTTTCAACGACATACGGTTGAGTACGACATATAACTATTTTAAGAAAAGTTTGAGTTTGAATGATGAACACGTCTTTAGGTACAGCCGGGAATGTACGCATGCAGCGAACACTTTAATATGTTTCATAATATTAATCCCTGTTCAATTTAAGTAGTTTACTATGTAAGGCAAATGTTTCAACTGCTATTTCAGTGCAAGTAATGACTCTTTTTTAAAAAAGGTTTAGTTATCATTTCTGATCAATATGGTTTCTCATGAAAATTTGCAGCGCGTGTATTCACTATTAATAGCTAGTCATGTTGTGCAAAAACGAGTACGCTGACCCCATTTTTTATTACATTCTTGAAATGTGAAAACAGAATTACCAATTTAGCCGATGTTTAGAAATTTTAAATATTCCTTTTTTATGGAACCACCCTAAAACAATTCCATGATATGAGAGTAAAATTAAGATGATGAAATCAAACTCATAACAACTTTGGAAATATATAAGTTAGCTCTTCAGGGCCCGGTTGTTCAAATGAGGGGTTTAAGTAACCTCGAGTTAGGGCGCTTAATGCTATATTTCTTAATCATAGGTTTGCTAACTCGAGGTTAAAATAGCGTCGCCCAAAGTACGGTTAGCAGGCCGGTTGGTTAACCTCGGGTTAGACGCGGGTAACTCTCGGTCAGTATTCCATAACACTCTTTTTCTTCGCTGTTGTTATGGTGTGCGACTTGTCAGCGCTGAAATGGTTTCCGGTCCCCGGCCCGCTACCGTACGCAGCTGTGCACGAACTGAAGTCCGGAAACACTAATTGAAATGTGAGTGCTACATAGATTTCGGTTTTGACCGCAAAAGTTGAGGATAACCTTTCCGTCCTTCAGAGCAAGCTAACAAGTAGTGTTTAAAAAAATGCAGTGAAATTGCTGATGCAGTAAACGCTGTCGAAGTCGACAGCCCGGGATCGACAGCCCATAATACATGCAAGACTTTGCATCCACAGGTGAAGAAAGAATTTAAGAATTTACGTGATGTCGTCGAGTGTTGCGCCGGAGATCTGTACAGCGCCGCAAATGATCCCGAGACCGCAAATGATCCCCGACCGCAAATGATCCCCAAATTGGACCGCAAATGATCCCCACAGCGGACCGCAAATGATCCTGCTAAAAAAAATTGGAATGGCGTGGAGTTCCAGTGAAGGTGAAAATACTGGAAGGTGAAAGTGCCGACCAAAATTAATAAAAAAACACACAGAAAAATTTCTTATTGATCAGTGAAATAAAACATTTTTTAAGGCCCTAGAACACAATGGCATTGAAGGCAAACATGATTATGTTTAAAATATATATATTTTATATTCATATGCATATACAGATCTCATGGATGACCGACCGATGGTCGACCGAGTCCGCGACAGTCGAGAAAGCCACCGGTTTCCAGGGAGCGGTGATTGACATCTGGCTTTGAAAACAAAGGTCACTACACTACACAATGTGTGAGAAGGTCACTCGACCATGTATTAGTCCCGTTCGCTTGCGATCGCGCTTGTAGAAATGGCTGAACTGGTCTCCAATTTGATTACTCTCGTCCCTTCATTGGCGTTTTTTGGTAGCGTTAATGCTGGTGGAGGTGACAAGGACCAGAAAAATGAAAGTGATAAGAAAACCGAGGTAGATTTGGATCTTGTCTTTTGTGCGTGTGGCGGAAATCCCGCCGGTATTGTCCTGCAGCCGATGCCTTTCATAGGTAACTATTTGAGTGTTTGAGTTGTCACGCAACCTGTCAAATGTGCATAACGTTTTGCATCGAGCTGATTATACCCACCTGAGAAATCAGAAAAGGATTTTATATTGTAAATTTGAGTGTTGAAGTGAACCCATTGATTTTTCCACTGAGCAGTGCTCAAGAAAGGAAACGTTAACCCGCTCGAGATAAAGAAATATTTATATTTGTAGCTGGCTGGTAAAATCAGTTAACAGGAGCGGCTGCAAATTTTCTCGTACTACTTGTACATGTATAAGAAAGCATTCTGTTATTCTGTTAACAGATCGTAAAGAAAATACACAAATTTATATTTACAACCTGCATGCTAAACCAAAGGTACAAAACCAATTGCGAATTTAAAGGACTACATGACATCGTAACATTTTATTTTTTTAATAAAGTATCTAGGTCAAAAATTATGGGGCTAAAACGTACTTTGAGGAATAGTAAAGACAAAAGCTCCAGTATCCACATTATTCCGTAAACCTCGCCATGCCTCTGTCCACGCCATTCCAGAGTCCACACTTTACAAAGTCATCGTTGTTCTATTGTCCACTCCATTCGTATTATTTACCGGGATCATTTGCGGTCCGCTGTGGGGATCATTTGCGGTTCTGGGATCATTTGCGGTCCAAATTGGGGATCAGTTGCGGTCGGGGATCATTTGCGGCCGCGGGATCATTTGCGGCGCTGTACAGATCACCCGCCAGCAAGATCCGTAATGAACAAAATTTATTCTTGTCGAAAGCGGTAACGAATTCGAAGTTCTTCTTCGATTGAAACATCAATTTTGCATTGACTTTCCGACTTTAAATTTTCTTTCTTTTTTCCTTCTTCATAGGTCACAAAGCAACAAGTCCGCCATTTAGCGATCTAACCTAGCTAGTTGTAGCTCGACGGATTAGATTTAACCCGCTGTTCACCCCAGTTAGGTTAGCGCTAACTTCTTTTCAAGCAACAGAACTAACCTGGGGCGAAAATCTAATCTGAAGTTACGACGATTTAACTTGAGGTTAGGATTAAAACTTCGTTTAAACAACCGGGTCCAGGTGTATAAAAGAATCAATCCTGGTTCATTAACATTAGACATTTTTAAATGGAAAAGCGTGTTTTCATCCCCATTTCTTTTAAAAATAGGTAAAAACAATGCCGACATAAAGCTGCAAAGAGTTTAATTATTTCATATTTTAAAAGTCCAGTGTGAAAATGTTTTAATTTCCAGGCTTTTTTTGGTAACTTGTAATTTTGCGTAAAATCCAAGATGGCGACTGGGATCTTGCCCGCCAAGTTGGATGACGTCAGTGTCCGCCCAGCAACACCTGGCATACGGCGCACGCGACTGAAACTGAAATTGACCAATCAGAGTTCAGTACGCGGGACAAACTGAGTTTCCTACGTCATAAGGAGAGAGTGCCCCGGGATCGAGGTTGTCGCCTGTTTAGTTGAGCATCGTGTTTGCGTTCGTTTACCAGCAATGTTACACCAGTGATTTTAGCTAGATTTACATTTATATATATGAATGCAGGCAAACAAGTGCTTATCTCAATGCAGTTTTAGTTTTAGTTTTGTGAAAGTCAGTTGTCCCATTTTCTACGTTTAATCATCAAAGGAATTTCGTAAATAAGCGATCTGATGTAAGCTTAAAAAATTGCAGTTCATTGCGTAGTCTTTTAAGATGTTTTCGTTAAAGGTCGTTTTATGAGCAATTCTCTTTTCGCAACTGGTTTACATTTATCCCAAAATTAGTTTTAGACTGGGTCGGTGTTGTTTTCTCAATCCAGCTTAGTATTCGTCACCGCACATTGGGTTGTTTTGACTGATTGCAAATTTAATTATCCAACAAACTGAAGAGTCGCTCTGTCGTCAAGTTTATAGTCTTAGTGTAAAGCTCTATATGTTTTTTCAGTTCTAGAATATTTTATCAGCTCCCTGTATTGTTACATTTCTCAGCTTCCTCACTTGAAGTGAATGCCATTTCTGTCCTAATTTAGAGACCAAAATAAATCAGAGTCGCCGATTCAGTCAGTGAGTTCAGTGTAGCATGGTTTTGGTGTTTGTTTTGTTTTTAACCTCTAATATAAGGCATTTCAGCGTGTCTCTAGTTAGAGATCCAAATGAAAAAGTTATTCGAGTAACTATAAGTGAGACAGTTCTCGGTATTAAGCTATTTTGCCAAAAAAGAGACTCTAAGAGCTAAAAGCTTCCGAAAAGTAGTTTAGGGCGTGTTCTTTAAAGCACTCGAGTAATACTTAGCGGGCGAAAAAGTTATGCCATAATTGTGCTTGGAAACTTCAGAAAACCTTTTTCGTGTGACTTTTTCCAGTAAACGGCCTGACGCCTGGGCGGCCTTGTTTATTTTAGCAAAGTTGTTTAATGAATGACAGAACGAAAACAGCCAGTGGGCATGCGAATCAGTGAAAAACGCGTACCGGTATTTAGATTGCAAAATCCGTCAAGTCGCTGCTCGGGGAGCAACTGAAGTGAATTCATTAGAGCAACTGTAGTTTCACGAGTACTCTTCTTGACCTTAATTAGCTATCCAAAGAATGCTGGAAAAAGAGTTGTCGGTGAAAGTCTTGCTGAAGTCTTGTTTTCGAAGGAAATTAGGTTGACTTTATTGTTTCCTCAGCGGTCCGCACTGTGTTTTTGCATTTATGTTTCCCTTGTTGTTTTTCATCTGAAAGTTTTTTCCACGAGAGCAACCTGCTGAGAAAAATCACTTTGCAGCGAATTTAAATTAAGCAGAAATTCCAACAGCGTCACTGAGACACAAATCAAAATTGTTCCGGAGTGCCTGATTTCTTATAAATACGACAAGAAACTGTGTAGAAATTGAAATTTAAGCAGTTAGCGTTGTGTTTGCAATTAATTTCCTTCATCGTCACGTCGATCATAAAAAATATTACAAGCGGTAGGTTTCAGTCAGGAAGGCTTTCCACTCCGAAATATCAAAACAAGACAAAATAAAACACAGTATTAAAAATGAGAGAGGAAGCATTTAATAAAAACTGTCACACATTCATGGCGAGTCAGTACGAAAATCAAGAAGCAATCTAAACAATAAGGAAGGGCGAAATTTTTTGCGGCTATAACACGTTGGTTTACCTGCACTCGTTGTAGCTCTGTGTTCCAACAGGTCCAAATGTTCAGATAGAAATCGGATACCATGTAAACGGAGTTGAATCGCTTTCCCAGCTGAGTGTTGTTTTTACCATTGCGTCCGCAACCTCTAAGCTGAGAACAACTTCGTTTTGTGCCTTGCCTTTAACAAACTAAAATGGTGAATTCTGACGTTCCTCACTACAGTAATCCTGTTTCTGAGCTGCACTGAAATTACCTGTTCAAGTTCAAATTCTGTCTTTAGTTCGATTAAACAGGCACATGATGACAGAAGCCGTTGTGCGAACGGATTAGAATCGTGCTCCGCTTCAACTCCCGCGGCTAATATGGTGAAATCGTACAGCTTCGGTCCACTTTGAACGATGATTATAACAGTTTCAAGAAAAATCAAACATCTACCACATTTCAGAGCCAAAAATTAGCAGATTTTTTCCCAAAACTTGCGCCACTTTGTTCACTTCGGTTCGGAGCAGTTTCACTTTGATTCATTCAGCTTTGGAAAGAAACGCTGCACACTTAGCAAGCTTTTGGCGCCTTTTTCTTTCAGTCATGTGACCGATTCTTGTCCCTTTTTATCTCTTACTCATTTTTTCTTTCTGTCTTGACTTTATAACAATTATAGTGGTTGAGTTTTAAATAAAACAATTATTCTACTCGGAATTGCTGGATATCGAATAATTATAACCAACTCGCCGCTATGCACCTCGTTGGTTATCTGTCAGTAGTACTGTTCGCTGACACAGGATGGTTTGCCTCGGTTTCATGCAGCACAAAAAACCTCGCTTTCATGTGGGGTCTCAATATGAGGTCGAGGCTGACGGGAAATACGTCATGGGTTGGTCATAGCAACAAGAACAAAATTAACATTTAAAAAATTAAATTTTAATCAATAATTAATCAAATGGAAAAAATACAAAAATAGCAGAACGGGGTTTCGATCCCCGGACCTTTGGGTTCTGACCCAATGCGCGCTTCCACTGCGCCACTCTGCATTTCAATGTTCGAGTGTTCAATGTTAGTGTTTAAAAATCGGGTTGGGCTTGATATCCATAAGGATAAGTTTCGAAGGTGGTTGGGTTTTTCACTCTTTTGTTGAACACGAGTTGATAGCGTTTGTATTCAGGATAGGTGTAAAGTTCATAGTTTCTGGCGTCACGCACAATTTGGTGTGTTTTGATGACTTGTCTTTGTCGGGGTTTGTCCAGAGGTTTCTGAATTTCATCCAAAACATTTTGACGCATGACATCGTAGTTTAATTGAGTTTTGCCCTCGCTGTTGAGTCGGAAACCACGAACTTTGCATTCGACTTTTCCTTTCTTGGTTTTGTACCCATAATTCTTGGGGCCCGCCGACACAAATTCAACAATGTAATCATCGTCGTCTAATTCGTTGGTGAACTCACCCAGGTAATCTCCGAGAACGGGTTGAGGCTGGTCGGGATCATTGGTGTCTTCTAAGAAAACGACAGAATCCGTGTCGAAATACAACACGCGTTTTCCCAGTAATCGGAGGGCTTCGTAGAGACGACTGCGTGCCCAACAGGTCGTGAAGGAGGCGACGAAGACGTTGAGGTTTGGAGAGACAGGAATATCCTCATCAAAATGTTGGAAATGGACTTCAACCAGGTTGTCATTGATGATGAATACTTGACGAACGTCAATGCTATCGTTGTCGAGGAAATGATGAAAGGCTTCAGGGTCATCAAATGACTTTACTTGTGTTTTGTTGAGACGCTGACCAAACTTTCCCCACATGGAGTTTAGCATCATTTTGGCCAGCGTGCGTAGACCTGAATTTTTCTCAATCTTGTTGTAGTCGAGTCGAATGCCCTCATGCTCATAGTATTTGTCAATGTACTGACGTCGCTTGACCTCATCGTCTCCCACGTGACTCGGCCAACCACTGGCTTCTTGCTTGATCTTGAGCCACGTGTTGACATACTCTTCGAACAGCCCTTGGCATGTTTCTTCAAAATGCCAAACTTCGTAGATGTAGTCAATGCGATAACCCAACTCAACAACTGTTTGGAGCTCTGGGGTGCACCACGTACTGGTTAACGCGCGCTCGTCGTCCGAGTGGTTGCACTGGGCGGATCGTTGTAAGAGAGGTTTGGCCATTTCTGTTTCCATACAGGCAGCACAAAGGGGAAAGGTGAGTTTTCCAGCATGGCGGAAAGGTAGCACTGGGTGGTAGAGACCATAAGGTGGAACGACTTTGCATTTAATGACACCAAAGTAACCACTGATATCGGTTCCATCGGGCTGAGAGATGAATGTGGGGTGACCTCTCGGATAAACACACGTCTTGTTGACCCACGGGTACAAAGAAGTGTAATCAATGTAGTGAATCTTTTGGGTGGGTGTGACGTGGTGATACAACTTGACAGCATTGGTGCGTCCCCCACAGAAGGCGTCACGCGGATTGAGGGGTTCACTGAATTCGAGTCGATCGACATAAGCGCGGATGTCGTCTTGGTTTTGTTTCAACCTGGACCACTCGCATTCCCACATCTCGACCACGTTGTAGCCACGTGCCCGGATTGCTCCGGTTCTTTGTTGTGTTTTTTCATAGACGTCATACGTGGTGCGGTCACATAGTCGCAAGTGGGTTTCGTTTCGCACGGGATAACAGTTGGGACAACCATGCCAAAAGCAACCATGGAATTCGTAAACGGTGTTGGTGTCTGCACAGTACCCGTCCACAAACCAATGGGTGTTGGGTATGCGATACTCTCCCCCGTTGCCACTGTGTTGAACGTACACACGATGACTAGGATGTGGATGGAGTGGGTAAGCAGCAGCCATGAGATCGTGGTCATCCAGGTCTTCCTCAGTCATGTGGTTCAGGGTCGTTTCTCTGATGGCATGGTCACACCAGGTTAACCATTCCAGGGCTACTTTGGACTGGTTGGTGCAATTGCGCCACCCATTCACCGGTTCACTGGCGATGCTTTTGGGTATCATTCGATTCATCCGCAGGTCTCTGTTGCAAGCCGAGGCAATGGTGATGTGATCAAAAGGGTTGAAGGATGTTTTGGCTTCAAACAATCGTTTGAATGTCATACACCCTTCCTTGAGGAGACGCACATCTGATTTGCAATAGGCCACAAGCTCTTCTTGAAAATCAAAAACGATTTCCTTGTCACGCTGGTCTTTGTGCCACTTTTCAAACTCTTGGCGGGCGTCGGGTGTCATGCTTTCTGGCATGTAGTAATCGATGGCGGGAACAGGACCCACGTACCATTGATTTTCAGGCAGGTTGAACTTGTGTGGAAAGTACCCTTTTTTCATTTCGGTCAATCCGAAGGTTTTTGGAAAGGCCGATAGAGGCATTTGAAAGAAACTCATGGAGTCGATGAAGCGAATGAGATCGTGTTCTACTTCCAGTAACTTGCACCCGTTGCGGATCTGTTTCACGAGTTGGTTGGTACCGTGGTACTCGGCGACGACGAAGTAACCGTCATATCCTTGAAAGTTGTGGGCCAGCACAAAGACGGGACGCGTGTCGTTTTCTGTCAAGGTGTCCAACCATTCCAGAAAATCTCTTAAACAGTGTTTCCCTTTGAATAGAAAAGGTGTCGAATCCAATTCTGTTTCGGCTATGACTAAATTGGCTTCGTGTTTTTCTTGAGGCTGCATGGCTTCGATGTCAAAAAAGACATGAAGAGGGGGTTTGTCTTCGTCGTCGTCGTCTTCATCGCTTTCCAAGTTGTCATCGCTTCCTTCTTCGTTGGCGCGTAAAGTTTGGAGACCTGCTGCAGCACCACGTTTGGCTCTTGACCCGCCCTGTCGTTTGCGCTTGCGCTTTCTTTTCTTTTTTTCTTCTTTCTTTTCCTGGGGGGTCATGGCTTTCTGAATGAAGCACTTGTGGGTATTGATGTCCACGTACTCGTGACACGATGGGCAGTCCAGGAAACCACACTTGTGTCGCTGAACGTTTTTGACACCCGATTCGAGTTTGAAGCAGTGAGGACATCGACGAGTCTTGAAACAGATCGTGAGTTGAGGATCGGGTGCAACTTTGCCAACGTGATCGAGAGTGCGATGGGCTTGAAAGCAAGTGTCTCCGAAGAAGTCACGACGACAATGATAGCAACGTTGCGTTGCTTTGAGACCCCGGGGGAAAGCCTCGTTGAAATCAGGACACCCATGTTGTCGACAAGCACGACAAAAACTCTTGTTCGTCGGACATGGATGACGTCCTTCATGGTCATATGGCTTTAAACAGTGAGCACACACATAACTCGAACCGAAAAATCCAGTAAGAGTTGTTATGACATCGTAATGTCCTTTTTCATGGAGCAGAATGATTCGATTCCCATGGGCGGACTGAAAGTCTTCCGATGAAATGAGCAATCAGCATCAACGAGGGTGAGTCGATAATCAAAGAGAGATGGCGCATGGCTGAACTGGGTTAGTTCCTCACAACCGCATGGACCTGGCGTGACGTTTGCCTCGTGGTGGAGAAGCAATGCGAGTTCCTTTTGTATTTTTCTTCCTCGTCTAATCGACTCCCATTGTGGGTGATTGTCGAGTTTGGCTTTGGCTGTGACAATGGCTCTGGCGCAACATAGATGGTCGTCATTATTGATGCGAATGATCGACTTTTTGGAAATCTTGAGAATGCTGATGGGTCGGTGACCAGGTTTGAGGTGTCGTTTTCCCCCACTTCCTTCTGGCGGGCGGATGACTTGAGTAATGGCTAACTGAAAGGAATCATCCATTTCAAATTGCTCATTGCTGTTGAGGGCTTCACTCAATCGATTGAAAAGCCCATCGAGTCGATCCCCGCCTTCTCTCCATTCCCCAGCACGTAACCCCCAACCTTGAAAATTGGATGTTAATCGATTGGAACTTAATGTAAAATAGAGACGATCTCGGTCATGTAAATCGGGTGTAGTTGCTAAGACACGATTGACAGCACGCCTCAAACCATCTTGCAGTGCTGGAACCAATTGAGGAGTGTCCACAAAGTTGCCTGTTTGTCTTAAACGCGTATTGAAATGTCTCTCACGAACCCCCATGTGAATGCTTTTTCTATCCACGTAGGGTTCAAGCTCGAATTCAAATGTCCCCGTTGAACGCGTATTCATTGCCCCGCCGCTCTGTTGAATGAGACGTGATTGAAATGCACGCTGGCGCTCAAAGTTGTCCATGGCTTCATTACACAATGCATCTTCCTCTTCATCGCTTTCAGTCATTGTTTCATAACAAATTAAATCATCGTCCGAATCACTGAGGTCTAAACCGAGGGACGCTAAGTGGGTCTCATAGTTTCTTTCAACATTTTCACCAACATCTTTAGGTAGTTGGTTTGCCATGTTGAGGCAAATTGTAATGAAACGAACCGAGATCGCTTCTTTTAAACCCTTTTTTTCATACCACGTGATTTTTATTTAGATTACATAATTTGAGTCTTTCACGTGAAACACAACACGTGATGGTTTTGTTGAATTACATAACAGTGACTTTTTGAATTACATAACGGTTGAACACGTGAAACACAACACGTGCTGGTTTTAGTTACATAATGAGGGGGAGGGGGTACCCCTATAAACGTGTATTTTCACGTGTTATTGTTATATAACCCGGTTATATAATTCCCCGTAATTCATTGCGAGTTGAGACATTGGCGTTATAAAAGGAGAGAGCGAAAGAAGGTGAATTCAGACGATGTCCCGAGTGGACGAGATCTTGAGAGAGAAACCTTCACCTGTTGGCATCTACTCGATTACTGAAAAGGATTTGTGACGATCTTTTCAGGTGATGACCCAAATGACAAAGGAAAAGTGGCATCGCTTTAGTTGTGTTCGATGTGAAATTGATTTCAACGGTGGAAAAAACAAATGGCTATTGTACGCATGATGAGAGTGTATTTGAAAAGTAAACGAACTTGTTTCTTATCGTTTTCAGGTCCACGTTCAGATGGACTTCTTACTCGATTGGCATTACTCTAAGTGTCATCAGTGTTACTTTAGGTTTAGACACATTTATAAAAATAAACAGAATTTCTCGTATTATTCCACATTATCCGACATGGCAGATTGTAAGTTTAAAACGTAGTACACATGATGAGAGTGTTCAGGTCATGAGTGTCATGAGTGTGTCATGAGTGTCACGAGTGTCATGAGTGTTCATGAGCGTTTTCAGGTCCACGTTCAGATGGACTGCTTTTTCATTCAATATTATTCATCATTATTATACGTTTAAAACATAAAGATCGTTTTTAGAAGACACTACTTGTTCTTTTTAGGTTCACATACAAATGGATGCCTTGTTTTAAGTATTGGCTGACCTCGAGAATGAAATGATGTAATGTTTGACAGCGAACTTTAAAAATGTATTTTTTCAGGTGCAAGACGAAATGAAGAATTCTCCAAAGTGGCACCGTTTTCGTTGTTTGCCATGTGAATTGAAATTTCAACGTAATTTTTCATTCTCAACAAAGATGTTAATTTTGAAACGCTTGTTGAAGTTATGTTTTGGTTGTGAGCGTCCACTTCAATTGTCCTCCGCAGGTTCATTTACAGATGACCTCTTCCGTGAGTTGGCATCGCACTGAATGTTCCCATTGTTATGTCAAGTTTTTGCAAACTTTGAGACGCGCCAAGTTGCTGAGATTAAGAAAACATGCTGTTAAGAAAAGTTTGTTTTATTAATTTTTCAGGTGCACCAACAAATGGAATTTGGCATATCTATTTGTATGTGTTCCCCGAAACATATTTCTAAAGAAGCCAATTTTTGGAAAAAGTATGAAGGTATTATTCAAGGAGTGGATATCAAAGGAATAGGAATTAGGAGTGTTTTAGAAAGGCGTGGATGGAGAGGTAAAAGAGTTGAGTGGGAAAAGTTGACTGGCTGTAAAATGTATACCCAATGTAGATGTTGTAACTGTAGTGATAGGAATTGCGAGTGCAACTGTTGTAACATTGTATTCAACTACAATAAAGTGTTGAAATGAATGTTTGTTTGTTGTTCTTTAACTAGTTCGAGTGGATGCCCCATCGTTGGGTTTCTCCGTGACAGTGTTATCCTGGGAAAAAACCCATACCTTATCCCACTAAAGCAGACATGGCTGAGGAGGCATGAATGTGTTTTAAATACTTTTTAATGACAACAATAATAAAAAAAGAGTTTACATTTTCAAACGTTTTTTGGCTTGCATTATTTTTTTGACAATGCGCTCCGTTAATGTTTTTCTACCGGGTAGACGGTCAATGGCCTTGATCATTTTGGTGTCTGCTTTCCATTTGGCTTCCAAATTGTGTCCCGCTTTGCTGTAATCAATGTCGTGCTGCTTGGCAATCTTGTCCAATCGGTTGATGCCGGGATCTCCTCGTTTCAAACGTTTGGCCAAATGTGTACCGGGCCCCATGTATTGATATCCAGGCCAATGAAATTCCATGCCTGTTTTGGCAAGCCATTTTTGAATATCAAATCCCCATCCTTTTTGACTTCTTTTTCGTTTGATTCCTTTTCGTCTGGTCGGTGGTTGGGCTTTTCTCTTTCTTGCTCCCATGGTTTTTTAATCACTATCGTCGTAATCCAACTTGCGCCTCAACCTTTTGCCTTTGGCCCAATCTTCCCAATCTGGTAAGGGTTTCAACTTTTCAAGTTCTCTACTAGGTCCTTTGCCTTTGCCTTTGCCTTTGCCTTTGCCTTTACCTTTGCCTTTTCCAATGTTGTCAATGGATTCCAGCAAAGCTTTTCGTCTTTCCCGAATATCGGATAACCTTTTTTGAATGCCCTCCGCTTTTACTCTAACAGGAATTCGGCTTGTTGAAGCAGCTTTGCCTTTTTTAGACGGTGAAGCAATTGTGGGTTTGGGTGTTGAGGGGGTTCCTTTTATCATTTGCTTTAGCCATTGTTCAACAGGCCCTGTTACCAAATCGCCTTCTTCCTCGTCTTCACCAGGAATCCCACCTTGACCACCGGGTCCAACTCCACCGGGAAATTGACGAATGCGTTTTGTAAGCTTCATCAGCTCTTGACTCAATGGTTTCGTTTTGGCATTGATAATAGGTGGAGGCAACCCAGAATTCAACAACACGTGTTTTTCCGCGGCCAACTTGGCTGCTTTTGTCAACTGAGCATTTTCAGTCAATTCTCCCTTGTAGTATTGGATTAATTTATCCATTTCATTTTTAGGAATCATGTAGACTTCTTCCATCCCGGTAGTTCTCGGCACTTTGAACAAAGTTCTCCGTCTTCTATTTCACGACAGCTTTCGCACAGTTGAGATACCAGAATGCGCATGTATTCGCGATACAGCTCTTCATATTTATGTTTCCAATACCACGAATTCTCTTCCCATTTCGATGACTCCCGGTTCGCGTCTTGCAACAATTTCACCCAAGCAACTAGATTCATTTGGTACATTGGCATAGTACGTCGTTGAGACCCCGAAACAATCCGCTCCCTTGTTGATCTATCAATAACTCTCGTCGTCTTTTGACTGAATTTTTACGTCGTCCAACTTCTCTCAAGGTGCTTTTATGAGGTCGTAGTTTGGCCATGATGGGTGGTGTGATGGGAATCTTGTTTTTCAGTAAGTTCAAAACCACTTCGCTCAAGGCATTGATTTGATCTGCATTGGCATGTTTCAAAAGATCTTGACGTTTCAAACGATTGGCTTCTTGTAATATGGACTTCAAAAATGGCAAGTGGCGCTTAACGCGTTTCATCGTTTCCCACGCTTTCGGCGTTTGTAAAATTTGACATTGTCAGTGATGCCTTTTAAAGTTTGGGATCCCAATTTGCCAAAGGCTGTGGCAAACGTAGGAGCTGGTCCGGCTAGAAACATGCTCATTCCCTCAGCAATTTTGTCCACTGTTCGGGGTTTGCGTCGAATCAGAGCACCACCTCTTTGTACCCTTCTTCCTTTTCTTCTTTTTCCTCTTTTTTGTTTGCCCCGTCGGACGACCATGGTGTAGAAAGTGGCAGTGGTGGATGGGAGCACTTTTTTTTATCCTTTTCCTCCCAATGACTTTTGGACATCAAGGGTCTAGATCGGCCGTCAACGTAGCATTGTCCGCTCACTGATCGATACCAATGTAAACGAAGATACTTCTGTACACAATGTTTAGGCAAGGGGGGTGTAAAGTCGATGATAGTGTCATCCAAGGTTTGCATCTTGACTAAAAACCCTTCCAAACCCTCTGGTGGCAAACCACGCACAAACGTACGCAACTCGATCAAAGTTTTGGCATAGGTGGTGAAGGCAAATCGACTCATCTCTTCTTTGAAACGATAGTTTTTGAAATCAATCCATCCTTTGACAACAGTTCCAACCGCAGCCAAACAAGTCACCAGTATGACGTTTTCCAGAACGGGACCCACGATCGTTCCAATGGCCACCAGCAACAAGGCCAACCCGTTGAACAGAGCATTGCGACATTTGAAATTATTCAACATATTTTTGTAACACTACCATTGTTTGTGGTAGAAAGCATACAACGAGTCCATGCGTTGCAATAGTTCTGGTTCCAGTTTGGAGGCATTGTAAGTCGACTGCGGGTCGTTTACCAGAGACACTACAAGTTGCTCCTTGGAACCCATTTTGCTGTTCACGTCGAAAGTCGAGATGAATTGGTTTGTACCGAAGGACTACCGCCCTGTTTATAACTTGTCACTATACTATTGGTCATGGTGATGTTTTTGATTTCTCTCCCCTGTGCTAATTGCTCTTGGTCTTGCATTAACATCTGCAAACGGCGCTGTAAATCAGCCTGATTCAAATTTCTCGGGTGATACGACGGTGTTGAGTTTTGACTTCGGGGTGAAATTGGTGAAGAGTGCAACGGTCTTCTTGTCAAACCTCCCCTTACGCGTGGTCCACGACCTCGTCTTGCACGACCTCTCCGGGCTCCTGGTACTCTTGCACGAGGAGTACTGCTGCGACTTCGACTTTGACTCCTACTTCGACTTCGGTTGTTTCTATTCACACTCCCTACACCCGTCGCGTCTCGCGATCCACCCGCCGAGGGTACACTTATGTGACTCGCAGGGGTTCGTGCACCACTACTTACTGGGGAATTAGACGCGCGACTCCCAATTCCAGTTGGTGCCAAAAGAGAATTAGGAGGGGGTAATGCATCCAAATAAGCTCTCATGTCAGCAATTCCCATGTTTGCAAAAGCTTGATCAATTGGCTCTGTGTCTTCTAATTCTTGAAGTGTGTCAGGAGATACTTGATTAGAGACCGACGTGCCGCCCCCCGCAGGTGATACGGCACCTTGAAAAGCTTGGCTACGACGTCAGGATCCATCATCAGACGACATGCTTCCTCTTGCAGAGTTTGTATCAATTCACGAAAATAAGTCTCGTTGTACTCTCTAACAAGTTGTCGAATTTTTTGTCCTTTTCTCAAACGAGCTAATTTATATACCTCTCTCATCTTTTCAAAATCCATGTCCTCCATACTCATTCCATTGAGATGATCCCCTATCAGTTTTTCAAAGCACATCCAGCCCAAGTCGGGGCTACCTCCTCGCAGTCTCTTACTTCTTCTCGGTGACTCCATTTGGTTGTTTGTGATAACTCCTTGTCCAACCCTCTCCTTTTAACAGATTGCTCCACAACCTAAATTCATCCGACGAGGCCGGGTGCAAATCCAAAACCAAGTACCCAAAAGGGCGGGATGTTGCCATGTGAAAGGTTTCCAAACAGTCTTTCCAATCGGAGGGAAACGATTGCAACAAGACATTTCGTACACCCAATTGATCCCGGGGGTTTTTGAATGCCACGATGTAATGAGCATTGCGGGAAATGCTTTTGGCATATTTCCCTACGGGAAACATGTCCTGACACAAATACAGCACTGTAACGTTTTGATGATGGGAATGTTTGGTGAAGAGATCCAAAACACGCTTGTCGCCACTTCCTTCATCCATTAAATCGTCTAACACCAAAACACCTCTTCCCTTTGGGAACCATTTCGCTAATTCCTGGTGGTCTGGAATCCCCTCGTGAAAAACAACACCTTCATCTTTCATGGGTCGAAACCCATCTTGCCATGCACCGTAGCAATAATGAACTTGAGATGGGGGTGTTTCAAACAAATCCGAGTTCTCCAAAAGGAGTTTTTGTGTAAACACGGTTTTACCACATCCCGAAGGTCCCACTACCAAAATTGAAGAAGGGGTGTGAAAACTAAATGGTTTGCACCTCTGCATGATGACTCAAGAATGACTCAAGTTTTTTCACATTTCACTCTTTTATTTAAGTAGTAATCATTTGATCATGTGGTGATTGACAAGTTTGAAGATGAGTGCAACAACACACTTTTTCCCACCCTTTTTCATCTTGACTAGTAATTAGCTCTTTGATCATTTGTCCTACTTCGTGATCATTGTTTACTCTATCATATGTTGAAAAATTGTTTGTAAAATCTTGCAAGTTCATGTCATGAGCGCGACACTTCAAATACATCAAGGCGTAATGTCCACAAGCTTTACTGTGAATTCCTTGAAGGGACCTTCCATTGCTCACCACGTACTTCCAATGTTTCATCACCCAATCTTTCAAGGGAGCGGCTTGATGGTAAAAGTCCAAGGGTAGGGCGTAACTGTCCATCACTTCACACACATTTCCTTGAGTCCACAAAGCAATCCAGTGCTGACCGGGCTGGCCGTGAGGGTCTGTGTTCACAATATAGCCCTGGGATCTCGTCATGTCTTTGACGGGCGACTTGGGTAAACCATCACAGGGCACCACACCATAAAACTTTGGTTTCAACTTTGGGTCTTCTCTTGCCAAGTAAGTTAACTGTTGGTCGGTCAAGGCAACATGCTCCATCTTTTTTAGTGTATGTAGATGTCGTACAGCACAGCTCCGTTCTTGTCGATCTCAATGAGATTCTCAAATTCTCCGTAGACGATTACAGTTATATTGCTGCCTGGTGCTGCTCGGAATTCGAGCTTCAGTTGAAGGTCTCCACTTTGTCTGGGGTTGAGATTGGCACTGTCGGCACAACCACTGGCTACATTGTCAAACATGAACAGAGTGCATCCTTTGCCTTGCCCCCAGTCATCTTGTTCGACCATGTTTCCTTTCATTTTACACACAACACCACTGGCTAGCAGAAATCTAAAGTATCCCAACAGATCTTTGGAGGAGTTGTTGCCCACCAGCTGGAGGGTTTCATAGGGATATTCTTCCCCTTTCACAATCTGCTTGATGGAAGTCAACTGAAATTTCTGAAAGCAGAAGGGATCTCGGGTGACTGCTCCATTGAACGCACGGCTGTCCACTAGACCAACAATCATTCTGTCAGGCACTCGGTTTTGAAACAGGTTAGGTATGTCAAAGCGAGTCAGGGCCCCATCCATGCTGAAGGTTCTGATTTCACTACGAACAGTGGGATAAACAGCAACTTCACCGTCTTCCCTCTTGGCACTCAGATTCATGAAAACGGTTTCATTCAACCTCAGTTGACACATGTGAAACCGAATTTTGATATCAGCTTCATTCAAACGCGCTGCCAAACCAACTCCATTCATGAAGAGATTGGGGCTATTGAAATGAAATTTCATTTTTATTTCCACTCCAGGCACCAACACTTTGCCAGTGTGAAAGACTTCCAAATGCGGTTTGAAAACCAAAGATCTTGTCCTTCCTCCAGCATACTCAGCAGTTTCAGCAATCATGGCATCCAGAGTGTTTTTTTTCTGATTCTGGGGCAACTCAGTGTAATGTTGATGAGGTCCTGTCTTGTTGGTGTTGTTGGCTGTCCACTCGGGGGGAGAATCCAATGCATTGTACCATCCACTTGGTCTCAAGATGGTTTTACCATCGGCTCGGTCAAAGTTGAGAAGAGATTCAAAGTAAGCCTTGTAGTGGTACGTGTCCGATTGTGGGCTGATCAAAGTTCCATTCAAGTGCAAATCGATTTGTTTGATAATGGTGTGGGCCAAATTGTTGGCAGGCCACAATTTTTCAGCATCAACCAAATTTCCCCCATCGTCTTTTTTCAATGCCAATTCCATGGTGAAGTAACTCCTTCCCAAATCGGTAAATCCATCCAACCCAGGAATGACAAATTCCATGGGGTTAATGCCTGTCGTCGTTGGTTGAATGGTAACCATTCGATAGGCAACCGTACTGATGTCTGTTTTTGGAACCTTGAACAGATTGAGAGCACCATTCGTCGTTCCCTCAGACATGTTGTGAGTCGCTATGGTATTTTCAGTCATTTTTTCAGCGCCGTTGGCTTCTTCTTCTCGGTCTTTTTCGTTGACTACTAGTACCTCTTCTACGTTGGGAACGGTTTTTATACTTTCCCCGTGCGAGCAATCTTGAGACGTCGTAGCCAGGAGGTCGACTTAAGTCTTGACTTATCCATCCCCCTCGCTGTCGAGGCATTTTCAAAATTTTCCACAATGGTACAAATCCACCACGTTGAGGCAGTCCTCTTTCACTTCGAACGCGTCGAACCCTCGAAGGAATCGGTTGCATTTTTACACACCAAAAATGTCTCGAGCTCTTTTGGCGTGTTTTGGAAACAAAGCAGCAGCAACTTTCACGGCTTTATTAACGTCCTTTCGTTTCAACACTTGTTTGGCTCGTTTACTTATTTCCTTTTTCAGAGCTTCTTCGGCTTTTCGTTTTACACCTCGTTTCAATCCTGCTGCAAGACCATTCAAAGTGTTTGTTGGTACTTTTAAAGGGTTACGACTTTTTATAAGACCTTGTAAGCCTCCCTGCAAGATGCCTTTCAATAAGCCGGACCCCTCTTGACCATAGGCCTCGTCTGTACGAAAACGTGTCAAACTTCCACCCCGCATGTTGTTTTTGTGATGATTGTTTTTCCACTCTGGTGTTCTCTTTTTATACTCACATTATGTTACATGTGAAAGATTCTCCTGCATAGCGTTTTCGTTTTCCACTTCGAATCTCCTCCATACGTTTCAAATGAGATTTTCTCGCATTCTTTTAGGCGAGTTTTTCCAACCCTTTGGTAATACTCCAAGCGGCTTTGGGAAGTCCTGCTATCACGCTTGCAATTCCTTCACCCACTTGATCGTCAACAACAAAATCTGGCACGGGCACTCGTTGCGGATGTTGTCTCCGTCCCCTTCGCACTGTTGATCTTTTGGTGGTTCGTTTTTTGGGCCCTTTCGTCCTCCGTTTGGTCGTTCTTCGCTTTTTAACAGACATGATTAAAAGCAATTCTGTAAAGTCTCCTTTTTTATCCTTTTTTGAAGTGCAACGTGACAATGGTATGGCCGTCACCAAACTTGACCAAGTCTCCTCCGGTACCAATCGTTTCAGCTACTTGAACATGAATAATTTCCACGACTTCGTTACGAAGAGGTAGGTATTGAATGTGCAACGGTTCAAAGTACATGGTGCCACGTCCTTGCCGCTTGTACTGGATTTCACGCAACAAATCGGTCACGCGATTGCCCACAATCGTACTGCCTGCCACGTCCGAGTACACGTGCAACGATCGCGTGGGCTCTCCCACCACCGCCCGAAACGCCACATTCAAGTTGGTGAAACGCCAATGACAACTCATGCTCAATTGTAAATAATCCGGTAAAAACGAACGCACTACCCAAAAGACAGGCTTGCTGTGTTCGTCGTTCACATCGTTCCAAGCCCTGTTCTTGGTCATGTCGGGTATTTGATCCCCCAGGAATTCTTGCTGTAAGTTCGGGCCCAAAATCAACCCACTGCCAATTTTACGTAACCACCCCATCTTGAGCGCTAACTTGGTGTAGATGGTAAGGGCAGGTGTGCTGTTGCCACAATGGCAGACATGGGTGTTGTCGATGAGCAGATCCTCGCCTTCCCACTTGAACTTGACGTAGGTGTGTTTGCCTTGATCGTTGGTAAACCGACCTCCTTGAATCGCCGTTTCGTGGCGTCGTTGTTCCAAGTGGGCAATCGTGGCTTTCATGAAACTCACGCCATCCACCACCCAATCCAAATCTTGGACGTCTTGGATGACGGTTTGCGTCGTGCCTATGCGTGCTGCCATTTCCCCACTGCTTCCATCGGGTTTGGGATAGGTGATCTCCCAGGATGTCGACATGACGTAGCCGTCTTTGTTGACCAACTCGTACAAATTCACGCGGGTATCCGGTAAGGAAATGGCACTCAACCCCACTTGCCATGAACCCCCGGGTAACCGTAACGGTTGAGGTAAACGAATCTTGAAGGAATTGGCTTGGTTGTGGGGAAATTCACTCCGGTTTGAATGACTGGGTAAAGTAACGTAAAACGACATCTTCTTCAAAGCTTACTCACGCTCGCACTGGAAATCCAACTATTGTACTTGTTGGGCCACCCTTTCCACTTTACTAACATTTGACCTTTTTGGCGCTTAAGTACCTTTTCGATGCGAAAGAGCGCTTCGTCAGACACATGCACTTTTTGCAAATCTTCGTGGTAAAATGTTCCTTTCACCGGTGTATCGTCCCACTCGCGAATCTTATAGGTTGGTACACTCCCCTCAATAACTCGATGAACCACAAACACCTCTTCGGTCCATCCCGGCAAATACCCTTTACCAAAGGTGCGATAAATCTTGTTCAAACGAACGCGGTCTCCCACTTTCAACAAAGAAAGTTTCAAAATAATAAAACAATTCATATCAGTTCATGTCAATCAGGCAGCATAGTCTGATCGTCCTCCCCATCGTGCAGAAGCAAGGGTTCGCCTCCACACGTCTTCTCTATCTGAGTACTTGGGTGGTGGAAGTGCTGGTGGTGACAGTACTGATGGTGATACCACATTATCGACCACTCGGTCTTTTTCTTTGATGGCTCTCAACAACTGCAGATCTTTCTCTGTAAACTGTTCCCCCCATGTGTTTCCATTGACTTGAGGGAGATCTTTTTCTTCGTCAAACCATTTCAGGTACTTTTCAGTCAGGGGGAGATCGGTCCAATTGAAGAACTTGCACTTTTTTCCAGAACTGGAACAACCAACGTACAATCGTCCAGGGTTCTTCTCTGAACTACTTTGACGAATGGTAACGGGTTGACGACAGAAGCAGACCAGGGTTTCCCACTTATCGCAAATGGTGGGGTGGACATTCCTGTACACTTGTCTCATGTACTCTTCAGCACTATCTTCAGGGCAAAAGAGGAGGCAGGGTTGTCTGGGACATTTCACGTAATGCCATCCCCCTTTGGACACTCGTTTCTCCAAACGCACGTCGTGCCGCAGACAAACCATGTAGTCAGTCTTGTTGGGTGGGGGTTGCACTTTTGGGGAGGGTTTGTCCTTCAGAAATCCAGGGCTTTGAAAAATGGTTGCCATTCGAACCATTCTTGCCAATCCATCATCTTCTTTTTTCGGTTCTGGTTCAAGTTCTGGTTGGAGCTTGGCATACACGCCCGGCACGGGGGACACATTGCCATATTCCAAATCAGAATCCCGCACTTCTTCTCTCAATGGCTTTTTGTAAATCATTCGGGCTTTGAGGGCTTTCTTTTTGTCACCATTCATCATCTTTTCGAAATCTTCGATGCTGTCAAACACCCCCACAGACTTCACAGCCTTTTTGAAACTGAGAGACATTTCATTCTTCTTCTCATCAGCGACTTTCTCTTTTTCTTCAGAGCTGTTGTTGTCGAACGTAAAAGCAGCCACGTTTTCCAAAGGAGTTGAATAATCTTCAACTTGAATTTGGTTCAATTCGTTCAACAACTCTTGAACAGCCGCAGCCGTTTCCTCTTCAGCAGGTGACTGAACTTCAACAGGGGCGATCGGGCTCTCAAGAATTTCAATCGTGGGCTCTCTCTTCTTCTTCTTGTTCTTGTCCGTGTGAGAACCACCTTTTCTCTTTCTGGAAGGCACTTCGCCAACAAATTCGACTTCAGCCATCTTTCTGAAACTTCTCTTCTCAACTGTGATTTTTCCCTTCAACTTAGTCGTCCTTTATACAATCACTTTTAATTCTGATTGGTTTTCAAAACTTGATCAAATATCCATATAAGGACATACTTAATCGCGATTGGTTCCTTTCGTTCTGTTTTTTCATTGGTCAGAAAATACCTCTCACATTAACCGTATAAGGAAAAACTGTTTCCAATTGGTCAGTTAATATGTTTTTTCATTGGTTCCTCAATACCCCACGCTTTGCCTATATAAGGAAACTGTTTTTCTGATTGGTTGTTTCACTTGATCATTTTGCCCATAAATTCGGTGTTTTCTTAACTTGTTTCTTCATTCTCAAAAAAGACGAAGAAGAGAGAGAGAGAACTCAGGTAAAATGCCTCCAAACATGATGACTAATGAAGAAGAAATGCAATTGACTATTGGTCATGGACATGTATTGTATACGGGGGGTGCAGACGGAACAGACACCCTAGCAGAGGAAATGGCCAGGGAATATGGAATGCAAATTGAAGTGATTGTTCCGCCAAATCATCCCCGTGCAAAGTTCACTTCACCTGCTTCTGTCGAAGTGTTGATACAAGCCGATCCTGCCATAGGTGCTGCTGCTCACAAGTTGTGTAAACGTGTTCCAACTCACTTTTACACTCTCTCCCTCTTGCAGCGCAATTACCACATTGCCAGAAAAGCCCATACCGTCTTTGCCTTTGGAAAACTGTGTGCAGACAAAAAAAGAGTGGAAGGAGGAACTGGGTGGACTGTGCAATTAGCCATAGATCAGGGTAAAGAAGTCTTCCTGTTTGACACCAACACCAATCAGTGGTATCGGTCAGAAAATACCTACAACATCGAAAACTCCTGTCTCAAAAAAGTGACATCATTTAAACCCTGGGGCACTCTTCGACTACCCACCCTTCATCAGAGCAGTGCTGTGGTTGGTTCGCGAGACATTACTCCTGCAACAAGGGCAGCAATCAAGAACTTGTTCCAGAGAACATTCTGTCTACCCGAAAACATTGAGCAAGTAAGACTAGAGCTGGAAGGGCTTCATTTGTAAAACATGAAGCGTGTTCGTTTTTCAAACCAAGTCAAAACTTACACTCCTGTCATGAGCAATAACACTTTTTATTTACTCCGATTTGAACCTCTTGTTTCGGAGGAAGACATAACTGTGAGATCTTCTCCTTTTCAATTAAAACGAAAACGACTGAAAAAATACATGCATTTAATTCATAGTCAACGAAAAGAAAAATTCAGTGACAAAAAACGTGTGCGTTTACAACAATTGTTAGATAAAGCTAATAAACATTTGTAATTGTTCTACTTGGGTTAAATAATAAACATGAAAACGTCACGCTATATGTCTTATTGATTGTCTTTCCATATTCCCTCATAATAATGACAAACCTTACGCCAATGTCTCGATGTTTCACGCAAGTCTGGAAATTTAATATCCAAACACGTTCTCATTTTTTCAAAGTCTTTCATAAACATCGGTCTTGCCCACTTTGCCAATGTTGAAAAATCATTACAATGTCGTAAAGCAAACGGCAACACACGATGCAGTAATGTCCACGTGAGGGATTCATCCGCAGTTCCTCTCTCTGAAGCGTGACGGATGTAATTTTCTTCATCGACCCAGACAAGGGTCACCAATTCAATAAAAGCCGCCACGCGATCTCTATTCAACACACGCCACGTTTCTTCTCTTCTTTCTCTGATCCTCTCGGCCAATCGAGCCAAATGTGATCTCTCGGGTCTTGTTATTAAACGCAATGCTTCTCGTCCAAAAATATTCTGAAAAGAATCCAAACATCGCAAAGGTCTTCGACGTGGCTTCATAATTTCACCCTTACACGCTTCAGACATGAACCAAAACACAAAATGACGCCGTTACCGACAAACAAACCAATGCAATCATAATTAATAATAAACCTAAGATCTCGTGACGTATTTCCCCTATGCCTCGACCTCATATTGAGACCCCACATGAAAGCGAGGTTTTTTGTGCTGCATGAAACCGAGGCAAACCATCCTGTGTCAGCGAACAGTACTACTTCTGTCATTGCAAAAACGTAACGCTGGACGTAGCAGCTAACGACAGACGTTGAAATAGTGACTTTGACTGGAGTTGACGTCTGGCGTTATAAGTTTCACCGGACGTTATAAAATTTTATGCAACTTGCCCCCGTTCCTTTCGTGCCCTCTAGCTCAAGTTGGAAACTAGACAATTAGCAGATGACATCATGTAATCCATATCGTAATGTACCCAATGTCACCCACTGTTAGGATGACGGAGGATGACGGATGATGACGTAGGAAAACTCGGTTTTCACTGCCGCTAGCACTGCGGGCGCAAGCTCCGTATGCCAGGCAAGGGATACGGTTGCACGCAGTGTTCGGTTCGCATTATCGCTTTACGTGCTCGTCACTTGCAAAACAAATACTGACAAGTGCTCTGCCAAACTTTACCGCGCTATACAATACTGTATTATTATCAAATATGGTTTTTCACTCCAACTGGGGGATAACTTGCTCAAATCCAGTACGTTCACTCCAATTTTTTAATGGCTTAGCTCCTTAAGTAGGGTGGGTTGGATAATTTCTGGCTACAGGATTATAACAGATTTTAATCGTCAGATTATTATCTTTATATTACTTAGCCAACGCGTTTGGTTGACTAACCAACGCGTGTAATCTGAATAACTTTTTCCTTTTTGGAGGAATATTTGGATCGAATACAACGTACAAGGGGTAATATCTTTCACAAACCATAAAAAAAAGTGAGTACAGAAAAACACACATGTAAACATGCAGTGCAAACTGCTAACGCTTATTTATTACTTTTGCTTTTATTTGTTTTCCGAAAGAACGGATAGTGAAATAGTAAAGATGCAGAAATTAAATGAATGTTAAAAAATGTCTTAGTATTAAGTTCATACATATTTAAACTGTTATCTTTTTCTTTCGTAAATTTTGGCTCAAGGTTTTTCTTTTCTTCAAGGCTTGACTTTCACAAGAATTTAATTTTTATTTTAAGATTTAATTTTTGCACGAGAGATTCAAATTGCTATTCTAAAAGTCATTTAATATAAACATTTGCACCTGTCTTTATCGATCTCGCAATAACCTGAATTGAAAGTTTTTCTTTTTTGATTGATTAATTGACTGACCGATGGATTTACTAAATTAACAAATCAAAAGCAGACTAAGTTTTAATTAAAATGTCTCATCATTTTAGATGCGAGCTGCTAGATTACGGAGTGCACGCAAATAAATATCGTTCAATTCGAGGAACTTTTGATATTTGATTTCTCAACGCAACTTACTCCTGATTTTCCAAAGCTATGAAAGTCACGAAGTGGGTTCTCCTTACATTACTCCTTGCTGTGCACAATACGAAGCTAATTGCGGCAGAATGCGAGGGCAAGTGCGAGCAGAGTACTGGTAGTTTCCGCCAAAGAGGAATGAAACACCGTGCAATACTGGGACACAGCTATAAAAACTTTACCCTGTCGAAATCGTTTGACTGCCATGTGAAATGCTTTGATGAGAAATGTAGGTGCCAAGCGTACCAAATGCGGAACAATCACTGTGAGTTACTGGATGAAGACAGGACTTCTGCTCCCGGTGACTTTGTCAAGGAAGATGGCTACACGTATTTTGACATGAATAGAGAATACGTGATTGGGGTGAACAAGGTATGAAAAAGTTTTTTATTTATTTATTTATTTCTAACCAAGATCTTACCATACCAAGGAAAATGGATAAATAGATGACCTTCTAAAAGTGTACCAGGTGAAAAACAATCACTGGCAAACAGTTTATGTTTTGTGATCATGGTGAACTTTAGATGGTGTTTGCCTTGCAGATAATTTTTCTCAAAAACCTGTCCGCGGGATAAGAGACAGGGACCCCCCACCCTCCCCCCGCCCCGCCACTCTGCCCGCTATCACGTTGAAAACGCCAAACAATATATTTCTTCCCTGTCCAAGACTGGGCTGTCACAGTCTCAGATATCCACGGTGATCTTTACAGTGGAGCTGGCGTTCAAAGGAGTGCTTCGCACTCGCCCCGGCAGTAAACGGCGGGGTAGATGTTCCGTTGTGAGAACCTTACACCAGGCTTCGCCATGCTGATGAGTCCTAACAAGGGCGAAACAGCTGCCCATGGCTGCCACTGCACATTCTCGTCCCCAGAGCTACGCGGCTTTTTCTAAATGGCGTCTCTTGTAGCTCTGGTAACGGCCAAAAATTTATTTATTTTGATTGACCGATTCAAACTGTATGCGCAATAACTTTACAATTTTTTTGGCTTCTACGCATAACGTTTTATTTCCGATTGAATTAATAAGGGCACTAATTAACATATTGACTTGATCAATTTCCACGCAAAGAATGCGGCTTAGGGCAGATTAAGCGACCACATTTTGAATTCAAAGTGCTGAGATTGTCGCTAAATGCCAGCGATTCTTTCCTCGCTACAGCATTTTCAACAAAACTACAGCTTGTCCATAAATAAACTTACATGTAACTGTCTCATCAACTTTCGTAATGACCTCTTGATGTCGATGTTTAAAAACTTGGGCGCCAAATGCTTCTGGAAATTTTCGATGGGGTAAAACGTAATACAGTAGAGCTTTACAATTCAGTATAATAATGTTATACCTTTAATCAGGCAAGATACAAATCCAAAACCCGTGAGCAGAATGCAGGGAAAATCGTTCTTCTGAACAACTACGGCACGAAAGGCAGCTTCTTAATAAGTTTGTTCCTTTTAAAGCCCCAGGGTTTCCGCTAATTGCAGGAGATTTTGAGGGGCCCGAACAGCTTTTAATCGATCCAGAAAACACCACGACTCGATCGATAGGAATTCAAAATTTCTCAGCTGTTGTCAGAATTGTCATGCCCAGAGCTCCACGAACGAGCATAGAGCAGGCGCAATAGCACCTTAACGAGTTAGACATGCGCTACCGGATGTCGTGAATTTCACGACATCCGGTAATGGCTGATACCAGAGCCCTACGATCTCACCGCTGGCCGAACAGATCGTAGGCTCTGGGAACGAGAATGGCCACTGCACGGGTGATATGGCTGTGCGCATGTGTAATGTGATGGATATACCGCGGGTTAATGAGTCCCTGCGGTTTGTACTGTAAGGAATACACGCCAAAAACATAGAGGTGGATTTTGATGATGCTCGCAGCTATGATTAAAATCCCTTCGTTGCACTACAGGGGGGGGGGGAATATTGGACTTTACCCCCCATGCTGGGTGGACACAGGAAAACAATGAGAAAAATTGATTATTGTGGTGTGCTAATTGCTTCATTGTATGGTTATGCTGCATGCGTGGCAGTTGGCAAATACAATCTAAGCTTCCGGATATCCTACTATAATCAATAAAACGTTCTCTGGTTTAAAATTATTGATTTTAATATTGTTCTTCAACATTTCTTATCCTGGCTGCACGTCAATTTTTAATTCCCGATATCGACTTGTCCTTAATGGGGAAAGAACTTGTGCCAGCACTAGTTGCTAAAATCTACGCGTGACTTTTAATCTCTACCTTACTTTTCAGGATCATATTCTCAACACTGTTTCGTCATGTTTGGCTCAAATTGACTGTGTTAAGCACGTGTTTGATAGAACCATTAATTGTAATTAACACCGTTGTTTTCAGTAAATTATTCTATTGTTCATACGTTTAGTCTAAGGCAGCTGATACTAATGTCCTCCAGCTTCATGCTGTTCAATACTTTGCAGCCCATGTCATCAGTGGCACAAGAAAGCTCGATCATGTTACTCCCACCTTAAAAGACTAAGTACGTAACACTGGCTGTCAAATTGCAGCTGTATTTCAGCAACTCTGTGCTAGCTAGCTTTCAAGTGTGTGACCCGCTCCGCCCTCTCATATCTTTCACGACAGTTCTTGAAAATAGTGGAAGTAAGTGGGCGCGTGACTCGAAGTTCGCAGCTTCTACAAATTCCTTTATTCAAGACCAAAACCGGACAAACGACCTTTTTCTACAGAATTGTCACCTCATGCAAAGCGACTCCGTTGCTGCTTTTAAACGCAGAATAAGAGCTAATCCAGTTGGCTGCATTTTTATCTAAAAGCGCTTTGTCAAATTTTACTTTTGTCTTATCATCATTACTGTTTCGTTGTATGTCATTGTAATTTGTTATATTTTTTTGTAGTTTCATTTCAAAAGCCCCTTGGAGAGTGACAATATATGCATTGTATTGTATTGTTTGCATTGCATTGTATTGTTTGCATTGCATTGTATTGTATTGTATTGCATTGCATAATTGCACTGCATTGTATTGTATTGTATTGTATTGTATTGTACTGTATTGTAAAAATGGTCGCAGAGACTTAATTTTTTTCAATGCTATGCTTTAGGTGTCTACGTACAGCACAAGTTCAGTCCAATCATGCAGTAACGAATGCTGTAAGCAGAATCCGTGTGGACATGGAGGCACGTGCACTGAGCTATGCGACCACGCCAAACACAAGTTTACCTGCACGTGCGCTATTGGATATTTCGGCAAATTTTGTCAGAGGCGGGTGGGCACATCTTGTAAGTAGATGTACAGACGAAAAAGACAGGTCCTGTATGGTATATCAATTGCTTCATCCAGAAACAAGTTCCCTGTACGAAGTATTTTGTGATTCTATGTCTGAGAACGGATTTGTTTGGACCCTTGTCGAGTCGTTCAGCCTGGCTAACAAGGTCGAGTTTGCAAGTAAGGCATTTTGCAAGAACTATCCTGTCAACCAAAGTTCTTTTTCCTGGAATAATTTTCTTTTATCGTGGCATGTGCGTGCCACGTGCAACTTTAACCCAGATGGACTGAATTACACTGATAACTTGCGAGCTAAACTGAGTGATATCGACATGCTACGTTTGATGTTTAATGGTTGCAAAAAATATGAATACATCAATATCAGAGGCTACCGCTGCAACAACTGCACAGCCCATTTTTGCCAAAAAGATTATTTCCATGCCCACATTGACTCGTATCACGGATCGAAGAAAGGCTGTAATTTAACCATTCCGGGCGCGGTGGATGAAACAAACGGCGAGGATAACTTTGGGTCTTACGGAACAATTAATCACGTACATAGATGCTCAACGAATAACAGTTCCACGACACAGTGGTGGCTTGGGGAACAGTAAAGTACTTTACCAATCACACGCAGCTCATAAAATTGCTTTATAATTTACACAGTGGGGACATTGACGACAGTCAAAAAATGGACACTCTGGCCTTCATTGTTAGGCTCGGGTCACGAAACTATATACTATATCATGCGAAAGACTCTGAAGTGTGCATTTCCGGAAGGGTTGTCTATAGTACTGCTGCGGTTTGAAAAACGTACACATGACGGTTCGGTAAAATTTAAGAGTTTTTAAGGGGAAAAAGGTCTCCAGATTTTGCAAGAAAGCAAAATGCGCTAAACTGAAATGTTTGAGGGCCGGTTTTTTAAACCAAGTTTAGAAAAAAAAACGACGCAGTTTAAATCGATTTTAATCTGGCCAGCCTGAACATGTAAGCGTTCCTTACCAAACAAGAACATTTATCTATTTTTAAAAATCATCCATTTATAAACAGATGTAGAGGTTCATGATGACAATTTATGACATCTTATGTAAATAGACTGATTTTTAAACACAAGATAATGTAGTTTCTACGTAGTATTTTATCATCCATTTGTAGTGTAACTAGTTTAATTTTTAGGGCAGATTTTTATTGAGTGTATAGGCGACTAAAATGTAACAAAAGATATGTCCTTTTATCTTTTGGCAATAAAGACTATTATTATTATTGTTATTATTATTATTATTATTATTATTATTATTATTAGTTGCCATAAGCCACGGTCTAAGTGGAAAAGCGATTTTTGTCGCTCTCACTATAAACGTATACACTTTTCAGAACTTAACGTAACTCCATCCTAAACCTCAACGCGATCGCTCATTGTGCAACCCGCCTTGGCGGGTTAACGCATCTATGATGCAAACGTGATCAAAATAAAATGAGAGATAATGTGGATAGGCGGGTAACCTCAACTACCTGGGGTACCCCATCTCCAAATAAACAGGGGCTTAAAGTCACGTGTAGCATCTGTCATGTAACTCGTTGGGAGGATACTTGACTATCCCACGACGTCCAAACATGATCACAGTCAAAGGCAAGTCTTGCGCAGCTCCAAGTAGGTAGTTCTGGTGGTAGTTGTGCTTCACTATTTGCGATGGACTTTCCTTCTGTTTTACGAACGGATTGTCTTCAGCCTGTATCTTATGAATACAAAGTGTCGGCAGTACCAGTAATATAACCTTAGAACTCTGGGTCGACGACTTGCATAATTTTAAAATATACATAAAAAGGGCATTTTATTCAGATTTAAGATGCACACTAAGATCCTTGAGGTTGATATTTAGGTCGGCGAAACAGAATTAAATCTTCAGTTGCTACTGTTTGATACTGTAATCAAAATTGACTTAACAATACTGACAGTAGATACGATTCAGTATCTATAGGTAGAAACAAGCAATTGCCAGTGTACATCAGTATTTGAAAATTAATTCACAAAATTGTCTGACTACAATAAAAATACAGCCTTAATACCTTGTTTAACCCTTGGACGTACAAGCAAAGTGCCTCCACTGTGGTTTAAGGGGAGTGGCGGGGTGGGGGTTGATGGACACCGCTTGGGTTTTGTTGTTGTGTTATAATATTTCGAAAAGATTTTACTTTTAATAGAAAGCCTTTGTTGTGCTCTACAAGATGAGGTATATGTTATCGGGTTGCGGTGCTGCTGGGGGACTTTGACGTCATCCAAAATGGCCGCCATCTTAGATTTTACTCAAAAATGGAAATTATCAAAAAACGGCGGAAATTGAAATTTTTTATGTTGACAAGTAAAATATCACGTAATAAAACATTTCGCTGCTTTTTGTCATCATTGTGTGCTTTTTTCACCTAAAAAAGACAAAAAGAAACACGCTTCTTTCTTCAAAAATGCCTTGACCACCTGCTACTTATGACGTTATATGTTTCGTTATTATATCAACTAATGCTCACCAAACTTGAGTCTAAAGGTATCCAAGGGAAATACACACAGCTATTGGAACAGCAGGTACAGATGATACCCCGTCTTGCCCCCACCCCACCTCCCCTTGTACGTCCGAGGGTTAATCCTGTTTGCGATAAAGCAATCTTAATATTACTACAAATATTTTGATGACATACATAAGCGTCGAGTTACCATGACCAGGATCAGCACTTAATTCATGTCAAGTCTGCTCATATTCATGTTTTTTTTTGGGCAGACGTCGCTGGTTTGTACTGATATTAAACTGACTTTGTAACAAATTTTTATATCCCGCCGTGTTACTTGTAACTCAGTATTTCCTGTTACATCTTTAAGTTCACTGTTAGCAGCACCGTGGCCATTTTCAGCTGATTTGTCCCTTTATTAAGCTTCATGAGCCTGTCATTTCAGGGGCATCGGGGCAATTAATACACCTATACCCTTTCAGTGTTAGATTTCTTGTCCATCTCAGCATCTGAATTTGCTAGGGAGCTAAGGGATCTCATTTCAATATCACAGAAGGCTTGTTCAGTTTCTTGACCCAAAAGAAATTACGCGATTTTTTGAATCACCCAAATTGATTATGTGTCAGTAGCGTCTGAGGAAAAAGCCGTGTGCAAATCGCAGTCTGCAGTTTTTTCTGATGTACTTTGTTATTCCAGAAACTCCCTTTTCTCAAAGCGAATGGAAAGAAGTCCAAAAGAGTGGTAAAATGCGTCATAAAATGTTTCATGGTACCAGCGAGCCTTCTTGCGGGGTAACAACAATCCGTAAGAAACATATATGTGGTTCAGTTTTCATAAACATCATTATCAACAACAATCTGCGTCATCAGTATCCTTGTGAAGTTGCTAATTGCCAAACATTTTCAGCACAAAATAGAATTCCTTTACAAGAGGAATTAAGAAAGCAAAATATTGAAAACAAGCGATAGTTAACATTAAATGAATTGAAGTTTTTGCCTTTTTTTTCCAAAAAAAAAAGACAAAGAGAAAGGCGTCCAGATCGTTCTGGTAGCTTCTAACCAAGTTCACTTTTGTAGTTAACCTTTCGAGCCAACAACCTCGGGAAAAAACCTCTCCTAAGTTAAGATACATCCGAAATATTGTTTTTGAGAGCGGTTTTCAATTGAGTGTCGAAAGTAGTGTATATTTGCTTTGGTTCTGCATAACTATGTCAACTAATCAGCAGTAAAATCAAAGTCAATCGTGACTTACTCTCACACGTTTTGCCGCGCTCTGCGCAACCTATTTCCCTTTCGTATACGGTCGTTGCCATTTTTAACGGTCGATGCCATCATTGGTAACCAAGCCTTTTGTCATGGAAGATGTAACATACGCTATGGATTAAGTTACGATAAGGTAACAATACATATTTAAATAGTCTTAGAAAGAACAAAGGTTAAGCCCAAGTTGAATTTACGTTAAAAGTTAGAAAGGGCTGGGCGGTCACCTATTATAGACGTATCAGTTATGAAACACCATTTATTAAAATATATCCTTTATTTTTCGGGATTGTGGTGAATTGGCGTGGTAGTGTAGTGGTAAGGGAGAGAGATTGGCATACGAGAGGACCGGGTTCGATTCTGGCTGGTGAATGTCTGTCTTTTTAATAGAAAAACTTTCAATAACAGTTCAAAAAATTTTCTACGTGTCTTAAAAATGGTAACAACCGTTTACGAAAGGGAAATTTGCCTCGGTGCATGTGTTTATCTATTTACTTACGTATTTCGTTTTAGATTTACTTAGTTAGCCCGCCTGTAAGTATATTAATAATATATATTCAATGTAAATTTGTGTGCGCTTTGTACTGTTATGTAACCTTATTTAAACTTTTGCTTTGTAATCAACTGAGTAAGTAAAGCGAGAGCTTAAAAAAGTTAATCATAAATCAGTGACAAAAAATATGCATTTGCTTAGAGTTCTTATTGGTTCATTGTGTTGTTTGGACCTATTGTGATTGGTCAGAGTAATTGCTTTGGTTGTGGTCTTTACTTGAAAAGCCCTCTAGTGACAGGCTTTTGTATTCCAACAAAAGGTAGACCTTTATAAACGAGAGCTTCGTGAAGTGGAGCCCTACATGGGTAGACTCGGCCATTTTACAACGGTAGTCCGTCTTGCATCGGAAAAATACTCGCATTATATTGCCACATTTGCTATTCACAGTATGTCACGTCACATCGATCTCGACGGCCAGAAAAGAATTTGTTGACGAGGTCTAACTTCCAATGAAATAGAAACAAATTGTATTTAATACTTGAACGGTCTTCCTTGAACTCGATACTTGAACGGTCTTCCTAGACAGTCTTGGGTAAGGATTTTTCTCACCACCTTATAAAACATAGAAATGGTACGAAAATAAATTATAGGCAAGAGAAAGGATTTGCAGTATAAAATAACCCTAACAACGTAGAAAAACAAAGAGGGAACGGGAATACATAATCCACAGAAATAATTCAATGTAAAAAATGAATAAGGTAGAACCCATGTGAAAATGTAAATGGGGCAGGATATTACGACTAAGTTTCTAAATTTCTTATCTTCTTCTCTGTCATTCTCACGATCCTTGCCGCACACAATGGCAACCAAGACAACTACGCAGGTGACAGCCATGACGAGAACGGAGGCCGAAGTGAGGCCAGCTGCTACGAAAAAAAAGGCGGAGAATGGAATGTAACCCATAAGGGAAGTTACATTTAATGAGGCCACGCTGCCGGCCACGAGAACTGAGCCCGCCATCACTAGGTAGAAATTGCGCCTTCTGGGATGCCCTGCGTAGCGTGTCGGGGCTCTAAATGTTGCACGTAATATCTTTATAGATAGAGCCACGAGGACAAAGGCTGTAGCCAATCCAGAGGCGCAGTCAAATGCTTCATAAATATAGAAACCATAACTGGGCCAGTGATACAAATTGTACAGGAATGTTGGTATTGACACCACTCCCACCGCAAGATCGATAGAGGCCAGGTAACTTAGGAAGTTCCGCTGACGGGGTAGGAGAGCTCTGGTCGTCATGAATGATCGCAGTATCAGATAGTTTAATGACAAAATGACGAGACACACGATAGAGTAACAGACCAACAATATCATAATTCCATAAGTTTCCATCCCGGGGTCTAAATTAAAGGCACTTTTCGACGGTGTATTAGCTGTGGCGTTGACTGTGGAATTCATTCTAAAATAAAGCGATAATTATAAATGATTTAGGAACAAAGTAGTGAATGGTAATAAAGAGAATGCAAAGATGAGTTCCTTCTACCCTAGTAAACGTTCAAATCCAATTTATGATAAATTGCTTCCTCACTGTTTTAACATGTATAACATCACATATGTGTGAAATTTTCGTCTGAGCAAATTGCCAAAAACTAATCTCAGAAATCAATTGCTCTTTCACATGTACAAACGGCCTTTTGTCCTCAGATTCAAAAGTTAAAATACCCTTCTACAGCATTATAATCGGTACCACCGCACAGTGTTGCTCAGTAGTCAGTAGAAGCTTTCATTTTAATGGTACACAGTTTTTGGTTGTCGAGCTTGGCTTCAAGCTAATTTATTCCCAACACCGTTTTTAGCATTTTCAGCAACTGAGTCTTATCAAAAATGTTGATGACAAATATATTTCACGGTTGGAAGTTTGTGTTCGCGACTGTTGCTTTATGATTGAATAAATTTTGTTGTGTAGTCAAAACTTTAATAAACTCAAAGATTACTTTAGATAGTTAGTTGACGGCCCACACATTTTTATCTGACTAGCGAACTTTGCACACAATTGAATTTATTGAATTTTTGCAATTGAAATTATACAATTATTGTCTTTATAAATGAAGGGAGGAAATAGTTACTGATGCCTATCTCAGTGTATTTTAGTAACAGAATTAAAAGGCGGAAGAAGAAAAACAAAGGAAAATAAAAGTTAAGCAACATTACTGACTTATTGCCATATAAGTCGTTAAATATAACTGAAAACAATTATATATATCCTATATACATGTATACATATTTCACGTAGAAAAAAAGACAATTCTTTTCTAGTCTAGAAAAAACAGCAGCAAAGTCCTTCATGCATGTTTGTAAGTCGATCACTGATGTTCGCGAAACAAAAGGGAAAGACAACCGAACCGCAGCAATAAAGCAGACTGTCTTGACTAAATGCATTTTTAACAACAGAGAGCAGACGGGGGCAATAGTTGTTTGGCTGAAGTATACTAAATGAAAATATTGAAAAATAATTCTATAGGCCAAACTACCCTCCTTTTGGCTCATACGCTGCAACTAAGTTATTTGAGACTTTGCTTGAGAAAGGGCTCATCTCAGCTTCAATTAGAAGATTTCAAAATATGCTTGTCTATGGCGACGGCACATATATGATTATATCAAATATTCATTCTCATATATAGAAGAAAATAAAAATAATTTTCGTTTATTTCCAAATCATATTTTCACGAAGTGATTAACTTCTTTGATCTGCTTTTAATTTATGCCTTTAGTTTGTGCCAGGTAGTTCGGTTACATATTGAGAAATCTATTTGACTAATTCCGAAGAGAACAGCTTGAGTTTCACGTTACAATGGCATATTTCAAAAGACTGATAAAAAATTTATTGTGTTTCATGCTTAGACTGATTTATTAGCTAAAGCAATTTTGCCCCCGGATCCGTTCACCTTCGAAAAGGAAGCCCTCGTTTTGTTATTGTTCGCTGCAAAAAATGACGATCGGATAAAATTCAGCTTAGCAAATACAAAAGTTATCTGCTCGGCATCAAATAATCAATTTTCGATGGATCGGTATTGTGATTTCAACCAAACAACTTCAATTCTGTAAAACCAATGTAACAAAGAATTAATTTGACAAGTAGTCAAATATGTTTGCTCTCCGCTAGAAGAAACACCAAACAAAATATCATTATTTCGTGAAAGCTTCGCGGACTTACAAGCGAAAAACAGTGTACAGAGCAGTATTGGAGAGATAGTCAAAACATAAGTAAAACATATATAATCTGATCGAATAATGCGAATCAACGTTTTTTTCTTCAAAAAGCTTATCATAATGGCCATGTCATGAGTTGAAGAATGCGGTGAAGAATGCTACCTACGTATACATTTTAACAGTTTAGGTAGAACTTTTTCTAGGCCTCAGAGTCTTAAAGGGCGGTATTAAAAAGTTTGAAAAGCTCAAACAACCTAGGTAAACTGTTGGTTTAAATTTATTGATGACGATCTCATGTGCAAACTAGCTAGGTCTTAGCGCCTTGCTGAGTCTTCGCCGCGGCTTTGAAAGTCGTACGTGCTCTAAATCAAAAATATTAACATGGCAATAATAAAGATACAGAACATACCTTAATCCTGAAGGGCTTCGATTAGTATTTCTCTTGTACTATTTCCGTTGTCTTTTCCTTCTAAAGAAGAATCGAATCTTCACCACAGTTTGGAGTCGCGTCGGAGTAACCCACATTCATCTGTCTGATGAACTCCAAGGATTAAACATAGCAACTAATTTACATCGAGGTTTCCGATGTTTATTTGCATACTTCTGCGGAGGCTTAAGCTTGACTTTTGTTCTCGACTCCACAGTATTTACACTACCTTTTGTGTTTAGCATCTCATGTGGTCTTGGTTGGTCGAATGAAAGTAATCACATTCAAGGTGCAATTATAAAGAAAAAATAATACATTTAATATTCCATTTTGTGCTGTTCCGATAATTTCTTTTCTGAAGATTTATAGCGCAGCTAAAGCTTTTGGAAACAATTGTGGCATTTTAAATTTCCGCAAATTGTTAACTTCATGAGAGAATTTAACATCTGCGCCTAAACCACTAAATTGTTTAGGAATTTGGCAATATTCACCAGTCCCACGACTCGTACGAGTGATGCGAGTTCACAACATCTCTTCTCACTGCTTCATCAAGGATCGTTATAGAAATGCAATTTCTTCATTTGGCCTTCATTGCAAGTGCTGAACTCAAATAACACCCCCTTGTTTTGCTGGAAAGTGTCACACATCCACTACTTGAAACGGTCGTGTTGACGGTGAACCTTGTTTTACGACTCGTACGAAACCTACGAATCGCACGAGTTAAATCTTCACTTTTAGAACAAGTATTGGGTAGTGGACAACCCTAAATGGGAGATGTAGGGAGTAGACTTACTAGAGAGATGGATGGGGGGGGGGGGGGGTCAGTTGAAAATCTGGCTTTCAAGGGGGGATATTTGAAAGAAGGGCGAAAAGAAAGGAGGATGGGGAGTCGGGATTTGATAGTTTTTCTTAACGGGGTATTCTTCATTAATTAATTTGGGTATTGGAAATAAAATCTAAAAAAGTGATTATTCCAAACACAAATCCGAGCAACACCAACTGAGTGGATGATTTACCTCAGGTTCATGATGTCTGAATATTACGCAGAACACAGACAATGAGAATTTTCAACTTTTAATTGAGATAAATGAGTAATGTCTTTACAGCCTCAAATTAAAATCACACCCTACTAATTAACTCTTTAAGCCCCATCATGACAAGGCATATTTTCTCCCCACAATATCACTACCTGGTCACAGGTCATAAAAGTAAAGAAAATGACCGCTAAAGACAAAAACGTCTCGATATTTAATCAAATTCTCTCAAATAGTGTCACAAAAAATACATGGAAAACACTGCGGAGAACATGCATGGTGATATTGGGACTAAGAGGCTTAAGGAGGCTCGCAACAGTTTTTTTGGCCTTGGAGTGTATCTTTTGAAGTCAAAATTTCGCATAGAAGGTAAACTTCGATTTCCTTGATACTACACCACCTTTTCAACATATGATCAAAGTTTATTTTCTTGCTGGTTTCCTAGCAACAGCTGTCACCATAGCAACGGTAATGGACAACCCCTCATTTTAAATAATGTCGAATATCTCGAAAAGTAGTCAGACACTTTATGACAAAACTTGAACTATTTGAAGTACTCAACCTACACAACTTGTATGCAAATTTAGGGGAAAATCTGTAAGAGCGTTTTCATGTAAATCATGATTCATTTTTTACGGGCTGATTTTGGTCATTCCTGCAATTTTCTTCAATATTTCAAGAAAGATAAAACTTAACACTTTCTCTTTTCAGTTGAAGGATCTTTTATGATATCGAAACATTCTTAATGTACATTGAGCTTCCTAGGTGGCTGCGATTTAAAGATATTTATATTTAAATGCTGCAAAAATGCACCACAAATCAGCCAAAAAGTTCGTAATTTGCATAAATAGAAATATTTCTAAATTGCCCTTACAGATTTTTCTCTTAAATTAATTGCCGTTAGAATAATAACTCTTTTTGATGTTCCAGTGAGTTTTAGGCTGAATGAACATTTCTGGTATTAGATAAGAAGGCTGAATCTCGGTCAAGTTTCAGTCGTTATTAACTTTCAACGAGCAACAGTTTTATTTTGTTTTTCCTGGTCTATTTCACGGTTATTCACGTGCAATGAATATTTACACACGCTGTGCTTGTGTCCTCTCTTGCATTTATAATTCCTTCTCATAATAATAAAAAAATCTTCGTCTTCTGAGCTTCTTCCTGGAGACTCTTTTCCATTATTCTTTAAATACTGACTGACGTTTTAGCATTTTTAATTACGGATTTAATTACACTGGGGCCGAAAAATAAAGAGAAATAAACAAATATATATATCTTTTTTATTATGAGAAGGAATTATAAGCGCACGAGAGGACACAAGCGCAGCGTGTATAAATATTCACTGCACGTGAATAACCGTGAAATAGACCAGGAAAAACAAAATAAAACTGTTGCTCGTTGAAAGTTAATAACGACTGAAACTTGACCGAGATTCAGCCTTCTTATCTAATACCAGAAATGTTGATTCAGGCTAAAACTCACTGGAACATCAAAAAGAATTATTATTCTAACGGCAATCAGTTTAAGAGAGAAAACTGTAAGGGCAATTTAGAAATATTTCTATTTATGCAAATTACGAACTTTTTGGCTGATTTGTGCTGCATTTTAGCAGTTTTTAAATATAAATATCTTAAAATCGCAGCCACCTAGGAAGCTCAATGTACATTAAGAATGTTTTGATATCATAAAAGATCCTTCAACTGAAAAGGGAAAGTGTTAAGTCTTATCTTTCTTGAAATATTGGAGAAAATTGCAGGAATGACCAAAATCAGCCCGTAAAAAATGAATCATGATTTACATGAAAACGCTCTTACAGATTTTTCCCTAATTTCGCATACAAGTTGTGTAGGTTGAGTACTTTAAATGGTTCAAGTTTCGTCCTAAAGTGTCTGACTAGTTTTCGAGATATTCGACATTATTTAAAATGAGGGGTTGTCCATTACCGTTTCCATGGTGACAGCTGTTGCTAGGAAACCAGCAAGAAAATAAACTGTGATCATGTGTTGAAAAGGTGGTGTAGTATCAAGGAAATCGAAGTTTACCTTCTGTGCGAAATTTCGACTTCAAAAGATACACTCCAAGGCCAAAAAAACTGTTGCGAGCCTCCTTAAGCAGTACTTGGGCGTCGTCTCTGTGATGGTTCGTATTACATTAGAGCGCTTCTCAAATGAGTGTCGTAAAACCAAAAACCAAAGCAATTACCCCAGCCAATCACAACAGACACAAATTATCCAATGAACCAATCAGAACTCGAAGCAAGTACATGTTACTGGCGTCAAGCGCGGGAAAAAACGTGCGAGCGCGAGCAAGTCGCGACTGATTTGGTTTGAGTTTTACTCCTGATTGGTCGAGAAAGTGGCGCGAGATTTTTTAACCAATCACAGACCGAAGTAAAGCAAAACCAAAGCAAAACACGAATTACTTTCGACACTCAATTGAAAACCGCTCTATCATTTGTAGCTGCACAAGACGTTGAAGATTATGCAGAAAAATCCAATAGAAGATTAATTCACATCATTTGTTATATATAAATTTTTATTACAAATTAGATAATATGTACACTCCGTGAAGTAAAACTCTTTCTTAAAACGCTGGACCCACGGTAATGAAGGTAAAATATATATGTTACAGTGTTTTAGTTGATAATCATGTGTTATAAGGGTAAACCAAAAATCTATGATCATACCTAACAACAAGAGAGTACTAGCTTACTTAGCATTCCATAAACAAAGAGTAAAAAATAAACCCTAAATAGTCCAATGACATTTTTCTCGATTTAGCAAATTTTTATTCGCCGAAACTAAAGCAGCATTTCGTGCGTTTTCCAACAGAGCGCACGAGATTAAGGGAGCGAGGTAACGTGATCTGTGTGAACTAACGTGACAGAACGAACAAGAATAGCGTGATGCAGGTGCCATGAAGCGATTTCTATGTAATGAGTTGAAGATCAGATCAGACGCGATCTGCTGACTGACTCGGCCGTTCCTCTTGCGCGTTTAAATCGAGAAAAAGAGGGAGACTGCTCTCTGCTTAAATAGATACACCTTGTTCTGTCATATAAAAAATCTGGTTAAGTCAAATTCTTAAATGTTGCTTACCATCTCTTGCTATTAAAATTCGCCAGCTGGCACCTGACGTATTCATTAACCCTATTTAGCCTAGGGGGGGGGGGGAATTGTGCCCGCGCTGACTTTAACGAATTATAACTTTTAAACGGCTAGACGAATAATCACAAAATCTCGTGACTTTTCCCGAAATTTATCAGAGAAAATTTTCCTGTGTCAATGACGTGCCTATGATGATTGACGTTTCCATAGCAACCGTCTACTCAGGAGGTGTACCAACTATGTTCTGTCTTTTTTCTGTCTTTTTTTTCTGTTTGTTTTCCCTTTGTTTGTAAGAAGAAAATAATCCTTTACTTTTTCGTGCTTGTTTTGTGTTTATTAGAACAAATTCATATATTTTTCGATGACGTCACTGCATGCTCACTGCATGCTCGGGATTCAAGATGGCGGCTCAAAAACCAAAATGGCTGCTTTACGACGTCATTGTGAAGTCATGAAACGTCATAATCGACACGTCATAAACCCAATCTGTTAAGCTAATGACGTAGTAAAAACGTGCCAAGTTTCATCAAAAGAGCATGAATACTTTTCGAGATCTATAGGGAGTTTGTGCCCCCCCCCCCCCCCAGGCTCAGAAACTCAAAAAAGGCCCAGGCGAAATAGGGTTAATTTTGACATTTGAAACGTAAGCGGGTGGGGGGGGGGGGGGGGGCTGCTTGATGCTCACAACTCTCCCTGGACTACCACCTCTCTCACAGCATCGTAGTATGAGATCTTCGGGGCGGCAAAACGAAAACTTAACATCTGCCACAAGCAACTGATCGGTAATATAAATGGCAAGTTATCAATAATGAGTTATCAATGAGCAACCGAGTATCGGCTATGACCAATAACTAAACAACATACACTTATTGATCGCCCATCGGCATTTTGTTGCTGTCACTGATCACCGATTAGTTTCGTATGTGGCTTTGCCGCCAAAAAAAAGCACCACCTTCCCCTACCACCCCACCTCTTGTCACAACTGCTTCTCAAGATAGCACAGTCTCTCGTATGTATGTTAACTTAGATATGGACACGCGATTCGAATCTAGGCGATTGCGCACTACTACCTTTGCTTCGCGAGCACTTTTTGAGAAATCTCCTATTAAAACTGGCAAAAAGAAATCTATTTTGTAAGATATGTTTGATTAAATAAACCCTTTCCTTTGCTGTTCTACATTGCTGTAGTTTTCCTTAAATTTCATAATCCCGTGTTAATCACGACATATACCTTCAATCAATGAAACACATCATAATTACACGTGTTTGTTTTGAACCAAACACACAAAGAAATAATACCGATACAAGTTGAGCTTCTAAATTCCAACCGTGAACCGTGATTTTATAGCCACCACCTACAAACACAGCAACGACCATGAATTGCACTTAACGCAAAATGGTTATCGGTTACCATCAGTGCACCCTCTCCTCCTAACACACCCCTCTTATGCGCCCTCAAATTACACGTGCGCACGGTGTCTCTCATTGATCAAATCCCAATTAACTTATACACCTTTAAAATTGCATGTACGAACGGTGTTTCATTTACTAGGCTCCATTCAGACCTCGGGTCGGATCCACGATATCTCTCTTAGGAACCGCTACTTTAAAATCAACTTATCTTCCGACAACTTCGTAAATTCAGCGCCTGGACACGAATGCACCTTTCGGTAAGAGCCCCTACGGTAAACGGAGCACTGTGCCTCGAACGAACAAACAACAGGATAGAGGCACTGTGCAACTTGGTGCCTAACAAGTCTAAACAGCGCGTCCACATCGACAGAGAGGACGAGTTTCTATCTGATTATCATATGTTTGGCCATAATGAAGAAAATTGGTTTGCCTCAACGTTTTCTCGAGGAGGAGGACGAGGAGGAGGAGGAGGAGGAGGAGGAGGAGGAGGAGAAGAAGAAGAAGAAGAAGAAGAAGAAGAAGAACAAGAACAAGAACAAGAACAAGAACAAGAAGAACAAGAACAAGAACAAGAAGAGGAAGAAGAACAAGAACAAGAAAAACAAGAAGAAGAACAAGAACAAGAACAATAACAAGAAGAAGAACAAGAACAAGAACAAGAACAAGACGAGGACGATGACGACAACGAGGTCATAAAAGGAGACGCCAGTGAGGCAAAAATAATGGTAACAGGTGCTGCTACTGGAAACTATTATAGAAACTAGTGAACGACCGACATTCTGAGCGGATCGCTTGATTACACATGTTTTATAGCGGCAGTGAATATTCGCAGTGATTAAAAGGATATGACTGTATGGCTTTTTGTGTGCTTTTGATCGATTAACAGCGGCATCCGACAAAACATACACAAATGGCTCATAAGCAAATCCATTTTTAGTGTATAGTTTATAAGTTGCTTGTTTTCAATCCCTTGCTTCTCGGGTTCGAAACCAAGACGGAACTTATATATTAAAGCAATTTGAAGCCAAAAGGGTAGGCGTTCACTTGTAACCCCCATTGTAGTCAAACGATACGATGCGCATTTGACTTTCTTCATGTAGGTGCTTATGTAATAATTGCGTCATGGTACTTTAAAGGGTAATGATCATACCGCATTCTCGCAGTTGCCATTAGCCTCATATTCACTGGATCGCAGCGTGCTTGTCCTCTTCCGTCGCTCAGTTAGCATCCTCGAAGTGGCTCTGGTAGATGCTCCATAGGATCGCCTTCCAAACAACGCTAGGACGACTCTGCGAAAGTCAGGCATCTTAAAGGTGTAGATGATAGGATTGATGAACGAGTTGGCGTATTGCATCAGTTTGGTGAGATACAACATAATTTGCATGTCCTTGGGGCAAACGCCTGCCCTACATATTTTTGGGATATAAATATTCATACCTTGGAATGGAAGCCAGGTCAAGACAAAAATTGCCGTCACTAAAAATAGTGTCATCGCTAGTCTCTTGTCCTTTTCTAACGACCTCTGTGTCTTCTCGTGCATCCTTTGCACAACTTTGATCCAAATACCAATGTAAGCTAAGCAAATTACCACCAGGCAAATAAAAAAGCATACGATCGTAAAGTACATCATGGTATCTTTTTTAGCTAGTCCCTCCCATTCAAGTATTCGGATGACTACTGGCAAACCAGCAAGGGTCCATATGATGGCTATTGAAATGCCGTACACGTAGCTTGGCGTTGTTCGATGCCAGTTAGGAAGAACAACCGAGTACAATCGTTCCAAAGATATAATTGCTAGTGCAAAAACAGAGGCAAACCCTGTGAAGATATCAAAAACTAGTGGCACTTGGCCAACCAGCCGGCTCACATGTTCACCCTGGATATATGCTACCAAAGTGTAGAGAAACATTGGCAAAGAAATTGTCCCGACCATCATGTCTGCGATGGCTAAGCAAAGCAAAAAATAGTTCGTGCGTTTCCGCAGCAACTTGCTCCGCGTAAACACGACTATGGCGAGGGTGTTACTTATAACGATAAGGACGTCAATTATGCCAAATCCAAAGCACCACGCTATCATCTCCTCATGGGTGAAGTCTTCTCCACGTGCAGACATGTTCTGAGCAGGTTCGGAAGAATTATTTACCATGGCGCCAATCAGTCACTAAAAGAGAACAAAATGAAAATAATTATCATATAAGAAAGGACACGAGAACTCAACAACCAATACGGTAGTTAAATTGTTAGGGCCGTCCGAATTTCCCTCTAAAAGTCGGTGGTCTTAGGCTGGTCTCCACAAGCCAGTTGTGGTAGAAGGATGTCAGGTAAACGGAGGAAGCCCATTGGAACATGCAGTGAATTAGATTAATAGAAGCATTTCGATTGGTTCCCTGAGGGGCCCGAAACAGTTTACTATACAAACTGTACACTGTACACAGGTGGACCACGCCCACAACGAATTTCACTGTTTTTACGTTCGAAAAAACATATCTTTTCCCCTGTGTATGGCTCACAATGTTTTGGTGGAAATTCAGCGAAAGTGGCATGAAAAACTTAACTATTGCTTTAACCACACCCGCGTTTGACCATACTTCTCCAATACAGACCTCACGTTTGGGGGTTTGGCTGATGTTTGGTTCTTGGTAATGTACGGAGAAATTTAACGTTGATCACAGAGATACAACACATGGACCACAAGAAGTCAACCCTTCCTAATATTACACTCATGAAGAAGAAGAACAAGAAAACTCACAGCGAGGACCGAAAAATGTCTATCTCAGAGCAGTGTTGTTTATTCGTAGCCGAAGGGTTAAAAAATTTTCGATTTTTTGTCTAGTGTCTTTTCTTTTTTTTTTATTTAAACGTTTGCATAGAAAACACTTAAAGGGGGGATGGGGTCATATAGCGCTGTAAGTTTCGTGTTCATCATAAGTGGATGTGCCCCGAAGAGGTAACTTATTTACATCCTGGCGTAATGCCAAAAGTGTTATAGTGATTTCATAAACAAATGGCTGCATAAAGCTTCAATGGCTGACCCAACAGGGGGAAGAAACGTTGATCATTTTCAAGGCGTGAAATAGTGGAAACACCGAATAGAATAATGGCAAACATGGAGTAAAGTTAATCCAATACAATATTTCGTTATCCCCTTCGCTTCCCAATTCTCTAAACAATACAGTTTGAAGACAAATCCAAGAGATTATGTCAGGTATCTCTCAGAGTTCTAACAAACAGATCGGTTATTGGCGATTAATAAGAATAATTCTCCTCAAGTACAAAGGGAGACATACACTAAAAATAGGAACTCGAATGCCCTTCCTTGAGTATTTTACCTCACGTAAACCAGAAGTGAGCAACTAAGCATAGTTCGACTCTGTTGGATACAAGGAAGTAAGATTTCGAACGTCTCTCGAAAGACGGGTGAATCTCTTGACTTACCGTTCGATTTTTCATTTTATCTTTCGCAACTTTCTCGATATTTGCACGATGTAGATTCTTGGCTTGCAACTTTCCCGTCGTTTATAAGCGGCTTAAGCGCAAATATGTCGTTCTCTTCAGTGACGTGTAAGTTAGTATGGAAGGATGTTGTGACAAACCACTCAAGGCCCACCGGAAAAAACAACACACATTTTTATCATAACCATTTGGAGAAAGTGACGTTATCTGTGACGTACATGACGTAATCCATTATTGTTCAAAATGGAGATTGTCTATCCAATCTGAAACATGACAATACTTAGGTCATATCGCTTATAGCATCGCACAGTCTGTTTCCATCCGTAATTATTTATAATTACGAGATGATACAATCGCAGATTGTACTGTCAGAACCGCACACGTCTACTATTTACATACCACTCACGAAGAATACTTAGAATGTGTTCATTTTCCGTCGTCGAACTAATGAATGGCGCACGAATACAATGGATCTGATATCATGTCAAAAAAGTGTCAAAAACATTATCACGAGAAATCACGCTTTCATATCCGGCATTGCAAACGCGCTCTTTTTACCGTTTTAGCATTTATTTTCTCCGAAAATGCCAGAGGAAACGGCGGCAAAATGATCAAGTAAGCGACGGTAAGGAAAACCAGACTATGTCTGTGTGCCAAAAAGTATTCAGTAGTTGCGCTGATCATTCCACGTTTAAATGAACTTTGACGACCGCATTAAAATTAGCACGGGCTCGGACGGAGGACACTGAGAGGGTGAAACTAATTTTCGAAACCACAAATTCTGCGTTTTTCCGGCATTTTTGTGATTTTTTAACTTATTTTTCTGAACTTGACCTACGCAAGGAGGTGATTTCAGACTTAAATAGCCCCTGTTAAGGAAAATGGAATTTTACTATGATGAAAGACGAATAGAGCGAAAATAGTATTGAAACAATACGACCGTGCACAATCTGGGCAAGCCTTTTGTCTAATCTACCTCAAAATCGAAGCTACTTGGTTTTGAGGAAACTGAGCTTTTGATCGTTTTCCAAATCCCAATTTTTGTCACCTACATACATTATTCAGAGTAAGCGGCTCGCCCACTGGGGATATTGTCGAAGCTATTTTGTTTCCGGCTATAAATAACAAACCTGAAGTCGATTACCTTTCATAATACGTTGTTTATATGAGTCTATATAACATAGCGCAGTACTGAATACGTGGGATAAAACTGTTCTTAATCGATCATTTCCAATTGTACAAAACACAATGAAGCGAGCAGAGCGAAAAATTTAGAAATAGATGTGCAAGATTGATCGCCTTCTGATATATTATAAATCCGCCTTAAGTATACCTCATATTACGGTTGTTTTTGCAGTTTTGCTGCTATGCAAAAGAAACAACAAACAAGCAATCAAAACTTTCTTCAAACTTAACATGAAAGTAATTCAAAATTCATTACTACAAATATTAAACGCGGGTGTATTGACACAAATGAACAACCAAATCGAAGGCAAAATTCAACATTTGGCTTCAACAGCCGAGGTCGTAATTGTCACTGAATTGTGGATGGACTGATGAAATCGACTGTGGCTATTCACTTGATAGCTACTGAGCTACAATTCCTATGCGGCGCATCTTGCTTTTTGATTTCCCCAAATGAAATGTTAAAGAGATTTGTGAATTCTTAATAATCTTAGAAATATACAAGCAAATCACTCATCCAAGACGCCTCCAATACCACCCTCAATGGCCATGGACATTTTATTAACTACAGTGTATGTTTAAAATAAGTAACTCGTAGTTTTCAAAAGTAAGCTCGCTAGTAGAGTTCGGTAAAACTGCGTGAAAATGGCGTTAAATTTAACGAAACGAGTGCCAAGAAAAGAACGCACTATGTCCCAGGGCCAAAGGTGAGTTGACTGAATTCCATGTATTTGTGTTTCTCAAGTGTTTTCGCCCGCGGACATGAACACAAGTCTCCAAATTCGATTATTTTACGACGGTGGGATGGCTTTACCTTGAAAATATCAATCTGGATGTATGCTTCCGAACTGTCGAACTAAAAAAAAGTGTGAAGATTGAATCTTCAAACAGTGTGAGCGGTTCTAACGTCAATACTCGACAGCACTCTGCTTTTCATCTCGAGTTTCATGCTATCGAAGGACATGGTCCAAATTTCTCAAATGCAATACAAAGTAATTGCTTCAGAGCTCAACAGGACTTTCGCTGGTTACAACAATACACAACAGGGGAGTTTTAGACCTCCTAATAAACCCATTTCTTTCTCTTTGGTTACCCACGCGACGGGCGCAGATAGTTTGCGTATTCAACCGAAACACTGGGAAACACAAACAGCTGCGGTTTTGACATCGCAACACAAGCTGGTAAATCTCATGGCTGTTGATCATGTATCGGTAATATATCTGAAAGTTAAAAAGTGTTTTGACTTACCGATCCAAAATATTGTTATCGTTGAGAGGGAAAACCTCCATTTTCAAGCAAAACAAAGCTACAATAGCAGTAAACAAGAACAGGCTAATACCGATCTCTTACATAAACAGAGACATTCAGTGGATTTCGTGACGGATACGGTTCAATGAGTAGATCAATAGAAACGTTCTCCCTGTCGATCTCTTAAAGATTAACCCAGCATAGTTAAGAGATTTTATAGGTTAATATTTAGCTGAGCCATGCTTCACTCGTCTTTTAGTTGCTAGTTTCTAGTTTTATCCAGTTTAGAATCGCTCCATTTCGTCCCAGTTATTCGTAGTATTAGAGTTTTTTTTTTTTACTTTTATGAATTGTTGTTTTGTTTTTGCTTTCGTATAATCTCCTTACCCAACGATTATAAAATGTATGTCCATGAATTCTATTTTTAACTCCGCTCTGGGCTACGTTGAAGCCTAAACTAGAATTAAGTGAATCAATGGGTGATAAAATAATAGACAGCAACCACAAAAAGAGAAGAAACAAAACTGAAAAGGGAAATGTTCGTATTATTTTTACATATAAACAAATTGTCATGCAGAATGATGACAATGATTTTGTGGTCGTTAACTGTCAGGTCGCCACACGTGGCGCCCTGTCGTGGATTTACATAAAATGAATAGTAGACTGCGAGTAGTCTCTAATTTTAGCGGTGGCCATTGTGAGGCGGGCGAAATACACACACACGCGCGCGCGAAATTTCGAGGAGGCACGCACGTGTGTATTTCGCCCGCCCCACAATCGCCACCGCCAAAATTAGACTACCGTGTGGCACCAAATTTTTGCGGCAGTTTAATTTTGCGGATTGGCGATTTTTTGTGTTTTGCGGGAACTAATTTTTGCGACTGGAAAAGACTGGCTTTTGTTGCTGGGAATTAATTTTTGCGATTTTCTGGAAGTCGCGTTCAAACGGAACTGATAACACTGTTTTATCTATAATCGAAATGCAGATAAAACAACATGGGAATGTAAGACAGATTAACTCTATTACACTACAATGGATCGACAATAACTAGGATACCACTCGATGTATTATCCACCGAGTTATCTATGGCATTTTCTCCTTCAAACCAGTATTTTAGTATATAATTTCTACAGTGGAGTAAATTTTTGCGGAAAAAGAATTTGCGGTAATTTTATTCTGCGGGAACTTATTTTTGCGGATCGCGAAGAAAACCGCAAAAATCGCAAAAATTAGAACCCGCAAATATTTAGTGCCACACGGTACTCGCAGCTAGTCTAAATGAATACACTCTATTTATTTTATAAGAAGCATTTTTAAAAGAACATTGAGGCTGAGATTTGCCCCCAAATTTAAGATGATGTATGGGCTAAAATTAGAACATCCTCAGGCTCAGCCAACTTGTACACGTTCTTAAAGAAAAAAAAGCGACTAATAACACTTTCAGTGAAATTAGTGACGTGGGAACGAGGTGGGCGGTGGGGGAGGCGAGGTGGGGGAGTACTCGATGGAGCATTAGGTTTTATCTTCTCTCCCTGGTTAGCTATCCAAGACAAAAAGCTTTGAATTCTCGAACGTACTTAATACAAAGGTTTTCTTAAATCCTGTTTAAAAGTTGTAAATGCCTTTGTTGTTGTTGTTGTTGTTGTTGTTGCGGCTGCTTTTTTTTTTTACTCACTCTGCCTTGTCCAATGCACGGGGCCGATGATAACGTAGCTGCAGCTGTCAAGATTCCTTAGCCTTACAAAGCAAACAACGTACTGCCTTAAAGCTCGTTATACCCAAGACAATAAATCTTAATGGAATGAAGACACAAGAACATCGACATATCTGCAGTAAGACCAAAGAAAGAAAAGACTAGGAGTGCTCTCTTTTTGCTTCCCGCCCCCCACGCCCCAAGCGTATCCGCTTTTCAATATGGTGTCGTCTCACATCAGTATAAAATCTTTACGCTTTGCTTAACCCTTTCCAGCGAACCCCTTAGGTGATAGGCGGACACTTCTAACGTAATCAGCCTTTTCGTCATGCAATCCTTTTTGATAAGCAGCATACAAGCATATATGTATTCAAAAAGAATAGATCAATTGTGTACGTTGCTCATTTTGGGAAGTTTTGACCAATCCTGTCAGATATACATGTAGGAATCATTAACGTTTTCTTGCCAAATCGATGACAAGTTTGGCTATTCAAGCAGTACTTCTTCCAGGTAAAAATTATTCTTCCCTGAAAAGTTAGCCAGACACCGTTTCGCAGGAAAGAAAGGCGATAAAGACGCTAACAAACAAATGATAGAAAAAGGAAGAAAAAAGAAAAGCCAGAGGCGTAAAACTAAGGATCGATTGAGTTCTGTGCATGCACAAAAGCTATAAATCATCCAATATTACCTCGAGCTAGATTGAGAAAAGGTCTAGTTTTTGTAGAAACTGACACTTTTATCCATTTAAATGCAAAACACCCCTAGAACGGCCAAAAAAGGAACTTGTGGCTAGAATGTCCGGTTTCATTTTGCAAAGACCCCGGCGTAGGATTTAACAGGAGTTGAAATTTGTAGGAACAGGACGTGCTAGTGTTGATTCCCCTTCGAAATGATCTGTTTTGCAATTTTACGTGAAGTCATCTGCTGGCTGCTTGTTGGGAATAAAGAAGACTGCAGTCAACATTCAGACGCTTAAATTATCGCGCGCAAGACGTTTCCGTTTTGCCAGACGTACGCGATTTTAGCATCTCAATAACAAAATGCCAAAATTTACCTTTGCTCTAGTATCCTTTGATCTTTCTATTGCAGATAGAAGGTAATAGAACGCTGCAAGTTCTAAGTTCAACTCAGAGACACTTTAAGCACTTTTTCAGTAGATTGCCGGTCGAGCTCATCGATCGTTTTCTGGCTGTTCAATCTGACGGATGGCTGCACGATAATCGGCCAGTCGATTCGTGAGTACAATCACTCGTGTTTTTTTTTTTTTTGGCGATGCGGAACACGGCCTCTGAAGATCAATTAAAACAGGAAAAAAAGCGTCCTAGGCTAGACACCTGCCCCCTTTCATTTCTTATAACTATTATTAAAAATAAAAATCTAAAATGTGCCTACAAACTGCAGGTGATTATAGTCCGCATTTTATTGATTGCGATTTTCATAAAATCATATTCCGTATTATCCCCATAATCGCCCCCGGCCGAAAGGCCAAACAAATACGTTTTTCATTTGTGGTTTACTAATTTATTTGCCATATACTCTCTGGGTAACTAGCAATCAGTTCAGAGTTCACAATAGCATGGGGGCGAGGATGGTGACATTTTGTTGGAGCGCGAACTTTGCAGGTGACGAAGACGCGTTTGCAGTTCTATAAAGTTATACAAACATACGACAAGTGCCCCCAAGTTCGGATTTAAAGAAAGAAGCAAAAGCAAGCGCTCATGTCTGCTTTTGTTTTCTTTTCTCCTTTTTTTGTCTTTTTGAAAACGATAACCTTCAACACCACATAAAGGTTGAGGTCCTGCTCAGTAGTTTTGGTTCCCAGTTGATTGGGTACACACAATCTTCATCGCTTATGCAGAGAGGTTCACGATTGTTCCTAGTGGTGAGAGGAGCACATCACGTATTATGAGGTGATACGCTACTGGTGGTGACTGACGTTAATGCCACCAAAGGACTTAGCCAAGAGTACCGGGAGCCTGGTTATATCGAGTATCATTTCCAGCAGCGTTAAAGAACGATACTGGCAAAAAAAGTCGCATTTTAGTCATTTTATATCGTAAATCGAAAACTGAGTTCATAAAGGGGACATTGATTGAAAAAGAGAGAGAGAGAGGGACAAAAATGCTGCAAGACCCCCAGAAATTCTCATTTTGGCGTTTAATCGAGCATGTAAATTTGATACCCAAACAACGAACAGCAACGCAGAAGGGATTGCTACACGTAGTTTTCATTTCAACGGGGAGGAGTTTAGGGTTTTGCCCACTGATTAAAAGATTACTACTATTAAGTGACTCAACGTTTGAGTTGGTAAATGTGAGGTTAACTAAATTTTTAAAAGAAGTTGTATAATTTGTGGAACAAATGCACATGTAAAGACTGTGGGTGAAAAACTGAATGCGACAGTTGATCTTCTACATGTAAGTGACGATTGTTGAGTCGAACTAGTGATAAAACACCAGTCCTCTCGTTCAACACTGCGAAGACTGGAATTCTGATTGATTCAGTTGTAGTTTTCTTCAGCTAACAGCTTATTGCGGAACTTCTGAATTATGGACGATGAATAGTCTCGATTTCCTCTAAAATTATTCATGCAAAGAAAAATGGTTTTCAAACGATTGATCTTACCACACCTACGAACTAAGTGAAGTGATTTAATCTTAATTCATTTCCACCCCGTCTGTGTTTGCCGTCCGGGATCATTCACAACGCCCACTAGAATTGCATTTCCTGCTTTCAGCTTATTATTTTTTCAGTTTTATAGTCGTTAATTAAAGCGAGTCTCATTAAATGCGTCGATGATTTAATTAACAAAGTCTTCCAAAACAACAACTTTTAGGATGCTAAAAAAAGCACAGATTCAACGATGGAAGGCACAGTAAACACGAGAGCGGCGAAAAACGGAAAGAAGGCCGCTCACAGTTGTTTGCCGTCCGAGATGTGTTATAGCCTTAACGATGCTACTGATATTGATTGACTAACAAAAGCTGTATAATTTTTTTTTCTAAAAATAAGTTCACCCGGCGTTTAGCGCGTTTACAGGCTCATATAATGAAAACAACAACTGAGCACATCTACTACAGTATACAGTATCGGTTGTTAAAAACCGATCGAGTTACGTGTAGCTAGAGAACAGACAATTTTAGACGGACTATTTATACCCTTGAAAGAAAACTGAATTGTTGTGAATTTTCCTTCATTTGCGATTTTCATCAGTTACGTTAACGAATCAGATTTTATTTGTTCTTCTCACTCTTTATATAACACTTGTGATTTTAATCAACATGTAGCGAAAACAATAATTGTGATTTACATCCACATGTAGCTGCTATACTCGAGATGTCGGGCCATTGTCGATTTCGTGCGAACGGACATAAGTAGCGAACCCATGAAGAAAGGCGGTTTTAATGAAGACATTAAAGAACGCCTCTTATCCTTTCTTACTCGGTTTACCACTAAGATCGCTCGCGATAGTTTAAGATCCTTCTCAAGAAAAATTACGTATTCTCTGTACCGAGAGCTATCTAAGAGACAGTAAAATGAATTGAAGTAGACAAAAAACATATCCATCCCAAAGAGAAAAAAAAATAACCTGAAATTCGCAACGAAGGTGACACTCACCGTCAAAAAACATCAACCATTTCTTTCACCAAGAGAATCACTTCGTTTCTTATTGATAAGATGAAAAGTTTGCTGAGGCACTGATCAGGAAGAATACGTCCAGGATATCTATGCTCTCGTTTTTTCTTCAAATCCTGTGTGCACAATAAATATATAAGAACCGACGTTTAGCCTTTTCCTATTCCGGAAGAAAGTACAACAAATAGAAATGCATTGATTGTTGAACTTTGACGTGAAAGAATCAATCGGGAAACCCTTTGAATTCATATTAAAAATAAAAATAGATAGGAGATTACCCCACAAGGACGAAAACCAGCGCTACTTCGTATACTACTGCTCCGCCACTACAGCACGTTGACTCTCGCTCGTGGTTTTGTTTTGTTACATGTTCTCGAGGTAACATTCAACATGCAAATTTTCTATCGACGAAGGGTTCCTTTGTTTGCAGTTTTAATGATGTTTTCAATGACTCCCCGTCTAGGTTCTTTAAAAAAGTGACACAATTTGAACTTACATCAGGATATGGTCAGTTTAAAAATCGTAGTGCACGAGTGATAGCGACTTTTTTAAAAAAATTAACTATAGAGAAGCTCTAGATTATCCTCTACATATTCCACTCAAACAGAAAAGACTTGGGGGTTAGTTTTATTCCCTTTATTACAATGTAATACTAATGCCAATCATTTTGTAAACAGAGCTACAATTGATCCACTCTTGAAAGTACACTTTCCTCGTACCCGACAGGCCAACTTATTGAGCAAACACAGACACATCAGTGGTAGTAGACTGTTTGTAGCTGAACAATGGAAAGCATAGTGAAATGGAAATGTATAAAATGGAATGATCGACATTTGCGTTTCAGACTAAACTAAAAATTGACGATGAATATTAATTGCGATTCGGCCTGATATGACGCATGATTAAATACATGTACTGCTTCATGTTTTTTTTCTACGTATACCCTTCTGTGCTTTTTAATAAGTTTCAAACATAACCCTTTTTATGTTCCATATCAAGTTTCAGCACCACTGTGATTTTGAAAATATTCTTTTCATAATCTGACTGGCTGTTTACAATACCGCCGTGCCAAATTTAAGTCCAATTTGAGGTAAAAAGTCTTAATAGGAATTACTTCCCACAACTTTGCAAACTTTATTAAATGTAGCAGCTTATTCAACGGACTGATTGCTAAGAACAGCTGTTGGTACACACGGTCCGATCTCAATAAAAGAACACACTTCTCTTTCAGTTAGGCAGGTTAATTTTGATAAATTCCCCTGGATCAACAATAACTCACATATTTTTGGTGACCTAATGATCGCCCATTTTTTCCTAACTCCGACTCCTCGGTCGTTCATACAATACTTGACAAACACTGTTTTTTTATTCTGTCGGAGCACCAAGAGACATTCACGGGGTAATGGGTAGACTGGATTATGACTGGTTCACTTGTAAAAGTACGCCATCAATCAATTAGCTACTAAAACTTTGAAGTCAAACGGAATTCATGCATAAAAACACTTGTGTACCATGATTTGTGTCATGCTCTTCCGCAAAATAAAGTTACGTAATGTCCGAGATTTTACCATGTCATTCAGAAGATACTCTGCGTTCGGGCTTCACGTTTGCCGATTATATTTTCCTGGTTTCCTTCTGGCTAAATTCAAGTTTTTAGCATCCATGATCTGAAAAGGCGTTAATCGCTAGAATCGAATGCATAATTTTAAAAAGAACGTCTTTGGATTTTAAATATTGTCATCAAGTCGACCGCAGGTTTACCCGCTAATATGTATAAAAAAAATCAAAACAAACATTTTAGTAAGCTTCCATGAATTTTATAGCTGATCGTAAGACATTAGCCGCTGAAAAGCGGTATTTCTATGGCAACTCATCGGCGTCCAAGTAATTTCCTCCGATAACAAGCGACCGATTATAGTCACCAAACACCAATACAAATAGAAAACGCCGCACGAAGGGAAACGATTTTGTTCGGTTAAAAAATGAATCCAGCAGCTTACAGAATTACGTTGAGGTCACCCACCTTAAAACACAGCTGTTGCCACGAGCAATTGCGATCAGTGACAGAAATATCTGCACAATGTAGACGTTTATGTACACAGCCCACCGTGCACTCTTTGAGCAGTCTACAGGGAATACTCAGTTAAAACTGAATCGGATCAAAGAGAACGAGAAGTGGCTTACCAGTAAGACTGATCCACCGGGAGGAGGACCTCTTCACTTTGACGTAGAGGTTGTCTTTATTGTAACCATAAACCGCTACAAGGAAATTTTGCGTTGTCACTTTACACTGAAATGGACGTGGACTCTCGGCCGCGTTGTGACGAATATGCAAATCACTGATCTACTTATAATATTTTGATGGCTTTAGTCTTAGTTTACCTGTAGGAACAATAGGCTAAGTGAATACTTGAAAAAGCCTCGCAGTGCCGCCTTCACTCGAGATCAGTTGAGCCAGTACTGTTGTCAGATCGTGACGTCCACGTTCTCCTGAATTACTTCTAGAACGCCCTCTCCCTTTTTGCTATCATGAACAGTCAAGAAAGCCGAGTGAAAAAGAAGTAAAATTCTAATTACTCTGCCCTGCGATTTTCGCTTTTTTGCCTCGCAATCTTTACCGCAATCCATGTACGCATCGGTGGATTTGGTGTGCAGATTTTACGGGAAAACGCGATGCACGCAGGTCTTTTAAAAATGTAACGAGAGTGCACAAATTTAAAACGACGAAAAAAAAGAACTTTTTCTTTTTCTTGCTATTATCAATAAGCAAATGTCCAGAGACACATAAAAGTACACTGTACTGCCGCATATATTCTTTCTAAATATTTAACACACCTTAATTAGCGCCTTATTAAAACTTGATCATGAGTTGAAGCGTGCTTCTAATTTTGAGTTTTGTACCGTACAAAACTCCAAACTTAGAAGCACGCTTCAACTCATGATCAAGTTTTAACAATACGTTTTGCTGAGGGTAAAAGGGTTGAAGGCTTAGGCGCAGTCTTGCTGCTGTTTCCCTTGTTTCTTTGTGCTTTTCAAATTCACCCGTGCAATGTTTTGCTGCCACAGTTATCTTTGGAAAGCTTGACGGCGATCGGATGCAATAAGTTAAACGAGATCTTGTGGTCGTTTGTACACAGCAAGCGACCTTATTTGACTTTTCAATATATGACAGTCAAAGCTTATACATCGTTTGTTTACCGTTGTAATTTATTCCGATGTAACCGATACGTATACAAATGTCTGTCGACACCATTTTTTTATTGCAAGAAGAAGGTTTTATCGTCTTTAGCATGCAGCCGGGCAGTATCAATCGGGGAAAGAACAGCACGTCACCAGCAAGGGTCCAGGTTCTTTTATTAATTCGAATTAGCGTTCTTTTCAATCGCCCGTTCGGTTGTTTAATTAGGTGTTTTTGTTGCGAGAACAAAATGTTTGCTTTCCTGCCGAGCGATCGTCAGCCAAGTAAAACAGAGTTCATGAGAGTTCAGTAGCTTAAGAAATAATTAAACTGCTAGCGGAATCTTGAGCAAATAAACATTCATCGAGAAACAATTCGTGCCAGAGAGGCATTCTCTCTCTCTTTCTTTTTTTAACGTTCCTTGCATTAATTTTTTCTCCGTTTTGTCAAAAACAAAATGCAAATTTATAGTGTAAACGGACGTACGCGTTGTCGTTTTGTTTATGTTGGTATTTTCACGGTGGTTAATTTCTATTCAAGTTACGGAACCAGAAGAAAATAATATCACGTATTAGCAGTGGTTTCATTTTTGTTCTATTACGTTTAAAGACTAAATACATTTTGCAAAACATCATAAGTCGCGGTCAATGATATTAAGAACAAATTACAACAGAGAGCTACTCACAGAACTGAATTACTGAGAAGCTTTTGCACAGAGACAAACAGAAATAGGCCGACGACGAGAGCTGTACATAATATAGTTATATACAGTTACCTACATTCCCCTTTCAACGCTTGTGTTTACCCTGTACACGGTTTATTGGGTTTTTTGCACTCGATTTTTTCATATTAACGATCGATCCACCTGATCTTGTTCCCATATATGGCTTAAGGACTTTTGCATATTCATGTTGCCGCGAAAAAAGATGTCTGTCATCCAAAAGATGTTAACCTCAACCATGCGTAACATATTTATGTCATCGTTTTCAAAAGAAAGTAAGGGTCGCTCGTTCAGAAATACTTTCTTCAGAACTGCAAAGAACGGCGAAGAAAAAAAGCTAATAATATCAATAATAAAACTGATAAAAATGAAACTAATAAAAATAATTGTGTTTGGCTCGTGTTTGATACACGCAGCGTCGCCCACGCTTCGCGGTTCACACGTTACACGTGACCACTAACAGCATGTCGGGCGGGACTCAAACCACTGCGATTCCAATTATGTCAAGAACGACTCAAGGTTACAGTCTTGATATTGGAAACCTAGCCTACGTGTCACCCTACCATCCCCCCGTTTCTTGTTCTCGGAGGTGGAACTCAGGAAGCAACGAAAACTTTGACGTTCCAGAAGTCACGAGTGCAGCTAGTGGGTGTTGGAAGACTCTTATAATTTTTCATTGTGACGTTATCCGTTCAAATCACAGGACGTCAAAACAAGTGTTTTCCTACGCGTAGTGAGATACATAATTTTGTTCGTATTATAAAAGAGAACATAAAGATAAGACTTCAGAACACTTGTAAAGCAGGTAGTTTATTAGATTTTTTTAATTCACCGACTACGACCCAGGACTTAAATTCCTGAGACACTTGACCCTTTATAAGCCGCTACTCTTTCCTTCATTCCCTGTTGAAAACCGTCTAACGTTTCTCGTGGAAAATATCAAATTTTGAGGTCTTTTCAAGGAGAAAGGCGGAGAAGACGGCAAGATGTCTCAAGATGTTGGTCCGTGTTTGTAGCTTGTGGGTTAGCTTAAAAGTGTTTGTGTTTTCATCTGTTTTAATTTACCTGAATCAGTGGAAATACAATTAAAAGATTGATTCAATTTCCGCGTAGGAAAAAATATGAGCATTTTTTTCGAGTTCAGCGTGATCCCTGTTTTCATAACTTCTATAAGGGGTTGCGCAGTTCCTCTACTGAGGCACGGATTGCGAACTTCGAAAAAGGGACGGTGAGATTCCGTCAGAAAACGGCGAGGTTACTAAAGGGGACAGCTAGGTCCGTAACGGGACTGACAACATTTACAAGGGGAACTGCAGGAAAAAGTTCCGGTGGAGACCACAAGCAAGGATTCTGAAGGTTGATTCCTTTTTCCTTTTCTCGCCTGCAGCTGATTTCCACCTGTGCGGCATTAGGATTATTTTAAGGAACATCTCTTACTTTTCTGTGACTCTCGTGTTTCAATAATTTTACCAGAGTTGCCGTTTACCTGTAAAATTGTTTTGGGAAACAAAAAACCTTTTTTCGTGGAGTTTGATCAACCTGTCCCCTCGTTTTCCGTGATCGGCGTTTCATGCATTTTATACAAATTGCTCTAGTCTTTGCTTGTAAAATGTCCTAAAAATATTACACAAGTCCCCGTAGTGTAGAGGCTTGCTAACTATGTAACTGAATATCAGTTAAAATCAGTTTTTTTTTCCCTACGGGATCGTAAGCAGGTATCTTAAAGGGTCATACCCGAGTCTTTTACGGGACTATGACCGTTATATCCCGAGTCCCTTACGAAATGATATTTACGGGATTAAAGAGCGGCAGGCCGACATCTTACGTTAATCTTATGGGGTCACACCAGATTCAGCTGTTAGCAGAATAGTACTCGTCATTTTAAGTACATCATGTCGTACGTCATTTTAATTACATTTATGGGATCATATTTGAGAACCTGCAGAATCATACCCTCGTCTCCCTGACCCAATTCTTACAAAGCATACGCCTTACTGCTACTCTGAATTCGGGGATCTTTAGGGAGTAGATAGCGGGGTTAGCAAGGGAATTACTGTAATGGAGCAACTTCCCGAAGAAAACAAGATCCACTGGAATGTTGTTAAGAAAAGAATTGCTAAAGTTAACGAGAATGTTCATGACGTGAAATGGACTCCATGTTAACACGAAGACAACGGTGATAATAAATAGAGCAGTTGCCAGGCGCTTTTCCTGCTTAGAAACGGACATCTCCACCTTAGTCTTATTCCACAAGTAAATACGCAACGAAACGGCAAGGTACGCTGCGCAGATGACCAGAACTGAGAGCACCGACACGCCAGTGAGGTAGTAGGTGAAGGTTTTCTCGGGTAGCAAGAATAAAAGTGTTCGCGTACTTAAAATGTACGCAACAGACGCGGTTCCGGACATTGTCCACACTAGGATTATAAAGATAATATAAACTCGTTTACTAACTTTCTGGCGATACTGTATAGGATAGAGGACGCCATAAAGTCTCTCTAACGCGATGAAAGCTAGTGTAAAAACAGAGGCTAAGCCAGTAAAGACATCGACTACCGTGTAAACTTGTTGGAATATCACAACACCGCTGTTAGATGGCGTGTAACTGAAGGCGTAAACAATATAAATGTACATCGGTAGAGCTAAAGCCCCCACCATCAGGTCAGCTACTGCCAGATTAATTAGGAAGTAACCGCCGAATTTTCGTGGAAGCTTCTTCTGTGAGAACACTGCTATCGTCAAGGCGTTACCCGTGACGGTTGCTGCTGCCACGAGGCCATATATTATGCACCATGTGATAACTCGAAGATGATGTACGGGATGAGATATCCCGAACGTTGAATTGTTCATGATCGTTCGATATGCTGAAACAAATGGAAAAGACAATAGTTTACTAACAAATGAAAACAAATGGTGCAGTGTTTAAGGATTCTACCAGTGAGTTGACAATTATTGATCTTCCAAGGATGTGGTCGCAAATCACAATCTCCGTTTGTTTTATTATCCCTAGGATTGGGAAGGAAGGGGTGAAGGAGGACTTAAGAAAAATAGGTTTGGTCTGGGTGTGTTGCCCGCTTCTTAATACCCAGTTTCAAACCAAAATATGTGAATTTGCCAGGGCTAGTCTCCTACGCACAGGGGCACCCAACGGTTCGTTTCGGGGAATATCTGTTCGGAAGGCCTAAAATCGCCTGAGATATTCGGATTTAATTGGAGTGAAAGCTAAAGATTTCTTTGGCGAAACATCATCTCGGACTTTCGTATCAAGAGGACTTATTAGTTCCTATTGTTTTCGGAGGGACAAATACGTCGTTTGGAGTGCAAAATAAGATCAGCTAGCATTTTCGGTGAGCCATGAGCAGCTCGGAAATTCGGCGGATAGGATTCTGTTTCCTAAAATTTTCTGCGGCCTTAATTTTCAGCTAAAATCTCCGAACAGATCAATCTGTATTAGCTTACACAAATATGCCTTTAAAAAGCTACGAAACTATCTAAGAAAGCAGAAAATGATATTAAAAGTATTTTGCTAAAATTTTCTCGTTGGGTGCCCCTGTACGCAGCCGTTTTTAGTGTCGTCACGCAACGCTCCTACAACGGCTGCGTAGGAGACTAATCCAGAGTAGTCTATACGTATTGTCTTTGAAAGGTGTAGAAGAGCCGGGACAAGATCCAAGCACGTATTTGGCATCCCAGTCAGCTACCCACGAGGGCCTTCGTTTATGCATAAGTTCCAGAAATTCCCATCTTCACTCTTTTTATTCGCTAGAAATAAAAAAATGTTTTAATTAGCTAGAGATAAAGAAATAAGAAATTGACTGTTCTAAATAGTCTAAATCCTTTAACCCTCAACGATGGACATTTTTTAAAATAGTGTACTATGAACCAAATCTCTCTCTTTTTCGATTACCTTAAAAGATTTGCTTCACGATAATTCATTCACGTGAACTCAAATAAGTCGCAGTTACTTTGGTGATGACACTATTAGAATTTTCACCTGGACCGGCAAGGAATTGTCACTTTTTGGATTATAATCTGCTGAGCATTGTTGAGTATTAAAAGCACATAATCGCAAGCAGATTTGGGTGTCTCATTGGACGGAATTTACTTTGCAATTCACAACTCAACTGAGTCGACAATTGTTGGTAATTGTCTAAGGGCACGGGCCGGCCCCTTGCCTGGCAAAGCGTCCATCATCACTTAACATATTGGGAGCCAGCGCTTTCAATGTGGTCACGAATTATAAGAATGGTTCCACAATCGAGAAAAGCAACATCTCTCTTCTAAAAATATTGCACGATAAATTACTTGCGATGATGATGTTGCCGGCAATTATCCATAATGTTTCCATTTTTCATGTTTAAATTAGTTAAGTAAATGTTTAGTTTACTTTAACTTATCGTGTACATTTCCCTATTCCAAAATATTCCGCTGAAACTCAATCACATTGCAAAATTTTCTTCAGTATTTAGCTTTTCCATTGATTCTAATCAATGTTTATTCTCTATCACCATGTGCTGCGGTGCACATCGATCGAGATCACGTGGTATAAGTTTCCTCCCTTGTCCTTATTTTTACTTGGCACTTCGTGCCTCGTTCGGAAAGCTTCGCTTTCCGAAAAAAAGCCGTTGCCCTTCGCGCAACGTGTTAGGCGACCGCGGAAGAATGGTCTGCGGTTCATAGCAAATTTCTATATGGCGAACGATGGCGTACTAAGCGGGCGCAAAGATCGGAGATCGAGAAATACAACGTATGGAACGAGAAAGCCAGTGCATATACCGATGGGTCGTTTGGCTGGAGTAAAGCGGCTTGCCCAAGAACACAGCACAATATTCGACTAGTACTCGAACAAGGCCATTCACTCCGGAGTCTAGAGCACTAATCGACTCCTAATCTAATTGTTGTTGTTGTTGCGGTTGCTTTTTTTTTACTCATTCTGCCTTGTCCAATGCACGGGGCCGATGATAACGTAGCTGCAACTGTCAAGATTCCCTAGCCTTAGAAAGTAAACTGACAACGTACTGCCTTAAAGCTCTTCATACCCAAGACAATAAATCTTAATGGAATGAAGACACAAGAACATCGACATATCTCCAGTAATACCAAAGAAAGAAAAGACTAGGAATGCTCTCTTTTTGCTTCCCGCCCCCCACGCCGCAAACGTATCCGCTTTTCAATATGGTATCATCTCACATCATTATAAGTTTTTTATACTTTGCTTAACACTTTCTAGCTGAATGTGGTCGTATGCGAACCCCTTAGGTGATAAGCGGACACTTCTAACGTAATCAGCCTTTTCGTCATGCAATCCTTTTTGATAAGCAGCATACAAGCATATATGTATTCAAAAAGAATAGATCAGTTGTGTACGTTGCTCATTTTGGGAAGTTTTGACCAATCCTGTCAGATATACATGAAGGAATCATTAACGTTTTCTTGCCAAATCGAAGACAAGTTTGGCTATTCAAGCGGTACTTCTTCCAGGTAAAAATTATTCTTCCCTGAAAAGTTAGCCAGACACCGTTTCGCAGAGAAGAAAGGCGATTAACACGCTAACAAACCAATGATAGAAAAAGGAAGAAAAAAGAAGAACCAGAGGCGAAAAACTAAGGATCGATTGAGTTCTGTGCATACACAAAAGCTATGAATCATCCAATATTACCTCGAGCTCGATTAAGAAAAGGTCTAGTTTTTGTAGAAACTGACACTTTTATCCATTTAAATGCAAAATACCCCCATAACGGCCAAAAAAGGAACTTGTGGCTAGAATGTCCGGTTTCATTTTGCAAAAACCCCGGCGTAGGATTTAACACGGGAGTTGAAATTTGTAGGAACAGGACGCGCTAGTGTTGGTTCCCCTTCGAAATGATCTGATTTGCAATTTTACGTGAATTCATCTGCTGGCTGCTTGTTGGGAATAAAGAAGACTGCAGTCAACATTCGCGCGCAAGACGTTTCTATTTCGCCAGACGTACGCATTTTTTAGCATGTCAATAACGTGAAAATGCCAAAATTTACCTTTGCTCTCGTATCCTTTGATCTTTCTATCGCAGATAGATAGCTTGCGTAGCAAGCGTTTCGGTAAGGCTTTCCGCACGTTCGATGCACTTTTCGCTTTTTTGGCCGCGGGAAAATTGGGGCGGGCGCAAAAAAGTGCGTGGAAGGGGAAGAGAGTTTCCTTCTCTCCCTTCCCCTCCCCCGTCACGCACTGTTTTGCGCTCGCCCCAATTTTCGCGCGGCTAAAAAACAAAAAATGCCTCGAACGTGCGGAAAACCTTACGGAAACGCTTGCTACGCAGGCTACAGATAGAAGGTAATAGAACGCTGCAAGTTCTAAACTCAGAGACACTTTAAAGGGGCTACGTCACGACGATTTTGCTATTTTAGGTAAATTCCGTGCTAAAATCATTACTATGTACCTTTAATTAACAAAATTTTCCAAAACAACAACTTTTCGGATGCTAAAAAAAAAAAAACAAATTCAGCGGTGGAAGGCACCGTAAACACGAGAGCGGCGAAAAACGAAAAGAAGGCCGCTCACAGTTGTTTTCCGTCCGAGATATATTGATTGACTAACAAAAGCTGTATAATTTTTTTTTTCTAAAAATAAGTTCACCCGGCGTTTAGCGCGTTTACAGGCTCATATAATGAAAACAACAACTGAGCACATCTACTACAGTATACAGCAGTATCGGTTGTTAAAAGCCGATCGAGTTACTTGTAGCTAGAGAACAGACAATTTTAGACGGACTATTTATACCTTTGAAAGAAAACTGAACAGTGTTGTGAATTTTCCTTCATTTGCGATTTTCATATTTACGTTAACGAATCAGATTTGTATTTGTTCTTCTCACTCTTTATAAAACACTTGTGATTTTAATCAACATGTAGCGAAAACAATAATTGTGATTTACATCCACATGTAGCTGCTACTCGAGATGTCCGGCCATTGTCGTTTTTGTGCGAACGGACATAAGTAGCGAACCCATGAAGAAAGGCGGTTTTAATGAAGACATTAAAGAACGCCTCTTATCCTTTCTTACTTGGTTTACCACTAAGATCGCTCGCGATAGTTTAAGATCCTTCTCAAGAAAAATTACGTATTCTCTGTACCGAGAGCTATCTAAGAGAGAGTAAAATGAATTGAAGTAGACAAAAAACATATCCATCCCAACGAGAAAAAAAAATTAACCTGAAATTCGCAACGAAGGTGACACTCACCGTCAAAAAACACCAACCATTTCTTTCACCAAGAGAATCGCTTCGTTTCTTATTGATAAGATGAAAAGTTGGCTGAGGCACTGATCAGGAAGAATACGTCCAGGATATCTGTGCCCTCGTTTTTTCTTCAAATCCTGTGTGCACAATAAATATATAAGAACCGACGTTTAACCTTTTCCTATTCCGGAAGTACAACAAATAGAAATGCATTGATTGTTGAACTTTGACGTGAAAGAATCGATCGGAAAACCCTTTGAATTCATATTAAAAATAAAAATAGATAGGAGATTACCCCACAAGGACGAAAACCAGCGCTACTGTGTACGCTAACACAGGGCGCAGAGGAGTCATGTTTGACCGTATTAAATGCTAGCTCAATTCATCGCGCAAATCGATCTTGTAATTCAAAACATTGAACGTGACTGAACAGAGCCGCTATCGTGTTACGCGTCTGGTGAAATTCTATCCGCAAGACAAAAACCGCATACAGCAATTACTGTGGGCGTATCAAGTCACTAACAGCCGACAAACAGGTATTGTTCCATTGAAAATCGTTTTTTGTTCATTGAATTTAAAGAACACGTAATTGTTTGTATACAAGTGCATTAATGGTTGTCTCATCCACACAAAGGCCGTCCAGGAATTCTATTGAATTGCTTTCAGTGTGACAGAAATGTTAATAAATGGTATTTTCACTTTAATGTTTGTTTATTGTCCCTAATGACATTCAAGATGGTGTTAATGACTTGCATACTAGCACAAATGAGAGTATATTTTTCTCTTTTGTATGCCAAATGACGCATATGAATGCCCAAAGGTGTTATTGAATGTTGATTAAAATGCAAAAATCGCTATTGAATCTGACTTTTGCGCAAATGTTCGTATTTTCGCGCTAATGAATGTCTCTTCGCGTAATTGATCGCCGTTTCCCGCAAATGATTGCGTATTTTCTCGTAATGAACAGCAAAAGGTGTACTAATGCCAATTATTTTGTAAACAGAGCTACAATTGATCCACTCTTGAAAGTACACTTTCCTCGTAACCGACAGGCCAACTACGTTTTCCCTTCTGTGCTTTTTAAATAAGTTTCAAACATTACCCTTTTTATGTTCCATATCAAGTTTCAGCACCACTGTGATTTTGAAAACATTCTTTTCATATTCTGACTGGCTGTTTACAATACCGTCGTGCCAAATTTAAGTCGAATTTGAGGTAAAAAGTCTTAATAGGAATTACTTCCCGCAACTTTGCAAACTTTACTAAATGTAGCAGCTTATTCACCGGACTGATTGCTAAGAACAGCTGTTGGTACACACAGTCCGATCTCAATAAAAGAACACACTTCTCTTTCAGTTAGGCCGGTTAATTTTGATAAATTGCCCTGGATCAACAATAACTCACATATTTTTGGTGACCTACTGATCGCCCATTTTTTTTTTCCTACCTCCGACTCCTCGGTCGTTCTTACAATACTTGACAAGCACTTTTTTTTATATATATTCTGTCGAAGCACCAAGAGACATTCACGGGGTAATGGGTAGACTGTATTATGACTGGTTCACTTGTAAAAGTACGCCGACAATCAATAAGCTACTAAAAGTTTGAAACCAAACGGAATTCATGCATAAAAACACTTGTGTACCATGATTTGTGTCATGCTTTTTCGCAAAATATAGTTACGTAATGTCCGAGATTTCACCATGTCATTCAGAAGATACTCTGCGTTCGGGTTTCACGTTTGCCAATTATATTTTCCTGATTTCCTTCTGGCTAAATTCAAATTTTTAGCATCCATGAACTGAAAAGGCGTTAATCGCTAGAATCGAATGCATAATTTTAAAAAGAACGTCTTTGAATTTTAAATATTGTCATGAAGTCAACCGCAGGTTTACCCGCTAATATGTATCAAAAACAAACATTTTAGTGAGCTTCCATGAATTTTATAGCTGATCGTAAGACATTAGCCGCTGAAAAAGCGATATTTCTATGGCAACTCATCGGCATCCAAGTAATTTCCTCCGATAACAAGCGACCGATTATAGTCACTAAACACCAATACAAATAGAAAACGCCGCACGAAGGGAAACGATTTTGTTCGGTTAAAAAATGAATCCAGCAGCTGACAGGATTACGTTGAGGTCACCCACCTTAAAACACAGCTGTTGCCACGAGCAATTGCGCAGAAATATCTGCACAATGTAGACGTTTACATACAGCCCACTGTGTGCTCTATGAGCAGTCTACAGGGAATACTCAGTTAAAACTGAATCAGATCAAAGAGAACGAGAAGTGGCTTACCAGTAAGACTGATCCACCGGGAGGAGGACCTCTTCACTTTGACGTAGAGGTTGTCTTTATTGTAACCATAAACCACTACAAAGAAATTTTGCGTTGTCACTTTACACTGAAATGGACGTGGATTCTCGGCTGCGTTATGACGAATATGCAAATCACTGATCTACTTAGTAAGGGTTAGACAATGAACGCGAGTGTTCTATGGGATATTAAGTGTCCCGAGCAAAGATAGAATGCCACGAGGCCGCAGGCCGAGTGGCATTCTATCTTGCGAGGGACGCTATATTCCATAGGACACGAGCGTTCATTGTCTAACCGTCTTAGAACATGGTCACACCCACCTAGAATTTCGTTTTTGCGTGCAGATTGTATTTTTGAATTTCAATTTTTTAGTTCTCACTTTGAAATCACATTGCTATTTTGTTTACGATATTTTCGCTATTGTACACACGCCTTTGAGTTGCAATGTTTTGCTCAGAGTGCTTCACCGCGCGGTTTACCGCAGTTGATGCGTAAACAGCCATGAGCCAATACACGGAAATTGAGGAACTCGAGGCAGTGATTGCCCCACAAGATTTACACTGGTGAAAGCAGCCTTCGATGCGCTACAACCACCGGCACCTGCAAGTGGGGAACCCGCAGACAAGTTCTCGTAGTCCGGCAAACGCGGAGAAACAAGTCTGTCCTTCTATTTCAATTAAGGTCTGAACATTTCTTATTTCATGTAAAGCTGTAAAGTAATGGTTTTTCTTTCGATTTCCTTTGCTATTACAAGATTGCATTTTTTTTAACATCGCCGTTGAAGCTGTTGTTTTATTAGAACATGGTCACACCCACTCAGCCAATCAGTGTCCAGCATTTCGATGCTCTATATTCCATAAACTGACTTAAATTATGTAAAGTGGCGGGGGCTTTGAAGCACAGGGAACTTCCACAGTGGGGTCTCTTTCGGAGGTCCAACCGTAAACCAGTGCCATATGCCCATGCTTGCAGTCGTACCCATGTAACTACGTGTAAGCTTCTCAAGCATGGCGCAGATCTTTTTTGCAGGGGCCAAGAGTATCTGCGTTATGTTTATCTACTAGCATCGTTAAATATATTCCTAAAGACTGATGGTTAAGTTAGTTGATGGCATTTAATGCTGAGCGGTTGTGCAGGGGCCAACAGCCCAGGACATATGGGTTTTTGTTCAGATAGATAGCTGCCGTATTAGGAGCATTTGTGCAGGGGCCAACTGCTTCCTTCAGGCTTGGATCTGGAGAGACAGTGGTATGTTGTTAGTATAGATTCGTTTAAGTGGAAGCATTTGTGCAGGGGCCAAATGTTTCGCAAAACATCCAGCTAATCTAAATACATTAATAAGTGTAAGCTTTTGTGAATTATGTCACAGTTTTTTGGTCAACCTTGTGTGCAGGGGCCACTGGATTAGACCCAGTAGTCATACTTTAATTTTTTAACTTTAATTTTTTGAGCCTATGTAGTTCAGACTCAGATCTGGAAGGACGTTTGTATCCTTTGTATAGAGTCCCTTAAGTGGAAGCATTTGTGCAGGGGCCAAATGTTCCACAAAACATCCAGCTATTCTGAATATTTTAATAAGTGTAAGCTTTTGTGAACGATTTCACAGTTTGTTGGTTAACCTTGTGTGCAGGGGCCACTGGGTTAGACTCAGCAGTCATGTTTCAGTGTTATTGGTTCGTTCCTGTTAAGTCACCGTGCATTGCTTGGGCTTCGGGTGGGGCGGCCCTGTCTCGCTTGTACGATCCGGGCTTTGGCGTGTTTGCCCTCACCTTTGCTGGGAAAAGGTTTTCATTTCCAGATCAATTGTAATTTGATATGAGATTATCAATAAACGGCCACTTAACTGAGTGGCCAAATTATGGCAAAAACTGTGTCAGTCTAGTTCCATTCCCAGCAAACTGAGCTCAGCCTTGGCAATGCACATTGAAAAGTTCATTCGTTAGTAAGCGGGCAAGGGGCATAAATAACATTTATTACCAAAGGGAATAAATAAATTTATGCAGCCTGCCTTGCAATTAATTACCCCGGATGGTGTCACATCCGGGACTTTAACAGGTTTATATTTAGGCTTCTGAGCATGTGGTTGTAGGCCTCTTTCATTTTAGCTTCGGTGCAGGGCAAGCATTTTCCCACCCTCTTACCCTCCCAATTTTCAGTCATTCACGTTGATACATTATACCAGAATTAGGTAGAGTTAGGCGTGTTTGCCCTCACCTTTGCTGGGAAAAGGTTTTCATTTCCAGATCAATTGTAATTTGATATGAGATTATCAATAAACGGCCACTTAACTGAGTGGCCAAATTATGGCAAAAACTGTGTCAGTCTAGTTCCATTCCCAGCAAACTGAGCTCAGCCTTGGCAATGCACATTGAAAAGTTCATTCGTTAGTAAGCGGGCAAGGGGCATAAATTATGTAAAGTGTCGGGGGCTTTGAAGCACAGGGAAATTGCGGGGTAAAATTACAGAAAATTTCTGCATTCATTAGTGGTTCTATATAGAGCATACTAATGAGGCATTCAATGTTTGGAAGCCTCATTAGTATGCTCTATATAGAGCATACTAATGACTAAGTAGAAACTACTAATGAATGCACAAATTCTCTGTGAATATTTATAACTAAATCGATAAAAGCAGTTTCAACGGCGATGTCAAAAAACAATAAAAAATGCAATCTTGTAATAGCAAAGCAAAAAGCAAATCGAAAGAAAAACCATTACTTCACAGCTTTACATGAAATAGGAAATGTTCAGACCTTAATTGAAATAGAAGGACAGACTTGTTTCTCCGCATTTGCCGGACTACGAGAACTTGTCTTTGGTCTCTTGGCTTTCCCTGCGGGTTCCCCACTTGCAGGTGCCGGTGGTTGTAGCGCGTCGAAGGCTGCTTTCACCGGTGTAAATCTAGTAAATCTTGTGGGGCAATCACTGCCTCGAGTTCCTCAATTTCCGTGTATTGGCTCATGGCTGTTTACGCTTCAACTGCGGTAAACCGCGTGGTGAAGCACTCTCAGCAAAACATTGCAACTCAAAGGCGTGTGTACAATAGCGAAAATATTGTAAACAAAATAGCAATGTGATTTCAAGGTGAGAACTAAAAAAAATTGAAATTCAAAAATACAATCTGCACGCAGAAACGAAATTCTTCGTGGGTGTGACCATGTTCTAAGACGGTTAGACAATGGACGCTCGTGTCCTACGGGATATAGCGTCCCTCGCAAGATAGAATGCCACTCGGCCTGCGGCCTTGTGGCATTCTATCTTTGCTCGGAACACTATCCCATAGAACACTCGCGTTCATTGTCTAACCCTTACTTTGATGGCATTAGTGTTAGTTTACCTGTAGGAACAATAGGCTAATTGAATACTTGAAAAAACCTCGCAGTGCCGCCTTCACTCGAGATCAGTCGAGCCAGTACTGTTGTCAGATCGTGATGTCCACGTTCTCCTGAATTACGCCTAGAATGCACTCTCCCTTTTTGCTATCATGAACAGTCAAGAAAGCCGAGTGAAAAAGAAGTAAAATTCTAATTACTCTGACCTTGCGATTTTCGCTTTTTTGCCTCGCAATCTTTACCACAATCTACGCATCGGTGGATTTGGTGTGCAGGTGTGCGGGAAAACGCGATCCACGCATAATGAGAGTGCACAAATTTAAAACGACGAAAAAAAGAACTTTTTCTTTTTCTTGCTATTATCAATAAGCAAATGTCCAGAGACACATAAAAGTACACTGTACTGCCGAATATATGTTTTCTAAATATTTATCACACCTTAAGTAGCGCTTTATTAAAACTTGGTCATGAGTTGAAGCGTGCTTCTAATTTTGAGTTTTGTACCGTACAAAACTCCAAAATTAGAAGCATGCTTCAACTCATGATCAAGTTTTATCAATACGTTTTGCTGAGGGTAAAAGGGTTGAAGGCTTAGGCGCAGTCTTGCTGCTGTTTCCCTTGTTTCTTTGTGCTTTTCAAATTCACCCGTGCAATGTTTTGCTGCCACAGTTATCTTTGGAAAGCTTGACGGCGATCGGATGCAATAAGTTAAACGAGATATTGTGGTCGTTTGTACACAGCTAGCGACCTTATTTGACTTTTCAATATATGATAGTCAAAGCTTATACATCGTTTGTTTACCGTCGTAATTTATTTCGATGTGACCGACACAAATGTCTGTCGACACCATTTTTTCATTGCCAGTAAGAAGAAGGTTTTATCGTCTTTAGCATGCAGCCGGGCAGTATCAATCGGGGAAAGAACAGCACGTCACCAGCAAGGGTTCAGGTTCTTTTATTAATTCGAATTAGCGTTCTTTTCAATCGCCCGTTCGGTTGTTTAATTAGGTGTTTTTGTTGCAAGAACAAAATGTTTGCTTTCCTGCCGAACGATCGTCAGCTAAGTAAAACAGACTTCATGAGAGTTCAGTAGCTCAAGCAATAATTAAACTACTAGCGGAATCTTGAGCAAATAAACAATCATCGAGAAACAATTCGTGCCAGAGAGGCATTCTCTCTCTCTTTCTTTTTTTAACGTTCCTTGCATTAATTTTTTCTCCGTTTTGTCAAATACAAAATGCAAATTTATAGTGTAAACGGACGTACGCATTGTCGTTTTGTTAATGTTGGTATTTTCACGGTGGTTAATTTCCATTCAAGTTACGGAACCAGAAGAAAATAATATCACGTATTAGCAGTGGTTTCATTTTTGTTCTATTACGTTTAAAGACTAAATACATTTTGCAAAACATCATAAGTCGCGGTCAATGATATTAAGAGCCAGGTCTACCTTTGATCCTCATATCCATTTTTGTTGGAGAAATAGATTTCGCTCGTAATTCCTCCCTCAACTTCCCTTGGCAAGTAAGATACAAATATGGAATTAGATCGATGAAATTCTTCTTCTTAATAAAATTATGGCACAACCTTTTCGAATCCCTTAATGGCCTCGAAAATCAGCGGCCAGATAGTGAATTTTGACAAAGTTGCAGCTATTTGTTCTGGACAAAACAGCTCGTTCGAAACATTCAAATTCGCTAGTTATAGACAATGACCCTTTACCTTAATAACAACGTAGATTATATTCATAATCTCAAATCAGCGTAAGAAAACTAAGGATACAAAGTTTATCCACTTTTGACACCTATCGCAACATGCGATTTTACCCAAATTCAGGCGAATAAATCACAAAAGTGGTTCGTACTCACAGGATTTCCTGCAAATCAGTGGAAAGTCCTATCTACCAGCGACTTAATTCTGTTAAAAGATCTGGCTGTCATCCAGTTTTCGTCCGCACGAGACAGCTGAAAGTTTTGCTGCGCAGCTAACATCGCCATATTGCCATTGTAAATGCTGCGATCTAATGTCGCTAACAAAACACAAAATAAATGACGTATCACCGCATAATTGTTACAGAAACGAATCTCAAAGTTCCCAACCAATGTCAACTGAATGGAATGCATGGAAGAGTTTGATTAGAGCAGTCATGAAGCAAGATCAGGATATATCAGTGAAGGGAGTTCGCTGTCCGCCATGTTTTTCCAAACCGCTGACCGGACTGTTTATCGGCTCACAAATAGTCTAACGTCTGCCGCAAGAACACTCAGCGGTCATTGACGCCAGTTTTTCTACAAGTACATGTTTTCTATCTTTCGACTGAAAAGAAATTTCGAAATGTTTGCAAACTGATTTGAGCATTTCAACATTAAAAGAACTGAGCTTTTCTTTCCGGTACAAATCGCAGAGGTTATAAGCATCGTAGTGAATTGGATGCTGGACTGATAGGTTTTGGTAAACTTCATCCACTTGTTATAACCACTCTTCTTCTTGTACAACGTCCTCCCGCGCTGACTGAATGTCATTTCCTTCGTCACAATATCGTCGCACTGCTTGTTTCATGGGACAGATGATATGGTCACAAAGGTCCTTTCCATGCTGTGGCTCTGAAAAGTCGTACCTTTCTACAATAACTCCAGTTCTTTGGTTAATATCGTTAATGCTAGCCATCTGCAAGTTGATATGGTAACACCAGGCCTCGTCAGATCGTATGTAAGCTTTACTGAGGGAGGGGTCTCTTGTCTTGAGCGTGAATAGGAGATTTTCTAGGATAGAAGCAATAGCAGTTCTTCTGCTTGCCCTGTTTTGACAACAACGCTGCTGACATGCCAGCTCAAACCCCTCTTACCAAACCATTCTGATTGTTTCTCTCTATACTTTTGACACTGAAACTTCATCGTCCAGTCCATTGTTATCAGTGCTGATGTTTCATCGAGTGACTCAAAACATCTTGTTTGGCTAAATCTTGGTTTTCCGATCGCCAAATATGTGCTTTCCAGTCAAATATATGATTCTTTGCTTGGAAAAAGTCATAATAATGTCTTTTTGTTGTTCCTGAGAAAGCGGGAGAAGACGGCAAGATGAGATATAAGATATTTGTCCGTGTTTGTAGCTTGTGGGTTAGCTTAAAAGTGTTTGTGTTTTCATCTGTTTTAATTTACCTGAATCAGTGGAAATACAATTAAAAGATTGATTCAGTTTCCGCGTAGGAAATAATATGAGCATTTTTTTCGAGTTCAGCGTGATCCCTGTTTTCAGAACTTCTATAAGGGAGTTGCGCAGTTCCTCTACTGAGGCACGGATTGCGAACTTCGAAAAAGAGACGGTGAGATTCCGTCAGAAAACGGCGAGGTTACTTAAGGGGACAGCGTAGCTCCGTAACGGGACTGACAACATTTACAATTACAAGGGGAACTGCATGAAAAAGTTCCGTTGGAGACCACAAGCAAGGATTCTGAAGGTTGATTCCTTTTTCCTTTTCTCGCCTGCAGCTGATTTCCACCTGTGCGGCATTAGGATTATTTTAAGGAACATCTCTTACTTTTCTGTGACTCTCGTGTTTCAATAATTTTACCAGAGTTGCCGTTTACCTGTAAAATTGTATTGGGAGACAAAAAACCTTTTTTCGTGGAGTTTGATCAACCTGTCCCCTCGTTTTCCGTCATCGGCGTTTCATGCATTTTATACAAATTGCTCTAGTCTTTGCTTGTAAAATGTCCTAAAAGTATTACACAAGTCCCCGTGGTGTAGAAGCTTGCTAGCTATGTAACTGAATATCAGTTAAAATCAGTTTTTTCCCCCTGCGGGATCGTAAGCAGGTATCTTAAAGGGTCATACGCGAATCTTTTACGGGACTATGACCGTTATATCCCGAGTCCAGGCCTACTCTGGGACCTTAGCTCGCCTTAACTCGCCCTAACTCGACCTAACTTGCAACTTGAGATTATGTCCAAACTTCCTTATCTCGCCTTAACTCGCCCTAACTCGCAACTTGAGATTATGTCCAAACTTCCTTATCTCGCCTTAACTCGCCTAAACTCGCATTATCTCGCACAAACCCGCTCAATCTCGCCACTAAGCAAAGTAGATACCAATTTAATTATCTCATCCTACTTTAAGTGTAATTTTAATATTAATCTATGAAGGAAAGTGGCCAAAGAGTATCATTATATGGATTTCAAAAATGAAAAAGATAATGATTTGTAATGAAACAGGGTCTTTACCTTAAAAAAATAGTAAATTGAGCCGTCCCATCTTTCTGTAATTTCCAATAGCCTCTGTGGTAAGGGTATTTCACATGTAAAGATTACATATTGCTTTTCTTACTTAACGTTATTTGTCATGCCTTGGAATCACCACTGGATTGTCAATGGAACTACCAGGAACAACCTGAACATGCACTAACTAGTTTGCTGATGCATAACAAAAAGGCTGCAATGCTAAGCATGTCAGATATTCCAGAGGCATGGGGTCACAGGTTCTAGGGATATTTTTTTAAAATTCCACATTGACTTTTAACCTTTATGTTCCACAAAGCATGTGACATTACTAAGAGAACATAAACAGTGAATCCACCAAAAAAGTATTCATAAAATAGTAAATTTTAGTCTCATTCTTCTAAGCAATACAAAGAAATACAAAAGCATGATAAATGATTTACAGCAAATACTGCTTGAAGTGGCAAATACAATAACTTTGCAAATATATACATAGAAGCTGTTTTATGTTAATGAATAGCAGCACAAATAGTATCATCTTATAATCTGATGGAGCTCAAGGAGGAATCCAGCTGACAATGAAAGCCTGGGATGTAGTCAGAATCTTTTAAATGCTCCATGGCCACATAAGCTTACTGATGATTTGCAGTTCATAATTCTTATAAGATTAAAGTTACCTGGTACTAGAAGATTTGTACATTGGTTCAACGTGGCATCCTGTATGGCTTACAACGTAGTTAGCCTGACAAACATAATCCATGATTTACAAATACTCGTTACATTTAGCCCTTCACTGGATAAAGGATTTCTAATAAAGGTAGCATGTTTGCATTGATCGCCAGCTTCGTTCGCCGTATTGGAAATTTTTAATACCCAGTAGAGACTGGTAATTCGTGTCTTTCCCAGGGCCCTCTCGTTCAACCCATCTGTCCTTGAGATGTATTATGGGTAATTTTCAAGATGGACGAAAAAACTTATAAAGAAAAGGAAGAGAACTCGTGCAAAAAATTTGATCAACGTTAAACTGAGGAGTTTCGAAAAGGATCACATGCAGGTAAGCTAGATTTATTTATTAGTTAGCAAATTCTCCATAAGGACATCGGGCAATATATATATATATATATGGATACTGAAAAAGAGTATTGATCCCAGTCCACTGGCAGGCAAGTTTTATGTAGGACGCTTCAATGTGGCGTACATAACAAGAAAACGATCACAACGCGACGCGCGGTCGCCATTTTTTGTAAAAATGCGAAGCTGGAAGATTGTAAGGGTTTTCAAATGCAGGACAAAAGCTGACAAAGCAGATAATGGAAAGTAAGGGATGCTTTGTGATGAGTAAACTATTCTTGTCAATTTAAAGTCAAATGAAGCCGAGGTATAGCTCTCTCAGTAAGCCTGAACAGAAAATATGGTTATTTTTGCTGTTATTCTTAGGCTGAGAATGATGAAGAGTTTACTATCAAGTTAACTTGATGCTCCTTTCTTTTGTAGAATTCAAAGTGTCTCTCACAGGACTTTCAAAGTTTAAGGAGGGAGTTTCCAAATTACAGGAACTACTGTCCTTGCGAAAAGGCATCAAACTGCATTTACAAGAAGTTACAATGGATTATCAGGAGGAAACGAAAATGCAATTGGCGTTTTCATTTCTGATAGTAACAACAAACAATTGGGCTGGATTCCAAGGGAAACCATCAGTGAAGTTCAGAGGATGGGTCGAATGGAAGACTTAAAGATAAGTCTGATAAATTTCAAGAAGAAAGACATTTCAATGCATTTCAGTAAAGTTGATTGTATCATAAAAATCTCCTCAGCTGAGTTGTAATTCGTCAGCTTCCCTGTTTTTTTTGTTTTGTTTTGTGTTTTTTTTTTGTACTAGCTGTTGCAGAACATTGCCACAGACTGTAAGAACTTTTTTTTTTAGTTCTGGACTCAATGACAATAGTTCATGCTGATACCGATTATGCTCACCTGTCTATTAAAACATAGTGTTACTGAATTAAAAAACAAAACAAATTATAACATAGCTCGCGTGCTGGTCCTATCAAATTCCTATTGAACCATCATGGTGTATATCTCTTTATTATTCAACAAATTGTCACTATGCCCATATATGGTAAGGAAGCCCTCAATATCTGTCATCCTAGATGACAGATATCCTGCGATATACGTAAATGACCATATTTGGAAGTGCACTGCAGATTTTCTTTCATTGCTAGTTTGGCGGCCATTTTGAAAAGCGAGGCAGTTTTAGCAGTGTTCTCCGTAAATTTTAACTCTCTGGAAGAAACTTTCCACGATTAACTACTCTCAAAATGTCAACAAGTATGTGCTTCAGCTCACAAAGATATCCAGCGGTTGACTTGGAATTTTCATGGTGAGAACCAAGAAAATGCTATTGCGAAAGAAGCAGCACACTTGCTCACGGAAAGTTGTAAAGACTAAAGTTGAAAAGATTTTAATTCACAGGGAGAGGACTTATTCTCGGTAAGGTAGCAATATTTTTTTACTTTGCCTTGTCATTTCCAAACATGAGTTTGTAAATAAGTCTTTTTAGTGAACGGTAGTAAACTTCGATTTCTTGAAGTTCTATTTTGATTTTAAGTAAGCTTTATGTGTTGCTAGCTTTTAGCGTTTTTATCATAGAGCCGTAGTTTTTCTCGTTCTGAAAATGGTAGTCGATGGGAATTTGTTGAATAATAAAACAATTATCCTGCTCAATCTTGCGGAATATCCCCTGATTTAGCCAACTCGGCCTACGGCCTCGTCGGCTAAGTATCAGGTGATATTCCGCGCGATTTCGCAGGATAATTGTTAAATATACGCACGTGTGCAGTTGCATTTTGCTGCAAAGTTCCCGTCGAGTTTTAGCGGCGAGTTCCTGTTGCTGAACTTACCGATAGTTAATGGAAGAAACTACAGTGTGTAGCGAAGTTCTTCCCAATTTTTTTCTTGGCATTGATCTTTTAGCCAGAAAGCAGCCAACAAACAAGAGCAAGACCAACGAAAACGAAGCATTACATGCAGTTGAGTTATGGATGCACTTGGTTTTTTTCTTCCTGTAGCGACCAAAAGTGTCTTCTTTGCGAGCAACTCGGCGAGTTGGTTCTCGTCCTTGCTCCGAGAGGTTTTTCTCCGGGTGCTCCGGTTTTCCCCTCTCCTCAAAAACCAACACATCCAAATTCCAATTCGATCTTGGAGGTGTCCCCAATTAGCATTCTTTGCTAGATACCGTTGACACCTAAATAAAGTGATTTATTTTTTATTTATTTATTTTTTTATTTTAAGAAAAATCACCTTACAGCACTGAGAGTTAAACTAGAGAGAGATTACAACAGCGAAATTGTTGCAGAGTGTTTGATTTCTTAGGACGAGCAAGGCACTTTGTTGAAAAACTGAAGAAACTCAAACTTAATTAGTCTTTGGCGCTGTGTTTACGATTTCATTCACCGTCTTCTCTCAACGAATGTTCACATAAGGTAGGTTTTATACGGAAAACTTTTAAAACCAAAATATCAAGACATGACACAAAATAAAACACAGTAAAATTGAAGCGAACCGTTTAATAATGTGTCACACGTTTTCGGTGATTCACTACCAAAATCAAGCTAAATAAGCACTGACAACCAGAAAGGACGAAATTTTTCGGCCATATACTACACAAAATAACATCGTTTTACCTCGTTCAATGTAGCTCTGTGTTCAAGCAGCTCCAAATGTTCAAACAAAATAAAATGTAATCCAAAATAAGTCGAATGATCGCTTTCCCAGTTGTTTGATTCATTGTTGTTAAACCACATTCCGTCCGCGGCCTCCACTTTGTTTTATGCTCGTTTCAACTCAGACTCGTGGCTACAATCCTGAAATCATACAGCTTCAATCCGCTTTGGAGGATGAATACAACCGTTTTTTTCACGAAACATTAATCTTATACCATATCTTAGAGCGGTAATTGGAAGACTTCTTCAAAAAATTATTCCTGTACATTCACTTCGGAGCAATTTCATTGATTCATTCAGCTTTACAAGGAAACGCTGCAACTACGCGGCAACACTTCGCAAGGTTTTGGCGCCTTTTTCTTTCAGTCATGTGATCAATTATTGTTCCTTTTTTTTCTCTTTCTCGTTTTTCTTTCTCGTTCTTTCTTGATTTTTATGGTAACCAGTGACTGAGTTTTGAATCAACTGCGCACTGATTCGTATTGCTTATAATTTACAGTTTCAACGGAAGCGAAATGGAACTGCGGCATCCTGCGAAAAAATACTATTTCAGCATTTCCACTGGCTATGTTATAAAACAATTGGTTCATGCTTTTAGCTGTACGTACATCGAGTTATGGATGCACTTGGGAAGCTTGGAGAGCACTCAAGAAGCTAGAGTTGCTCTCGGCTGCGCCTCGAGCAACTCTTACGCTGCTTCTCTCGTGCTCTCCAAACTTCCCGCGTGCATCCATAACTCGATGTACGCACGCTAAACATGAACCAATTGTTAAATAAAACATCTTACCTGTGTTTATACTACAGTTACATTGACTTATCTATTCATGATTGCTTGGTTAATATTAGTTTCCTTTTTCACTAATTTATTAGTCTGCCAACTATTTATGTAGCTATAGTGAATATTTAATATTCACTTAATTATATGATGATGATGACGATGATGATGAATATTATTATCATACAGCCACCTAATGGGATAGTTTGGTGTCTGAATGCTTTATAATTGGTAAAGATCAGGACTCCATATTCATACTTAAGCTTGTCCAGTTAGGAAACAATTCAGTTACAAAATTTACATAAGAGTTCACTCAATCAATTTTTGCACTCATCTGAAATTTTTTGCTTATTTTTTCGTAATTGGACAACATGGAGCCTTGTTATATATACAAGACATACAAGGATTGCAAGGCATCTTTTGCCTAAAGCATATTACTACATGTTTTAACCCTTATCACCTCGACATTAGTTGGGTCATTTTCCCCTAACTCGCCTTAACTCGCCTTAGCTCGCAACTGATAGGCAAGCTTGATTTTTCCTTAACTCGCCTTAACTCGCATTATCTCGCATAATCTCGCGGCGAGTTAAGGTCCCAGAGTAGGCCTGAGTCCATTACGAAATGATATTTACGGGATTAAAGAGAGGCAGGCCGACATCTTACGTTAATCTTATGGGGTCACACCAGATTCAGCTGTTAGCAGAATAGTACTCGTCATTTTAAGTACATCATGTCGTACGTCATTTTAAGTACATTTATGGGATCATATTTGAGAACCTGCAGAATCATACCCTCGTCTCCCTGACCCAATTCTTACAAAGCATACGCCTTACTGCTACTCTGAATTCGGGGATCTTTAGGGAGTAGATAGCGGGGTTAGCAAGGGAATTACTGTAATGGAGCAACTTCCCGAAGAAAACAAGATCCACTGGAATGTTGTTAAGAAAAGAATTGCTAAAGTTAACGAGAATGTTCATGACGTGAAATGGACTCCATGTTAACACGAAGACAACGGTGATAATAAATAGAGCAGTTGCCAGGCGCTTTTCCTGCTTAGAAACGGACATCTCCATCTTAGTCTTATTCCACAAGTAAATACGCAACGAAACGGCAAGGTACGCTGCGCAGATGACCAGAACTGAGAGCACCGACACGCCAGTGAGGTAGTAGGTGAAGGTTTTCTCGGGTAGCAAGAATAAAAGTGTTCGCGTACTTAAAATGTATGCAACAGACGCGGTTCCGGACATTGACCACACTAGGATTATAAAAATAATATAAACTCGTTTACTAACTTTCTGGCGATACTGTATAGGATAGAGGACGCCATAAAGTCTCTCTAACGCGATGACAGCTAGTGTAAAAACAGAGGCTAAACCAGTAAAGACATCGACTACCGTGTAAACTTGTTGGAATATCACAACACCGCTGTTAGATGGCGTGTAACTGAAGGCGTAAACAATATAAATGTACATCGGTAGAGCTAAAGCCCCCACCATCAAGTCAGCTACTGCCAGATTAATTAGGAAGTAACCGCCGAATTTTCGTGGAAGCTTCTTCTGTGAGAACACTGCTATCGTCAAGGCGTTACCCGTGACGGTTGCTGCTGCCACGAGGCCATATATTATGCACCATGTGATAACTCGAAGATGATGTACGGGATGAGATATCCCGAACGTTGAATTGTTCATGATCGTTCGATGTGCTGAAACAAATGGAAAAGACAATAGTTTACTAACAAATGAAAACAAATGGTGCAGTGTTTAAGGGCCCACCTTCACCCCAAAGGCCTTGCGCGCCGCGCTTGCTGTTTTCTGAATTTCGTGTAACACGAAATTGTTTCTGAGCGGGGTTTCTTTCAAAATCCGTTTCCTCCGGAGCCATCTTGTCGAAAATCGTCCAAAAGCATTGAAGAATTTATTCTTCAATTATCAGGCTGTTGTTTTCTGGAATTATTTTATGACTAAGCCGGCCAAACGTATTTTTTTCGTTCTTACTTCGTCCAATATGTTTTCTGCCAAATGATACCTCGCAGTTGAAGATGCTGCACGGTTATGCCGGAGGAAAATATTGTCAGTATTCGTCTCAGAGGAGCTTGTGTTATGAAGCAAAGAAACAGATATTTTATGAATCTCTTGTAGTGATGTTGTTTAAATTCCTGATTGTATTGGATGCGGGACCTTGGCAAGTAAGTTTGATTCGTTTGATTTGATTTATTCGCGCGATGTAAACAGAGCGGCTCGCGAGTGTGTAATAAATGAATGGTTTTGCAGAACTGTTTTCTTTTTCTTCCTCTGTTTCTATCGTCGTATGATTGAATTAAAATAATTAGTTTCTCAGTTAACCATAGGTTCAGGGAGATTTGATCGATTAGTACACACGTGCGGCTGGCTTTCAAAGGTTAAAATTGTAATGCGGGAGTCACCGGACAAGTGCTATTTTGCGAGCGATAATCAGTGAGTTGCTATTTAGTCGTATACGCTGTTTATTTCCCTTCAGACCAACCTCTATAATGACTAGGAGGGGCCTTTAAAATCACTGTTACCTGACAAGACAACGAGAATGCAATTTGCAGACTAAAACAATCGAATGTCCAAGTAACTGCATGTTTGAGTTCGCTTGCTTGCGCTTTATAGAAATGCGAACATAACAAACTGACTTCTCGCTTTCTATGTCATTGAAACTTTCACATGACGAACATCAGATAATTCCAACATAATTTGGGGGAGTAAATGCCTTTCATAAAAGCCTAAAGATTTGTAAATTGAGGCCGTAGATTGGTTGCGACATGGCTCCTCCGATTTGTTTTGAATTTACGTGACAATTTTCTCGCTCGCAGGAATATTCTGGCAACCAATCAGAGCGCGAGAAAAAACAATAGAACCATTTGAAAACAATAACAAACGGTCGCAAGGCCGTTTGGGTGAAAGTGGGCCTTCAAGGATTCTACCAGCGAGTTGACAATTATTGATCTTCCAAGGATGTGGGCGCAAATCACAACCTCCGTTTGTCTTATCGCTAGGATTGAGAGGGAAGGGGTGAAGGAGGACTTAAGAAAAATAGTTTTGGTCTGGGTGTGTTGCCCGCTTCTTAATACCCAGTTTCAAACCAAAATATGTGAATTTGCCAGGGCTAGTCTCCTACGCAGCCGTTTTTAGTGTCGTCACGTAACGCTCCTACAACGGCTGCGTAGGAGACTAATCCAGGGTAGTCTAAACGTATTGTCTTTGAAAGGTGTAGAATTAAGAGCCGGGACAAGACCAGAGCGGCTGAAAAAACGAAATGTTTGAAATTTGTACCCACGTTCAGACCAAACTTTTCGAGGTCTGATGCATTTTCAATCCAAAACGCTGACGTACCATACATTTTCAGACTGCACATACATATAATTGTAGCTTAACCCCCCTCCCCCCCCCCTCAACCCGTGTTCTAAATAGTCTAAATCCTTTAACCCTCAACGATGGACATTTTTTTAAAATAGTGTACTATGAACCAAATATCTCTCTTTCTCGATTACCTTAAAAGATTTGCTTCACGAAAATTCATTCACGTGAACTCAAATAAGTCGCAGTTACTTTGGTGATGACACTGTTAGAATTTTCACCTGGACCGGCTAGGAATTGTTACTTTTTGGATTATAATCTGCTGAGCATTGTTGAGTATTAAAAGCACATAATCGCAAACAGATTTGGGTGTCTCATTGGACGGAATTTACTTTGCAATTCACAACTCAACTGAGTCGACAATTGTTGGTAATTGTCTAAGGGCACGGGCCGGCCCCTTGCCTGGCAAAGCGTCCATCATCACTTAACATATTGGGAGCCAGCGCTTTCAATGTGGTCACGAATTATAAGAATGGTTCCACAATCGAGAAAAGCAACATCTCTCTTCTAAAAATATTGCACGATAAATTACTTGCGATGATGATGTTGCCGGCAATTATCCATAATGTTTCCATTTTTCATGTTTAAATTAGTTAAGTAAATGTTTAGTTTACTTTAACTTATCGTGTACATTTCCCTATTCCAAAATATTCCGCTGAAACTCAATTACATTGCAAAATTTTCTTCAGTATTTAGCTTTTGCATTGATTCTAATCAATGTTTATTCTCTCTTTTCTTTCAGAGCTCTTTCTCTGTTCGTGCTATTTTGTCATAATAGACTAAGCCATATTGCACCAGAGTACTTATGTTTGGACTAAAGAAAAAAGTAAACTCAGCGTCCAATGTTAAAATCTTTTGCAGAAACGTTACGAACACCAAACTCTGGCATTTTAATTTCTTGGAAGAAAAATAGCGGTGAATTAATGTCAGTATCAATTGTATGGTGGTATGCCTTTTCACGTCAGGTCTAGGGCATTACTGAAATGAAGCGACGTATTATTACATAGCCATAACACTAGAATTGTGCATAACCATTTTTTTAAGATTATGTAGATACAGACTAATTTTAAAATACCTGGGTTGAATTGGCGTTCTCCAGCTAGATAACAGGAATACCAGAATATGCTTAGGTGGTTTATTCCTCCACGATAGTCCCTCGCTTTTGTGATATAATTGAAAGACAAAACGGTGCTTGGTCAAACTGGGAGCGTTACGTTTGGTTTACTTTCTTCCAGCAGCATGTGAAAAGCCGTAACACTTTGACTAACACGTCAAATCTTTTAGTCACTCGCTGAGCTGTCGACGTCAAGGTGTTTTTACACCAAAGGTGAAGGTGTCTATCTTTTTGTCGAGGGTAGAGGGTAGAGGGTTTCATGTCGAGGGTCGAGGGTAACTTTTTTTTCCCATTTTTTTTAATTAACAAAGAAAAATTAAACCGAATTTAACTAAAATAATTAAAGAAAAAAAAAACAATTTTTTTAAGATACGGATTCCACGTGGACATTAGATCTTTTTATACGTGGACATCGCCCCAAAAAAATAGCGAGTGGGGGAGGGGTGAGATGGTGAATAGCACGTGGACATCCCAGTTCGTTTTCAATAACCTGATTAGTTTTCAAAGAATTACGTTTGGAATCCACAGAAAGCTCATATTCGATCATATATCTGGTTAGATTTCCCGCGTTACCGTTAACATCACGAAGTGAAGAGATGTGACAAAAAAAGCGAAGAAAAAGCCTGATGTCTTTTTAAATGGTTTCACAACATGGGGTGTAATCCAGCTGTCAAGGAAACTCTCTTGACATGTCCAAGCTCCAGACAATAAAATTTCCCGGGCAGAATGGGTCACATTTAGTAACTTCTACGTTTTGCCGACGGAAAATATCGGCAAGCAACAGTAGCCACCATAGTTCCATTTCGTAGGTTTCGTAGGTTTTTACGCAAGAAGTGATGGCAGCGGCCCGGTCAAATTGCAAAACAAACCTAGGGGAGTCGCGAGGTTTAAGGGACGGACCATTAGAAAAGTGATAGGGGGGGGGGGGGGAAACAAAAAAAAATTCATACAAGGGAAAATGTCCGAAAAACAAATTCATGCACAAGATGGGCCTCATTTTGATATGAAATCATAATTCGTTCTGCCAAAGTGCTCAAGTAGCATACATGTATATCAATAATATTACACAATTTTTCACTATAAATCGCTATTTACTTTTGAAACCTTCTTAAGTAAATTTAATTTTAAAGCGAAAAAATGTAAAGTAACGTAACAGTACAAGCTGTGTATTTAGTAAAACAAAGTTGCATTGTTTTTAATTAATTCAATAGCAAATTGTGCATAAGGAAAATATTTTCTCAAACAACAATCATGCATAGGGCTGTAGCCAAAATAAAATTCTTGTACAGAAAATGGGCTCAAAAAAATTCTAGCAGGCTAAAAATCCCCTCCCCCCATCACTATTCTAATGGTCCTTCCCTAAAAAAGATAGGAATAGCCGCGATTTCCGATGTCGGCACAAAATTGATATCTGAAGGCGCTTCCCCATATTGCAAGTATAGCAGTTTTTTGCTCGATTCGAGAATATGGATTCCTCTTCGAATCCACGAGTGGAAAAAATGTGACCAAAAAAAAAAGCGCGATGATTTTATAACTGGTTTCACAACATGAGGTGTAATCCAACTGTCAAGATCCAACTACTTCAACGCGACGGAAATTGCCATGGTTCTAAAGTGGATACATATATCGATTTTTAATTCTCTTTCACAGAAACGAAGGAGTTGATCACCGACACCAGAAATCTCGACCAGCTACCGTGTATCATGAAAATTTCGCGGTTTTACTTTTTGGCGGTTTTTGGCTGAGTGTTCTCGATCCGTAAAAATAAATAATCAATGTAAGATTGGAGACTGCGAGTAGTCTCTAATCTTGGAGATGGAGATTTGTGGGGAGGGCAAAGTACACACACACGCGCGCGTGAAATTTAGGGAGCACGAAAATTAGTCTAATCTAATGTTCGGCGCTCCCTTCGCATTGGGTATCGAAATTTCGCGCGCGCGCGTGTGTGTATTTCGCCCGCCCCACAAATTGCCACCGCCCAAATTAGAGACTACTCGCAGTCTACATGTTCTGCAGCTTGAACATTAAATCAGAAAAATTACCTCCCAGCGGACCTCCCTCCCCCTACAAAAAAAATTTAAAAAACCGCTCATTGCATCGTCATATGCGTTGATGACAGTGGGACAACATCATGATTTGCACACATAATTAACCTGCGTGCAGATCTGTTCGTGTGGTTTTTGCTGTGAAATCTAAGCATCGATGTACAGACGAAACATAGTTACAAGTGGTTATAAGTCGCTATAAGTGGTCGTCAGGCAAAAACCACCCAATTTTCATGATACACGGTAGCTGGTCGAGATTTCTGGTGTCGGTGATCAACTCCTTGGTTTCTGAGAGAGAGAATTAAAAATCGATATTTGAATATCATGTATCCACTTTAGAACCACAGCAAATTCCGTCGCGTTGTAGCAGTTGGATCTTGACAGTTAAATTACACCTCTGTTGTGAAACCAGTTATAAAATCATCGCACTTTTTCTTTTTTTGTCACATTTCTTCGACTCGTGGATTCGAAGAGGAATCCATATTCTCGAATCGAGCAAAAACTTGCTGGGGAAGCGCCTTCAAATATCGATTTTGTGCCGACACCGGAAATCGCGACCATTCCAATTTTTTTTAAACCTCGCGACTCCCCTAGGTTTGTTTTGCAATTTGACCGGGCCGCTGCCATCACTTCTTGCGTAAAAACCTACGAAACCTACGAAATGGAACTATGGTGGCTACTGTTGCTTGCCGATATTTTCCGTCGGCAAAACGTAGAAGTTAGTAAATGTGACCCATTCTGCCCGGGAAATTTTATTGTCTGGAGCTTGGACATGTCAAGAGAGTTTCCTTGACAGCTGGATTACACCTCATGTTGTGAAACCATTTAAAAAGACATCAGGCTTTTTCTTCTCTTCGCTTCGTGATGTTACAGTAACACGGGAAATCTAACCAGATATATGATCGAATATGAGCTTTCTGTGGATTCCAAACGTAATTCTTTGAAAACTACTCAGGTTTTTGAAAACGAACTGGGATGTCCACGTGCTATTCACTATCTCACCCCTCCCCACTCGCTATTTTTTGGGGCGATGTCCACGTATAAAAAGATCTAATGTCCACGTGCAATCCGTATCTTAAAAAATTGCTTTTTTTTCTTTAATTATATTTAATTGTTTTAGTCAAATTCGGTTTAATTTTTCTTTATTAATTTTAAAAAAATGGGGAAAAAAGTTACCCTCGACCCTCGACATGGTACCCTCGACCCTCGACAAAAAGATAGACTCAAGGTGAAGGTATCCACGGTCGGTAAATTAGCTTTCAAGGGTTATGGGCACCCCGCTACGGCAGATACGTCAAGACGCCAGGACAGCAGCAAACAATTGCTTTAGTGAATTCAGGCCTGTTATCCGTGACTTCACGTGTAAGTGCTAGTAATGCCAAGGAAAAAACTGTGGAAAGTGGAGAATTGCTTTCTCTGTCACCACTCAATGCGCATCAGTTTTGAAACGGCCATGCATGATGATTTGTAGATCTTATTGTGTTTGCAGCTTTATTGTGATAAGACTTAATTACGCTGCCACCAAACTTGTCAATCAGCATGTGCATAGTCGAAAATACGTGTTCTCTAACCGAAGTCTCACCGTGTACAATCACTGTTGTACTGGATTTTAGTGTCTAGGGGTTATATATGAGTCGCAAACATGCTAATTCGTCCCAAATCAGACTATATTTTTGGGTGTACTATAGAAATGTTTGTAGTACAGCCAGTGAGTTTCTCGTGTTTTGATAAAATACTACAAGTCTTTTTAAGTTGATAAGGACGCTATCAGTGACCATATAATCTCATTATTCTTGAGATATCATTGCATTAATTGCATGGAAATAACGGTTATTACGCACCTAAGTACAAACAGATTGTACACACAAGCAATGTTGGTGTGTATTTTTCATTAAAGAACGGATTGCTTAACTTTAATTAGCTAAAGAAATATCAATTGAAAACCGGAAGGCCTTTGTTTCTATTTTTTATTAGCAACTTTTATTATGTCTGGTTGTTGATGGATTTTTGTTTTGTCTTCGTGTTAAATATATGCGCATTGTTTAAAACGTTCAAACAAAACCCTCCGGCAGACAACGGAGAGCTGGATCTCAAATCGGTTTAACGGATTCTCTGTGTTCATTGCCATCTTTATACCTAGCACGGCTTATGTAATTGTTTTATCGCCGAAAGGTTTTTTTCCAAGTTCATTGGTAGACATACCAGTGTTACGTTATAACTAACTTTAACGCCATGCAATTTTAGGGCAGAGGTGTAGTAAAACTTTTGTTCTTGAGTTGATTAGTTGGTCTATATTTGTTTATAATATATCCTTTGTTTAACCAGCAGAATCAATCCTGAAACAAGTCGAAAACTACTGTCGACCGGCTCGGCGACTTCGTTTCGCCAGCTGCATAGCTACCACTAAGCTACTACTTCAATTCGGCGTGCCCTAGCTAAAACTGTGTTACTTAGTGGACGCGCAATAAGCTAACGGTTTCTCCTTTGGGATAACCAACGCACCGGCCTCGGTATTCAGTTTACTTTGTTTTGCTAGCAGCCCGCCCCACTCATCATGCGTCTCTGAAATCCCGGACCCCTGCCGATGTTTTGCCGTTCAATGACAAAACATCGGCAGGCGGTCTGATATTTACTTACACGTATCCTCACCACAGGGCCGAGCTCTGCGGTAGGAAAGGCGTTAAAAGTCAAATTTTTGAAATTCCTTTCTGTCAGTGACACGACGAGTTTGTCAAATCTCTCGAAAAAAGACAGGCTTTTGGGCTTATATACAAGCGCGCTTACCAGACATCCCTAATGGCAATGAAAGAAATTACGTCTGCAAGAGAGAGTACAAAGATCACGCGTAATTTGCAAAACAATTTTAAACAACTTTAATACAACGTTGTTAAGACTCGTAGATTTATTGTGCCGAGTGAGCCTTTTTCGCGTGTCTAAGAAATATCGCTTGCTGACGGCTTAAGTGTGCAACTAAATATAACACAGTTTCGTTGAAGACACAAATACTTGTTTTCATTTGTTTTATAGTTCCCAAACTTATTTCATAGAAATATATCTCGGAAGCATGTTAACTTCGTCGCTCGCAAATGACTACAGCTCAAAAGGCTCTTTTGTACTGGCCTTTTCTTAAATTTTCATGTGAGAAATAGACTGCAATTAATCTCTAATTTTGGCGATGGCGATGGCGGTAAGGCGGACGACAAAAACCACGCGAGAAATTTGGAGACGGAACAGAGGCGAAGCGAAGGGAGCTAGCGCAGAAAATTTAGCCAGGGAGTTTGAATCAAGTTAAATTCCAAGCGAAAACTAAGTCAGTAGTCTGTAATTTTCGGGGCTTATTGTGAGAGGCGATTTTCGCGCGCGCTTGTATTTCGCGGGAAATTATCGCCAGAAGGCAGGGACAACTCGCAGTCTATGCGACAAAAAGCGGCGATCACTGGTAACCTTCGATAAACAACAAAACGGTAACAGCTTGCGAAAACTAACAGCATTTCCCTGATCATCGGGACACCTAAAAGTTACTCCGGGATATCCAGTAATTCACTTCAGTCAGCCATATTAACGTTCGCGAGTACTTCTTATTAAGATAAAATTTCTTTTCAGTTATTCGTTTACCACTATCATTCTTACTCGGAAGCCCAGCTCGGAAGCCGCTCAAAGTGATAACTCGGCTGACTTATTATACGGAAAGCTCTGAAATTTCGACTCTGCGAATACTAAATTGGTAAAAATGCTTCTTTGTTTTGAGTTCTTAGTATAAATCAGTGACAAAGTTAGAAGACAACCGAGAAAAACTTGGCTTTTCACAGCTCACTCCTGAATATGGATGAAATCTACGAAACGTTTTGCACCCTGTTCAGAAAGCTATTTAGAATGCGAAATGCTTTGGAAAAACATTTTAACAAAATAAAAACACCCTGGGAATGACGTACCGGAAAGCAGAAGGAGGAGTTTTTCTTGGAGATAAGCAAGCTGCAAAAGTGTATTCCCGACTTCTGAGAAAGCGTGTTCAGTATTTGGAGTGGTTTGCAGAACTAGTGGAGTGTAGAACTCTGCACACAATCCTTGGGTTCCTGGTAAGTAGGTTTTGAACTCTCTAAGGAGGGGTACTTCGCAATCCAAGTGGAAATTGACGACGGACACGTGAAGATACTTGGGGGCAACGAGGCACGCGACCACGATAGGGTACACTCTTTTTTTATATATAAGAACCATTTTTATAAGAACTTTGAGGCTGAGATTTGCCCCAAAATTTAAGAAAATGTATGGGCTAAAATAAGAACATCCTCAGGCTCAGCCAAATTATACGCGTTCTTATAAAAAAAAAGAGTGTAAATTGTGGAATTTCTCGCGCCTTCGTGTGTTAAGCAATCGGAAATTCGTCTTCTTAGTAAAATTCCGAAAAATAAGTCCTTTAAAAGGCCTTATATTTTAGACTACAAGCAGTCCCTCTTCCTACGCTGACACAATCGCGCGAGAAGAATGCACGAGCGCGTTCGGAATTAGCCTCCCACGTTGGGGCCACGCGACAAGCGACTTAACCACGCGCTCGCTTGTTCTCCTCGCTCGACTTTGTAGTCTCTTTGATTTCACAACGGACTCTTTTGGGAGCTTTATTGCAGGAGACTTATTGTGATTATTTGTTTCCAAATCAGCTGGGGTTTGGCCGTAAAAACAGAATGTAACGCCGCCTTGGCACCATTAATCAGGTAAACTTTAGGGGGAGGGGGAGGAGGGGCTTATTATCGGAAGGATCATTTGGGAGGGGCTCATTTTGGGAGGGGCTTTTATTTGCAAATTTACTGTATTCTGGACTTAATAGACCCCTTCACAGTTAAGAGTGTATCATGGTTAATTAGGGCAGTATTGTGAAACATTTAATTGCCATATCAACCTTCGGATTTCACTGCTGGAGGTGTCCAGGTGCTACACCCCTAACAATGCTGGATTTGAAAGGTCTGGTATTTCAGCAAAACATAAAGAAAAATGGCCAACTTTGGGTGTAATTAGAGCACAGAAGTGTTGGAGGGTTGTTGTTGATTAAGGTCATATTGGAGGGTAGAGGTAAATGTTATAGGCTCCATTTTTGCCACCCAGTCGGGTCTAACCCAACAAGGGTTGTATTTATTATGTTTCAGTGGGGGTGGGGTTAAACTGGTGGAGTAGTTTCTCTGGGCATGCCTGCTAATCTTTATAATTTAGTCAAATGGTTAATAATAATAATAATAATAATAATAATAATAATAACACATCTGTTTCTAATAATAATAATAATAATAATAATAACACATCTGTTTCTTTTCTGGTGCCACTTTACATTTACCAATGTATGCCTTGACCTCTTCAGCCATCTACTGAAAAGGGTAGGAAGTGCTAAACTGAATAGTGTAAAGTTACACAATCACCTGAAACCACTATGCGTAAAGAGAAAGCAATGTGTATGTCATTCAAGACCTACGACATTGATGATGTTCACAAAGCAATGTCAGATCAGTCATTTGTTACCCCTCCATTTGTCAAAAGCCTTTAATGATAAAACTGAAATAGAGACCAGTGTTAACGCTCACCAACTGTCCAGCCGTGCTGCTCTTAAAGCTGCCAAACAAAAACAACTGCCAAGAAGCCTTCTGTCCAGTCAGAAATAAACATTGGTACATTGGTGTGTGACAATAGAATGTGAATTGATATGGATCCCTGTTTGACACTTCCTCCAATGGCATTTTAACTGTGCAAGTTTACATAGCAGACGCACAGTTCTAAAAGGAAAACAGGGATGAGGAGAGTATTAAAAAGCTTCTGAGTTGTAGTACAGTGCATGCCATATTTTGGTGAAAATAGTGTGGAATAGTCACTGCAGTGACTAATTCTCAGTTTTCTGATTTAATTTAATATGCGTCTGCATTTTCTGGTAAAAGGGTGATCCAGAAACAAAAGCATGACTTGCTTTAGAATTGTTGGTCGTTTTATAATTTATTTCTTAAAATGAAATGCAAATTCACACTGATCATTATAATGTACAATAATGTAATGAGCCCCTTTTTGTCCTGGCCTCAATCAATATCATTATCATTCCTAAAATCTGTCCTGTGAGGTACAAATTTAAAAATTTACGGATAATTGACAAATCATAATGTACAGTGTACAGCTGCAGATATATACAATTTACTGCTGATATTCTCTAAGGTTGTAGTCCTTGGAGCCACCAGTGTGAATACTTTAACCAAGGATACATGAAAAATTATGCGCAGTACTTTTTTCATAATAGCAAATGAAATTCGGTGTCAACAGCTGATTTCCCACAATTTCTGGATCTCAGCAAGCTGAGCATTACAGAAATTCTCACAGAGTCACACCCCTGAAAAAGGCCAAGCATCTCTGCTGCTTCAGGGAGCAAGCCAAAACAGTATTAATGTAATCTAAGGCAATTATTGCCTTTTTAATAAACGATTCAATAATTCTAAGACCAACAAGTTAGTATTTGTCATTTTTTTTTAATGAGATAGACTTCTGAAGCACCTGTTGAAAGCTCCTTTTAGAATTAGACACCTGGAGAAAAAATAATAGTCAAGGCTAAAAGGCCATGCTACTCTTTCATTTTAAGCATTTAAAAATTCATAAATTGTAAATTATTTGAAATCTTCTTGTCTTAACTTTGTGCAATACTTTGATAAAATAACCAGGAACCCACTACCTCTTGATTCAAATTTATTTTCTGACTGGGCAAGAAGTACTGTGTGTCAAAACGTATATATACACATACACATGTAAAATAAACTTACATTCCTGTGTCAAATTTTTGTCCCAAGAAGCACCTGGAGAAAATTGTTTCTCACAAAGTGTAGCCTGAAATAGGTCAAGTTCCTCTGCTGCTTCAGGATGCCCAAACAGTCTCCAACTGGGTAATAAGTTCCACGTGTCAAAACGTATATACAAGTAATACATATAAAATAAACTTTCACTCCTGTGTCAAATTTCTGTCCCGAGAAGCACCTGGAGAAAATTGTTTCTCACAGAGTGCGGCCTGAAATGGGCCAAGCTCCTCTGCTGCTTCAGGATGCCAAAATAGTCTCCAACTCAGGGTAATAAGTTCCATGTGTCAAAACATAAATACATGTAATACATATAAAATAAACTTACATTTCTGAGTCAGATTTTTGTCCCAAGAAGCACCTGGAGAAAGTTGTTTCTCACAGAGTGCAGCCTGAAATAGGCCAAGCTCCTCTGCTGCTTCAGGATGCCCAAACAGTCTCTGAATAGCTCCACATTTCACTAGAAGTGAGCCTTCAATTTTTCAGTTTTTTATCTTAACCATACTGTTTACAGTTACCTTTAAATTCAACTCTGTAATGTTTGCCATCAACAATTAGGCCTTCAGTCTTCAGCCTAATGATCAACTTTTTCACTTCACTCCTGAAAAAGAATCCATTTTTATTTCTATGATTTACAACTGTAAGAAATACTGGTAAAAATGAAAAAAAAAAAGTCAGCACATAAGAGGAAACTATATAGTCCCCAGGACCAAACAGCCCCTTTATGCAGCAATCCCACAAATAAAGCTGCTGGTTTGAATTGATGGGATGCAAGTAATCAACTTTTAATTCTGATTCAGTTGCACTTATGATGAAACAAAATATCATGGAACCAATCAAAAACCAAATCAAATGGCAGTTCTCTCTTGTACATGTAAATAGTACATGTACTGGACATACCTGAAGTCTTTTTATGCATGCGGAACTACATTGTAACAGCTGGCATACAAATGTGTTTATGAGTTCTGTGCAAGTAAAATAACCATAACAACATAACAATGAAGGGGTCAGAATAAGAATGTGTAAGGAGTTGTATTTTGAATAAGCACAAATTAGGAGAGGGAGCACAGCACAAAAAGGTGGGAGATCACTGAAAAGCAAAACCTTTTTTTTTTCTGCACAGTTACCAATGGCAATGGGAATGACAGCAAGTGCACTCTGGGCACCACCGAGGCCATTCCCTGCTGCTTCCATCATTGGCACAACACCAACAGATACTTGCTCCCTCCCTGTTGACGAGAAATTTATTAATAAGAGCTGTTTAAATGGTTTAAACTTACTTGACATTATGATTCCTCAGCACTGGATTCAGTTGAACAGGTCTGTAGAATTGAAGCTGTTGGAACACTAATAGTTCAACTATTGTGTCATGATAACCCCTGGAAAAATTATTGTCAAAACCATTTAAGGTGGCCGAACACAGTTTTCTTGTACCTTAATCCGTTATTCATCGTTATTTTCTGGCAGTTGGGCAGCCAAAATTGGCAAGATACAAATTCAGCTAAGAAAGATCATATTTTGATATGTTTTATTGGACTAGGTAGCATTACCATGGCAACACAGCTAGTAGTAAACCAGCATTAAATAATGGGTTCGATTTATTTTCAGAAAACCAGTCGTTAGATTTTGTCCATCATTTGTCTCTAGAAAACCCAAAAAATACTCGCCTATTGACACTGGTCTCGTGAACTTTTGAGATAGAGATCTTCTGTTATTTTGTGTTTTGCATTTTAATGTTTTCTGAACATGTCCTCTGTCAGATTTCAATTTTTGTTTGCAGGCGAGATAAACGTGTTCTGAATTATTATTCTACCAAATTTCTAGCGAGCGGTTCCATAGAAATCAGTGCATTTCCACTAAATCGTGCACTCACAATTTTCTGGTTAACTGCACATACGTTGCATTTGACAGGATTCTCGATCTTTCTCGATCCATACAAGTAATCCCAGATAGGCAGGGTGTTTTCCAATAGTATTACCTTTAATACATTGAAAAACAAACGTTTTTGACACGTGACAAACTGTTTGATTGTTAAGACAGAAAAAATACTTGCACAATCTTCATTGAACAAAATGAAATGATTGATGTACAGGCTCCATGTTTGTTTTTCTCAAAGCCTTGTGCGTGTGCTTATTCACGTCAGCAGTACAAATCGTAGAGCGCGTGCAAACTGTGTTCAGACACCTTAAATGGCCTTAAGTATGGCAGAATGATAAAAAAATTGACTGAAAAAATATAATCATGTATTTAAAATATTGGGATTGTCTTCAGAAAGGGTGTTTGCGAATCTCCCAAAACTGCTTTCAATTTAACAGTTTTTTCTAAATTAACTAAATTTAAAGCTCAATGTTTGCATGCATACAGCATAGCAAATATAAAATACAGAAATACCTGCAAGGGGTCTTCCATCTCGTTTAAGGTTGAATTGTAGAACCCCTGATGCAAACGGCTTCCGTACATTTGCCAGATCACGGCTGCCTTCAAACTTATTCTGTTAAGCCACGGAGTTCAGCAGCAAGGGGCTTTAGTTCGTAGATTCTTCTTGTCACAGAAAATACCAGATCTTTCTGGGCTCATATCTAGTTTGTGGTTAGTAACAGTCCCTGTCAATTTCTTTCAAAAAGGTAATGAAAAAAAAAAACCAGAATGTGTGGTTCCAGAAAGTATCCACCCCCCCTCCCCCCATGGAAGGTCATGCCAGATCACTAGAAATTCCTAAGGGGATGGGAGTCTTAAAATCCAAATGTTTGGAGGAAAACTTTAAAGTATGAAGCTAAATTAAAATTTTCTGGGGGAGGGTGCAAAACAAAACAAAAAAAATTTACATGGGGGTCAGTATGAGCATTTTCTGGAACTACATGTACTCCATGATCATTTATTTGAGCTGTTAACAAAATTTTATAAGCTACAATGGAAGAGATTATTTTTTATCATTTATTCTACCTTTAATTGGTTAATTCATAGAACAAGTCGATGTTCAGTAACAGCTAACTATAGCCCCCATACCACTATCTCCACCCCTTGCCTTGATAGCAAGGGTAATTTGACTTGATAAGAAGTAAAAATTTACTAACAATAAAAACATCAGCTGAGATGAAACTGCTTTTAAACAGCTGGTAAGGAATTCTTGCATTGTAAAATCACAGGTAACCAAAGCGTAATAGGTCTAATATGAGAGTTTGTATGGAGCTGAAATTCGATCCAAAATAATCGGCGGTTTTCCGCCGAAAATACATTAAAATCGAAATGAAGTTTAAAAAACCTTACCTGTTGTGTGTTTGCTGTGTTTTTATCGCTTTTCCGAGCTTCCGGAGGCCGTTTTGGGCGATTTTCTGCTTAACGGTCGATGTGACGGCATGTCACGTACTAAAGAGAGCTAAAGGTAGGAAAACGGGAATTCAAAATTGCCAACCGACACTCGAGGTCCCGATCAAAATACCCGCTAAATATCGATTCAATCTAAAGTCAGCGCTTTAAAACCACAACACATTTCAAAAAGCATAAATCTCCTACCTTTCTATGTGATTCAATCGTCAATTAGTTTATCTCTCGAAGTACAGCCCTGCATTAAAAACGAGCTAACTTTTCGAAATCGCCGCCATCACAGGCTTGTAAGGAAAAGAGGGTCAAACCTGGGACAAAGCGCCAAATTTCGCTCCACCGGGGGACGACATGAGTGACTTCTGTGTCGCCAAATGCCAAACTCACCCCCCCTCCGGTAAATCAAGTGTTGTACCGCTCAAATTTCGGCGGGAAATCGCGCGCGGGTCGCATTCAGGTATAAAACTTGACTTACCGGAGAGAGGGTGAGTTTGGCATTTGGCGACATAGAAGTCACTCAAGTCGTCCCCCGGTGGAGCGAAATTTGGTGCTTTGTCCCAGGCTTGACCGTTAGTTTTGACCCTCTTTTCCTTACAAGCCTGTGATGGCGACGATTTCGAAAAGTTAGTTCGTTTTTAATGCAGGGCTGTACTTCGAGAGATAAACTAATTGACGATTGAATCACATAGAAAGGTAGGAGATTTATGCTTTTTGAAATGTGTTGTGGTTTTAAAGCGCTGACTTTAGATTGAATCGATTTTTAGCGGATATTTTGATCGGGACCTCGAGTGTCGGTTGGCAATTTTGAATTCCCGTTTTCCTACCTTTAGCTCTCTTTAGTACGTGACATGCCGTCGCGTCGACCGTTAAGCAGAAAATCGCCCAAAACGGCCTCCGGAAGCTCGGAAAAGCGATAAAAACACAGCAAACACACAACAGGTAAGGTTTTTTAAACTTTATTTCGATTTTAATGTATTTTCGGCGGAAAACCGCCGATTATTTTGGATCGAATTTCAGCTCCATACAAACTCTCATGTTACGCTTTGGTTACCTGTGGTAAAATCTGCCAAAATTACACATTGGGATAAAATTTAAGCTTAAGCTTCAGTGTATAAAAAGCCTCAGTATATGCATCTCCATCATCATTCCTAGGCCAGCTTCTCAATCAAATATAATGACAATAAATGCACGTAAAGAAAAACTTACCCCACTGCAACCAACGTTCAGATGTATTGGGCATTTTTGTGCTTAACTTTAAGCTTACATACAACTGGATCCATTCTGGCACAGTCCACATACTTCTGATTCAGGTCATCGCTCAACATCGTTACAAGGGCCTTTTCTATTCCTTGCTTCTCGGCTACGGTGTCGATATCAGTGGAAACGCGTCTTTAACGAAAATCCTTGTGTTCTCGTGGGCAATATAGAAGGCCATAACTAAACATCTTCCCGAGATCAAAGACATTGATCTCTCAAGTCATGTAAACAGTCAGTGGCGACGGCTCACGCTTGTTTCATGTGTATTCGCGGACCAGTGGTAGAAATTTCCAGTTTCGATGCTTCTTTGAACAGAGTATAAGCTTTGCTGGACGGCAATTAATTTTACTGGATGAGCCATCAGCTGCTGCTGGCGATGATCGTGGAGATGCCGGAGTCGATGGAGTCGATGGAGGTGTCTCGGAAAAGGAGTCGGGAAATTGACTTCTTCCCGCCATTTCTTCAGTGATCGGGAGGGAATTTATGATCTGCTTGATGGCCTTGAACTCCACGGAGGACATCACTTTCTCTTCATTAGGATTCTTTGCCCGAATCGACGAGCCATTATGCCGAAAAGCGTCGACACAAGGACCATCTATCGAGTCGATCCAAGCCACGATGAATTATAAACACGCGCGCCATTTTGATCGGTGAGATCGTAGATCGAAACTTCGGCGAAATCATCTCGGAATGGTGTTTCTGCACTGAAGCGCCTAGGTCGGCTGCACCATTCAGTCGAAACAGCGTATCAAATCTTGTCCCGACAAAGGGAAGGCGCGAAAACCCGATTGATCCCAAGAGAATATGGAGGCCACATTCGACGAGTCTCGCTAATCTTTGAATTTCGCGCGATACAACCAATGTTTACCTTATATAGTCTCCAAAATATCAACTTTTTTAACTGCATGCTTTCCAGGGCGTCAACAAAACCCTGAACATGGAACATTCCGGAACATCCCGGAACATCCCGGAACAGGGCAAATTATCACAAAATAAATGAAAAAAAAGTAATTAAAAAAATGCTGATCGTCGATAAAAGATAATAAATAAAATAGAATCAAATGAAATAAAATAAAATAAACGATATAGAATAAATGGATAAATAAATAAATATATGATCTGTGACTAAATGAACGAATATACTAACTCTGGCTAAATGCGCCTCATTTCTCGAATTCAAAAATATCTCGGATAACATTGAGGCTTTATTTTGGGCATCGAGAGATGGTTTACTTGATATGAGAAAATTAAAGCATTTTCTCAGTCACGCACGCAGTAGTCTCCTTTGGCGTTGCGTGACGACCCTAAGAACGGCTGCGTAGGAGACTACGCATGCAGTCACTCAGTTCCACTTTCCTGTTACCCTTTTGAGTTTCCTGGTCTCATGTTTATTCGGTTGTTTAAGGGCGTTTTGTGTTTAAGTTGATTTGCAAAGTAAAAGTGTGCAGAGATGAATGAACTTAAATTATACTAACCAAAAGAAAACGTCAGCTGTCAGTTGTACACTTCGGGATCGCACCTTCTAAGGTAACAAATTTCCCTCCCTTTCTTACGCTGCAACTGTAAATAGTTAAAAAAGGCACCCCTTTCGGTGAAGGTTTGTGTTTCAAACTGAAATATGCAACACAAAATTATATCAGTTTTTTAATTTATTTATTATTTTTATAAATTTATTATTCTTGTCTTTGTCTTTTCTCCGCCGTAATGATGCGTTAATTTGATGTGGTTTTACTTTTGTTCAGTTTTTCTGCAAATCCAATTTTTTGTCACAGATCTGGTAACTCTTACTGGTTACTATGTGGCTTAATTTTTTAATTCAGAAGGAGGCCAAGAAACCATGCAACACGGTAGAAAATCACATGATAAAATTGGCGGGAAAGTATTACTGTTAGACCTTATTTTAAATTTTGTTTGTTTGTTTTTTGGTTGTTTCTTTAATCGCTTTCTCTTCCTTTCTTTCTTTTTTTCATTTATTTTGTGATAATTTGCCCTGTTCCGGGATGTTCCGGAATGTTCCGGGAAGTTCCATGTTCCGGGTTTTGTTGACGCCCCTCAATAACCGCAAAGTACACTTTATTGACAGACGTTTTAACCTTCCTAACAACGTTACCGGAAATTGGGACCCATACCATGCTGCGAATTTCAGAGTCGCATGAATCCTGTCATAAAGTAACTTGAAAGCCCATTTGACCAACAAGTCCGTGCAAAACAGGTCTTTATGCCATCTCCAGTCTAGGGCTTACTTACGTCTTCATTTGGCCAGAACTTTTACAAGGGCAGAATTGAAATTGTCCTGGAAATCTAAAGTAAAGTCAAAGAAATAAGGAAGTTACGTTTCGGTGATCATGAGACCGATTATCACATGACGAACTAAAAAAAGATGTTCAGGATGTTTTAAGCCGCGCAAACTGTAAGGTACCACGCTGTCGCTATACTTCGTGACTCTCCAGACAGCTCCACTGATGTAGTATTTCTTTCTCCTGAGCATTCAGTGTAGTATAATTCTGGCAGTTTTGGAATCCGAAGGAGCCTGCAGCCCATTGTGGTATTCGTAAAAAGAAAACTAAAACAATCGTATCTGGTCACTCGAAGACAAAAGTAAAACCTGTCATTAGGTCAATGAGAACATCAACTCCAAGTTAAAAACTGGTGTCATGCATGGGTACAAAGCTTGCTTAAAATAAGCCATGATTGGGTTGCTTATTATATAGGAATTCTGTGTCCCGAAAATCTGTAAGCCTATTTGAAAGTTGTTTCAGTCTACACCAATCTTAGCTCATATTAACGTGAGCTTTTTCTATTTATTTATTTAAATTTTTTTTTTAAGAGTTTTGAGCAACTTTTTTTTGCCAAATATGGCAAGTGAAAAACAAAAATGCAAGTGAGTATGAGATACTTTCCCAATGTTTGCACACCAATTTCGACAGGAAAAGTCAAAATATGCGTCGCAATTGAAGATGTTACGCGCTGTCGAAAAGTTGTTGCTCACCAATAGAAAGGGACTGTGTACCAACCCTCCTCTCCACACATCTGGTGGCGCTTATTAGAGTTGTGTTTGGTTATCTAAGATGTCTAGAACCGTAATGATACAAAAAACCCAATAACAACAACAAACAAACAAAACAAAACAAATAAGGAAACAAATCAGAAGAAAAGATTTTCCTATCACCGATTCTTTTTTTTTTCTTTCTTTCCTTTTTTTTTAATATAGTCTAAGTAAATAACTAAGTAAATAAATAAAATACTGGGTGGATTCATACTTACCACTTAGGTGTACTTCACGCACTTAAGATTCTAATACCCTTTATGCCTATTTTTGCGTTTTGTCGAAGGCAAGCGTTATGAGTTACGAACAAGAATTCGTGTACAGTGATGTCAATACTTCTTTTTGAACCTTTTCACTTAGAATTATTTTGCAAGATATCAAAGAATCATATGAACAAACAAACAGAACCGTTAGAACGGTCTTCTTTTCAATGCCTTCAACCACAGAGCCGGGGCTGGGAGAGAAAGATTCTAACCATATGAGTTTATAAAACGATCCCTTTATCAGGCCCAAAGTTGAAGTGTATATTCTGGCATTTAATGGCTTCCAACGTTATTGTTTTATACATGAGTATTCTCACCAAAAGCTCTCACATTCCTTTTCAATAAATAGCTATATAGCTTTAAAATATTTTTAAGTAGTAGACCAATAAACCGTAGATGGGTCAATAACTGAGTCGTCAGCTACACTCTTGTTTCTCTCCGTTTTTTGCGTCTTGAAAGCAAGTTCTTCAAAGCTCTCCTGAATTCAGAAATCTTAAAGCAGTATATAACTGGGTTCACAAAGGAATTGCTGTATTGCAAAAACTTCGCCAAATAAATTACCTGATAAGGGAACCCAGTAAACAGAGACGCTTTGAAGTTTATCAAGATATTCATGATGTGAAATGGCGACCAGGTCAATAAAAAAACAACAGTTACAATTCCAATGGCCACTGCCAAGTTGCGTTCTTTTTCTCCGAGAGTCCGCTGCTGATTTCTGCTCCAAAGTTTTATTTTTAGCCACAGTGCGGCGTAGGCCGCTAACATAACCATTAAGGATGCGAACGATAAGAGAGCTAGGCTAAAAGCAAAGATATCATGATGAATAATTTCGAAGAACGTCAACATCCAGGTCCCCGACAGCGCACCTGCAAGAAGCCACACCTCTGCCAGAATGATAAAATAAGTTGCCCTTGACATGCTACGATATCGCAACGGGTAATAAATGGCGTATACTCTCTCCAGTGCAATAACAGTCAATGTGAATACGGAGGCCATCCCGGAGAATACATCGACAGCTATATGAACCGTCTGAAATGGTTTGAGTCTCGTGTTTTTCCAATTAACAAATGGAGTATTGTAAATCAAATGGATGTACATTGGTAAAGAGATGGTTCCCACCATCAGATCTGCTACAGCCAGATTTACCAGGAAGAAATTTCCAAATTTCCTTAAAAGACGAGACTTTCTGAAAACTGCTATGGCTGCTACATTATTGACAATGATGGCTATTGCTATGATTGCATACGTCACGCACCACGTGATTACTTTGTTGTCCACTTTGGTAGATGTTGAATTGCTTGTTATTGACGTATTGTTCATCTTCTATAAAGAGATGGACATTCAGTAGGCATTTACGTCCTATAGGAAAGCACAGTGAATTAATTGTAACACTATAAAAGCCCAAGGGGAGGGGGTTCCATCAACCTTTTCCCTCGACCATTGGTTGTATGAGTTTGCTTGTTTCGGTGAGAGGGTTAACTTCCAAAAAACCATACCGACATAAATATTCACCGATCACCAGTTATTGCATGCACACTCTCTAAACACCTGGAAACAATTTATTTTCGGAAAAAACATTATTTTCATTTGCCAATTTTGTATCCTGGCAGGTGGCCTACCTTTTTCAAGATGTTGTTGCCAAAACTGTCCTATTTCATTTATGCATTAATACTGATAATAATTCACTTTGAACAAAGTTGTAATCGAAAACAGGATGTAATGATTGTAGAGTTTGCATTAGGAGTCCCTCCAAAACTCATTTTTGTTTTGTTAACTTTCCAAGAATTAATCGAGATCTTTTTTTCATGTTTTAATCAAACCTCCGGGATGGGTATCTTGATTGTAGCAAACATGTTGGTCTCAATATGGCGTGAAAGTTTTCTTGGGCTTTCCTGGTGTAACAACTAATGCAACGTAGGTCTTGTCAAGAAATCCGAAGTTTTAGTCGGATTTGGCGAACGTAATTGCCAGTGTTAGAGCTACCGAATATATATTCCTGAGTAACTCCAACTAGCCAGCCTTTGTCATGTTTAAGTATTTCTACTACAAAAAAAAATAGCTGAAAAAGAAGAAGAAGTTCAGAGTAAACAGTGCATTAAGTCTCCTATTATTGAAACGTACAGTGTCAGCTGTTCCTAAATACGTGTTGTAAACAGAACCCAGGGCTTCACAAAGATGAAACGGTTACTTGACTTGACAATATAGCGGGCATGACTGTATCTTGTGCGCGAAACTGACAAACTGTCTACGCGCAAATTATTTGTATTGCACTATGACCATGAAATTTTATAGTTCGTAAGACGCGTAATCAAAAAGTTACCCAATTTCAACATTTGCGAAGTTTAAAACATATGTCTCTCAGCTATAAAAAAAATATATTTTACAAAACCCGAAATTGTCGTGCGTGTGCTCTACTGCTGATCTAAAATGGCCGCAGCTACAAAAGTTTGATTTGGGGGTGGAATATTTGTTGTTCAGTGTCACTTCACTATCTACAGTGAACCTTAGGGTTTCCTCTCAGATGTCTATGGCTGTCTTCTAACTTGCGATCGGATGACGACTTGAAGTTCTGTCTTTTCCTCTTCCCGTTCTACTGTTTCCTGTATCGCCGCTGGAAAAGTACTGATGCCCTTGGTTAATTTGTCGTTTGCTGTATACCCTAGAAAGTTCCAGTTTTGTCATCAAGATAGTGAATCTTATCTGCATCAAACTTATCAGGAAAATCTAATATTATTGACTTTGCTTGATAGCCCTACGTTTTTGTCGAGTCATGCAACTGTTTCATCTTAGTAAAGTTCCCAGTCCTGTTTGGATCCAACCCAAATGATTTTTCCGATCAGCTTCACACAGCCAAGTGTAGTACAGCAAATTTATTTTTATCCATTTTTTTCTCCTGCTAATATCTTGAACTGAAGTATGATTTACGTGATTTTACGTGTATAACCTCAATTAAAAAAACAAAGCAAAAAAAAAACATGGACATATAACATGCACAGGGAAAGTGAATTAAATATACATCAAACCAGATAGGAGACAAAACCCATGATGTAGTGTTTCAAAACTCTCTCCTCTATATTTTATAGTACAAATCGACTTATTTTTTACAATGGAGTCGAATGCAAATTTTGTCAAGAACAATTCGGAATCCCGTAGAGCATTTTTAAAATCGTGAATCGAAGACACGAGATTGTGCGAAAAGCATAAACAATGCATGATTTATGAGAGGTATGGGGTTTTTCCAACTTCTTGGTTCGTTTATTGCCTTGGTGGAAAGGATGTTTCGTGTTTCAGTGAGTCGATACAGTGCAATTACAGGTAAAAAATGTGTATATTGACGCAGTAAGGTTCACCTGAAACACTGCACATCTACCTACGGTTCTATAACTCTTTGCTATCGCAGCGAAGATGGATACCAACTGTGTAGCTTAAAAGCCTAAGCTATTTTGTGGATCTCGCTATTCAAAACGTTTTAATTTGAATTTTTATGAACTATAAAGATAAAAGCATGCGGTGGTGGTCTGGCGCAAAATTACAAATCAAAACGAACTTATTGCAATTTTACGGCAGTTACTCTGGAAGTATGGTTATCTCTGAGGGATAACTTTGTTTATCCATTGTTATTCCTCTTAAACTAAGTTCTTTTCCCCGAGATCAAATGGAAATTAATATGAACGTTGTGGCAAATGTGAAATGTAGATTAGCGGTCCATGTCTGCGCAAAAAACGAGTTACTTTAAGACCTTAGTATACAAAACAGTAACTGAGCAACATTTCTTTTCCAATGCATGTTTCATTGAATTCAGTTGAAAGTTGTAAACGCTAAAAACAAATACCAACCTTAGAGGAAAAACCTTGTTCTGAGTTTCTTTTCTCGAAGCGAAAACTTCGATTCAGCATAAAGCATCAACCTGGCAGGAAACAAAAGAGGCCGTGGATCCGTTAAGGCGAGTTTATATGCATATTACTGCAACAGCTGCGAGCTTAAGTTTGCGGTGTCGTTTGGTCCACGCGGTATGACTGATACCGAGCTAGCTACTGAGGCTAACTACACGGCAAGTCGTATTCTTTAAATATTTCTTGATTAACTTTAACAGCGGGGGATTGTGGGTGCAAAAATAAATAACTGTATTCAAGGTCATACGTAAATGATTCTTGCAAAGCACCAGTTTGTTAAATGTACTGCCTTGCTTAGTAAGACTGTGATCTGGAATATTCGATTTTATGGTCATTTATAGCTATCGCTGTAAATTTTGTCGGCAAACGCGCCATAGTGAGTCTTCATCCCGGCGGTAAGTTGACATTAACACAATCTACAATCTCGACAATTGTATGCGATGAACAAAAACAAAACTCTTTGTAAATGCACCAATTGAAAGGCTTTTAAACAGCGTCACCACTTCAGCCTTTGGACTAAAAGCAAAATCTTTTAGCTATTGTTGCAGGTGGCTCACGTATGTAGATAAGTGTAAAGACTCCCATCAAAATGAAATTAACTGATTGATTTTATCGATCGAGTTCTTTACTTCTACGACTACAAATTTCCACGTTACTGCTAAATAATATTTGTGTTCTGTCAAACTGTGACGCAGACAATCTGAACGTTGCGTAGGTAGTGTTAAGATGCAGTAGCTGATAACTTCGAAGAAAAAAAATGTCACGAAAAAAGTTGTTGATAGTAATCGTTATTAATGTTCCTTTTACGACATCAATCTGAAACGTGTGGTTTATTCGAAAATTGCGACAATTAACCAATAAGATAGCGCGCGCTGGTAATAAGTAGCTATTTATAGAAACCATCAGATTCAAGCTGTGAATCCGAGCGAGATAAGTGTGGTGAAACCAAAACCAAAGTAATTACTCTAACCAGGGACGAAAAGCAAAATGGATCACTCAGAAATCAAAGCAAATACATGTAACTAGGCTCAACTGCGGGAAAACGCGTACGAGCAAGTTACGAGTGGTTTTGGGTTTACGTCTGATTGGTTGAGAAAATGGGGCGAGATTTTTTAACCAATCAGAGATCGAAGTAAAGCAAAGCCAAAGCAAACACAACATTACTTCCGACACGCATTTAAAAACTGCCCTAACCGGAAAGCTCGATGAGCGACACGATTTTTCACATAATTGCAAGATTTGAGGCTTTTTTTTACCACTAACTTAGTCGTTTGTCTTTCGTCCTTTCTGGTTTATGCTAATGTAACTTAACGCCTTAATGGCAAACGCTTCCTTTGACCACATGAGAACAGTGACAGAAGGATTGGGAAAAGTATTCTTATTCTTAAACAGCAATGCGGTTTTGTAGATTCAAGGCCGGGCTGTATAAATCGTTCGAATTATTTGTTTATTTATTTTTTATTTAACATTTATTTATTTATTATTTTCATAATATACCTGACATGTTTTCATTGAAATTGAGCGTACCTTATGAGAGTATGCTGTAATAACACCATTTTTTTCGTGCGCGTGCAGTTTTTAGGTTGTTACAGAGGTGGCTCACATTCTTTCGGAAACCAGAAGAGAAATTTCTCGATCAAAATTACAGCTTTACCACAAATTTTATGACAAGACTTTAAGTGGTTTGTCTATTTATTAAAGAAATTCAGACGCTTTTTAGAAGCAATTTGTGTTAATGCAGTTATGTCTGTGACCCGTGACGCCATACTACTCGCACTGGCAAGCTGAATAAAACTGTTCTTGTGCGCGCTTGCAAGCTATGAATAAATCTTGTTTTCTTGCAAATTGAAGCAAATTTCTATACAAATGTGAGAAAAACGATATATAAAACAAATAAAAAAGCGAAACAGCATGCTTTGTTCTTTTATAAAGCACGGAAAAAAGTACCTAGAGCACGAAAGAAGTAGGGAGAAGCACTCGCCTGCGGCTCGTTTTCACCCTTCACTTTTTTCGTGCTCTCGTCACTTCCTTGCGTACTTTATAACAGAACAATGCACGGTTTTGGCTTTTTTATTTGGTTTATAATATAGTTTTTCGCACATTTGTTTATTTATTGATTAATATATATATGTGTGAAACCATTTACATTTTTCTTTGTTTATATATATATATATATATATATATATAGAGAGAGAGAGAGAGAGAGAGAGAGAGAGAGAGAGAGAGAGAGAGAGAGAGAGAGGATATTACACGGCGGCGCGAAGATGTGAATTTTATCTTCGAGTGGCAAAAACAATGTTTTAAGAATGAGCGCAGCGAGTGAGTAAAATATTGTTTTTTGCCAGGAGAAATTAGAATTCATATCTTCAAGCCACCACGTAATTTTCTTTTTATTAGATAGACAAAAGTATTTTTGCACAAACAACAGTGTAAGTGCGGGAAATGACGTCATCGATATCCTCACTAGTGAGGATATGGAAAATACGCCACTCGAGTCCCGGATGTAGTTTCGTACGATCGGGTAGACGATCGGGTCGAGGGAACGGCTATGAAAGAAGCTTTTCTTACACTGAAAGACCATAAGGCCAATTTCGCAAACAAACCCACTTGCCGACTAATAAACCCATAGAAACAGGAGATAGGCAGGCTAAGCAAACATATCCTGGAGGAAATCAACCGGAAACTCGTAAAACCACAAACGTGCAATGGTACAAGAAATTACCAAATAAACGTGAATTGGCATTTATATGTTTTGATGTAGTAGAATTCTATCCTTCGATATCCGAAAAACTACTCAGCCGTGCCCTCGACTTCGCATCCGATTTCGTGACCATTTCAGCCGATGATCGCCAGACAATTACACACGCCAAGCATTCACTCCTCTTCAGCAGCGGAGACCCATGGCAAAAGAGAAATTCAAACACACTCTTCGACGTCACCATGGGAAGTTACGATGGGGCGGAAACATGCGAATTAGTAGGCTGCTACCTCCTCTCGCAACTTAAACAAATACCTGACATAGACATTGGCCTTTACCGTGACGACGGACTGGCAATACTCAAGCAGACTCCGAGGGAAATAGAGAGAGTGAAGAAAGAAATATGCAAAATATTCGCCAAAAACGACCTAAGAATCACTATTGAAGCGAACAAAAAAGTTGTCAACTTCCTTGACGTGACGCTCGACTTGAACACTGAAAACTTCAAGCCATATTACGTCAAAACCAATATAGGAAGAGCTTTCATCAGCCTAATCGACAGATGTTTCCCAACTGGCCACAAATTGAGGAAAATATTCAATAGAAACACTATCAAATTAAGCTACAGCTGTATGCCAAACGTGAAACAAATAATAGACGGACACAACAAAAACATCTTAAAGAAAGCAGCACAACCTCAACAAGACACAACCACAAAAACGTGCAACTGCAGAAAAGCAGACGAGTGCCCATTAAAAGGTGAATGCTTGCTAAAAGAAGTTGTGTACCAAGCCAAGGTCACAACCAAGGAATTAGAACCGAGACATATATAGGCCTGACTGCCACAGAATTCAAGACCAGATGGAGGAACCACCAGATGTCATTCAAGCATGAAAACAGGAAGAATGACACTGAGCTCAGCAAATACCTGTGGCAGTTAAAAGAAAAGAAGAAAGATTTTACAGTCACGTGGAAAATCCTTGCAAAAGCAAGAGCATACACCACTCTCACCAAGCGGTGCAATTTATGCATTTCAGAGAAGTTTTTTATAATATCTAAACCACACATGGCAACCTTAAACAAGCGCAATGAGCTCATATCGACCTGCAGACACCGGCGAAAATACATTCTTAAGTACAATAATTAGTCAGACATCGAGCGGACATTTACGCGCACGCAAGTATAATTTTAAAATTTCTACGGTTCCTTACGCGCGCGCTTAAAATTTAAATTTGCGGCTTTTTAAAAAAAACGGTCTCTTGTCACGCGATCATATTGCTGATGTAAACCTTAACGATACTTCAGTGTATATGGAGATTAACTGATGAGCGGCCCAACTCCGTGTTGGTCTACGAAACAGATTTGTATTAAAATCCATGTGCCCTCATTGAGTTGTCCATCTAATGGTATATATATTTAACAATTATCCTGCAAAATCGCGCGGAATATCACCTGATACTTAGCCGACGAGGCCGTAGGCCGAGTTGGCTAAATCAGGGGATATTCCGCAAGATTGAGCAGGATAATTGTTTTATTTTTCAACAAATTCCCATCGCCTACCATTTTCAGAACGAGATAAACTACGGCTCTATGATAAAAACGCTAAAAGCTGGCAACACATAAGCTTAATAAAAATCAAAACAGAACTTCAAGAAATCGCAGTTTACTACCGTTCACTTAAAAAGACTTATTTACAAACTCATGTTTGGAAATGACAAGACAAAGGAAGAAAAATATTGCTACCTTACCGAGAATAAGTCCTCTTTCTGTGAATTAAAATCTTTTCAACTTTAGTCTTTACAACTTTCCGTGAGCAAGTGTGCTGCTTCGTTCGCAATAGCATTTTCTTGGTTGAGTTCTCACTATGAAAATTCCAAGTCAACCTCGGGATATCTTTGTGAGCTGAAGCAAATACTTGTTGACTTTTTGAGAACATTTAATCGTGGAAAGTTTCTTCCAGAGAGTTAAAATTTACGGAGAACACTGCTAAAACTGCCTCGCTTTTCAAAATGGCCGCCAAACAAGCAATGAAAGAAAATCTGCAGTGCACTTCCAAATATGGTCATTTACGTATATCGCAGGATATCTGTCATGTAGGATGACAGATATTGAGGGCTTCCTTACTATATATGGGCATAGTGACAATTTGTTGAATAATAAATATATTTATTATTCAACAAATTGCCAAAACCCCCTAGAAACCCCCCTAGAAAGGTGACGCCTTTAGCGTCACAATAGACGGCTACGCCGTCAAAAATCTCACCTTTTGGCGACAAATCAACTTGAGAGCTCTGAAGATTGCCTCGTTGCATTAGTCCAGTAGAATCAGGGGCACCCAACGGCTCGTTTCGGGGAGTATCTGTTCGGAAGGCCTAAAATCGCCTGAGATTTTCGGATTTAATTGCAGTGAAAGCTAGGGATTTCTTTGGCGCAACACCACGTCCAACTTTCGTAACAACGTGACTTATTAGTTCTTATCGTTTTCGGAGGGACAAGTATGTCGTTTAGAGTGCAGAGTCCATCAACTTTCTTGTCCTCGTTACTTCACCTCTCTTTCGCATTCGCGGCGGGAAGAGGAGAGAGCCTAGCTTGGGGACTGGGGACGAGGTTGCTGGCGTCGGCGCCTCGGCGGCCGCTTGGCGTACAACTTCGAAACTCTCGGCGTATCTTCGGCGTGGGACGCACACGGAATGCACCCTGGGATTTCGCAGGATAATTGTTAAATATATATATATATATATATATATATAGCCGGATTTTTGAAAACGGTACCGCTCGGTTGAGGTGTCCGAGCGGTGTGTCGCGAGCACTTTTTTGTCGTTCAAAAACTATCTCCAAAAGTAGGCAATATCAAAATTATGAGTGCCAGCAGTCCTTTTTTCTTCTCCCCTATCTCCCCTCCCTTCTCTTTTCTCTCCCGTGTGGTTTCTAGGCTCATGGGAGTCCAAAAAACCCAGTTTCGGTGTCGTTCCGGTCAAAATGGGCAAATCTTCAGGAGCCACCTTTTCAAAAATCCAGGTAGATATTGCAAGCAAATGTTGCCAGATGGCGAAAAATGACCGAATGCTGGCTGATGAGCAGCCTTTTCAGCATTTCTTGGCCATCTTAGCCCATTTCATGCCAATAATTATTGCAAGCAAATGCTGCCAGTTGGCGAAAAATGACCGAATGCTGGCTGATGAGCGGTCTTTTCAGCATTTCTTTGCCATCTTAGCCCATTTCATGCCAATATATAGCCGGATTTTTGAAAACGGTACCGCTCGGTTGAGGTGTCCGAGCGGTGTGTCGCGAGCACTTTTTTGTCGTTCAGAAACTATCTCCAAAAGTAGGCAATATCAAAATTATGAGGGCCAGCAGTCCTTTTTTCTTCTCCCCTCTCTCCCCTCCCTTCTCTTTTCTCTCCCGTGTGGTTTCTAGGCTCATGGGAGTCCAAAAAACCCAGTTTCGGTGTCGTTCCGGTCAAAATGGGCAAATCTTCAGGAGCCACCTTTTCAAAAATCCAGGTAGATATTGCAAGCAAATGCTGCCAGATGGCGAAAAATGACCGAATGCTGGCTGATGAGCGGCCTTTTCAGCATTTCTTGGCCATCTTAGCCCATTTCATGCCAATATATAGCCGGATTTTTGAAAACGGTACCGCTCGGTTGAGGTGTCCGAGCGGTGTGTCGCGAGCACTTTTTTGTCGTTCAGAAACTATCTCCAAAAGTAGGCAATATCAAAATTATGAGGGCCAGCAGTCCTTTTTTCTTCTCCCCTCTCTCCCCTCCCTTCTCTTTTCTCTCCCGTGTGGTTTCTAGGCTCATGGGAGTCCAAAAAACCCAGTTTCGGTGTCGTTCCGGTCAAAATGGGCAAATCTTCAGGAGCCACCTTTTCAAAAATCCAGGTAGATATTGCAAGCAAATGCTGCCAGATGGCGAAAAATGACCGAATGCTGGCTGATGAGCGGCCTTTTCAGCATTTCTTGGCCATCTTAGCCCATTTCATGCCAATAATTATTGCAAGCGAATGCTGCCAGATGGCGAAAAATGACCGAATGCTGGCTGATGAGCGGCCTTTTCAGCATTTCTTGGCCATCTTAGCCCATTTCAGGCCAATATATAGCCGGATTTTTGAAAACGGTACCGCTCGGTTGAGGTGTCCGAGCGGTGTGTCGCGAGCACTTTTTTGTCGTTCAGAAACTATCTCCAAAAGTAGGCAATATCAAAATTATGAGTGCCAGCAGTCCTTTTTTCTTCTCCCCTCTCTCCCCTCCCTTCTCTTTTCTTTCCCGTGTGGTTTCTAGGCTCATGGGAGTCCAAAAAACCCAGTTTCGGTGTCGTTCCGGTCAAAATGGGCAAATCTTCAGGAGCCACCTTTTCAAAAATCCAGGTAGATATTGCAAGCAAATGTTGCCAGATGGCGAAAAATGACCGAATGCTGGCTGATGAGCGGCCTTTTCAGCATTTCTTGGCCATCTTAGCCCATTTCATGCCAATAATTATTGCAAGCAAATGCTGCCAGATGGCGAAAAATGACCGAATGCTGGCTGATGAGCGGCCTTTTCAGCATTTCTTGGCCATCTTAGCCCATTTCATGCCAATATATAGCCGGATTTTTGAAAACGGTACCGCTCGGTTGAGGTGTCCGAGCGGTGTGTCGCGAGCACTTTTTTGTCGTTCAGAAACTATCTCCAAAAGTAGGCAATATCAAAATTATGAGTGCCAGCAGTCCTTTTTTCTTCTCCCCTCTCTCCCCTCCCTTCTCTTTTCTCTCCCGTGTGGTTTCTAGGCTCATGGGAGTCCAAAAAACCCAGTTTCGGTGTCGTTCCGGTCAAAATGGGCAAATCTTCAGGAGCCACCTTTTCAAAAATCCAGGTAGATATTGCAAGCAAATGCTGCCAGATGGCGAAAAATGACCGAATGCTGGCTGATGAGCGGCCTTTTCAGCATTTCTTGGCCATCTTAGCCCATTTCATGCCAATATATAGCCGGATTTTTGAAAACGGTACCGCTCGGTTGAGGTGTCCGAGCGGTGTGTCGCGAGCACTTTTTTGTCGTTCAGAAACTATCTCCAAAGTAGGCAATATCAAAATTATGAGTGCCAGCAGTCCTTTTTTCTTCTCCCCTCTCTCCCCTCCCTTCTCTTTTCTTTCCCGTGTGGTTTCTAGGCTCATGGGAGTCCAAAAAACCCAGTTTCGGTGTCGTTCCGGTCAAAATGGGCAAATCTTCAGGAGCCACCTTTTCAAAAATCCAGGTAGATATTGCAAGCAAATGTTGCCAGATGGCGAAAAATGACCGAATGCTGGCTGATGAGCGGCCTTTTCAGCATTTCTTGGCCATCTTAGCCCATTTCATGCCAATAATTATTGCAAGCAAATGCTGCCAGATGGCGAAAAATGACCGAATGCTGGCTGATGAGCGGCCTTTTCAGCATTTCTTGGCCATCTTAGCCCATTTCATGCCAATAATTATTGCAAGCAAATGCTGCCAGATGGCGAAAAATGACCGAATGCTGGCTGATGAGCGGCCTTTTCAGCATTTCTTGGCCATCTTAGCCCATTTCATGCCAATAATTATTGCAAGCAAATGCTGCCAGATGGCGAAAAATGACCGAATGCTGGCTGATGAGCGGCCTTTTCAGCATTTCTTGGCCATCTTAGCCCATTTCATGCCAATATATAGCCGGATTTTTGAAAACGGTACCGCTCGGTTGAGGTGTCCGAGCGGTGTGTCGCGAGCACTTTTTTGTCGTTCAGAAACTATCTCCAAAAGTAGGCAATATCAAAATTATGAGTGCCAGCAGTCCTTTTTTCTTCTCCCCTCTCTCCCCTCCCTTCTCTTTTCTCTCCCGTGTGGTTTCTAGGCTCATGGGAGTCCAAAAAACCCAGTTTCGGTGTCGTTCCGGTCAAAATGGGCAAATCTTCAGGAGCCACCTTTTCAAAAATCCAGGTAGATATTGCAAGCAAATGCTGCCAGATGGCGAAAAATGACCGAATGCTGGCTGATGAGCGGCCTTTTCAGCATTTCTTGGCCATCTTAGCCCATTTCAGGCCAATATATAGCCGGATTTTTGAAAACGGTACCGCTCGGTTGAGGTGTCCGAGCGGTGTGTCGCGAGCACTTTTTTGTCGTTCAGAAACTATCTCCAAAAGTAGGCAATATCAAAATTATGAGTGCCAGCAGTCCTTTTTTCTTCTCCCCTCTCTCCCCTCCCTTCTCTTTTCTCTCCCGTGTGGTTTCTAGGCTCATGGGAGTCCAAAAAACCCAGTTTCGGTGTCGTTCCGGTCAAAATGGGCAAATCTTCAGGAGCCACCTTTTCAAAAATCCAGGTAGATATTGCAAGCAAATGTTGCCAGATGGCGAAAAATGACCGAATGCTGGCTGATGAGCGGCCTTTTCAGCATTTCTTGGCCATCTTAGCCCATTTCATGCCAATAATTATTGCAAGCAAATGCTGCCAGATGGCGAAAAATGACCGAATGCTGGCTGATGAGCGGCCTTTTCAGCATTTCTTGGCCATCTTAGCCCATTTCATGCCAATAATTATTGCAAGCAAATGCTGCCAGATGGCGAAAAATGACCGAATGCTGGCTGATGAGCGGCCTTTTCAGCATTTCTTGGCCATCTTAGCCCATTTCATGCCAATATATAGCCGGATTTTTGAAAACGGTACCGCTCGGTTGAGGTGTCCGAGCGGTGTGTCGCGAGCACTTTTTTGTCGTTCAGAAACTATCTCCAAAAGTAGGCAATATCAAAATTATGAGTGCCAGCAGTCCTTTTTTCTTCTCCCCTCTCTCCCCTCCCTTCTCTTTTCTCTCCCGTGTGGTTTCTAGGCTCATGGGAGTCCAAAAAACCCAGTTTCGGTGTCGTTCCGGTCAAAATGGGCAAATCTTCAGGAGCCACCTTTTCAAAAATCCAGGTAGATATATATATATATATATATATATATATTTATTAAAAACTGGACTAGGTATATTGGATTTCTAGCATTTTGATTGGCTGAACGGAGCTAGGCTATCAGCTCATATACCTGCTGCGACCAAATATGGTCAATGAACACTCAACAACAAAGTGAGTTGAAAGTTTTTTCCTCGCGAGTAACCCGGCGAGAAAAATGGACGAAAGAAATCACTTGGCAGCAAATTTAAATTAAGCAGAAATTCCAACAGCGTCACCAACAAGCATCACCAACAGCGTCGTCTAACACAAGTCAAAATTGTTTCAGTGAAGAAACTGTGCAGCAATAGAAATTCAAGCATTAAGCGTTGTGTTTACAATTAATTTCTTTCATCGATCGTCACGTCGGTCTTTGAAATTGAACAAACGGTAGGTTTTATCAGGAAGGCTTTCCACTTCAAAATATCGAGACAAGACACAAAATAAAACACAGTGAATTCGGGCAGGAGCATTTAATAAAAACTATCACACATTCATGGCGAGTCGACGAGAAGATCGTGAAGCAGTCTAAACAAGTACTAGGAAAAAAGTACAGCTGCAAACTACCAAGAAGGAAGGAAAGGCGAGATTTTTTTCGGCTTGAACACGCAAAATTGACGCTGGTTTACCTGCACTCGTTGTAGCTCTGTGTTCCAACAGGTCCAAATGTTCAGATAGAAATCGGATGCCATGTAAACGGAGTTGAATCGCTTTTCCAGTTGTTTGAATGTTGTTTTTACCATTCCGTCCGCAACCTCTAAACCGAGAACAACTGCATTTTGCGCTTTGCGTTTAACAAACTATGATGGTGAATTCTAATGTTCCTCGCTACAGTAATCTTGCTTCTGAGATGCATAGAAATTACCTCTTCCAGTTCAAATCTGTTCTGTCTTCAGTTCGATCAAACACGCACATGATGGCTCCGTTGTGCGAACAGATTACAAACTTGTTCAGTTTCAACTCCAGCAGCTAACATGGTGAAATTGTGCAGCTTCGATCCGCTTTGAACGATGATTACAACAATGTTTCAGGAAAAAAATCAAATATGTACCATATTTCAGAGCCAAAAATTAAAGATTGTTTTCCAAAACTTGTGCCACTTTGCTCACTTTCGAGCAGTTTTCATTGATTCATTCAGCTTTGCAATGAAACGCTGCAACACTTCGCAAGGTTTTGGCGCCTTTTTCGTTCAGTCATGTGATCGATTCTTGTTCCCTTTTTATTTCTTTTTCTCATTTTTCCCGTTCTTTCTTGATTTTGTTTTTTTAATAGTGGTTAAGTTTTTAATAAAACAATTATTCTACTCGGGCTTGCTGGAAATCAAATGATTATAACCAACTCGGCGCTACGCGCCTCGTTGGTTATCTATCATCCGCGTCCTCTGTGCCAGAGGTCTTGAGTACGGCCCGAGGCCGCAGGCCGAGGGCCGTGCTCAAGACCGAGGGCACAGTTTTTCTCAATACGGACCGACCAAGGCCGGCAAATAATATTTTTATTTTTTCTTGTTGTTTTTCAAAAGTTAAACGTGTCTTGTTGTTTTCGGAAAGCAACGTTTTGCAAGCGCGCGTAAAATGAACCATGAAACGAAGCCGTTTGTGACACCAGAGCAGCAAAATACGCTTTTTTACTCTGTTAAAACTCAGAAATCACAGGAAGCAATATAACTAAAAGAAACCCCTTTATTTTCCCAAATTTCGATACATGTAGCTAACTCCTGCTCGATTTACTCAAATGTTTGTCGAAAGGGAAAAGGCGATTTACATTGTACAACCTTCGGTATTTTAACAAGAAATTTTGGAAAGAAAGTTTTTAACGACAATGTACAAATTATTTCAGAATTCTAAGTTTCGGAGAACGTTTTAAAGATTTTAAAGGTTTTAAAAACCCATTACAAATTTTTTGTTATTGACGTTCCGTTGACCGCGGTCAAGATCGGAAAATTCCGCCCGCTCCCGGAACCAATCAGATTGCAGGGTTTGGTTCATCTTGCCCGCTCACGCGCTGAGAAAAAAATAAATATATATATATATATTACGGAAGCTTCAAAGGGACATTGAACTTTATGAAAAATGGAATTTTTTTTTAGAAAATGGAAGTTGAAGTTGTGAAAATGGAAGTTTGTTTTTGAAAAATGGAAGTTGAAGTTGTGAAAATGGAAGTTTGTTTTTTGAAAAATGGAAGTTGAAGTTGTGAAAATGGAAGTTTGTTTTTTGAAAAATGGAAGTTGAAGTTGTGAAAATGGAAGTTTGTTTTTTGAAAAATGGAAGTTGAAGTTGTAAAAATGGAAGTTGAAGTTGTAAAAATGGAAGTTTGTTTTTTGAAAAATGGAAGTTGAAGTTGTAAAAATGGAAGTTTGTTTCTTGAAAAATGGAAGTTTGTTTTTTGAAAAATGGAAGTTGAAGTTGTAAAAATGGAAGTTTGTTTTTTGAAAAATGGAAGTTGAAGTTGTAAAAATGGAAGTTGAAGTTGTGAAAATGGAAGTTTGTTTTTTGAAAAATGGAAGTTGAAGTTGTAAAAATGGAAGTTTGTTTTTTGAAAAATGGAAGTTGAAGTTGTAAAAATGGAAGTTTGTTTTTTGAAAAATGGAAGTTGAAGTTGTAAAAATGGAAGTTTGTTTTTTGAAAAATGGAAGTTGAAGTTGTAAAAATGGAAGTTTGTTTTCTGAAAAATGGAAGTTGAAGTTGTAAAAATGGAAGTTTGTTTTTGAAAAATGGAAGTTGAAGTTGTAAAAATGGAAGTTTGTTTTTTGAAAAATGGAAGTTGAAGTTGTGAAAATGGAAGTTTGTTTTTTGAAAAATGGAAGTTGAAGTTGTAAAAATGGAAGTTTGTTTTTTGAAAAATGGAAGTTGAAGTTGTAAAAATGGAAGTTTGTTTCTTGAAAAATGGAAGTTTGTTTTTTGAAAAATGGAAGTTGAAGTTGTAAAAATGGAAGTTTGTTTTTTGAAAAATGGAAGTTGAAGTTGTAAAAATGGAAGTTTGTTTTTTGAAAAATGGAAGTTGAAGTTGTAAAAATGGAAGTTTGTTTTTTGAAAAATGGAAGTTGAAGTTGTAAAAATGGAAGTTTGTTTTCTGAAAAATGGAAGTTGAAGTTGTAAAAATGGAAGTTTGTTTTTGAAAAATGGAAGTTGAAGTTGTAAAAATGGAAGTTTGTTTTTTGAAAAATGGAAGTTGAAGTTGTAAAAATGGAAGTTTTTTTTTTGGAAAAATGGAAGTTGAAGTTGTAAAAATGGAAGTTTGTTTTTTGAAAAATGGAAGTTGAAGTTGTGAAAATGGAAGTTTGTTTTTTTGAAAATGGAAGTTCGTTTTTTGAATATTGTTTCCAGTCCCTTGCCAAGCGCACATGTTCACGATGGCGGATGTCACTGCTGACGGCGTCAACGATGTGGAATCTTCTTGCAAACAAGTAAGCTGTTGATGCTCCTTTTGTCTTTTAAAAGCAAGAGAGAAGACAGTTTATTTATCGAATGTCGTGTTATTCTTTACAGGTGGCTGATTTCATCTGTAAACATATGGGCAACCAACTGACTGCCGAGCACTTTCGGAAGGAGAAGGTAAGCGTAACCTTAGTTGTCTGTCGAATATTAGCTTGAAGCGAACGGGTATTCTTTACCGGTTGTGATGTAAATAATCAAAAAACCTTGTACTGTATTGTTTTAACTACTGAAAAAAGAGCCGAATCACGAAACCTAAAAGAAAATGGATTGTTTGTGTGATGTAAAGACCGTACATCGAAGGATAGAAACAAAATGCACAGGCTCTAATCCTGAGTTGATATAAAAACTAATTGCCCTATAGCAAATAGTGCTGACTGGCATTATAATTTTGTAAACAGTGGAAGTGACAAAGCAACACATAAGACGTGATAGGAATCGGTTTGGTTAGAGATTGACAACATCCAAAGTCATATCCTAAAATGAAAAAAAAAACGAAGGTGAATTTACTCACTTGTCACTCATGTTGCACTGCTGCATCCACAGGAATTATTACTCATATTTCAAAACAAATTCCTTTCGAAATCCGAGCAAGCCTGGATTTCACTTGTATATTTAATCCTATATTCGGTAAGAGAAGAATTTTTGATATTGTACAAAATTATATCATTCTTTCTGTGGAAAGAATGCTAGTCAGCAGTTTGATAATTAGTAAGTAGGTAAGAAGGTTCTTTATTCTGAGTTGTTAATTACTGACCGAGTTGATTATATATTGGAAGGCAGGTGAAATACACATGTAACACGTCCCTGCTTAGATATGTACAAGAAGCTAGGCTAATGACAACCTTATTCCCAGGGTCTTTCATCTCACCTGCACCACCCCCTGGGGGGGGTTAACTCCCTCGTATGGCCTATACAGGGACCTTCCCGCTAGACAGGGTATGGTTTTTTGCCTCTCTGTCCCAAGCTTCATGGTGGTCAAACACAAAAAACAAGTTCACTTCCAGTTTTTCAGAACCTTGAAGTTTGAATCAGTTCAGGCTTTTACGAGCTCGAAGTTCGTATGAAAATGATACACAAAATGTTCCGATAAACAAAATTTCATGCTGATTAAACTTGTGGATGCCCGTTACTTCATGCTCTAAGTAAAAAGCTTAAGTTTTCAGAAATGGTGTTAAGTTTTGTGGTTAAAGTGAAACTGTCGACATTTGTCTGTGTTTTCTTTTGCAAAATTATGGCGGGAACTGTGCATGTGTCGTGCATTTGACCGCTGTGAAGTCCCAAGCAGGATATATAATTTTATGGAAGGCTCTCCTAAGCAAGGTACAATTGCATGATTGTCATTGTTAAATATGGTTAGATCAGAGACATCTGCTGGCCTTTAAAACATGTTGTGTAAGACAAGGAAGAGTTTATTTTGTAGTTTTTCCTTCCTAGAATAAAGGGTGTTGTCATAAACAGGGTTTGTATTTTAGGGCTTTTTTTGTCCATAACAGGATCAGCGCTGCACACCCTCAGCAGCACCCTTTCACCCTCTACTTCCACAATGGGAAACTCTCCACATGCTTTCCAGACCAAAAGAAAAATCCAGGTCAATTTCCCGAGCATTCCCTGGCAAAGATCAAATTAATCATGCCCCCAAAGACCTCCTTGTATATGGACTTAAGGTGTTTAATACTTATTGCTTTGCTGATACAATTATAGTAATTATTATTATTATTAGTTTTTATTATTATTATTATTATTATTATGAATAGGGTACTTGCATTGAAAGTAATGGGAAGGCCAAGAGGAGTACTCCTCGAAATTTGAGGTGAGGGTGTGCTGCTTAGTTTGCCAAACCCCAGTTGTTGTTTTTTTTTACAAAAAATGTGCTATGCCATGAGATTAGGCTTCTAAAATTGAAACCAATTTTCACACTCTGAAACCAAAACGATGAATATCTATGCCCATTTTCAGTCCAAAAATGGGACAAAAGCCATAACCTTTGGGGCGGCCCTTATTTTTGTAGCTTATATTGCTATGTTTCAGACTTCCACTCCCCTCTTTTTGGTTGTTAAGGTTCAAATGAAAGCCTAATATACATTCCTCAAGTGTGACTGTCGCAAATATTAAAATTTCCAAAATTATGGGATGTAATCAAACTTTTGGGTGGGGCATGACAGAAAATGCCCCTTTTCAAAAGTGCTTCTTATTGCATTTCGGGGATGATTTATTGGCACTTTTGGAAACTCCACACAAACTCTTCCAAGTTCATCTCTGTTCTAAGAAATACATCCCATCACAGATACCAGATTAAAAGATAAGAGGGAGAATGAGCTCTGTAACTCTATTGAACAAAGCAAGAAGGTTGTATGTTACAGTTTAAAGAAGAAGAAACTCGGATTTTCCCCCTTTTAGCCTCCTCGGACCCACTTTTGTTTCAATTTGTAGAATATATTTTCAACTGCCAGGTGCTCAGTCTCTATTTTTCAGGGAAATGTCACTTAAAGATCATGTCCTACGGTGCGTCAACAAGTATTCCCTCCTTTTTCAATTATTCCCTGATTAAAGATTGAGACTATAATAAAGTTATTTGATTTGATTTGATTTGATTTGATATTTTCTGTCTGTGAAATATTGATTCTGAAGGGGCCATGCCTTTTTATTTAGGTTGATAGGTCTGCGGTTCTACTGATGTCTGATGAGCAGCTTTCTTCCATGGGTGTCTGTACTATTGGAGAACGCCTACGACTGAGAGCATTTTGTTCGCCTGGAGCGTCAACATCAAAGTCCTCAGGCCTCTCTAAGACTTCTGATAGGCAAGAAAAGGTAGAAAAAGTTCAAGAGATTCTCAACCGAAACAAGCGAGGAAAGAGAAGTAGTGATAGTGTTAGTTCGACTGGTTGTCCATCAAAAGTACGCCAAAAGGTCACATCAAAGTTCGACTTTGGATGGAAACATTACGTTGATGGAAAGTACAAACTGAAAAGAAGCGATCGAGGTGGGGGAAAACGCCGCATCGATGTTTCCAAGACTGCGAGTTATGACGAGTGTCTTCAAATTGCGAAAAAGTTGTTCTTCCCGAAAGGCTTAAGTGACGAAGGCCACGAAGATGATATGTATTTCCTCCTTGCCGACAGCAATTCAAGCGACATAGAGAATTTGGAAGACGGTTCCGAAATAATACCATTTTCTCCAGAGAAATACAAAGAAGTCACAGGCTTCACACTACCAAGTGTGTATTTATTGTCAAGAACAAAAAGTTCCGTTGACGATGACAGTTCCGATGAAGGTCTTACACAGCCTGTCTTCGAGGGTGGCCAGCAAGATCAAGCGTCAGCCCTGATTGGGAGCAGCGCAAACAGAAGTGCTTTCTTCGCCGAGCTCGAGCGTCAGGTATCTGAATCAGCGGCGATAGACGCTGCGAAGGAGGCAAGCAGAGTGGAACGTATCCAAGAGGAAATAACAAAGGCAGAAAAAGAAGCAGAGGCTTTGGAAATGCTTAGAAAGGCACGAAAGCTAAGGGTTCCACCAGAGCCTGATAGTGCACATTCTCGGGTGGTTCTTTCAGTGGGCCATCTACATTTAGGTGTTTTAACACGTGCATTCTTCACGACAAATACTATATCAGCAGTGTACGATTGGGTAGGTTCTTTAAGTAAAACACCCAAACACTTCATTTTGTCCAAAGTCCCCACGGTACCCATATACCCAGATGAAAGCGTCACCGTCGCTGATAAAGAAGTCCTAACCATGACCGAAGAGGAGTCCGCCATACCTTTGTCGAGGGATGAAACCGAAATTACCTTCTACAGTGGAGAAAGTGATAGCGAAACAAACAAAACCTTACCCTTCTCTGAAGCAACCATTATGGAAGTTGGTGACAAACCTCCAGAGGTTCTGTTAGAAGACGACGATGGAGTAGAGGGAACAACTGAAGATGAGGATACTTTACAAGGCTTTAAAACGCTAGAGGAACGGAGGAAAGCACATGCGCAAAATTCTGAACTGTTGAAAGAGGAGCTTATCACTGTCAGTCGTCATAACGTCCTCAAAGAACTGTTGGCCATCTACCAAGACCCGCAGATTTCCCAAAAGAAACTGGTAGCATTTCTCGATGAAGACTCTGGAAGTGGTGATGGGGTTCTTCGGGAGATATACTCTATCTTCTGGAGTAATTTTGTGACCCAAAACTGTGAAGGAAGTTCTCAATTTGCAATTTCGATCACTCCAGCCATGCAACCCCAAGATTGCGTCTTTGTCGGACGAATTCTGACTCACAGCTATATTCAGTGTGGCAGCTTTCCAGTTCAGCTCGCTCGAGCGTCAATGCATCAGGCCATCTTTGATTCTGTCAGCGATGAGATCCCTTTGGATTCCTTTTTGATGCTTCTTCCCGTCAAAGAACGTGACAGCGTTCTTTCTGGCCTGAATGGCACAGGACGTTTCCCCTTAGAGGAAATCCTTGATATTCTTGATGACTTTAAAGAATCAACAATGCCAACCCCGGAGAACTTTCGTTCATTGCTGATCAAAGTAGCGAAATCCGAGCTCGTTACAAAGCCGTACTTGCCTCTTCTTAAGCTGAGAGAAGGAATGGGTGAGTTTTGGAATGGCCTTCGACGAGAGGAGTTAGACGCAATTTACCACATGTACAACCCAACTCCACAGAGAGTTGCTCGTTACTTGAAGGCAGTTGCTAATGCTGCTCAAGAGCAAAGAGTTGTCCGGTGGTTGAAACGATACACAAGGAATTTGGATGACAAAATGGCGGTACGTTTTGTACGCTTCTGCACTGCTTCGGACGTACTTATTCCTGGGAGAAACATCTTGGTCCGCTTCCAAACTATGACGGAGAATGCCATCAGCCCGAAAGCACGTACATGCTTTCTCACTTTGACAGTGGTAAGAAATTACCGATCGTACAACCAACTTAGGGATAACTTCGACTTTTTTTTGCGCGATCCCTCTCTGTGGGATTTGTCAGACTGAACGCACTGTCCGAAGGAACGTTCTTAACTCTCTGTTGAAGAGCATTACTGAAAAGTCCTAAGGCGGGTACATTCCGTGACTGTAACTTACATTCACGCCCCTTTGTGTTAAAGTATGTATTTTCTAGTTCTATAGAGACAAATGAACTATGATGACGATGTTCGTTTAAGGGTAAAAGTTCCCAAAAAGTCAACTGTTTACTACCTTGGCAGGTGTTTGTCTGTGTTAGGTTTCATGGTACCATAACACGTTGAGTTAACTGAAAAGTTGTTTTGGTATATAAGAACTCGTGACCTTTGCGGAATAAACTCGCTTCGTGTGAAGGGAAGTGCTTACAGGCTTCCCATGAAAACAGGAACTCGACTTCAATACCATGGTAACGATTGTGGTCGACCATAATTACATCAACAACCAACAGACCGTTAAAAAGAAAATGGGATCGATCCGCGAATCAAAAACCACGAACGTCACATTTTGACTTTGTTGAGTTACACGTAGTTGTTTCGGCGACAGTTTTGAAACGTTCGTTATGGTAATGTCTTCATCTGCGAAGTTCACATGTTTTAGAAAGGTCTAGTAACACTGCATTCTGTGAAGGTTTGCTTCACGTTTTGGTTGGTGGTTTGTATCGTTTACTTCTTGTAGAGACAGGAGAGAGGCAATGATGTTCATTTTAACTAATAGCTAATTTTCAGATCAAGTTTTAATACCTGACTGTGAAAGGTGTTTCTCAGGAGTATTAAGGACTGGATCTGCACGTATCTGGTTCAGAAAGTAAGCGGGGTGGTCTATCTTGGAAAGAAAACATGTGATAGTATAAGACTTGGCCATGGCCTTTCTCCTGTTATTTTTTGCCATTGAAGTTTCCTGGGCAACAGATTGCGTGACCAATTAAGGTTTTACTTCCGTTATGTCATTTAGGGCTTTTGCACACTAGAAGAAAAAACGTCTACCTGGTTTTTTCATTCCTTTTCTACCATACTGAGGTACTTTTCAAGCGTAGCTAGAAAGGTGGTCTCTTTATCCTGACCACATCACCAGGACACGCCTTCAAGTCAATAGCATTTCGTGTGTAGAACTTAATTCAAGAAAAACTATTTAAAAAAAGACGTCATATTGTAAGATGGGTTTGCAAAAGTTCTCGTGCATCTCGCCTGAAGAATAATATCCAAATTCGATACCTTAACCAGTCACGTGATCTATTGTGACAACTATTAACAAAATGAGCATTCGTAACATGTAAAATCTTATTTCTTAAGCTCGTATCAATAGGTTGCATACTTACTGAGATAGGCCACCCCCTTTATTTTTAAACTAACATCAAGGTGACTATATAGAGGCTATGCGAAAGTGCCAAAAGACGTTAGTTATGATAAGAGATGGTGTAGCCGGTTTGTTTGGTTTCAATTGAAACGATTTTCTCACTCTAGTAGTATCGAAGTCGCGCGCTAGAATGTAAGGAGAAATATTGAACTGATTGTGTCTACTGTGTAATTACCATGAATAAGGACGCATTAACTTTAGCTGTGTCAATATAGTTGTTGTTAATTTGAATCTTCTGACTGTCTTGTTTGATGCACCCTTTTCCCTTTCCCCTTTCGCTAGGTAAACACTGGTGTATCGTGGTCTGCAGTCTATCTTATGAACGGTACTTATATGAGAGTCATCAGCTTAGAAACGGGACTTTTTAAAATTGAGATGTACTTACAAAAGCAAAAGAACTCTTAGTTCTTAGGGCCAATAAGGTACATTTACAGTACATCGAACAAAAAATATTTATTTCTTTTATAACAAAACGAGACATGATTCAGGAAATACCCTGCATGATGCAAAACTCATGCAATGTTCCTTTTCCCACCCGTTGGGAAGTTAAAAGTTATTTCGTTGCAATCAGTCACTCACACCTTAGATGAATACTAGACAACTGACTGCAACTCAGTTAGTAGGGTGATGTATAACTGAAGGGCCTCATCTACGCTGTTGGCCATGGTAAGGCCGTTCTCCTCCATAACGAGGAGCATAAGATCCGAAAACTCTTCCTGACAGCCGAAAGGTGGTGGTTTCTTGCAGAAGTTTTCATTTGCTGTCTCCACGTCGTCTAGAACTACTTCAGTCTTATAGTCTTGACTGTCTAAAAAGAGAAGAGGCAAGAGTCACCCTTGCTTGTTGAACTTGCTCAACCCAGCTAAGCGTTGTAATATCGCACCTTCGATTTTTGAATAATTTTAGAAGTAAATCCCTAGAGCGGTTTCAAATTTAGTGTCGCAAAAGGACACTCATCGCAATCACCCTGGCCAATCGTACCGGACTCAGAATATAACGAGCCAATGGTGTTCTAATCATTCACACCTAAGCTGGTTAAGAAAGTGACGCGAGACTTTTGTTTATGCTTTTCACAATGTTCATGATGTTTCAACCAAAGTAAAACAGAACCAGAGCAAAAGCAAACTTGCTTTCGACACTCAACGAAAACCGTTTCGCTCACATCAGTTTTGGGGAGTTTATAGAGATGGATATGAGCTGAAAAAAACGTCGATTTTACCTGTCACCTCCGGAAGGAAGAACAACACATCTGGCTTCCCTGCGGGCGTATCCTGACGATTGCTGACGATTTTCCATAAAGAAAACTCTTGTCCCCTGAAAAGTCATCATCAGCCTCGGAGCGAAAAAACCTTTGTAGCCCAGCAACAACTGTATTTTCTGTTCCACAGTCCGCCCTTACGATGCGGGGAGCCCCTGGGTTAAAGATAAGTTCAGTTTTGGGATCAATATGTGGCGTACTGACAGGGTATGAAGGAAATACACCCCACACGTAAACGGTACCTCCAATTTGATGAACACAGTCAACGTAATACTTTGCAATCGTAGCTGGATCGTTGTTCGTACAGGTGACCTGCAACCACAGTATGCGACGGGAGTATCTGTGGAAAGCGATCAGATTCCTGAGTGTCAGTAAAAATGTTCTGAATAAATTAAAGCACTCATCTTTATTACAAGTAAACGGAAAAGCAACGACAAAATAACAAACGCTAGCTGTTGAAACGTGAAGGCGGTGAAATTATTATCCGTTAGGGAAGCTTTTACCACAAGGCTAAAAATACAAGAGGAGGATAAGAGGGAGAAAATACAAAAAGTTAAACGAGTTAGTTGTTTTAATCAAAGAATTCTTTTTTTTTTTTTACTTTTTAACCCTTTAGATTTATGTCCCTCTCTATGAAAAGAAGACTTAATCAGCCACCAAAATACGTACCCATCAATAGCACCGTGTACACAAAATCCATATGGTTTTAGTTTATCATATCCATCTATGTGCCATATGTAATTGGGTCCCTGTGAGAAAATTAACGAATGTTATGGACTGCGTCAGAAAGCATTAATAGTCAATGCCAACGCAATATTTTCCAACCAAAAAATGTGGACACAATAGTCGCCGTAAGGGGAATTAAAATATGGTAAGGCTCGACCGTTACTGTTCTTTAATTTGGTCTTCTTGTCATCACAATTAGCATGATTCTCCAATTCACCTGCTGATCAGTTGAAGTGTCCAGGAAAGTTTTATTTTGGTAGCACGTCAACTGTTAAATATAGCCATCTGTCTGGGTATGTAACTGGTGAACAAATTTCAGAATAGTTTCATGCTGAGGAGAAGAGATTTCACATAAATTAAGCTATTTTTGCTAGCCAGGTTTCTGCCGGTTAGATATCCTGGTACCTGGAATGTTCTTTTTTCTCCTCAAACACAAATGGGCCGTGAAGCGGCCACAACATGCCAGGAATCTGAGCGGTTTTGACCACTCCTTTTAAATTATGAATTTTCAGCTTCTGAAGAGTTGACTGTAATTATACGACTCCAGAAACGTTTTGCCTACCTTACATCGGTATCGTCGTCTTTGCAATCTGCCCTTTCTTCTATTTAATACTCCTTCGGGATCTAGGACACCTAGAGGGAGAGGGCATACAAAGAGCAAGGGCATACAAAGGCAATCCTTCTCGCTGTAACCTGTGCTTATCTGAGAAACTTTGCATCTTGACCTCTCAAAATTTCTCCCTTTTGAACAAGAAATCCGAGCTGGTAACGAAATGCCGCCACGAAAACAAGTTCTTCGTGGCAACCAATCAGAAGAAGCGTCGCTCCAACCGTTCCTGAATTTGAACATCTATAACTGACATCTTTTCGTAGACTGACTCAGTCTGATGATCGCCTTGAGCGTGAAACTCGAGTAACTAGTAACAATTTCTTTCTTTATTTGTATATATATATATATATATATATATATATATATATATATATATATATATATATATATATATATATATAAACAGTTAATGGTTGCCTCAGGCCAACAAAGAATGCCACTGCGTCAGGAGGATCAAAGATTCACAGTCCAAGCCACGCTGCATGGAATTAAAACTCGTTGAAGGAAAGCGAGGACGGACAACTTCTGACGACTAAAAAGTTAAAAAATTTTATAAAAAATAAAAACGTTTCGGTCTTAGACCTTCATCAGTTACATGAAAAATTGAACTTAAATACCTTAAATAAGATTACAGAACAAAACAAGACGCAAAATACAATACAACGCTATGAGTTACGTAACCGGCGTGATTATAACAATACTAAAACGAGGATAAGTGACGCTAACATTCAAAAATAAAAACAATATAGTACAACGATTATATAACAAAAAAAGGAAAACTAAACAATACTAACAATTAAACGTCTCTTAACGTAAGAGGCCTAAATAAAACTTTTAAACGCCGATTAATCTTTCGATGGCTGCACAGACATAAACAAAATTTTATCTTTTTGCAAGAATGCTATAGCACAAATTTATGCACATCTAAGTGGCAAAATGAATGGGGTGGCAATGTGTTTTTTAGTCACGGCACAAATCACAGCAAAGGTGTGATGATACTGATAAACCCTTCACTGGAATGTAAAATTGAAAAATGTATCACTGATAAAAACGGCAGGTTCATTATTCTAAAACTATCCTTTGATGAACAATCTATTGTTCTCGTCAACATTTACGCTCCTAATGATGTTCAGCAGCAATTAAAGTTCTTTTCGACACTAAACCAGCTTTTACAAGAATTCGCTGAAGAAAAAATACTAATTGCAGGTGATTTCAATTGCGCGCTTTCTCCAAAAGGCAAAATAGGCGGCAAATCGGTCACAAGGAAAGCTTCTGTCATTAAACAAATTGAAACGCTCTGCGCGTCGCATAATTTACGCGACATTTGGCGAAATATAAATCCTGAACTCTCTCGCTTTACGTGGAGAAACAAATCTCTGAAAATACAATGTCGCCTGGACTATTTCCTAATTTCAGAGGCGAGAAAAAGGACGGCGGACTTAGAATGTGTGATTTTTCAATTATGGACAAAGCTTTAAAGATCGCGTGGATTAACAGAATTCAAACTCAATCTTCTGCCGCATGGAAAACAATTCCAGACTACTTCACACGACTAAATGGAAACCTTGCTTTTTTAACAAATTGTAGTTACGAAACTAGAATGCTGAAGCTCCATAACCTACCGGACTTTTATCGGTCAATACTAGAATACTGGCAGCATTTTAAAACATTAGACTCGAAAGAAACAAACTTCAAACAGGAAATTTTATGGAACAACCGTAACATTTTAATTGACAAGAAGCCAGTTTTTTATAGAAATTGGTTCACTCAAAACATTGTTCACGTGCATCATCTATTAGACGAACACGGTAATTTCTACGATCTTGCAGAATTTAAAACCAAATATAATCTGAACGTGCCGTTTACTACCTTCTACGGTCTCATTGATGCCATTCCTAACGCATGGAAAATTAAAGCAAAACAGCACTTCCAAATCGAAAGTACCTCAACAAACGGTAACACAGCCCTGTCCACAAAATCAATTTACTCTGCTATCTCGACAAGCCTCTTCAAACCACCAACCTCTCAAAGTAATATTCTGCGCCACGGCTTCACCGAAAACAATGCTCAGAAAGTTTACTTATTACCCTTTAAGATTACGAAAGAAGTTAAAATCATAATGTTTCAATTTAGAATTATACACAACATACTACCAACCCAAATGAGTTTATATCGTGACGGTATCTCAGAAAACGATACCTGCCCTCTTTGCAAGAACAAAATACAAACCCTGAATCATTTATTAGTTACTTGCGTCGAAACGACCTTCTTTTGGAAAACTTTTCAAAACTGGTGGTACGAGAAAACGCACGAAACGATACGCTTAGATCAAAGTAAAATACTCTACGGCTTTTTTGAAAAGACATCGCACTGACAGCCTCTAAATTACCTAATTCTACTAGCAAAATACCACATTTTCTGCACAAATGGTCAACAAGATGAACTTTGTTTCGAGAGCTTTCTACTACGGGTAAAAGAAAAATTGCAAATACTAAGGGAGATCGCAAATGCAAAAAAATCATTAGAAAATTTTCAGTTAACATGGGCCTTTATTTTGTAAATCTTGAAATCATAAATGTATCTTGAAATTATAAATTGTAATGTACAGTAAGCTTTATACGGTAAATCTACGTAAGTACTGTTTCTGTAAGTTTTGTTGTGTATTATTATATAAGAAAAAAGTAATGTAAGTGACTGTCATGTAAGTAGTGTATTAAGTAATCTTTTTGTAACTAGTCTTTTTTTTTCTGTAAGTAATGTAAGCAACTATATCAATTGATTTGTAAATAAAAAAAAACAAAAAAAAACAATTAAACGTAATTACAAAGTGTAGATACAGGTACAACACTAAATAAATGAACGATACAAGGCAAAAATTTAACAAAAGACCGTAAATATGCTACTATAAAAATAATAAATAACAAAAGATGACAGATAAGACTAAAAACTAAAAACTACTAATTCAAAAAAGATGACATTTGCAATGCGGCAAAAGAAAGAGCAGTCAAAAGGAAAGCAACCTACGTTTACGCAAACATGGATCACAGCAAAATCCCAAATCGAAGCCTTTGGAGCCCCAAAGGGCCGATAGACAACAAAATCCCTGGGGGGGGCCTTAAACAATAATGACCGTAATAAGTTCCCCGGACAGGGCCTTTGAGTATACCCAACACCTAAGAGGCTGACAAAATCCAAGAAAAGGGCCTTTGAACGGCCATATATCGCAAACGAAGAATCGCAAAAAAGAAAATTAATTATAACAAATTCTATTCCTAGAATGAAATTCTTTTCTTTTATTTAAACCATGGGGTGCCAAAAAGAACAGCTGAGCACTCCAATAAGCCTCCTTTGTAATTAAAAGCCTGTCGATGTCATCCGAGTCGCCTGGGGCCTGCACCTGATCAATACATTGAAACGAAAAATCATCCAAAAGACAAATCATCCAAAAAGACTTACTTACAAACTCATGTTCGGAAATGACAAGACAGTAAAAAAAATATTGCTACCTTACCAAGAATAAGTCATCTTCCTGTGAATGAAAATCTTTTCAACTTTACAACTTTCCGTGAGCAAGTGTGCTGCTTCGTTCGCAATACCATTTTCTTGGTTGAGTTCTCACTATAAAAATTCCAAGTCAACCTCTGGATATCCCTGTGAGCTGAAGCAAATACTTGTTGACTTTTTGAGAGCATTTAATCGTGGAAAGTTTCTTCCAGGGAGTTAAATTTCCGGAGAACACTGCTCAAACTGCCTTGCTTTTCAAAATGGCCGCCAGACAAGCAATGAAAGAAAAGTATAGTGTCTTAACCCTATTTTGCCTGGCCTTGGGGAACAAAGTGTCCCCCCGCCCCCCACCATAGATCTCTAAAGGTATTAATGCTTCTGTGATGAAACTTGGCACGTTTTTAGCACGTCATTAACTTAACAGATTGGGTGTATGACGTGTTGTTAAATATGACTTATCTTGACGTCAAAATGACGTCATTAGTCTAAGAAATACGCATTTTAGTTATTTCATTACGTTTTGATTGTTTGTTTGTTTTCCTTGAAACTTTAACGAGGAATTATGTATTTTTGTGGTAGTTCTGAACACACTACAGACAATTTTCATTGAAACCTATGTCAGTTTGGTCATTGTTTTGCATATTAATAGTTGAAGATTGCAAACTTCAATATTTTCTGTTTTGATTGATTTTATTACAAGTGGAATACAACTGAATAACTGTTGACAGGATTTTGCGTGCAAAACAATACATAAATGACATGCAATACTTGGTAACTTTATTTGCATAACCACATTTTCTATGCCGTCACTCCATATGCCATGTTTATTACCAATAATGCATTGCGTGGCCTTATTGACCAATAATGTGCTGTGTTACATTTGTAGCATTTAAAATATTATTAGATTATCCCTGGAAATGTATTTCTAACACCAGATATTTCAACAGAAACTACATGGAGCCCTAAAAGCCTGTGTGAGTAAGACAGATGTTGAACAACTGTATTTCTCACACTTTACTGCCCCTTTAAGACAAAAAAAAAGCTCTGACTTGCGTCGAGGCAATGAAACGGGTGAATATCGTTGGCTTTTAAAAAATCTTTGCTCGACCACAGGCCTACTATCCTCTGTTTGTGTGGTGTTCTGTGTATTTTTTATGGTTGTATCGCTTTTTCAAATTAGCAAAACTAAAGACAGAATAAGAAAACTGGCATGTTGTTTACTCATATTTTGTGTGTGTTTTAGCGATTTGAAGCTCGCGAAAGTGACATCTTTAAACAGGTCATGCACACAGTTAACCCTAGCTTCATGAAGAGCATCTTAAGACACAGAAGAGATGTAAGGTCACGATGAAATGATGTCAAAAATTATTGTTTTGAAAAATAAATCTTGTTAAAGTCGGACAGAAGGGTAAGTGTGTCCACGCCGTCGCCTCCATGTCATCTGATAAGAAAATGTACCAAATGTTAATCAAAGGAAAGAGACAAGGAATGAAAATGGCCAGAAGTAAACAACAAGGTGATGTCATTTGTCACACTTGTTAGATTATTTTTCGACGTAGTTTTTATGGCGTTGTGGTCGGTAGAGAAGTTGTTGTTGTTTATTGCATGTATCACTGCAAATAATTACTGCCTACGAATAACGCTGTGCTCATGCACATTATGATTTGAGGTTGTTTTACTGCAGACAAAGTTCTGCACGTGCACAGTTTTGTTTTGTCTCTGTTACGTTATTTTTTCTTGTCTTTTTTTTTTTCGAATCACAATAAGCCACCATAAACTGGAAAATCAAAACGAGCAATCACAACTAGAAAAAAATCGGTAACCCAAGAAAGGAAAATAGCGTTTTTAAAATGTATTTCGGCAATGAATAATCCGGAAACAGGTACGTCAGGAAGATCAGTTTTTAGCATCAAGAGTACAGACAAGAGAATCAACTTTGAGGAAGTCTGTGATTTTCTTGTTTTGAATAGCTACGAAAGTTTCTTTCCTTTGGCCGTGAGCTCACAGTTAAATGAAAAAAAAAACAAAGTTTTGAACTCGATTTCTGCACGATATGTGGTTTGCCAGTGTTTTGTAAATCAATTATTTGCCGATGCGGAAGATCATGCGACAAACTGAGTTGAACTGCTCGCTACTGACAAAACTTTATGTTTTACTAAACCTAGTCCAATAAATGGCATTATTATTCAACAAATTGTCACTATGCCCATATATGGTAAGGAAGCCCTCAATATCTGTCATCCTTCATGACAGATATCCTGCGATATACGTAAATGACCATATTTGGAAGTGCACTGCAGATTTTCTTTCATTGCTTGTTTGGCGGCCATTTTGAAAAGCTAGGCAGTTTCAGCAGTGTTCTTCGTAAATTTTAACTCTCTGGAAGAAACTTTCTACGATTAAATGCTCTCAAAAAGTCAACAAGTATTTGCTTCAGCTCACAAAGATATCCAAAGGTTGACTTGGAATTTTCATAGTGAGAACTCAACCAAGAAAATGCTATTGCGAACGAAGCAGCACACTTGCTCACGAAAAGTTGTAAAGACTAAAGTTGTCTTGATTTTAATTCACAGGAAGAGGACTTATTCTCGGTAAGATAGAAATAGTTTTTTTTCCTTTGTCTTGTCATTTCCAAACATGAGTTTGTAAATACGTCTTTTTAAGCGAACGGTAGTAAACTTCGATTTCTTGAAGTTCTGTTTTGATTTTTATTAAGCTTATGTGTTGCTAGCTTTTAGCGTTTTTATCATAGAGCCGTAGTTTTTCTCGTTCTGAAAATGGTAGGCGATGGGAATTTGTTGAAATCCTGCTCAATCTTGCGGAATATCCCCTGATTTAGCCAACTCGGCCTACGGCCTCGTCGGCTAAGTATCAGGTGATATTCCGCGCGATTTCGCAGGATAATTGTTAAATATAGGTGGCATTTTCCTATTATTATTTTACTATGAATATATGAAAATCATATATTTGAACTGCGGAATGAAGAAATAAATGTAAAGAAGATCCTCGCAGTTATTAACGCAACTTATGCAGTTGCGAAAAGAAAGCCTGAAAAAATCAGGCTTGCCGGGATTCGAACCCTGACCTCTGCGATACCGGTGCAGCGCTCTAACCAATTGAGCTAACAAGCCAACTGGGAGCTGGTCATTAAATTGGTTCGTAATATACCCGGTATCGCAGAGGTCAGGGTTCGAATCCCGGCAAGCCTGATTTTTTCAGGCTTTCTTTTCGCAACTGCATAAGTTGCGTTAATAACTGCGAGGATCTTCTTTACATTTATTTCTTCATTCCGCAGTTCAAATATATGATTTTCATATATTCATAATTTCACCTTCATCTTTCCCGGGTATATTACGAACCAATTTAATGACCAGCTCCCAGTTGGCTTGTTAGCTCAATTGGTTAGAGCGCTGCACCGGTATCGCAGAGGTCAGGGTTCGAATCCCGGCAAGCATGATTTTTTCAGGCTTTCTTTTCGCAACTGCATAAGTTGCGTTAATAACTGCGAGGATCTTCTTTACATTTATTTCTTCATTCCGCGGTTCAAATAGATGATTTTCATATATTCACAATTTCACCTTCATCTTTCCCGGGTATATTACGAACCAATTTAATGACCAGCTCCCAGTTGGCTTGTTAGCTCAATTGGTTAGAGCGCTGCACCGGTATCGCAGAGGTCAGGGTTCGAATCCCGGCAAGCCTGATTTTTTCAGGCTTTCTTTTCGCAACTGCATAAGTTGCGTTAATAACTGCGAGGATCTTCTTTACATTTATTTATTATTTTACTCGTACCTAGGAACGCATATTAGAATAAATTGATACAAAAACATGAAGTTTCAGAACAGCAAAAACTAAACCGCGGCATTTCGTACAGTTATACATTACACTTGTAAGACCTACACACGGACGGAATTAAATAAAATAGTCACCGCTCTAACTAAAATGTTAAGATCTACGAGGACAAAAAGCAAAGGTTCATTAGCATTGTGGCCTTGAAGTTTCACAATTAGGGATAGGCAGTCATGTGAAGATTACCCACAATTTTTCTGCAAATTACTGTGCTGTTTACGGGTACAAAAGAGTATACAGGCTGAAGTTGCTTAAATCTATTTTTCCTTCCTGACGGAAAAGAGCGACTTTTGAGTTATATTTTCACTTTAAAGGTTACCCCTAATGGTATAACTAGTTCAAAAATTCTGGTATTCTAATATGGCAAAGCACAGAACATAGGAAAGCAAAGCCAAGGATAAACGAGACTGATCACTTTCGACACTAGTTTAAAAACTTCTTGCTGATTATAGGTGAAGTTGCAATTGCACACGAGCGCTGAGGGACCCACACAGCAGGAGCTTAACCAGGTTTCTGTAGCGTGAAGCAACTGAGAGTATTGCTACAACACCTCTCCTCCCCCTCCCCCCAGATGAGATGCTTGTCCATCGCACAGTTACGCCAAGCAGTACGTCGCCGGTACCCTGGGGGAAGAGAGACGGTGTGGAGTAAGGTTTCTTATCTAAGGAAACAACGCGATGGAAGGGACCAATGCTTTACAATAAGTGGGAGCTTAACAAAACGGAATCTAGCAATAAAAAGTATATTGGCTTATAAAGGTTTAAACATTTTCTGTCCTCACAGTCCTTACAGAACTTTTGTGGCCTAGTCTTCTCATTGCTTTCCTGAATTGCGGAATTTTCAGTGAATATATAATAGGGTTGACGATAGAGTTGCAATATTGCAGTAATTTTGCAAAGTATATGGCATTTTGTGGAACTGTTAGCAGTGTTTTACTGTCAAAACTACCAACAACGTTAAGCACATAAATTGGCATCCACATTCCTATAAAGGCGACGGTGACTATTAACATTGCTTGCACAATTAATTTCTCATTGACGATAAGAGCGTTGCGCATGCTTTCCTTTCTACGTGAGTGAATCTTTTTCCAAATAGACGCATAAGCCGTGATTATGGTCACAAGCGCAAAAGAAACGAAAATCAAGATAATGTGATTGTCATATGACGAAGGTAGTATTCTTCGTGAAGTCAGAAGTTTAAGACAGGCAAGACACCCAGCCATGACCCACATAAAAGTGGCCGAGGACCAATAAAATCGTCTGGAAGCGCCCCTGTGCTTGAAAGGAAAGAAGACTGAATATGCTCTTTCTAAGGCGATCGCTGTCAAAATGAACATCGATGAAAGTCCAGCAAAAATATCCACAGTAATGTAGATTTCGTGGACGGCATTGTCATACCACTGATGACCGCTCAGGGCCTTGTAAAAGATGCAAATGTACAATGGCATCGCAATTCCACCAATCATTAGGTCTGCACAAGCGAGGTTCAAAAGTAGGATATTACTGTTCTTACGTAGTAACTTCTTCACTGTGAACACGGCGATAGTTAGTGCGTTTGCGCAGAGTATCGCAATAGCAATGAGGGAAAACGTCGTGCACCATAAGATAATCACGTGATTTGAAGTCCGTTCTTGGCTCTCTGTGCGTGACACGTTCATTCTGTTAAAAAAGCAACAAATGAAAAAAAAATAAACAGAAATGTCAATATGAAACGGTTATCGTCGTTCTTTCATAGGATGCATTCTTTACGCCATCAATACGCGATATAGCACATGTTTAACACTTTCGCTACGAAAGTCGAGTTTTCTCGACACTTAGAGGAGTAGACATTGAACCACTTGTGACGTCATCCTTTTTGACGTCACCAGATTGTTTTGATAAGCACATAACACAGCAAGGACAGTTCCATCCACAGGTGTGTTCATTCTCAACATCAACAAAATTCTGGCAGAGCTATTCCAAAAAAACGTGTCCAATTTTGGGTGTAAAATTGTTGGTAAAATAGGCCAAGTCACCCATAGTTGATCAATGTTCCACTTCCAGGTTTTCTCAAGGGCTGAGGCCAAAACTTTTCCAGTGCATAGAAAGGGGATAAAAGGTATAAGATAAAGAGAAAAGAAAGGGAGAGAAAAAGGGAAAGAAAAGAAGTGAGAAAAAATTGGGAATGAATCAGCAATTTTGGCTTATGCGCATTCCTGAAAGCAAAATATTGTACAATTTACAACAAAACCTGGTTCAGAATCTAGTTTACTTGTAGAGAAATGTTTTTGTAGCAAAGTTCAGTAGCATTTGGCAACCTAGCAGTCAAAAAACCGTTTTAATGGTAAAAAATGCGTTATTTAAAGAAAAAAGTTAGCAGTGAAAGGGTTAAGGACACATCAAATTGGTGTTACTTTGGTAGAAATTCTTGGATAAAAAATTGCTAAATAACGTTTTTCACCCATGCCCCTTATAGTAACTCGATACTTTTCCATTTTCCCCTTGACGTAGCCTTTACTTTCTCAGAGAAATTCATCTTGGAAATGTTATAATTGTCGGCTAGGAACTAATTTTTATGCTTTCATTAAGAAAATACATCTCTATGTTCCTCCCCAGACATGTTATGGAACTAATGCTTTGAAGGCCCTAAATTTCACGGAAATTGGACATCATTTGTTGTAACTTGTTGTCAAATACAATGTTTGCCTGAGAATACTCTTTCTAACAGTCTCTTAAGGTATTGTCTCAGTAACATTCAATTCCACATACATTATATGTGGTTAAAGGTTTGGCCGATAATATTTGACGACATTAGAGAGGTTAGAAATTGTACAAAACTAATAGTAATAATAAATAAGTATATTTCATAGGAAGTTATTAGATCTAGCGCTTCTACAGATAACTTTTCTAAGTTGGAATACAATAAAAAGGAAGAGGAAATAAGACAATGTTGGGCAGAAAAAACTGCAAAATTGCCCGAGATGGTCTGTGAAAAAGGTTATTTTAGGCATTTCGCGACATGTGTGACCCCAGCTGGAAGTTCAAAATGGTGAGTTTTTCGGCCTGAAAGAGATCATTGAATAGCTCATTTCGTGTATGAAGCGTTTCGTTTTCACTTTTTTTACACAAGAAGTATAGTAGCTTTTTTTTTCAAAGTTATTTGATTATTGTTAATGATTCTTTGAGGAATGAAATTAAAGTAACTTTATAACTTAATTTAAAACCCAACCTATTTGAGACAGGTTTTCAACAGCTGACAATCTAGTAACAACCAATAAAGAAATAAGCAATGTTTTAATAGCCGCAGGCATTTAAAGCTATTTGGTTATAACTGACGATTCTTTGATCGTAATAAAAAGTACTTCAACACGTGACTTCGAAACCCAAGGCTTTCAACAGCGAGCAGCAACAGCAGTTGGCCAAATAAGACTACTGCATCAGTTTTTCCAGAATGTTTTGGGATCTTTGGGATATTTGTTGAATAATGTCGCCGTTTCATCTACTGGGTGTTTTAGCTTAATATTTAATATAAGTAGCTGAAGCTTCAGAGAAAGGAATCTATTTACCTGAAATCACGAGGTTTTCATTTTGATTGCCTTATCGAGTTTTCGGCAAAAAAAACAAAACAAAAAAAAAACGCGCTTTCCATGTTACGACAGACGGGGCATCGTTTTTCTAAAGAACTCTCACCTCTATTATTATTAAAGCTGGATTCCAATATTTGCATGTGGCCGGACACCTAGACACTGCCAAAGTATATTCTACCAAAATTGCTTGTTGAATGACCTTGTACTACGAGGAGCAGAGCAAAATGAACGCTGATAATTTAAAAAACAAACATTGTGAAAGTTAAGTAGGCCTCAATTGCAATAACAATTAGTCTTGCTTATTACCTCCAGAAGTAACAAAGAAAATATTGGCTTAAAGGACGAAACCTCATCCGTATAATGACAAAGAAAATTTAAGCTAATTATAGACTAAAATGATCTGAACTGATTTTAACTGACGATTATGAAAACTCTGCTTCATTTTGATCACTCAGACAGCGTGGAAACGTGTATCTTTCCTTTGTCCCATCCAGAATTTATCGTGATTTTGTTTTTGAGATGAAAATACCAGCTTGATGATCGCGTGCATGACCCAGCAGTCTGCTCTTGTCACATGACTGAACTGTCGCATGGTATGCAAGTTCACAGTTTTTTTTTTTTTTTATCTAACTGCAACTTCCAAGATACAGAAATATCAATTACGTTTCTGTATCCCGTAACATTATGTTAGCGAGGTTTGAAGAAACGCAGTGAATTAAGTTCCAGTTTACCTTTGGGGATCTCAAAAGAATGTTTGAAATGTTCAGTCATAAGTAATTTCTCTTTTAATTCGTTTGAACTATTTTGAAAGTGCTATACACTCACTACCCCACAAGAGCATCGACTTCTTACCAATTCATGTTTTTACGTCCGTCTTTAGGATTAAATTCAATTTTATTTATTTAATATTTATTTTCATCACAAAGCTGTAATTAGTTAAGATTCCGCCACAGAATCCATGAATACGTGTTGGTTTACGAAAATAATACATATTTATGCATCCCTTCCTGACCCAGGAGCCCGGGGGCAAAATGCATACATCTACATCTACCTAGATTAGAATAACATAATTTTTTACTGGCTTTCAAAGTCCTCATAACAGCTATAACATAATTATAACATTACAAGCTTAGAAATGATATATCACTCAGACGTACGCACTACGTTAAATCAACTCTCGCATGCACTAAATAAAACAAAAAGTGTGTGTTTGGTTTTCAAGGACTACACAATTCCGCTCATGCTTAAGATTAAACGCTGCCGTCTCTTGCTTAGAAGTGTCACTAATGTTAAAAGCAGTCGATAAGATCTAGTGTATCGAGAGGCCAGAACTAGTTCAGAACTACCAGCTATCTTAGCAGAAAATGTGGATCCTTTAGCACCACAAAAGTGACCCTTGTCAGTGCAATTCAACAATATTCTTACCTTTGTTTCGCAACACCACCACCACTTGGAATCACTCCAAACAGAAAATAGTGGAAAATAAAACACTGAATTTCATTCGAGTATCCCTCCAATCACGAAACGCTTATTTCGACGTCTAACAGGATCAACGTACGTCTGGTCTATACCCAAACGTGGACTCTCATAGTTTGCAAATTTACATAAATACAGCTGAAAACAATAACATTATACCTGGGTCAGTTCACATAATCTGAATCAACACAGTCTCCTATGGTGTTAATTTGAATATGTTTCTGTTTACACACGTTGATAAGGGGATTCGGAAGGATTATAAAAAGTATACCTTTTCAACTGTGTTTTTAGTCTATCTTCAACTATCAAGTGTCCGATTGAGTTTGTCGCTGTTGATACAGATAACTCGTCAGGTCACCGAAATTTCGAATTCCAGACGCCTTCATGGTTTTCAAATTAAAAACCAATTCGAGGTGATTGATGACTCTAATGGAACCAGCTCTCGAACTTCTGCTGATAATTTGCTAATTACACCCTAAAGACATCCGTCATCCACCACCCCTGACTCGTTTTTTTTTGGAGGGGGTATTATTAACAGACGGATTCCGGTCAGCCGTGCGTCTAGATACGCACGAAGACGCAGACTACTTTTATTAACAAAAAAACAAGGAAACAATCAAACAAAAGAATACGCGGCCAGACGAAGTCGATAAGTAGCATGGCTGGCACCTTTATCTATTACGTTTTCACGTCTTCGATGCCCTGTCATCCTGTGCTCTGTGAGGAATTGTTACACATCACCGGCACGATTTAATCCGGATTTCCTTTCGTGGCTCTGTATTCATTTATAATATTAGTCGCAAATGCCACAAGAGGCCCAGTTCGGGATAATTTGGTCCCAAACTCGTCCCCAGGGCTTTAACCCTTTTTTTTAAATTTGGGGAGGCCCTGGCATTGACTGGTCACGTGATGTTCGTGGTGTAACATGGGCTTGTTTTCAGAGCCCACGTTATCCGACCGCTGGTCTAGTTGTACGAATTGACGTCATGGACAAGCGGCCAGGCTGCTAAGTACGATTCAAAATGGCGGCGCGCAGTGTTGAATTTTGGCCCTCTTTGGAGAGGAATTTCAGTGGGATCGGATGCACTTTGGAAGCTAAAATCACGGTCAGTAACTCAACTTAGTGTTATTTTTTTATTGGTGATTTAAAAAATACACAGTTTCTGGAGTGACCTTCTCCTTTAAGATTTGTCAGAAGCAAGTCGTGATATTACTTCTGTTGATAGTGAACCATACATTGTCGATAAGAACAGTCGATCTCCGGATATGATTGCATAGCAATCTTGTATTGTCTACATATACATCATTTTTAAGGGTTTCGGGGTAGTCAAACACTTCTGGGGTAGTCAGTTCGTTATTAAGAGACATTGTATCATAGTTTTATTGTTTGTTTGTATATAGTATAGCTTATTGTGCACGTACACGTTTAAACGAGTTTTTGTAAGCTCCTCATGACAGGATAACACGTTGCGTGGATAGATAAACTATTGTATTGTATTGTGTTGTATTGTATTTTGTATTGTATTGTATTGTATTGTATTGTATTGTATTGTATTGTATTGTATTGTATTGTATTGTATTGTATTGTATTGTATTGTATTGTATTGTATTGTATTGTATTGTGCAATGTTTGATTTTGCTGACGTACCGTGAAAATGGAATTCTGTGTTGGAACACCTTTTCTTCGTTCTATCGGCGATTGTTATTCAATAGATAATATAAATAGAAGGAATAAATCAAGAGAAACCAGGAAAAACGAGTGGATGAATTTGTTCTTTCAAGAAGAGAAGGAAGGAGGTATTTTGATATTCTGTTTTGGTGTAATACGAAGACGGTTGTTGAGAGTGCTGATCGAAGGTTAACGGTTTCGGAAACCTAAAAGCAGGCTAAAATACGGTTGGAAGACTTTCATACAATCACGAAAGAACACAAGGACGATATTTGATCTGGTATGTAAAGTAATTGGTTATTTATTGTCAGTTTTAGTTTCCTTCTAAACTACCTCTCTTGAAACTACATATCAAGTTCCATACAAATCCTTATATTTTGCCACTAAAGTGGTATGCTCGAGAGAGTGGATGCCCTGTGCAAATACCACACGATCTCGTCCATGGGGACGATTGTTTGAAAGGCCTGACTAATACCGTAGTCTGTTCCAGGCTCCGAGATAGTAGGGAAAGCGCGAAGAGAAAATGAGGGCGAAAAACGCGTGGGGGCTAGGGAGAGACAACAGGCGCGTTTTATTTTCGCGTTCCCTTTCCAATTTTCGTGCTGTCCCTACTATCTGAGAGCGTGGAACAGGCTAGACTTATCGGCAACTTCAGTTAAGACCTCGCCATTTAATCTATACTTTAAATTTACTATAGAAGGTCAGCCGTGACAATGGCAAATATGAAGTCTTAACTTGCCTACTAAACAAATTACAAGGCAACAACTTTATTTTCAATTCTTAAAGGGTATATGATCATACAACAAGTGTTAAGGCCAGTGCCAAATCTTCTGAGCTTGGCGGAATATCTCAGTGCTATCGCCGGGGGGTGTATCGTTTACAACAGATGTATTATTTTTCTTACCGTTAACAATGCATGTGTAACAGACGCCTCTAAGCTCTTAGTTTCCCGAGTATTTTGAGAAGTGTTTTCCTAAACTCGGGAACTAAAAACGAATAAATGATAGGATTAACACACGAGTTTCCGTAGTGCAGGAATTTGGTAAAATATGCCACCTCATTTGGCATGTTTTGACATGGCTTGCAGAAAAACGCCACAATGTTAATGATTTGGAAAGGCAGCCAAGTAAACACAAATACTATGGTCACTGTAAACAGCATTACAGCAAGTCGTCTGTCATGCTCGGTCGAACGTTTCTTGCTGTCTCTTCTGGCAAAGCGAAACTTCATTCGATACCAAATCACGATATAAGAAATGCATATGATTGATAGCGCGATGGCAAAGAAAACCAACGTGAAATAAAAAAAGAAATTCAGTGACAACAGTCCCTCTTCAAAAAGAAACCTCAAACAAGAAACCAGGATGGATAAAAGCCATATTAATACAAGCAGCATGTAGTATACATTCTTCTTAATATGACGATGTACATGAGGCAAGCAAACCGAAAATGCTCGCTCCAAAGCGATAATCGTAAGTGTAAATATTGAGGCCCAGCCGACGAAAATATCAATCACTTTGGATATCTGGTAACTGTGCTGCCTCCAAACGCTGCCTCCCTTGTGCCACGCAGCAACCAAGTGATAGAGATACATGGGAATTGCGAATGTTCCAACCAACATATCTGCTATCGCTAAGTTTATCAGGAAGTAATTGGCACGCATGCGCATTAGTTTCTTGTTTGTGAAGAAGACTATGAGAGTGAGGACATTTCCAACAAGGATGACGACATCGACAAATCCAAACGCAGAACTCCAAGCCATTAATTCAGTAAACTTCATAAATGGCTTTGCCTGGCCTCCTTGAGGTTGCACGGAAGAGTTGTTCATCGTACGTAAGCTGTTCTATGTACAAACTGAAACAAAACAAAAAGCACCTGAGCATAATCCGTGCTAACGATAAGACAAGTGTTCAAAGCTAACCACGCTACAGTTAATTATAAGTCCCGTGCTGACTTGAGTAGTTTGAACGACTAACGATAAAGTAACTAGCTAATGAGACAATACCGGTATTTGTCGGGCAATTTCTGTCATTCAAATCCCTTGACTTGTGTACTGTTTACTTTACTCTGAAGGCCATGTCTTGCGAAACCACAACAGCCGTTAACGGCTTTGCAACTACATACAATACCTGCAAACTCAATTACCAAACAGCCCTAATCTTGTTCGATGACGATGAATCAGTACTGTATTACTATTAAAAGTTTCGTCTTGGAACCAGAGTATATAAGTTGTTTTGCTGCACATAAGTAGACAACACAATCAGACTCTACGGCTTGCCGAAAACAAAATTATCAGATCATTTTAACGTTCAGTGTAAGAAACAATCAACTTAAACAAATAGCTACGGAAAATTATTTAAAGGAGATCGTGAAAGCATCAAAGCAGCTCAGAAGTATTTCCTTCCCTTGCATTAATCGCCGCTTTATAGAAGAAACTGCTACTGAATCCAAAACAGTATGAATCAATGTATGTGATTTTTAATTATTATTTCAGTGGTCTTTTATAAACCACTTAAAAAGGATTTCAAACTGTTCGCGTTAAGTACACTGGCTTACATGTAAAGGATTTATTGTTTGTCTGGCAATAATTGGACGTTGAATTACCATGAATAAAATATTGCGTTGGTGAGGAATAAGCAAAACATGCACAGCAAACCAATGATGACAATTTACACTGGTAGTCTAACAAGATGAAATTATTAATGTGAAAATATCCATTAGATACTGATAGTACTTTTTACTATTTCAGCGATAAAATCGTTTTAATCATTTTTGCTTTAAAATTAAATGTCTGCTGCCACAATAAAGTTAAATGAGAAACCATCCCTGATGCAAATTGCTTCAAGGCTACTCTGCGGTTTACCATTCAGCCGTAATTGTTGATAAAAGTAATTAAAAAAGGTGCCAAGGGACGAAAATTGGACTTCCGTTGCCATGTTCACCGTTTCTGGAAGAAATTTTAAATTGTTTTCTAGGCACGTTTATCGCGTCTCTAAACGAGTACAATTTCTAGAGACTGTTAGTGTGGTATTATAGATTTGTCTCTTTAGTTAAAAAATACAATTTCACTCATCCCACGTGTTTGTTAATACTCCAAGCTCGCTAATATAATTCAAAGAATATCCTTGAAAATGGATATTCATGGATATTCGTTTAAAAGCAAACATGAATCTTGTCCCCAAGCGTCTGAAGATAATAGTCCATCACTGGAGTAAATTTGTTGCAATAAGTGTCTGATCTTCGCTGGCAATTGAGCCTTAGATCCTTGGATGGCAAGTAACCAAGTTACCCATTGCGGTAACCAGCTGCATCATATCGAAGTATTACGTCCTAAGAAAGTTGGCAGTTAAAGTATAGAGTCATTAAACGGCTCTCTAACTGAAATAAAACCCAGGGTTGTTGTTTTCATCTGAATGTTATTTGCCTTCTTCCTCGCTTTCTTTACTAGCTGATGCCTTGGAAACAAATAGCAACAAAATTACTTATTAAATTACTGAGTTACCTTTTTAAACTGTCAGTAGCAATCTGACCTCATTGATTTCCACAGTTTTAAACTTAAACACATCTCATAAGGTACGCGAAGCAAATCATGGCTAGTAAATTCAACTGCATTTGAAAATATATTGCTAAGAAGAGTTAGGTAAATAGTGATAGCTTTCAAATTTTTGAAAGTTTGTCTTTCACAGACGTAAATTCAGACACGGGAATACTTTAATTGCCGGCACGTTTACATTGGCTTAGCATGTGCTTTTGTCTGTGGGTAGGATTGACACTTTTTAAAAGCCTTTACAATAAAATCTAATCAGTTGTGGCATCATTGCTGTGAAAATGAATTTAGCTAAGACACGCAAATGTCAACTTTCTTTTGTTGTTGTCGGGCAACTCCTTTTTGTCGCCATTCAACCGTAACGTATCCAATCTAACCTTTCTAAAATGTTTACAAGAAACATTGGTACAGAAAGAGAAAGGTGTTGTCAGCGATACAGTAAACCACAAACTTATGGCCACGCTGACGTACATGACGGTACAGATGGAACCTGGCCTTCACTCAATGTCGCCTACAAATTGATCCACTGAGGCGCAGTCACTTTATAAATCAATGATCGACAACAATCGATTGGAATCGAAGAGTGCTATCAATTCTTGTCAGCAATGGATAGGAATCAACAGAGAAAGAAGTATAAAGTTCGAATGTTATCCATTGCCGCTAGCAATCAATAAGGATTTAATGATTTTTACTGGACAGGTTGTTGGTCATCTCACTATAGTGATTATTTACACAATCTCTATTGTTGCAGTTGAATACTTCAACTGAAACCTCCTCATAAAGTGGCCTTTCAAAGTTATTTACAAAAAATTAAAATTAAAAAATCGCGAATGGGAAATACAGAAGCCATTTGACGTGAGACATGTAAATCACAATCTGTAGGATTTCGTTCTTAGCTTATCTCTAAATGTTACTGGAACAGTTCGCACTTAAATTCTGTAATATCTGAGCATTTTGTCAGAAAAAAAAATATCGAGACAGAGGGGAAAACTGTACGGGAAAACGCTTCCTTTGAAATGCAAACACGTTTAATCAGCACACTTCTCTTGTTGAGCTCGTTTGATGATCGCGAAAGACGCACCAACTGTTATGATTGGAACAGTGTGACCGTGTGGGTTTAGTATCTGAACAAATAAGAGAAATGATTGGTAACGATTGCTGTCGATTTTTGTCAATCAATAGAACTTCATTTTTGTGAGTTCTATTGCTATCGATATATGACAATCGCGGATTGATATCCCTCGAATTACGAGTGAATATGGTTTTCTATCGTTGGTCCGGCACTGTCTGCATCTCATGTTAGGGTTGTCTGACTCTTCGGGCTGCATGGTGTTGGATAAGACGACATCAGCTGACAATAACAGTCAGCCTACTAATATCGAATTGTATCGGCCAATTATTGACCAGTCAACAAAAACGATTCTACGAACTTCCTTTAGTGAACGGCCACCGACTGCTATCGACTGACATCGAAAACCTGTGAAAATGTGCTATTCGATAAACAGTCGATAAAATCGATCATGTTAAACCTCTCAAAATGTTCTCTCTTAGAATAGTTGTCGATTTCCAATAACAAACGAATTGATTGATTAATATCGATTGCTATTGACTTCCATCGATTATCAGTTTTATGGAATAGTAAGGTTGGAATTTGCCACATTAACTGTCTGTTTTAGCCACTGCACATGGGTAATAAATAGTTTCTGGCAGTTATCAGATACACGTGTGTCATCTTTAACCTGTACAATGGTTCCCTGTCACTTCTGCAGGTCCTGAATATTGCTGTTTGTTTGTTTCTATTTTGTTTTCTTTGCTGTGTACTCCTTTTCTGGAAGTAAAACATTTTCTTCTTTGATCTGCTGAACATACGTTATGACGCAGGTTTTTTGGCCTTTGGTCAAGCCATCATCCCTGTTAGAAACAAACGGAAGATCAGATTTCTGAATGTCTCTGCAAGGGATACAAAGGGAAAACGTCCCTGATCGCGGATTGCCTTTGCTGTGTAGCAATTATACACATTGAAATCTATTTGAAGTTGTCTTTTGACATGAATTCCGCTTTATTTTCAAGTTCACTGTCGGTGTCTATCTATCGAGCGTCCACGGTGAAATGAATAATCCGCAGAGCAAAGAAAGGGTTTTCGAACCTGTGGGATTAGAAGATGTGATAAACTCTAAATGAGTCAGTGTAAACCATGTAATTTAAATTGCTTAGATCACAGAGTCCTCACAAAGCTTACCTTAGTTTTAATTGAAATTCTAATATTTTGCTAACCTTAACAAGTGCAAAGTACAAAGTGAAGAATAATTTCGTTGTTACTACAGAATTAGAATCAAAGGAGTCCATTTTGAAATTTCAATCCGTGAAAAACATTCATCGCGTGCTCAAATTGATACCATGTTTAGTAATTTAATTTAGGCAGATCCTTGAGGGCCTATCCACGTTTAGCTTCTATTTCTGTTAATGAAATTATTATTAAACAGCCTCACGTTTCAAAATATCAGTAGGACATTACCCAAAACACTAAGCACTTTGAAACAGAATTATAAGCACTTGGAGAGAAAATCATTAGAAAGAAATAACCCCTTGAGAGTGATCGTGTAAAGAGACCAATCTAGTAAAGCACACAGGAAATGAAACATGTCAAAAAGTGAGAAGCCTTAATGGATTCTAACCGTGTAATGAAAATATTGCAGCATCCCAGTTTTGACTTTTTAATCAACTTATCATGTATGTATCCGCTCTTCTGTTTGTTTTAACAGGAAATATTCTTAATTGCTTAAAATATGATCGCATCTGAGTTCCTCAGAGCAATATAAATGACTGCCCTGGTAATACATGAGATAAATGTGCATAGTTCATTCACTGAGCTACTCAAACCAACAAGATTAGGGATAAGTGATATTTCTTCATCTGATTCGGATAAAGGTAAGTACCTCCGTGTTTTAAAGAGCCAAGAATAGACAAATTGCATATAGGTAAGTTAATCCACTAAACTAAATGATGTCTCGTTGAGGGTTTTTGAAGCTGAAATATTAATTATAACACCGACTTTCTATTCTCGTTTGTTATGGTTAAGTATATAACTCGATACTAATTTCAACTCATATGAAATGATATTAGTCTAAGAGATAAGCTTAACAAGCGACATGTCAGCTTTGGCTAGTTATTTTGCACTGTTACTGTGTCGGGATGGTTTGGTATTCCTTCGCTTCTTCTACTTAAGTTCTTCGACTCAACTCTGCGATGGCCATTTCTTCATCGCAAGTGTTTGCCATAGAAATCGAATTGTTCATAGCATTGAATTAAATTACCCTACTCCAGAGATAATATTATTGAGATTCTCAGCACTAGTCTAATTCAAACCATATTGCGATGTCTTTGATGGTAAGTTTAGCTTCACCTACCTATCTGTCCTGTTGTGAATGAATGATGTTAAGATCTTTTATAATTGGAACGGTTGTAAAATTCCCTTTACCAAGAATACGCTGGATGTTATCCACGACTAAAATCCCGGCCGTGGTTTAAAACCGTTTGTAAACAGAGCAGTAATAAAAAGTCCGACCGTTTTACATCTGAGGATTTTCGATTTGATTTCTTATACAGCAACCAAGAGTAAATGCAATTTTTTTTATTCTAATAATTTTGCAGGAAGTGGACATATAGGACACGCAAAACAAGCTGTATCTTCCATGATTATGCACCTTTCTTACCATATATGGGCAAAATAAGACTGTTATTGTTTTCTCATGTTTTTAAGTGTGCCGACTCTTGTATTAAGACTTCGGGAACACTCAAGAACATAAACAAATAAACGCAAATTCTTATTATTTTGAAATGAATAGGAATCAAGCATTCATTTTCTTAAGCTGCTAGACATAACATACAGACAGGAATTAAAAATTAAGCTACCTATTTCAGTTCACATTTAAGAAATCCGCCTATCTGCTGCTATCGTTTTAAACATAGTGACTTTAAATTTTTTTTATCAAATTAACTCGGATATATAATACTGGAAATGGTACGTTTTATTTTATAAAAACCATTACAAAATAGAATTAAACATATTTCGCTTAGTGTAAGCCCTTTACTGTCGTGGTTACTCCACAGCGAACTTCCTGACGCTAAGGCAGCAAATTAAATATCGGAAGTATTCTATCTTACAGATTAAGTTCAACTTTGATTTTCAAATCAAGTAATCTCTGGGCATTTTTGTGTCTTTTGGCCATTGGGAAGCATGGGAAGGGCCAAACATTGTGCTAGCTGGGAAGGGAAGCTAGCTGGCATGGGAAGGGCCAAACATTGCGCTAGCTGGTAGTTTGTTATCGAATGCATTAGTTCAAAATGTCCCACAACAAGAGAAACAACAAGTGCAACAAATGCGCAACGACAGAGAGAGAATGGAAAACCTTATTAAATTTCAAAAAGAGTGTAACTGTGCAGGGCTAACAACAAAAAGAATGTTCACTTTGCACAGGATAAAAATATGTGACATGACCGTCCTAAATCACTTTTTTTCCGTAACGCTTGGCATTTGCGTATTTTAAGCAAAAACAAACCAACAAACAACAAAATTAATCTGAAAAAACAAAAAAAGAAGAAAAAATAACAGCAAAAGAAGAGACGCATAACTTAATGGCTTTCCCAAAGAAATCAAATGCACACAAGCCGTCTTCGTCTTTGTTACTTGTAACGAACATGTTAATTTTCAGCACCTCGATTTCCACGATAAATTCCCTCATATTCGTTGACAATGCATAAACACTGTACTACTTTTGCCTCACCCTTCTCAATGATCACAGACCGTGAGCTATTGCTAAAGGAAGTACTTTAATAAAAAAAAAAACGGCACATTTGATTTTTATTTGGACAAACCATGTTCCGACCGTTGGAAAGGACTTCTTCAGTTGTAAACGTACGTTGTAACGGTTGAAATATGTTCTGTCAAACGTGCCGCCTTTTTTCTTAACATTACCATCAGTCTGCTGATCTTTTATAAAGAAGTTGGAGGTGCGTTTTCGTGTAATTTTTTCTTTTAAGTAATTTGAGCAATGTCTAAATTCTGTATCCATTTGCAAATATCGCTATAAGGCGAAAGGCGCATTTCCCTTTTTACCTCGTATTTGCAACAATATTTGCCTTATAAAACGAGTCAAGTGACAATTGACCAGAAATATTTGTGCCTGTGAACAAAAGTACAATCGTTATAATATGTCATACTAATGCAAGACATACGTCGTATTTTGTAGCTGTGATATACAGATTTCTCGATGGAAGAGATAGCGACAATAAATTAAAAGCTCGCACGATTGAACGCAGCAATGTATTTAAGAACCTTTTTTCCTTTGCTTGTCTCTCGCAATTTCCGCTGCGCTTTACCGTTTTCTTTTTAGTGCTATATTACTTTGAATTGTCTATGAAACTAGCCTAATTCGTTTTCCAGATAAGAGTTTCTTTTAATGTATAAATATATTTTTCGTAATGATATTCTGTCGAACAATGTTGCCACAATTTCTGTGGTAGTAATAAATGAAAACTAAACTATTGTAGTTCAAAATGTCTGAATTATTTTCTATTTTATTTTATTTTAATTTTTTTTGGCAGAAATCATCGGATAGATGCTTCTTTTTCCCTGAGTAGTTTGTTATTGGCGGCTTAGAGTCCGATTGAAACTAGGATTTTATAGTTTCGGCTTTTGCGAAAACAAGTTGGAGACTAACGAGAAGGGATAAAGTAGAAAAAGTGTATGGAGAACTTAATCAGTAAAAATATGACGAAAATATATTCTCTCTGCGAAAAACTCCGTTTTAACCAATCCTAGATTCAATTGTTACAATGCAGAAATACATGAGAACACTCACCGGAAAAAAGGGATGTATTGCACTTTGAGTATCAAATTCAGACGAAAAAAATGACGAGGGTACGCCGAACTCTTTTTAGACCGGTACTTTTTCTTAATATCACACGATTATGGGTGTTTTGACTGCCTTATATCTACTAACTTTTATACCGTCTGCTTTTGACGGCAAATTTCTCCCAGAATAATCAACAATAGGTGTCAGTATTTCCATCAAATTACTTTGCAGTCAAGGAAATAAAAGGTAAAAAGCCTTTTTGTAAACACAATTGTTCAAAACGGAACTACATATCTCTCCATGCTTTCCCTGAGGCGTTTAAATTACAAAATTTACAAATTGCACGTAGCTTTTCCTGCTGCGATGGTTCATTCCAGATATTTCAAATTTTATTCACAATCCTAACTGAAACTCAGTGGTGCTCAAATATTATTGATGCTACCTCGAGGAGTCAGTTGTCGAAATTAAAAATTGAGTAAACAGAGTTAGAACTTCAATCTGCTTTGTCCACGGGCGATAACCGTTTTTCTCAAAAACTGCGATAAGCAGGTACGAAGAAAAGGAGAACGTGTGATTAATGTTTGCCCACGTCCTATATCTCGAAGCCATGATTTGCATCAAATATTAATTTCTTTAATCCGATGTGATAGATTTTTGTAAGCTCGTTCTGATAGATGAGGTCTTCTGGAGACCACCTGCCATTATAAAAGCGAAGAAAATTTCCAATATTAATCCTTTTCTTTTTCTTTTCAGAGGAAACTATTATCACAAAATGAAAAAGGCACAGCAAAATTCCATGAGCCATAGTTTGCTGAACAGTGCGAATGTGTCTGAAGAATTTTTTTTCTTTCTTTCTTTTTTGATTAATTAAGTAACAACAGCATTTTCCTTGAAAGCGGAAGGTTTTCTGGTATACAGTAATTATGATTCCCAAAGTGCAAGACAGTTTAAAGCTGAATATTTGGAATATACTTTAAATGTCGTATAAAAGCTGAACTAAAAAATTATTCACAACAACCTGTTCATTCTCTAGCCAATACCACCAAAGTCCTTCGATTTTGGCTAGTAATTACCTTGGTAACTTTTGCTTTCCTCTATGAGCTAACTTGCTTAAGGGCAAATTCTTCAGCATAACGCTTTCCAAAGATTCTAACAATTCGGGCTTGTTTGTCTGTTGTTGTTTGTCAGTGTTTTATTTTATTTTATTTTATTTTTCATTAAAAATTCTAAATAAGAAAGATTGCAACTCTAAAATAAACGTTTCTGAGTCAACCAAAAAGTGGCATGGGATTTATGGTAAACAAAGACATTTCTGTTTGTATTACTAGAAATAAAGCGAATCCACAGTAATTATGCAAATGATATCTTTCCACATGTTCTATGTTTATACAAAGTCTTCGCGTGAGACTCTCATGCATTACTCTCTCTCATGCATTACTCTCGGCTACAATTCCATTTTTTTCTTAGATGCATTTCATTGAGGGAACAGTTGCGAACTATCTGGCACCATCCAATCTATATAATTGCACACTTTGCTGAAAGAAAATTAATAAGGGTGGCCACTTTGGCCGGAGTCCATTATTTACTCAGACGCAACTGCTTTTTGATTATTACGAAGATAGCATCTCTTTATGGCACATACAGATATTTTTTTTTGTTTGAATTTCGCCTGTTCCAAACTGAACACCCAATCATAAATGCTAAGAGAAGAAAAAATAACTACATATAAACACATCAATAAGTTCAAGGTCCAAACTTTCCAGCCTTGATGTCATCCTCATCAAGACTGAAAGTTTGCAATGAGGCGTTATCACTTCACTTTGAAAACATTGTTGCTTGCCTTGATGGGCGATATACTAATATGTCAGAGTCACTCAAGGATTTATGCAAAGCATCTTAAAACTTGAAAACACATAAGAAAAGAAAGGAGGCTGCTTGTGGTTGGGTGCTGGGAAAAGAAAGAATTTATTGACGCGGCCAAACATGTTCCACAGGACACCACCCGTTTAAAAAAACTAATATTCAAGCCCTCCAAGCCGGTGATTTTGAATAGCAATTAAATTTGACTACCGAAAACGTTTCCATTGTCTCGATTTTTAATTGACACTCGCTAATGCCTGACACATTCGTATTATAAAACGCCCATTTGAAATCACGTCAAAAAGCTATCCCAGACTCCCTTTATACTTTTAATCTTCGTGATTCCTCTTTTTAACGTCACGTTATAAGCCTTGCACGTGGCCTTGATGAGGTTTTTAACTGGCCTGACATTTTTCCCGTTGCCAAGCAACGGTTCATCTCATTTTGATCCAGCTAGCTTTTATGAATTATTTTCGGCTAAAGGCATAGCAATTAACTAATTTCAATCAGCACGAAAACGTGAACACCGACAGTGGAAACTGCGAAATTGGAAATCAACGACACTTAATTACATATGCTTGATGTACGCAAACTATCGACCATGGGAACAAAAGCTAAACAAAATTACCACCATCTAAAGTGTGATCATTCAATAGCTTCTCCGGCAGCTCTTCAGTTTAATTTCGGTAGTGTTTTGTTTTCGTTAGTTAGTATGTTTGCCTGTCCCTTTGTTTGTTTGTGTGTTTGTTTGTTTGTTTGTTTGTTTGTTTGTTTCTTGTTGTTTTAACACCCAATTTGAGATTCTCCAGCGTAAAAACCTGAACTAATTAAAAAGCAATCGACGTTGTGAAAGAAATTTTGGCAAAAAAAAAACGTTAGAACATTGGAATTCGTCATGTAAAGCAGGCTCCTTTTTCTTTCCTCTCAAGAATAACATGGTAACTGAAGTTCGCCTGCTCTTTTTGTAGTCTCCTGTTTGGAAAACTTGTTCACGGTTGCTGAGATGCCTCAGGACTTTGGGTTTTCAAAGAAATAGGGTGTACTTTAAACAATGAAATAAAAGAGAGATTTTTCTACTTTAAGACAGTTCGCCACCACACAAGAACAATTTAAGTTGATGTTTTGCTTCCCATCTACTACCTTTAACTCAACTAATAAATATATATATATATTTTCAATTTTCCTAAAATTCATCATCCCCTTCCCTTTCTACATACTAGAAATCGTAAAAATTCTGAAAGATATTTGGGAATTTTAAGTTACAAACTTATTAGGATCAGGCATTCCAGGACTATACGAAACTTTGAGGAGATAATTAAGAAACTTCGCTCAAACGTTGACAGAACATATAGCATCTAACCGTAAACTTCCTTAAACGTTATAGTCCACTTCAGGGGTTTTGCTTACTCATGCAAAGACAACGTTTTCGATTTTTGCTTGTTTGTAAATTAGAATTCCTTTCCACCCTATCACGTTTCCGTGCACCAGAATAACCATTCTTAGGCCAGTATGGTTAGGCTTTTATCGAGGCAAATGTGCCCCTTGTCATTTCAAAGTCAAAACAAAAAAACAACTTCTAAACTCCATTGGAAATACAAATTTAAATTGGAAAGAAAAAAAGGAAATGAATTTAGGGAGTTGCAGTCAAATGACGTCATTTTTGAAAATGGCTTTTTTTTTCTTTGCAGTTGATTTGCTTTTAAAATATTGAAATCATTGAATAGTAATATTACTCACCACTGACGCCATGGCGACTGCCAGCGCAAGACAAGAACCTCATCTGTGATTATACATGTATTTGTACACAAATGTTTTATATATTTTACTAGATTGAAACTATAGAGCAGTATAACTAAATAAAAGTAACGTGTATACAATCAGTCGTCAATGTAAGAACAACTTCGTGAGAGGAATTTTCTCTTAATAACCGTTAAACATTAAAACACTGGGTGGCAGGAGGGCTTTTGAGTTAGTAGATGACCATTTATATGACAGCTTTAAATAATTATGTTGTAGAATCTGCTTGTGAGGTCAGTCAACTACATTTTAGCTTAAAAGTGATTTTGCTTATAGATGCACATGAATAGAAAACAAACAAACAAGCAAGCGGAATCGGGTGCTAATCTGATTAAAAATTTCAGCGTTGTTTTATTGTTTTATATGTTTGTTTTAGTTACAGTATTGTAAACGGATGCTGTGTTTCTGTTTGATTTCTTGAGTGTACTTCCTAACAAAAATATTGATTAATCTAGGCATATGCACCTGATAATATAAACGCCAAGAATCGATTTAGTTCAACTCCAGAGTAGACTTGCTGTTTTAAGATAAAGTATCTAGTTTATTTTGTTTTATTTCATTTCATTTTATTTTTGCTTTACATTATCAGTAACGCAACATTGCTTCCAAATTTAAAGCAGAAAGCTCAATCCGAAAAATAAGGAAAGGAAGAAAAGTTGAAACAACACCTGTATTCTTTACAATTATCAATTTCATAACTTTTTTCGTAAAAAATCAAATATATCAATTACCACTTTCATACTAATAATGATTATTATGTCATGTTTTCTACGCCTTTGTAATAAAATATTGCTAATTTGAATTTTTACTATTGCAAAATTTATTTATTTTGTCTTTGTAATTTTTCGGTGCACGAAAATGAAAATAAAAGTAGTTATTCTTATTCATATTACACTTGCTTTATTTTCACTTTGGACAGTTTGGGATCTGAACAAACCGCAATTGTTAAAATTTCCACCCTAAAATTGTTAACTCCTAATAGCCGTGAAGGAATAAATGGCATCAATTCACTTTGTTCTTCGTGTGAAATGCTGAACAGACAATGGTCAGTTTTTAGATCGAAAATAGGTGATAAATGAAGAGCACACAATATATCTTTTGCGTTTAGAATTCAACATAACGCATATTTACTTTTGATACAAAGCGTTCCGAGCTATTCGGAAGTAGTAATGGTTGTTAATGTTTAAGGCCGGCCAATCTTTCACCTCTTTCTGTAACGAATTCAAATGTATGATTTCTTTTCATATCTAAAAGCATGCAAGTCAATTATTGTCTCTAACAAAACTTACCTCAGTATATCATCTGAGCTTCCTCAAGTATAGAAATCCTCTGTATAATGAAGTCACAGTTTGATGTTTCAATGTTTCATATATCATGTCAGGATGTTTACATTTAGGATATGCTAATCTGCATAGTTTGTTGAAAATCGGCTTATTATTTGTGTCAGCGTTGGTCTCGTATCGTGTGTCTGAAAGAATACTGTCACCTGTTGTGGATTTTGCTCAAGCAATAAACGTGCGCCAAAACCAAGTAGACCATGGATAATCATGAATTTTATTCCATCACACTGCAGCTAATTGTTTTTATTTTTAATCATTTAATACCCTACGGAAACTTAGACATTCAAAAAGGAATGTACTGTACCAAAATTGAAAGATTTTATTTTAATCCCGTTGTTCCAAATCGCGCAAAACGCTGTCAATCATTTCCAACTCTGAATCTACGCTATCCCGTCTAAAGAGTTAAACTGTAGGCCACAGCTTTAGTCGGTGGTTTTTGCTCTGCTGTTATATTTAAAGAGTTTATCTCCAAATAGAATAAAACACAAAATAAGAAAGAAAAAAACAAAGACAAAACAAAGTGAAACAACGCTCTTTAAGTATATAGTTAACAAAGGTAAAGCGCTAACGTATTACATCCACCATACGACTGACCGGATACAGGTATACAAAATGCATACAAATAAATTAATGCATCAGCTTATGACAGCACTGTTCTTTTGCCTCTGCGTATACAAAAAAAAACACGTCCTGAGTTGTTTGCTCTTACTTTACGTCCACGCACTGAAAGGGACATAACAAATTTTCGAACGCAAAACTGCTCAGTGACGTGGGGAACGAGCCATTATCGTGTCCAAAAGCTAGGCCCATAAAAAGCGAAATGTGCAGCTGGTTTTGAAGTGGGAACTTCACAGAAATATCAGGGATTGATTTGACAATATTTAGTTTAGTTAATGCTGGTTAATACGCAGGGACACTTTTTGCAAATCGTGTGAAGACTAATGAAACAGACATGTCTTAGATCGAGGAAGCTCAGCTCTTTTCTGTCATTATCTGTCGAAGCGGCTACCACGTAAAAACTAAAGTTTGCCAAGAAATCCTGCATGCTCTTTTAAGTCGTAGCTGTTCATGTTAATAACAGCATCCAAAAGGAATTGAGATAATTAAAATTCAAGAAAATTCATGAAAATTTACTAGTTGGTGGTATGTTATCTACATCATTAAGCAGAACCCGCCCGGGGAAGGGAGATGGGGGGGGGGGAGAGTGATTTGTGTCGTCCCAAAGAGTACGGTCTTTTAGCCATGTAGGTCCGAAACGCCCGTACAAATTTTGACAATCTTCGTCTGAAATTGAGTATGTTGACCATTTTGACCTTTTAAAAAAAGTGAAAACATATTCTTCTCTCAAAACGGATAAGGGATAAAGAGGCAGCCAAGCACTTCCATCAGAAAACTGTATGGAGTCACCACAGCCTTCCTACAACTCCTTTGGGTAACAAACTGTGCCGAATACCTATAATGGTAATCCGTCATCTATCGAAAACATTATAGGGCTGTAATCACTATTCACGCCTAAGAATATTTGTGTCGTTTAGAGTGGTATGGGGTCGAAAGGCTTGTTTACAAATTCAAAATGCCGCTCTTAATTCGTTTTGCGATTTGAGGTTTTGCGGTTATCCATTTTTGCCACTTATATTATTATGGCCCAACTGGTAACTTGGCTTAGCTACTTTTAAGAGATAAAAGCATTTTTTTGTCAATCTAAAATAATTTATCTGAAACTAAAGCAAACGATAATTTATCTTCTGTCTTGGTTTCGTTAGAAAAGTTAGCCATATTTTGAGCATTTTTGCTCAAATTCGCAAACACGAGCCACATGATCATAAGAGAAAGACATTTAATGAGCTGTATAGCGAAAAACGCACCCCCTCCACTGAACAAAAACAAAAACTTAGCTTGGCTACTTTTAATAGATAAGAGAATTTCTTTTTTTTTTTCCATAATAACTTGTCTGAAACTGAAGCAAACGATAATTTATCTTCCGTTTTGGTAAACTGGTTAGAAAAGATGGCCATATTTTTGGCATTGTTGCTCTTATTTTCAAACACGAGATACACAATTGTGAAAAATGAAGACGTTTAATAAGCTGTAGAGAAAAACGTGCCCCCTCCCATCCTCCTCCACCGAAAACTCGACAAGCTGTATCACAAACCAGAGAATCAATGAACATTCTAGACAAGAGATAAGACAAAAACAGAAAACCAATTCTTGTCTAGCCAACAGCACTTAGATAGGACCTAAGCACTTCTTTAAATTGTTAAATCCGATCAGAGCTTTTTTTACCATTCACCTTTCCATGCGTTTCCAATAGTTCGCTTTTGTTACGCTCATGAATTATTTTCAGTTTTTGAGGGTTTTTTGAAAGACGTTATCCAATAAAGCTTCAGCAGCATCGGTTAGATAATTAAATCTTGAGAGAGAGAGAGAGAGAGAGAGAGAGAGAGAGAGAGAGAGAGAGAGAGAGAGAGAGAGAGAGAGAGAGAGAGAGAGAGAGAGAGAGAGAGAGAGAGAGAGAGAGAGAGACAGAGACAGAGACAGAGACAGAGACAGAGACAGAGACAGAGACAGAGAGGGAGAGAGAGAGATTTGGAACTGCAGCTCTTCCGCAAATTGCATGCGTTCCCTTTGCATCATAATCGCAATTAAATTGTCATGAAATCACTCCTCAGGCGAATTGAACTCGCACTTAAATCGCGTTCAAAACCACTCGTGTAAAGGGCTTTTTATACCTCATAATGTTGTGACTACAAGCAGCTATTTTTGCCCACATCGCACGCACTCTCGTTGCTTCATAATTCCATTCGAATCGTCGTGAAATTGCACCTAAGACAATTTGAACTCGCACATAAATAACATCAAAAATCGTCTGTGCCAAGGACCTTTCAAAAATACACTCACACAAAAGATCGAAGGAATTTAAAAGTATATTTACATCCAGTCGGTCGAGCCTTAATTGTGTTTACGACTTGCGAGCATTTAGATAGTAGAAGTTAGCAGGTATTCCAAATTAAGGCCACAGTGGACTCTTTTACCTTATCAGTAAATATTTACTGCACCGCAATAAGCACAAACTGTCAGCAGTCCAAGTGCACTTTTTAAGGAACATTTAACGCGTATTTTAGGTGCATGCAACTGAATTTATATTAAGAATCCAAAAAAAGAAGAGCAGTTTGTGCGAAACACTTATTTGCAGTGCTTGAAAAAATTAAACAGTTATTCGGTTATAGTGGAAAATATGGAGTTTGAGATCAAACTTATAGCCTGTTCCAGGCTCTAAAATGTAAACGTCAAAAAAGAGGAAGCGAACGGCAACAAAACAAGTGGGGGGTGAGGCAACTCACTTTTTACTCGTTTGTTCTCACGTTAGCTTTATCTTATTTTTCTCATTGCCACTATGTGAAAGCCTGGAATGGGCTAATAAAGCTCCCACGATTTATACGCTTTAAAATTAACCTGACAGACTCTACCGAAATAGCAAATAATTATTGCTGCTGATTAGTTTAACCCCTCGTTTCGCTTTTTTTCTTTCCTTCTTTGATTTTGCCGAATTCAGACATCTTTTTTTTTACAATAAGTCACCAGGCAAATTGATGGATTTGTCCAGCAGCTACAGGCCAGTTTTTATTTCTGTTTAGTCTTCTCAACGCAGTTTCAAAAGAAATCTTAGAAGAATAGCCAAACTTATATGAAAATTTACATTTCTTTCATGACAAGAAAAAAAGCATATCTAGGAAATTTAATTTATGTTCTTGAAAGTTGCTGGTTAAATGTTTTCTATAATTCTAAACAGCAGGGATGAACTCATCCGGTAGTTGAGAATCTGGAAATAGATCTACGTTGCAAGCCCTTAATACTCCATTGAATATTTAACTCACGTTCAAATGTGCCCTTGGCGTATTCAACAAATGTATTTTCACAGTGTTAATCAAGAAAAGGGCAAGTTTAGAGTAAAATTCAAAACATAATCGGAAACATCAGGAAAAGGTTGAAAAACAGATAAATTAGTTTTTCCCAGTGGGGAGGTTTGTCCGGGTGGTCTACAGATTTAAGCAACAAAACACTGCAGCAAACGCAACTAAACACGAGTTTATTTACCAAACGCTGCTTTACGAATGCGCCTTCTCGTGATAAACAGGATAAAATAGCCAGTGGATCTCCAAGACCGAAATGCTTCACGCTAAAGAAAGTCATTTAATGGATTAACCGAGGCTACTCAGAGGTGATGTATAAATATCATTTCCTTAACCCTTTTTGTGTTGAATCACTCTAATCGACCATTAGGGAAACGATAAGTTGCATGTACTCGTTTATGGTCTTAAAAAGGCATGTAAAAAAAGTGGCCGTTTGAAGATGCCAACTTTCTTCGTAGTTTTAAAACCGCACTACTGACTGCTGACTGAATATCTAACAAATTATTTGCTAGTGTCCCTGTCGATCGGTCAGGAGATGTACGGATTTAAATGTATTTGTTTTACTTTTTTTTCGTATCAAACCAATCCTTCGACACATGAAGTGACAGTGTTAAAACGATTTTTTCAAGCAGAAAGTGTTCTTAATGGTGCATCCTATTTTATGCATGTTGTTGTTAACTTCGTGAAAAGGCCCTACTAAATTTCTTACGTCTGCTAGTATTCGCATAATAATATCCAAATCTTATTTTTCAGCCGATAAGATAAATTCGATTCGAGGTGGCTTTATTCTGTAAACAAAGCATATTCTCCAAGAAACAAATTACAAAAGACTGAGGGTTCCTAAAATTTGGCAAGAATGACTCCGTTGTATATAATTTCAATAATTTCATGCAAATTTTTCCCTATTGATATTTTTTAATAATCTTTTTAACTTTTATACAACTACTGCTGGTGGTAACTATTTAAAAGAACACTATATGAGGCCTGGGAAGTAACCCAACAATATTATTTTAAAAGCGGTCTCAATGCAACTTACACTTTGCAAGGTGACTCTGATAAATTCAAGCAACGGGGTTTTGTATTTCGAAGAATTTTCCATATTTTATCTTAAGTTGAGAAGAACACATAGGTACAATTGAACAAGGATAAACCTGTTTATAGCTAAATTCACGCTAAATAATAACTTTTGCCATTAAATACTCACAATTTTTCTGTTCAAGGGATATTAACTTTTTTCTCGTTGAAGGTTATCTAACCCGTTTCAGATCCCTTTCTTAGCTCCTGTTAGCGACAGGTGCAATGTACTTTGTACTTTCATTACCCTTTAAGCCCCAATATCAACATGCATATTCCCCTTAGTGTTCTCCATTCTTTTATTTATGGTACTAGTTGAGAGAATTTGCACAAATATCAAGACATTTCATGTTTTGTGATCATTCACTCTTGTGACCTGTATTTTTGATCATGTAGGGATATTATAAGGAGATATTAGATGCTTGTCACTATTAGGGCTTAAAGGGTTAATCTACAGATTCCAATCCCAAAGTTTTGCTTTTATAGAGAAAGCTCCAATAGAATCAAGACTCGTTTTTTTTTTTTAAGTCGGTTGACGTGTGTCCTGGCTTATTAGCCATTCGCCTCAGTTTGATCAGTCGGGGCTTAAGATGTATTTTTTTATAACATCTTCCAAATTAAGAAATATGCTACGTGATATTTTATTTCAAAAAGACCTTTCCCCCTTTTTTAATCGACTTGTTAATCATGCTGCACTATAACTGATGCAATACGAGGATCTAATTTGGTCAATAATCAATCTACATGCAGTTCCAAAATTATGTTAAGAAGAGGATACCATCATGTCTCCGAAAAAAAATGCGGACAAACATACATATTTTAAGAGGTACATGCTATCACATTGTTAGAATAATTTGCTGCAAGATGCCGTAGTGTTGAAACTTTAATTTGATTTATGCAGCGCGTCTCTTTAACGTTCCCATTGTTTTTAGAGAGTTTTGATTATACTGTTTCACTACTTGACCTCTTCCGGCAATAAATCACCGTGTGCTGGACAAGCGCAAGCGATGTATGTGTGTGAAACAGATGTCTTATCGACTGAAGTGAAAGCGGGATAACTGCTTCTTATTCTGAGATGCCTTACAATTTGTCATAGATTCAGATAACATTAGTGAGGACAGAGAGTCAATCAAATAAACGGGTCATTTATTCTTGTAAAGAAAGTGCGTATTTCCAAATCGCCGAGAAATCGCAGCCAAAAATAACACGTAAACTCAGAACTATCGCGACTAATGTCTTATAAACGAAGTGTTCGTGTAAATGACTTTCGCGTCTTTAAATCCAAATGGTGTTCGTTTAACTTTTGCTTACGACTGTCGTCGTTGGAAAAAATGTAAACAACTCCCATTACTTATCATTGCCTCTGCCTACGATTATTGCGTAAGGTTTTTAACTGAACATATCGTAAAAATGGTGTTTATTGTTCATCGTAGTAAAAACAATAATAATAAACGGAGTTCTGGGTACGGGCGAGTCGTATATCCCTGACACACTCTTTAATCCTCTCCCGCATAGAACTCAAGCGAACACATCGTTCCAAAACATATTTCAAAATCCTTCTTCAGTTGTTTTGCCGTACGCGACAATTGCAAGCAAGTTGCAGCTTTAATTTACACGAAGCAGCTAGCGTCATAGGCTATTCGACAGCATGTTGCATGCAACAAAATTTAACTGTCCAAATTGGCCGCTGAAAGGAACAGTGCTTTGGCTTATAGCGGACCTCCAGACCGCGAATGGCACCAAGGGTAAGAATATCTGTGACCTATCGATGCGAGAAACTTTGGTTCTGACGTCAGCGTACGGCCGTACGTCCGTACGTACAAATATGTCGAGTACGAGTTCGTCCGCACGTACGAATGTACGACGGGGGGGAGGACAATGCCATCTTTTCTTGGCAGGAAATCGCATGACTATCGTCGCTTTTGAAAAAGCGGTTTCTTTAAAAGCTTAAGCTTATTTAGCAAAACGATTGTTCGACAGCAATGAAGTCTTAAACTTGAGAAAAATAACTAATATCTATCAAAGGAATGGAAAACTTCAAAAGAATATCAGTTGTCTTTTTGGTGGAAGGCGAAAGGGTCAAGTTTTGTCACGAAATTTGCCTTCGAGGACTTCATCTTTGTTGTGTTGTGCTGTGAAACAGAAACACTTCGTAAACCGGAAAGTTGTGAACCATAACTGTGACAACAGAAAAGTCGAAACCAATCAATCCGAAGAGCTGACATCATCGGAACTGCGTGCGGAAATGAGAACTGATCGCCTCCAGCGAACTCGGTCGCATGAGTGCACAGCAAAATGGAGCCCCGCTTTTATGCCTGTCTAAGTCTATATATTTTACCAAGTCATGGGAGATGGGTCATGGGTAATTCTTTAAAGGGACTTGGTCACGTGGATTGTTTCGTCGTTTGGTCAAAGCTGTGGTAAACTTGATTAATGTTACACACAAAATGCTGCTAGGACACCAAGAGAAAGGCGTGAAGTGAATTTTCTCAAGAATTAAGCGTTTTTGAACTGCCCAACCACAAAACTTGAGAACGTTGGCCAAAAGTTTTCACGTTGTAATCTATTTCCACCTTGGTTATCTATGAAATTGTGAATAAATGAAAGTCATATATTTGAACTGCGGAATGAAGTCAGACACTAAATTAATAGTTTCACAGCCGTAGTACAGTCGCTTTAAACACAACAAGACCATTAGTCTTTGGTTTTCATTAAGGTACAATTGACTTTTAGCTTTTCAAAATGCTACTGACTAAGAATAGCCAGATTCCTCTGGCTTCTTGGACTGCGGTAGTCGCCGGGAGCGAGTCTGGGGTAAAAAAAATTGGATTTTTTAATTGACTATTCACTGTAACAAAACTAAGAAATTTTAACTGCAGGATTCCTGCAATTTGTGTGGAATACCCCTGATCAACTGATCCTTTCACTAGTGACACCTTGAAGTCGCTTCTTAGGTAAACGTAACTAAAATGGTTCACACAAATCCGCTAGTTAAAAAAAAACTTTTATCGAATCTTACGTAGGGGTAGTCTAATACCTGACATTTTTCCCCTTGCATGAAAAGTTTTATTGACAAAAAAAATGTTTCACCGGGCTTGTAGCACTCCTCTATAAAATAACCCTTTAGCGATGGATGCAAATTATTTCACTTACTCCATCTTGTTTTTGTAGGTTGAAACCCATTGATTGAAGTAACTGCCATGGCTTCTGTAGAAACAACTGGCTGGAGTGTGGGATTTGGCCTGACTGCCTTCGCCATAGTAGTGGGTAATATTCTTACGATGGTTGCCTTCTTCGGCTGCAAAAAGCTCCTGCACATGCGTTCAAGCTACTTCCTGATCAACTTAGCAGTCGCTGACTTACTCGTGGGTGCAATCACAGTTCCAATGTACATCGTACTATTGTGCTATCATCTGGACAACGTCACGTATCAAAGTGTTTACACCGCTGTAGACATCGCCTCCGGTTTTGCTTCTGTTTTCACTTTAACAGCAATTGGCTTAGAGCGCCTTCACGCCTTCTGTTGGCCGCTTCGTCACCGTACGGTCTTGACGGACGCCAAATGCCTGTTCATGATTGGAACTGTCTGGATCCTTGCCTTCATCATCACTGTTCTCCACTTGCTGTATAAGTACTATGTCATTTCGTTTGACGTGTTCTTTTACGTAATGATGCCATGTTTAAGTGCATGTTTATTCTTTATGTGCGTGTCATATATAGGAATATGGGTCAGAGTTAAGTTTTATTACGGTTTACAGCATCGCCCATCGGTCAGTGACAAAAAGGTTGCTAAAATGCTCTTAACCATAACCTTAACTTTTGTGGTCACGTGGTTACCATTTCACCTGTTAAACATAATCAACTTCTTTTGTAACTTTTGTTTCACTTCTAAGCTTCCCCATAACGCTCTGTTTTTCTGTAAGTTACTGCATTATGCCAATTCGTTTTTGAATCCTGTCATTTATTCGTTTCAAATGCCTGACTTCAGAATAGCTCTGGGTAGAATATTGTGCAAGGAATCGTATGCCGTGGTCGAAGAAACGCCCAAGGTTGACGAAATACCTTTAGATAACATGGGAGAAACTGAACAAGTTGGGATTTAAAAAAGTTTGCAACAACAATACAGTAAGAAAAAATGACAAATATAAGAAATGAATACGTAACAAAAAAGAAAAAAAGAAGGCCATTCTGTAGATCGTATGTTGAAGGATAGTTTACAGTGGAAGTAAATTCATATAACAGGGCTATAAAATTTGCTGAGAACATAGTCTAGCTTCTGAATTACCCTTTTCAGCCTGCGCCTTTTTTTCGTTCCTGAGCTTGTGGACATTATGCTCCCTCCCCTCCTTAACTCCGAGAGTATAAAAGCCATGACAAGGAAACTTCGTGGGTAAATAGTATGCCCAAACCTGTTTTCTTTGAGGTCCGCAACTTAAATTGATGGCGTCAAATGGCGTAAAATTACGTCATTATTTCTAAAGTGGAGACCATCTTGGATTTTTGCTTTTTCCATAAACTTCGAAAAACTATTAAAATGGAAAAGTAATAAAAGCAATAAAAGAACACTCCAATGATCTAGAAATTTAAAGCGCAGGGAAATACCGTACAATCCAAACGTTCATGAAACGTATCGTAGTGCCCAACGTGAGATTTAATGAACAAAGACATTTCATACCAATTAGAAAATTCCCAATAAATTTTAGGAAAAGTGACCAAATTTGGTAGCTTTTGAATGCTTATTAGAAAAAGGTTTAAACGTTCAAACTCAGTGTTTTGTGTTCCCATCCCCCCCCCAGCAATTGTTACTATTCGCATTCAAATCCCGTAACATTGTGCTACCCATATCTTGTAGGCCTCAATGGCTAATGCACTTAGGCTTTCCAGGATACCACGTTTGAAACCGTGATATTAAAAATTTATTTAGCAAAAAAAGAGAAGAAATCAATTTTCCTCACGAAGGGTTACAAAGCAATGGAAACTTTCCCACGCAAATATCATAAATTTGTACGTTCTGTGACCTTTAAGTTTTTGAGGCTCAGAAACACCCAAAACAGCATGTGGTCCTTGGTCCGCGACTTCTCCGATCGTGATGTAATATTTGCTCGTTAAGTAGAATACGACGAAAACGAATGAGTCCGATGATTTATTGTTTAGTCTTCTTCCCTATGACGAAGTTTCGGCTTTCCTGCTTTTGGTGAAGGCGCGGAATTCAAGTTTATTGACAGGTAGGCCAATTAGTCCTTTTTGAAGTGTTTACTTTTGCGACTCCGTAAATTAAATGGTCATGTTTACTTGGCTTGTGCATCGATGAAACGCAACGGGAGGACGTGTCTTTTTCAAAAACAAGATTACAGACAAACTTATTTCTGCGGTTGTGAACGAATTTGCTGCAGAGTTTGAACGTTTTGTTTCATCTTCTCTTGAAAAATATCAACAATTTTCGCATATGGGTCCTTGGTCCGCGGCCTATGACCCTAGAGAACTTACATTTCGCAAAGCAGGTGAAGAAAACCTTAGATAAATAGAAACGGCCTTTGTTTTTCCTGAATATTTTCAAAATCTTTTTTATACATGTTTATGAATAGGGTTAACTTCTCTTGTCTACCTAGAATACATATAAGCTTGTAGTCTTGTAATTATTTTCGACTGCGTGTGTGGCTTGTGTGAGAGACTGTTTTCTGAAAAGTAAAACATATTATTTTTTACTCACAGCGACTTTCCAACAAGCCTGTATCTTATATATCAAGGATAAGAAAGAATAAATAAAATATTGTTGAAATTTTCATTCTCCTTCGGCAAGTATTGGGATTCACAGGTACTTTTCGTGCCGTTTACATGATTCGCGGACCAAGGACCACATTCGCGGATCAAGGGGCCGCGAGCACGGTCACCTTTTTTCGAATAATAGGAAACATATTAAAGTTTGGAACTTGCCACTTTAAAATTATCGCGAAAAACATAAAAGCTATATTCAGGGAAAACTTCAGTTCGCTTCGTTTTGATTCAGGTAAGATATTCAAGATTATAATTTTTACCCGCGGACCAAGGACCACATACTGAACTCTCATAAAATTCTCATATCGAGATCTTGGAAAGTCGAACCAACTAGGAAAACTACGCTGAGAGTTTTTTAATAAGGTATACATATTCTCTTTTGTATGTTTTGTTTTTTCTCTATCTTAACAGCTTAGTAGTTATAATTTGTTTGTTCTATCTCACATGAACTTCCTATGATGTTACCAAGAATTTCTGAATCAAAAACAACATAATTTGGATAAATATAAAGAAAATAGCCTAGTTGGTAGGTTTTTTTGTCTAAGGGATATACATGATTTCTTAAATATGTTGGACCATTTTTTTCATTTGTTTTATCTCTTTTTGACGTAGCCGGTTTTAAGTATAGTTTGCACTTTCTTTTCTACAATATAGCCTTTTTTTCGCATACGTTGGGTGTTAGAATCCCCTACGACGAGCCTTGTAAGGCTACATACACGCTGTTTTTGCTGTTACTTAATTACTTTAGAATTTTGACACAGCAAAGTAGAGTGTGATTTGCAATAGTTCCTTCTATATGGAATAGGTTGTCGTATTCTACAATAGATATATATTTCTTTCTGACGCCCTCTTTTTAAGCAATGAGCATGCACATTTGATTTGCATTACAGCTTAAAGTAGACTAGGTCTAAATACATATACAAGGGCTCATATAAAAAAGTTCTTTTTTTCAGGGGCAACCTTATCCCACGCAGGGCAGGGCAACTTATCCCACGCATTGACATTAATAAATGGATTGATTGATTGATTGATTGATTGATTGATTGATTGATTGATTGATTGATTGATTGATTGATTGATTGATTGATTGATTGATTGATTGATTGATTTTAAAATGGTATTTCTAAGAGCCAAACTTAGGCCACGATTATAAGAAAAATAAGATATTTCTAAGCTTCCCTTTCTTGCCGACAAGGTAGCAGTACAGTTTTTAAAAATGAAAATGACATTAGGACATTTTTTCAGGATGAGGTTATTTTACAATTGCTACCAGCACTCATTTCATTTTTCGTTTTTCTTTCATTTTTTTCTAATCCCAATGAAGTTAGAACAGCAATAAGCCAAATTAGCATGATAATCAAAACTCGTTGAACAATTAGGCAGCGGTAGATACAATAAAATGATGCCATTATGAAGATCGCCTATTTAGACTATTGTTACTAGTTAAACAATTTATTGTCAATTTTACAAGATAATTAGAAAAAAAACGATCTGTTTGATTGCACTTGTTTCCTGGCAGATTTCAAACTATTGTGACTCAGTGTATATTGATAATTAGTGGCCCATCGCGGGCTGATAGTGAGAGCTTGATGTATGGTTACTGCGAAAACATGTTTAAATTCAGTCTGGCTATTATAACAATACAACAAATGCCAATAAACAGGTTTACTTGTTAGAGTTTCAAAACATGTGTCACATTTGAGCAATAGAAAGCTTTTTCCGTGTTATCATAGTCTGATATAAACACGAGAGGGGTTGGGAGAATTCGAAACAGTTATGCAAACTCGAGACGTACGAAGTCGAGGGTTGCATAACTTTCGAGAATTCTCCCAGCCCCTCTCTTGTTTATATCCTTTTTGGAGTACAGTGTTAGCCTGATTGGCCTTTTTGGGTCTACAAACTTGGCCCCATGCATTCGCACCCCCCTGTCACTTTATATCTGAGTACCCTCCTGGGCGTTAAATAAAACGTTTAAACGTGAAAAATTAAAAGACCTTTCTACCCGCAGGTTTACGGTCGTAACGTCGCATAGCATTGCATTTAACGTTTCACATAAGTCAGCGTCAGACACGTGTTTGTTTAGGTCTAAACATGACCCTCTCCCCCCCTCCACTTAAATGAAGCAACCGTGAAAGACATATATAACCGAATTTGCCATCGTTCCTGAGACAAACCTAAGATGAGAGGCCTGCCACTTAACCCTATTTTGTCTGGGCTTTTTTTGAGTTCCTGTCCCCCCTCCCCCCCCCCCATAGACCTCGAAAAGTGTTAACGCTCTTATGATGAAACTTGGCACGTTTTTAGCACGTCATTAGCTTCACAGATTAGGGTTGTGATGTGTCAATAATGACGTGTCATGACGTTAAAACGATGTCACAAACCAGCCATTTTGAATTTTGTGGCTGCCATCTTGACTCCCGAGCCTGCAGTCATACAGTTGACGATGACGACATCGAAAAAATATATGATTTGTTCTAAGAAACATACTTTTAAATCAAAACAAGTGAAAAAAAAGGATTATGTTCTTACAAATGAAGGGGAAAAACTGAAAAAAAAAAACTGAAAGAAGACCGAAAATAGTCAAAATACACTCCTGAATTAAATGGGAAGAAGATCCTCGCAGTTATTAACGCAACTTATGCAGTTGCGAAAAGTAAGCCTGAAAAAATCAGGCTTGTCGGGATTCGAACCCTGACCTCTGCGATACCGGTGTAGCGCTCTAACAAATTGAGCTAACAAGCCAACTGGGAGCTGGAGCTTTTTTCAGGCTTTCTTTTCGCAAATGCATAAGTTGCGTTAATAACTGCGAGGATCGTCTTTTCATTTAATTCTTCATTCCGCAGTTCAAATATATGAATTTCATATATTCATAATTTCATACACTCCTGAGTAGACAGTAGCTTTGGAAACGTAAACCTCATAGACATGTCATTGACACAGGAAAATTTTCTCTGTTAAATGTTAGGAAAAGTCACGAGATTTGGTGATTATTTGACTAGCCGTTTAAAGTTATATTTCGTTAAGTCAGCGCGTGCACAATGTCCCCCCCCCCCAAGGCTAATTAGGCGGTTAAAAACTTGAAAAAGAGAAGAATCTCGATACATTTCCTAGGAAAATTCACCCTTTAATCTCAGCTTTTTGTCAGAATGGCTCATGGCTAGCCCATCTATATGGACCCTTAAAGACACAAAAAAGGATTGTTGATCCCAGCAGTATGCAGGGCGCGTGTCACCACGAACTTAGTAAATATGACCTATGCTCACCACGAGCCCTCCAGTAGCTCAGTGATTAGAGAGTCTGACCGGACTGTAAGGGAGGGTTCATGGGTCCGTTTCTCGTCGGGGACTAAGATTTTTCTTTGTCCCAAGCTCAAAACATGTTGAATATTCCATCTTTTCTAACACAGAGAGATATTTTGGCAATGTGAACGATTTCATCCGCCACAGGAACTTACAACGTCGCTTTTGCCATGTGGTTAGACGACAAACTGAAACCTGACGACACTCCTTTGTTAAACGACATCTTGGTATTCCATTCCGTTTTATCCCTATTTATGAATGTACTTGTGGAAGAGACCGAAGAAATCCTTGCTGAGAAAGCCTTCTTCAACAAAAAAGGTCAGATTTGAACGAACTCCTGACGGTAGCAACAAGCGGCCAACTTTCTCAAATTAGCCGCACTCTTAATGAACAAACGGGTGGTAAAGTCTGTGTTCACCTTCTCGCAAATTAATTTCTTTGCTCTCTCGAGGAAAGGTTAGGTCGCAAGAACAGGCTAGAAGTTCCTAGTTTATGACTGACACGCTTAAGTCCTTCTTGGAGACACCTTATAACCACCATCTAACCACACCTTTAACCGTGAAAAATAGCGTCAAAGAACGGCTAGAAACAAGCCTGTGCCGTAAATCCACCAACACTTGTCCCTTGCTTCATCACCAGAGTCATACGAAAAAAAAAAGTGTTGAAGACCATTTTAAACCAAGCTTCAAGTTTCTGATTAACTACCATTTTTTGAGTCTTTTTTAAGACAAAATTATCGCCTCCAATCATGTTTAGGAATCTGAGATACCCAAAAGAGAAGAACAAAAATCAGCTGGTACTATAAAAAAGCAGCTTACAGACCTTGGCAATAAAATCGCGATCTGAATTCAAGCTGCACCCTGTATTTACGTCACCCTGCACCCTATATTTATAGATCAACTGATACTATAATAAAGCAGCTTACAGACCTTGGCAATTAAAATCGCGATCTGAATTCAAGCTGCACCCTGTATTTACGTCACCCTGCACCCTATATTTATAGATCAACTGATACTATAATAAAGCATCTTACAGACCTTGCAATAAAATTGCGATCTGAATCCAAGCTACCAGCTTCCCTGTATTCAGGAACCAGTTGGTTGAAAGAGCAAAAGGTACAGGAAAGTAAACTAGACCGGGTTAACCAGCAGTGTGTACAACTTTAAATGTGATCTTTGTGATGCAGAGTACATCTGCTACGCCAGCGAACGTTCACACCAACTCACTGAAGATCACCACTTCTGAGCCATTGATAAACTTCTCAGTTTTTGTACTGTTTCGATAAATTCAAATTTGGGGTAGAATTAATGATGGCGACAATCTTGGTCTCCATTTCAGATGACGTCAGTGTCTCTTAGTAGAACCAGAACCCATAATATCTATCTTGTAAAGCACATCATGGGTTTTCTATTAAATGCAACATCTTTTAAAGTATTGTTACTTAGGAAAGGGACCTCATCTCCTCCCCTAATACTTCCTCTCAACCTCTTCTCAACCCCTCCATTGTACCACAATGGATCCGGATGTACGTTAGAGGGTAAAGAAATCCAAAACAGCTACGGTTAAGTCTAAACAAAAGGTTTCATCTGCCCATATTTATATGTTTCTAGCAGCGCCTTACGACCTAAAGTTTGGTTGTATAGCGCTGAAGTTTTCCACTTTTTTTTTTTTTTTTTTTTTAGCTGGACTTGAATTTTGCTAAATATTTAACTGTAAGTGAACAATGAAGAGATTTAGGCAATAGCGACATGTTTAGTTCACACATAACACCGTTTGTCAAATGCCGTTGTCCTCAGCGTATACGTAGAGATTTTTTTAACTTCCAGTTTTCATAATTTCTTTCATTCGCATTTATTAGGCTTCGGGAAAAATTAGCTTTTTATACCCAAAGCAAAGGCAACTCTAAGTGTGATGAACATATTATCTCTACAAAAATGTTCGGCACAGTTACAAGGTAATTAGAACTTATTCCCTGAATTATGCGTGTTTTACGTCGTCGAAGCTGATGCCTACAAAAATGCATTTACGGAGGTCTTCGTTGAGGTATTTCAGGGGTGAACCAGACCAGCAGCAGTCGTTGACTGCAATGGCATAAAGGGAGTAATTTGGCTTGTTCGGAAAATGAGAGAAAAACAAGGCCATTGTTCGCTCAACAGTGTGTTTGGGCAACAACTGCATTTGAACATGAATTTTTAAGATATATACAGAAGCCAATTAGACTGTTCTCTTTAACGCGCGCTACGGACAACATTGACGTTTTTAGGTGACATTTCATAACGCGTGGGTATTCTTGATTGGCAACTGTTACTTGTTCATTGTTTTTACTCTGTTTTTGTTGTTGCTGTTGTTGTTGTTGCTTGTTTTTTAATCGTCTGAATACTAGAACAACATCGAAAAATAGAGTCGTACAAAGAACCCAACCATTTTATACATCTTTCCACTAAATACTCACTTTTTGTTTGTTTATTATTATGTTTAATTTTCGACACGTATGACAACGCCCCACTTGTACTTCAGTATTCATTTGAAGTTCTTTTTCAATTCAGCTAAATCAATTTTTATCGCATCCCCTAAAACAAGGATTGTCAATAAATTATTTCTGAGTGGTTTTTACTCTCATTCTTACAATAGAGCACTATGCGATGTAAAAAAAAGCCCTTCTCTGGGTATTTATAGATTTTATCGCTTACATACAGAGTAGAAACGCTTAACAATTATAAAAAGAATATCTTCCTTGTCAGCCCATATTTGATCAAACCCTGCTTTCTTTTACAAGAATGCGCCGAAGGGCATCTTGTCTTTCCAGGAGCAATCTCCTTTCTCTTAGTCTAGATTTACGTCTTTCTCCCCGGTCAGACAGCACTGGCTTCGACTGTGATGTCACATTGTGTATGAGTCTCTTTAAACATCTTCGGAACTCGCTGTTTCTATAACAGTAAACAACAGGATTCAAAAAAGAGTTGCTGTAATGCAAAAGTTTGCTGAAGTAAACAATTGAAACGGATGATGGTTGACAGGTTGGCGATTTACAAAAATGAAAGATAAAGTTTAAAACATGAAATGGTAACCAGGTGCAGACAAAAATGACAGTTATAAGAAATACTAATTCTGCCAAGCGGCGCTCCCTGAATGGTGCTCCTTTTAAACCGTGCGTTATTTTGAAACATTTCACTCGAGCCCAAACCAGTAAGTACGAAATGCAAATGACGAGAAGAGAAAACAAGATACTGAACAGCAAAAGATAGATGAAAGCCTCTTTGGGTAGAATGTCAACCCTGGCTAAAAAGTAATATGCAACTAATAATCCTGAAAGGACCCACACAGAGGCCATCATGGAAGGATAAACTCCCTTTGGAGGGACTTTGTGGTAAAATGGAAACACTATTGCGTAGACTCGATCTGCTGCAATCACAGCCAAAGTGAAGATGGACGCGAAGCCGGACAAAATGTCCATTGCTGTAAAGGCTTCAAATACGTTATTTCTCTGCACTTGATACCCGTTTAGCCACCACGATATCAACTGATATATGTACAACGGAATCACAATGAGTCCGACCATGATATCCGAGATAGCTAATAAGATCAAAAACTGGTTATGTCGCTTTCTCAAGAGGCATTTGTTTGAATAAAACACCAATATCGCTAAGACATTTGTAATGACAACGGTGATGTCGACAATCGCAAAAGCAATGCACCAAATTAGAAATGAGGAAAACCCCATGTTGATGGAACTTGTCGTATTTTGGTGTCCCTGTGTTGAGTTGATACAGCTGCTATTGTTCATCCTTAGAATCTTACTGATGAATCAAGATCTGAAAAAAAGTTGACAAAAACCGTTATCAATAATCGCCTGTTTAATTACATCCTAAGAGCCTCAGTAATAAAAAGCAATATGAAGTAGCGTACATTTATCTAACCCAGTACCATGACAACTTTCTATGCACTTTAAAGTTTTTAACAATCAGCATCAAAGGCCAGTGGAGGCTATATATCATCTCATCAACTTGAAAATTCAAGGGAAAACGTTTAGTATCTTAGTAACGTCACCCTCAGCTAGAATTATTTATGTAAACAGCGCTTTTTTTTTCATTGTGATGTTGTGAAAACGTTATTACTGACCACTTGAACGCCATTTAAATGACATTGGAAAGAAACAAACAGAGAAAATAAAGGGGCAAATTAATCAAAGTTGTAGTGAAAGGTATAAAATGGACAGGAAGCCTCGAGGACTTTTAAATTTTCATTGTTCGTCATCTTGAGTTTCCCTCGCTTGGACGCCCTTGAGTCGCCTTAAGTCATATGACACCATTTCCATCCAGCAAAAATATAAAAACAAACCTTGACTTACGAGAAATACTTAAAAAGATAAAAGAGTTTTAGCGGTAAACCGCTTTATAGCTCAAACCGAGAGTCCTCCTCTGACCCATGTTTGGCCTTATGTATAATAATTATACTTAAGAATGTCTAGCTTTCTTCCTTTGCATTCAAAATTATTTTTATACAAGAATCGACTAATAAATTATCTATCTGAAGTGCGGCTTAATCAGCATTTTAAAGCCCTGAAACAGTTACCCACAAGAAACAAAAAAAATTATGGCTATTTGCATGCTATGGTAAATACATTACACCAAGGTCACTATCGAAAAGTTTACAACACATTTAGCATTTTCTGAGTAACCAAAGGATGGAATGAGCCATACAACGAAAGCGGGTATTGATAATAAACTAATTTGACGAAAAAAAAAAAGAAACAAACAAACTGAACTGAAAACCTTTTTTGTTTACCCAAGAAAAAAGTAACAAATATGTCACCCATTGTTTTCCTGAATATATGCCCCTTTTGAATATATCACCATCCACACAAATGTTGTTACTCCAATTTAAAGAAAACTAACAAATTCATTCGCGAATGAGGTACATATGAATAGCGCATGTATACATAACGCTTTAAGGCACTTTACTGAGAATAGTGCATGAGGATGGCTCGGACGCTTGCTTGTAAAACAAAACTGACAAAAATCGGATTGCCCTTGAAAATATCTTAAAGAACTGAAACGATTCAGAGTAGTGACAAGTGAGAAGCTATAATCGTGTCATAGAGGAAAACAAGACCAACAACAAAGATATTCGAGTTTTAGACTAGTTCTGTAAACAGGGAAAACCCCAAAAAGACTGCATCGTTAAGAAGTTGCTTACATCCTATCATTTTCAAATAACATTTAAATTATTTTTGTACAAATAACATTGACTGTATCAATGACAAACTCTAAACAACGTGAATAGGTCTTAACGAAGTCAGTGGTACACTCACCTCAAATGTGTCCTCTATTTAAACTCAATTTATGCTACAGCTTGATCGGCAGTGCCGAGTGAAACCAAAGGCTCTAACCTCACACTGCTTGAGGTCGCAGAACATTTGCTGTGGCTCACTAAATTTTATATTCTCTCCGAAGATTGATAGCGGGGGTGTATATAAAAAACAAAGCCTAGCATGCGCAGGTGACACCAGTCCTGATGAACTCACTTTCCGGCCACCTTTGAAGCGTTTGTCACCATTTCCCAAATCTTCAAGAGTATCGGAAAACTGTTAAGCGTCAGAATAAATTGAATAATTTACTTTTTTATGCTATGACTTAAACTGAAGCCCTGGTGCAAATTATACGGTACAAAGGACCACACTGTGCCATCAAAAATAATCTCATGCATTGACCAATAAGGGGCGATTTCGCAATCAATCCTGTAAGATATTTGAATTATCGAAAAACGACGCCGTTTGACTCATAATTTTATTCGAATAACATTTTTAAATAAGCCAACCGGCCAAACTTTCATATAATTCAGTAGCCTACTTGCATTCAAAGAAAGGGGGAAATGTTTCGTTGTTTGAGTCCATGTAATTAATCTTGTGAGTATTCTTCAACATGTCATCTTTTAGACACATCTGTTTGTTTACTTTGTTTAAATGCCTTTTGTCCTCCTCGCATGATGCGATCGAGTTGAACGTTATAAATAATCAAGCAAGGCACACATTCTCGACAAAACTAAATGTTAATCAAAGGAGAACATACGACGTATTTAATTGTCATCTTCTCTAAGTTAGACTCGTCGCTTGCGCAATGTAGCAGGCAAACGCATTATTCTCGTGTAAAAACAAAATGAAATTATATTTTAATGAAAATAGTAAATAAAAGGTTCTTGGCAAAGCAAAGAAAAACGCATTAATTTTTTATATAATACAACGCCAGTGTTGACTTATCTTATTAAATTTGAGCTGAATTTTGCATATTTTACATTGGTTGTCCTAAACCCTATGCTAACTGCAAAAAGTTGACGTCATTTTCCTTTTGGACAAGTGCTACATGTATTTTAGGATTGTTTCTTTAACGTAGCGACTCTTGCCTAACTGAATGAGTGATTTTCAGCCACATTTTACCGCCCTCGGAATATTGAAGAGCTACTTAAACGTTCATCTGAAGAGCACACACAACAAGGGCAGGGAAACTTTTCAACCTGTTTCATTCTTTTTCTTTGTAAAGGTGCGATGGAAGTAGGTTTATCAGAGATTTTATCCTGTTCAGCCGTTTTTTTTTTCTTGGCAAATGGAAAACGTGTTACGGTCTTGATTCGTGATCAGTTCTGTTTTAGCTTCGCGACTTTTTCCAGATCATATACAGCTCAAAACGTTTTGAAAAACAATGAACAAATAGATATATGCATGCGTTTGGTGTTTTGCAAGATACTATTCTACTTTTTTTTAATGAGCTGAATATGCAAATACTTTTCTTTACTCCACCTTTAAACACTGCAAATCTTTCTTTTATTAAGATTACCAATGTTGATATTACATGCAACAATCACACCGTAAACAACTGATAAGCACTGGATGCCAGAACAATACATGTAAGTCCTGGCTGTCTAGTACAGCCATAGAGACGAGAAGAGCCAAGCAGCCTTTCAACAAATAATAGCCCATTTCACATTTGGGTGCTTAGCGATCTGGCCTTTGAGTGGAAGTGAGGCTAGAGGTGACTTTGTTTTTATACAAACTTTCCTGCTTTTCACATGTAAATGGTGTTGTTTTTGTGCTAACACGTTTCACATCATGATTATTTCCAGGTGAAAAGCAAGCAGGTTTGTAACAAAACAAAGTCAACTCCAGCCTCGTTTCCACTCACCCCCCTCAATCGCACACCCGACCACAGACACTGGGGGTACCGACTATCCCATATAAAGGTCCCTTGTTACTTGGCTCTCAGAGTCTGAGAGGGTTTCAGAATCTGACATAATGGAGTAGCATAGAATACGTTCCGAAAGTTTCGGGGGTTAAATTTCTTATAGTCAAGAATGTCAAATTTTCGAAAGTGTGCTCTGTCTTTAAGAAGTTCAAGTTGCAGTCGACTCAGCATTGCCAAAAGATTAATGGCATACAGGAGGGACTCAATGGGGAAAAATGTTTAACTGTCAAACTGAACGGCCAACCGCCCGACAGATGAAGAGATTTGTTACCTCAACCGATAACGGAGGGCATAACGCGTCAAGCGTCACTGATTGACAAAATGTCAGTACAACTGTTAACGGACATATCAGTATCCTTTTCTTTTAAAAATTTAGCCGTTGGCACACCCTTTAAGACTCTCTTACAGGAAGGGGTTCAAGCTCATGTGCATGCATTGCCTTGGTACTGTGTTAGGACATTTTTGTGTTGGACAACAGAACTATGAACGATGCTGAGTAAATGCTCTTTTTAAGTGAGAAAGCCGGTAAAGTTAGAAAGCGTTAAAGACGTCGATGCATGGATCCGTGGATCCGTGGATGCCCAAAGATACCCTTTCACCAGGAGCCTGGTAAAAAGTCTGGTAAGCCTGGTCCAGTCTGGTTCAACCAAACTTACCAGGCTTTTGCGAAGAAACTCAGGGGAAGTCTGGTAAATAGTCATAACATCATAAATATTTGGACCGGTTGTTCAAATATTTGAAAGTTTGTTATTGTCTTTCCTCGACTGCTCTTGTTATTTTGTTAGATGTCATTGATCTCCACCAGGCTGACTTTAATCTCAAGTATGTAGTATAAGCATGGTCCCTCTGCACAAGCATGGTACACGTACATGTACGTAGATAGCCTGTTCCAGGCGTTCAGATAGTGGAGCGTGAGCGACAAATAAAGCGAGCGAAAGAGCGGGAAAAAACGAGGGGAGACTGGGGGAGAGGACGAGGGAACGCCTGTGAAATTAATTTTAAAAAGCCCATGCCGCCCACTTTAGACCGCCGACAGCGGCAGAGAAACATGAACCCAAGGTCAGGTCAAAGTAAACAAGAAAGTTATGTAATTATGCTCACCGAAATAGGTTTCTCCCGCGATTGAAGCGTTGGGAAAAGTACTGGTGATGCTTTAAGAAATCTGACATGCCGAATGGACATTGCAAAATTTTCTGCGATACGGAAACGCAAATGTCATCTCCACTACTGGACCAATAAAGGTAACGAGAATCACAGACGACTTTATATACACATCGATTTATCAAATTGATGAATAGAAAGCTTTTCACTCTGTGACAGAATGAACTTCGTCGTCTTCATCGATTGCGATGGCTACGATATGTTTGTTGTTGTTCTTTCCTCCACTCCTTCGACAGCAGGCTTTCATGACTTTCATAAATAATCTAGCCGATCCATTTCTCCTGCTTCTTCTTCGTCTACTTCGATAGCCAGCGCTCTAATTCCGATGCTTTGAAGCTGTTCTACTTGGTCTTTCATGATTACGACAAGCGGAGTGACCACAATTATCTTAGAAACAGCGTTTCTTTGCAATGCGTTGATTAACCTTGGAAATAGTTGAAAGATCAAGCTATTTCCAATCCTGTTGGAAGAATGGCGATGAGACTTCTTCCCAGAAACACGTTTTGAAGACAATCTTTTTATTCCATTTTCAAAGTATCCACATTTGTTAATAGTTAAGCGCTTGCCGTAAACAGACATTTAATCGTGCGTGACTCGATGGAGGATGACCTTCGCACGGGCACGCCATATCGCATTTCTTGTCTGCGTCAACAACCCTCTGGTGTTGACAGGAGGTGACAAATTTGGCCAATCAGAGGGTATACCAGATTCTGGTATACCGGAACGGCTTCCTTTGAGAAAATTTCACAGGCGTTCCCTCGTCCTCTCTCCCAGTCTCCCCTCGTTTTTTCCCGCTCTTTCGCTCGCTTTAGTTTTCGCTCGCGCTCCACTATCTGAACGCCTGGAACAGGCTAGTACGTAGAGTGAGCCCTAGTAAATTGAATAAATTGAATTCATTCTTCTGAAAAAAAAACTGAAATACTTTGTTGAACTGATTCTTTTTCAGTCAGACTAGAAAACCGTTTATTATTTGAGAGGGAAAGTCATATATATATATATTTATTAAAAACTGGACTAGGTATATTGGATTTCTAGCATTTTGATTGGCTCAACGGAGCTAGGCTATCAGCTCATATACCTGCTGCGACCAAATATGGTCAATGAACACTCAACAACAAAGTGAGCTGAAAGTTTTTTCCTCGCGAGCAACCCGGCGAGAAAAATGGACGAGAAAAATCACTTGCCAGCAAGTTTAAATTAAGCAGAAATTCCAACAACGTCACCAACAAGCATCACCAACAGCGTCGTCTAGTGAGTATATTTTGCGACGTTGCGATGGATCAAAACCGCACTTGATGAGTCTTTTTTCTGCCGTAGGTGGAGGAAAATTTTTTCCATTAATCAACACAAGTCAAAATTGTTTGAAGAAACTGTGCAGAAATAGAAATTTAAGCATTAAGCGTTGTGTTTACAATTAATTTCTTTCATCGATCGTTACGTCGATCATTGAAATTGAACAAACGGTAGGTATTATCAAAAAGGATTTCCACTTCAAAATATCAAGACAAGACATAAAATAAAACACAATGAAATGGGGCTGGAGCATTTAATAAAAAGTATCACACATTCATGGCGAGTCGGTGCGAAAATCATGAAGCAGTCTAAACAAGTGCTAAAAAAAATACAGCTGCAAACTACCAAGAAGGAAGGAAGGGCGAGATTGTTTTTCGGCTTTAACATGCAAAATCAGGACACTGGTTTACCTGCACTTGTTGTAGCTCTGTGTTCCAACAGGTCCAAATGCTCAGATAGAAATTGGATGCCATGTAAACGAAGTTGAATCGCTTTTCCAGTTGTTTGAATGTTGTTTTTACCATTCCGTCCGCAACCTCTAAACCGAGAACAACTGCATTTTGCGCTTTGCGTTTAACAAACTATGATGGTGAATTCTAATGTTCCTCGCTACAGTAATCTTGCTTCTGAGCTGCATAGAAAATACCTCTTCAAGTTCAACTGTTCAAATTTGTTCTGTCTTCAGTTCGATCAAACACGCACATGATGGCTCCGTTGTGCGAACAGATTACAAACGTGTTCAGTTTCAACTCCAGCAGCTATATGGTGAAATTGTACAGCTTCAATCCGCCTTGAACGATGATTACAACAATGTTCAGGAAAAATCAAACATGTACCATATTTCAGAGCCAATAATTAGAAGATTTTTTTCCAAAACGTGTGCTACTTTGTTCACTTTCGAGCAGTTTTCATTGATTCATTCAGCTTTGCAATGAAACGCTGCAACACTTCGCAAGGTTTTGGCGCCCTTTTCGTTCAGTCATGTGATCGATTCTTGTTCCGCTTAAATTTCCTTTCTCATTTTTCCCGTTCTTTCTTGATTTTTTTTTAAAATAGTGGTTAAGTTTTTGATAAAACAGTTATTCTACTCGGGCTTGCTGGATATCAAATGATTATAACCAACTCGGCGCTACGCGCCTCGTTGGTTATCTATCATTCGATATCCAGCGCGCCCTCGTAGAATAATTGTTAAATATATATATATATATATATATATATATATATATATATATATATATATATATATATATATATACAGTCGAACCTCCCGTAAGCGGCTATTCCCTCACTACAATTCTACCGGTTGAAAGGCTACTCTTTCCTAGGCGGAAGCGATCACCTTTTTGAAGCTCCGCGGACAGACCTTCTGAAATTGGAGCTCAAACGACCGTTACACTCCATTTATACCACACATCCGTCGATTTGCTTGCTTGTAATCGCTGACCGATTATTACTAAGGAAAGGTTTTAAACCAACATTTATTTCATTCCCAATTATAACATCAAGCGTGCTTTATTACATCATTTAATATATATCGTGTTCCATTTAATACATAACTGAAAAATAGAAACACGGCACACGGGCCGGTAAGTGATATAACAAAAAAAAAAAGTTAGGTGGAGGGGGACTTTTGTCAACTTAAATACAAACCGTGACTTTTTTTAACTCAGGGGTACAGTGGAACCCCGATATCATGAAGTGCAAGGGACTGGGGGGGGGGGGGGGTTGGCATGTGGGGCTCTTTTCCATAAATTTTACCATTACTGGCTGAAAAATATCGTTCGTTACACCGAGGTCTTCGTTTTATAGGGTTATATCGGGGTTTTACAGCATAACATGGACAGGAATACTTTTGGGCGGAGCTAGTCTGTGATGAAAATTATAATTTTAGGTAGTTTGTATACAATGACGATGGGTTACTTGCGAAATCGTTTCACTGATTTGTAAAGTCGGGAGAAAAAATACTAAATGGGCAAAACAAACTGTTTTGTTTTGAGTGGGGATCCTTTTTATTAATCAATAATAATAATAATAACAATAATAATAACAATAACCTTTATTTGTATGACTATAATTATTTACAGTATTGCAAAAGGTACGTTAAAACAAGAACAAGAAAAAAAAAAGAAATAATTATTACGATATTAATAACAGATAATCAAGTGACATCATTCTTAGACGACAGGATACTGTCACGCAAATTATTCAATAATGAAATAGAATTCGTCAATCGTAAATTAAGATAAATATCTTCGGAGTTCATCAGTTTAATAACCAGGTCCGAGTAAGATAGCTGCTGAATTTATGGAGATGACTTTGTATTTGAGCGAAAAATTCATTTCTAAGTTTGAAATATTTCGGGCAATAGCAGAGGAAGTGAATTTCATCTTCAATTGCATTGGAGTCACAAACTGGACATAACCTTTCGTCGTCAGGTGTTTGGTTATATCTTCCAGTTTCGATCATAAGTTTATGATTGCTTACGCGTAATTTTACCAGAGCCTTTCTATTGATTGTTTTTCTAGTTAGGTTTAAATAACTTGAAATTTCATAGCAATGTTTAAACGTATTATAAAACTCTAATTTCCTTGTATAATTAACTGGATGCCGCCACTGAGTGATATACTTCTGTTTCATTAATCAGGACTACACTAGACGATGGGAATGGGGGTTGAGGTGCACGACACCGATTTACTAAGTCACGTAACTTACTGATCCATACAAGGCTATAAAACGGCATATGTACACCGCATCAATATGCCTAGAGTTTTGCAATGCTCCCCAGATGAACTGACTGAAAAAGTACTGATCACTTTCCTCTAATTTGTGTATCTTCGGCACTAATAAAGGCCTCTTCCACTCCTGGTGTTGTGAAATGAATGATGTTCCCTCAAGTCTCTGATGGAGACGTGTTGCTGAGCGGGGCGGGGTGGACCGCGAGGAAAGATGATGGGAAAACAAAGGGAGGAAAGCACAAATGGGCGGTAGCCAAAAGAGAACTTCGCGTAAATAGTAAGAGAAGAGACCATCATAATTTACAGCGACCTGGGTTCAAACCATTTACGGTAAGAGATGAGGTAAAGCAAAATTCCCCACTCTCATTCCTTTCAATACTGTAAATGTGTTTCTTGAAAAATTTATGTCAAGTTCGGTAAACGCGTTGCTGAAATTTTTGCATCATGTACACGTAACGTTTCATTCTCCCTTTTCTTCTCTTCTAAAAGCTACCTTTTTAAATTGCGTGAATGCGACTCTGTGAAAGTCTTTGGAAGTATAATCTAGTTTAAGACGCGTTAGAATAGAATAACTGCTCATTTTAATACGCCGGCAGATGATAAATTGTTAATGAGTGCTATACAATTATGGATGCTGAGTGTTCGTATTTGCAATTTAAACGTTACAGGAGCGTTTTTAACAATTTTAATCTTCCTTCAGTTAAAAACAGGATGGTGTAAATTTAACAGAACACGAAGTGAATTTTAAACGACGATTTTTTTTTCACACAAAACGTAATAAATGCCTGAGAGACAAATTAGTCCACCCAAAATTAATGTCTGGAAAATTCCCGAACATGAGAATATCCTGCCCACAGTCCATAAACGTCCAAAAATATCCGAAAAGTTCTCCCCAAAATAACACCACAACCCACTACAACCAGCTCACAATTCATCATCAAAGTCATAATTTTCAAAATATCAAATTGAGGCACACGCTCACAAAACAGCCAATCAAAATAAACTTTATTGGCGTGCGCTGTGTAAACTAGAATATCAAGTTTCTCAAAGTTTTTAATGTAAGAGGTAAAATCAAAAAGTGCCACGACATTGTCTGTTTTGCTTAACAATGCAAAAGAAATTGATCCTCTACATGTTCCAGAAGAAATGAACAACACTTTGGTTTTTTTTTTCTTTAATGACCCCGTCATTTAAAAAACACACTCTTGACTTACAAATAAATAGAATTTTTTGTCGGGTTTTAGGTAGTGCTCTTTCTAAAAGAAACAAAGATGAATCACATTTTGTCATATATTTCTTTAATGGCCCACTCGTTCAAAGAAAAGCACTTTTGACTTCAATAGAAACAAATAAAAGTTTTTGTCAGGTTTTGGGTAAGGCTCTGTACTACTACTACCGGTGTAAGTTTTTGCAATCCTTATTTCTCTTATACAGAAAAACTTGGCTTTTTAAGGCACGAAGTCCTGGGTGTAGCAAAATCAGAGGGGTCCAAAGCCAGATTCGAGATCTAAAAACACGGATAATACTAATCCAAGTTATTAAGTTATTCAGATTTTATTGAGGCGCAGATGATACAGAAACGCAAGGTATTTGTAGCGCAAAATTTTTGGAACGTTGGGGAATAAACTGCCTCATTTTATTCCTTCCTTCCTCAATTCCTTCCTCCCTCATTCATTCATTCATTCATTCATTCATTCATTCATTCATTCATTCATTCATTCATTCATTCATTCATTTATTTATTTATTTATTTATTTATTTATTTATTTATTTATTTATTTATTTATTTATTTATTTATTTATTTATTTATTTATTGAGAGCTGTGTCAGAGCCGGCCTTGAGGCACCTGTGATTAAACAAATAAATCAGCGATTTATTGCCCCCCTCTGTTGAAAAAACCAAACATTTTTTCAAGAGTTGTAACTCTATTGAGCGTGCCCATAGCATATCTCCAATAAACCTAAGCCATTTCCTCTTCCTGAGTTGCAGTGTCTCAGATCTAACATATAATTGATCAGGTTTTTTAATACTGCTCCAATACCAACCAGCAGGTCATTACCAGACAAGATTGCCCGGAAGTAACATGGCCGTTTTCCAGACTGGTTTATTAAGGATGACTTAGCTTGTGGGAATTTCACCGCTGCAATAATATTTCTGATAATAATGACCAGGATTTCCGAATCAGGTACTCCATTTCATGTTAATCTTTCCTTGTTGATGACCAATTTAATGGGGCAATCAATTCAGACTATCACAGAAAGAGCCTTCCAAATCAGCAAAAACCGTTAACTTAGTATAAATCAATTTCTTTTTTTAACACATTAAGTACAAGCCTAGTACAAAATCAGAACTGAATTATACATTTATTGCTAAATAGGAGCGAAGCTGTCACTGAAAGATGGTCCATCGTTAATGCTTTAATGTTACCATTTTGAAGGTTTTATTAATGAGGTTAATTGCTTCGTGTAATACAATAATTATAGGAGTTGACTTTACTTCCATCGCAACCAATTTTCGTTGGAATTAATTCTTCGAATAGAAATGAGTTGGACAGCATTGAATCAGTCCTTTAAGTCCTTTTCCCATCGGGAATATTAGCTGAGAGCTTGTTGTGGTTTTGGCAAGCTATAAACTAAGTTAGTAAAGCGGATGAGAACCGCGGGGTGTTTTTCTGGACAACCTTGCTGGGTGTCACACATATGTAGCCTAGAAACGTTACGTCTACAAAATAAAGTCTTAAACGTTGCTCTAAACTCAGGCATTCTAAATGAATAAATTATTGGATTAATAAATGAATTTGCAAGCCGAAAAAATCGAGTTACAAGACCAGTGATAGTTGCCATTGCACCTAATACTTGCAAGGAAGACTCTAAAACGTACATTGCAGCAAAAGGAAGCCATGTCATTAGCGATAACAGGGTTACAATCAATAGGATATTTGCAAGTTTTTTGTTTTGTTTTTGCCTGTTTATTGGCAGTCTTGGATCTTGCCTTTTACAAAACAACCATATTACATAATACGCAGAAGAGATTAATAGCAAACTTACAATCAAATACACTGCTCCAATCCTGAAAAATACTGCGTTTGTTATGAAATTGGAAGTATTCAGCATTCGAAGGGCAGCTACTATTCCTGATATAAGCCACACCACTCCAATACTGAAGATATATTTTCGTGATGATATGGCTCTGTGGCGAAATGGCCAAACAATGGCGTGCATTCTCTCAATGGAGATGAGAACAAGAGATGAAATTGAAGCACATCCGAAAAGCTCTTCCAACGCAACATATTGATCCCAGCTCAAATGACAGGTCGAAGCCGTCAGTTTCCATATTTCACCCACCAAGTTTTCAATGCTGCTAACACCAACCATTAAATCGGCAAATGATAAGTTCATCAAAAGATAAACGGTGCCTTTCAAATAGCGTTTTCTTTTCCAAAACACCAAAATTGTGACAGCATTTCCAAATATGATTGCCAATGTTTCCATAGCCAATATTATGGTCCATGGCAAAAGGTAGGTCTCTTTCGTTAGACACATCGTTGTGCCTTTGCAGTAATTCCAACTGCTTGTTCAATTAATAAACTTCTGTTGGTAGAAAAGCATTGAACATTTCACCAATTTCTAATCAAAAATGACGGAAATTAATTGAAACCCAACGTAAACTTCTACTTCAAACCAGAGATTCACAAAACACAGCATGCTCCGTCTCCACAATGCTTTTAAATGTAAAAAAAACATACCTCTTCTTAATAACAGCTTTTGAAAATTAGTTTTTGCCCGTTGCGAAACTAATATATGGCCAGCGGGTGTTCAACAGCATTTCGGTGAACATCATTGACACAAAAAAGTCATTTCAAATCGAATGACTGAAATTACACGATGTGTTGACAGAGCTTTGGGCCTGTCGTAATAGATTTTATTTCAATAATCCATGGAACAGAGATTATTTAGAATAAAAATGTGGTAGTTGAAATTAATTTAAAAAATGATGAGTCCACAGTTCATGAAAAGGTTTTATTCTTTGATTTGATTGCTAACTAATTAATTATGGATGAAGTATTATTCTACATATGAAGTTTATAAAAGATCATTAAACATAGCATGTGATAATGCATTGTTCTGTAGATATTTTCAAACAGTTGTGGTTATGCCTTGAAAATTCATATACCGTATTTACCCGAATAAGCACCGCGGCGTTTATTAAAGTTTTCGCTCCTCAAATGCGGCGCTTCTTCGAGGGCGGCGCTTATTTAAAAATTGGACGCAACAGAGAAATTCTTTGAATTTAACGGTATATTTTCTATCTGTGCGAAAATTTTACAGTAACTAACAGAAGCGTCTTTTGATTGTCACCACTCGTCTCTTCCGGCACTTTATTAAAATGTCGCTAAAATTGTAAGCAAGGAACAGAATGAAATGCTCGGTTTCCTAGGTTAAAGCGCTGTTTAAGTCAAATTTAAAAAAGAGAAGCATCAGATCTTTTTTTTTTTTTAAATATCTCGTTTTCTTTTCTCTAAAAACATATCGTGATATTTTGGCCGCTTCTGGTTTTTTAGTTATAATTCCTCAAATAAGCGCCGCATTATTGTCCCAAATGCAGCGCTTATTCGAGGGCGGTGCTTATTCGAGGGTGGCGCTTATTCGAGTAAATACGGTATGCTTTGTATGAATTAAGAAGAAAACCTGTCGTTTATCAAAGACGGCCCTTACAAGGTGAAGTTAATTTGTGAGCCACTAGAATTTAATCTCCTGCAGAATTGAATTCTCCTTCAGCTCTCATATTGTCAATTTCAAAAATGCTATGCATTTTATAAAATTGTGTTACCTGTTTTCGTGTCTACCTTCTGGTGGAAAGGTCATTCCCAAAGGTTGAATTTGTTATGTAACCTCGGAAGATTCGTGATTCGTGACACAGTGGTTTTGTCTTAGCTTATGCATGTTTAGGCCAGTCCTCGCTAGCTACATGAAATGCGATACTTGCACTCGTGGTTATCCTTGATTATGCATTAGTCGGCAGTGAAAACCAACCTATATTACCAGAGTTGTCATTTGTTTGCTTGCTTATTAATCCGCTTTTTCTTAGTCTTACCTTCAGTTGATGCTCTTAAAATGTAAATTTGACCTAATTTGAACAAAACGCTGCATCCACTTCTCAACGCATTTTTATGCTACTCGACGTAGAACTTAAACGGTGGTACTTGGACCTTTTTTGGAGGAACGAGTTGTAATTCCAGCGACCTAAATTCTTGAATTGTTTTCTTAGGGCAGTCGAGGGCTCGCAAAGCAGCAGGTGTTTTGGAAACAGGTTTTATTTTCCCCGCGCTTGTTTGACTTTCTACATAAACCATTCATGCGTTTCAATCGCACGCTTATTAAGGAGTGCAAATTGTATTAAAATTACTAAAGTGTTTTCAATAATATAAAAATTTTGAGTTTTATGTCAGTGACTATAAAAAAACGTCATTAATGAGCATCTTTTATAAACTCGTACGGTATATGTGTGAAAAATAAGATATTAGAAAGCAGCTACAAACGTGTGGCCAATAATGACCCACCATCTGTTCTGCATATCAAAGTAATATATCAAACACGAGAAAGAGTGTTTCATCAGGATATCCAAACACCGAGAAGTGGGTTGAAAAAACGAGGCGCAGCCGAGTTTTTTTAACCGACTTCGAGATACCTGATGAAACACTCTTTCGAGTTTTTGATATGGCTTCTCAAACCATTCATAATTCTTGGAGAAATTCAAAGTAGAAGTTCGCAAAACTTTATGCTAATTAAGATCCGGTATCCAAACCACCGTCACGGTAGTGATTTCCTTTGTTTTCTCTTTATGAATTATTAATGAGTTTGAGAAGTTTATTTCTAGTTTGCTGGCAAATCCTTTACGAACGGACGAACACAAAATCAGGAAACTTGTCTAGAAGACGTTTCGGCCAAACAACTTATGAAAATATACTAAATATGAATGAGAAGTTTATAGGCAAAGAATGTTAAAATTATTGCGTGTGACGTGTTTTTTGCCAGAAATCTAGGCCCCTCTGACTTCCAAATGTTAATATCTTTTGAAGCTCTCGACATAAGTGTTACCCTTACTTTCTTCTCCACGGAGCACAATATGGTGGAACACATTTACCCTAAATTTTTAATAACATCCAGATTTCGCAACTAAGAGGTGCAAATGGATCAGTTCCCTTCTACTTCTACTTCTACCGTTTTTATATTTCATTTTACTCTTTTGTTTCAAAGCAAATATGTCCAATTGAAGGCTGTCGTTCTCCAAAATGTCAAAGCTCTTGAGATAAGTGTTACCGTTACTTCCACTTGCACGAAGCAGAATGTAGTGGAATACATGTACTGTTATTCAACACTGAATAATCAGATCCCACTCCGCACCACTTAGGGATTCATTTCCATTCTGCTGCATTTTTATTTTATTCCCTTTGTTTTTCCAAAGCAAATATGTGAAAATGAATGCAGTACCGTTCTTTTCTTTCTAACAACTAAGCATTTCTTTATTACTATTCTACATGTTCTTCTTCAAATTAGCTGGGTTCCGTAATCCGACACTTGCTGCGTTTGGTAAGTAAAGCAACATATATCCTATAGCAACTATTGTTGTGTTATCACAGTTTAGAACTAGCATTCATTTGTCGCGCTCGAGTGATTTCCTCAGGCATGCGCACAGGCATCCTAGTCAGAGAATAAGACATGGCCGCTGACCTGTTAGTCTCAATAACTCAGCATGGTGACAGAAGTGGTGGTATTTCAAAGCTAGAACCTTCATCAAAATCTCCACGTCATTGCAGTGAATTCAAATCGGTTACGTGAAGAGATACACGCGTTGAAACGAGCAAAGACAGCCCCACGAAAAAAGCTACGAAAACATGCTAGGCGGTGAGCACGAGGATTCCCCTGGCGTGGAAGTGGACGCAATACAACAACAACCGCCTTTGGAACAATCGCCAACAGTCGAGGCAGGTATTCGACCGGTTGCAAACTTTCAAGTATCTCCCCGGACAAATTTTCATTCAAGTCGGAGGACTGGCCGAAATGGGTACAAAGATTTGAAAGATTTCGTAAGGCAACCGGACTGGACAAGCAAAGCGGCGAGAACCAAGTAAATACATTGATTTACACGATCGGCGAGCAAGCAGACGATATCTGCATCTCGTTCGAACTCAGCACGGAAGAAAAAAAAGAACTACGAGGAGGAGAAAGAGAAATTCGAAAACCTTTTCATCGTAAAAAAAAGTTATCTTCAAACGAGCGAAATTCAACTCAAGGAACCAGCGAGAGGGTGAATCGGTGGAAAGTTTTATCACAGACCTGTACTGCCTCGCAAGATACTGCAATTTGGGGACGTTGAAAGATGATGTGATTCGGGACCACATTGTCGTAGGACTACAAAGCCGTTATCTCTCAGAAAAGTTGCAACTCGACCCAAAGTTCACCCTTGAAAAGGGTAGGAATCTAGCGCGGCAAAGTGAAACGGTGAAACAACAGCAAAGCATTCTTGTTGGAGGGCTTCAATCCAAATAAGCAGAAGTCGAAAGCACCGCGAAAGGAAAACCTCGGAGTAAGAAGCAAGAAAGACCCAAAGACAAAAGTTCTCACAGTGCAACTCCTCAGTCCAAACCTCATTCGAAGTGTCCTAGATGCCTTGGAAGTTTTCACTCGAGGAAGACATGCCCAGCACGCAGCTCCAAGGCAATAAATGCTCGAAAATAGGACATTGGGCGCAGGCTTGTAGAGGTTCAAAACCTGGAAAACTACTAGAAGTAGAAGCTGAACAAGAAGTAGAAGCTGAAGGAGTGGATCTACACGAAGTCCAAAGTGATATTGCAAAGTCTCCATGGACAGCCACACTCCTTGTATTCGAGAAACCAGTAACCTTCAAGCTTTACATACGCATAGTTTCCTGTAATTAGATGTTCGGGCAAAGCTGCAACCTACAGATAAAGTCCTTTTGGGCCCTTGCAAGTATAAGCTGAACTGTAAGGGGAAGTTTACGGCGACCCTTACCAACAACCCTAAGTTCATGAAGAAACACAATAAGGTCTGACACAACCACTTCTTGCTAGAGCAGCTTCAGAAAGTCTAAACCTTATTAGCGGAGTCCACAAATTAACCAGTGACCAGTACAAAGTAAAGGTGATCCGTTATTATCCAAAGCTATTCACTGAAAGAAAGAAGAGAAGAAGAGTACACCATGAAAGAAGGGTACACATGAAAGAAGGGTACACATGAAAGAAGGGTACACATGAAAGAAGAGTACAAGAGTATGAAAGAAGAGTACACCATCAAGCTAAAAGATGACGTGGCACTCTTCGCACTCACAATCTCAAAAAATGTACCAATGCCACTCTACGTTGAAACCAAGGATGAAATTGACAGAATGCTGAAGAGCAAGGTGATATCACTAGTTGACAGCCCAAAAGAATGGTGTGCCCCAATGGTAGTGACTCCCACCCCAATGGTAAAATAAGAGTTTGTGTGAACCTTGCAAAGCTCAATGAGTACGTTCAGCGTGAGAACCACCTACTCCCGTCTGTGGATGTCACCCAGGGAAAGCTGGCTGGAGCGAATAATTACACAAAACTGGATGCGAACTCAGGATTTTGGCAAATAAAGTTGTCAGAAGGCTCAAAACCCCTCGCAACTTTTATCACGCCTTGGGGTCGTTATTGCTTCAATGTGCTGCCCTATGGAATAAGTTCCGGCTCCGAAAAGTTTCAGAAATGCGTGAGTAGGATCCTCGAGGGACTCAAAGGAGTTGAATGTAACATTGACGATGTGCTAGTCCATGCCCCAACCCAAGAGCTACATTACAGCACGCTAAATGAAGTACTGGAACGTCTTTAAGCGGCAGGTGTTACACTCAACCTAGACAAGTATACCTTTAGTGTTCCCAAAATCAAATTCCTGTGCAATACTGTAAGTGCAGATGGCATTGAGGTGGATCCTGATTAAGTCGCAGCAGTGGTAAACCTAGCAACACCCAAAAAAGTCCACGAGGTCTTTGTCTTCTAACGAATGGTAAACCACATGGGCAAGTTTGCAGAGCACCTAGCCGATAAAACAAAGCCTATTCAATATCTGATGCAAAAGGACCGACAATGAGTCTGGGGACCACCTCAGCATAAAGCCTTTGAGAAAATCAAGCCAAGCTTTTATAACTGTGATTGATTGTTTTTAGGGAGGCCCCGTTCTGCTTCATGTGAGTAGCACGATATGTTAGCACTTGAACAAAACATCGTAGAGGAGAAAACATCGAAACAAAGCGCACCATACTTAAATCTACGCTGCCGATTATGCAGAAATTATGTGCGCGCCTGAGAACTTACAACTCCTCGTTCAAACCGTTCACAAACGTGCTTAAGACTTAGAACTAATGCCGCCAAATTATAAAGCAAATGTGTGAAAAATCAGCACTCAGTAAACATCACAGAGGAGTAGAAGGACAATGCGTACCATATTCAAAGCAACTACGCTGCAGTTTATTCAAAAATAAAAAAAGCAGTGTACGCAGCAAATCAGATAACGGTCAACTCCTCATTCATAGAGTGTTTAAATTTCAAAAACAGAGAACAAAGACAAACACACGCAAGCTTCAAACGGAAAAGGATCGAAAACACCTTTGACAGCTGGCTCCTTTTGGATAGCCAATAGGAATACAGGATTTTCGATCCGCACAGTGGGTATAAATACACAACGGATAACCTATGCCAAACAGAATGTCTTGTCATTCTCGCAAAGTACATGAGCTTGTATAAAGAGCAACTCACAAAGCCAATCCCGGCAACTGATGAGGCCCATGTGGAGGATCGAAACCATGGTCTTGCCTGTACATATTGGCATACACAACCACGCAGTCGATAGACTTGCTAATAACAGGAGGAAAGATATAAAGCTCCTAGACACGAAACTCTCAGCTTATTCACACATGTTTAACTGAAGCAGAGTTCAGCCATCTATTACATGTTACATAGCTAGAAAGAAGCTAGAACTTCAGTTTCATGGCAAAAAAGGGACTATAGATCACACTCCGTGATGCGAAACACAACATCCTGCGACAGAATTATACAAATAAGCTGGGCCCAGCGTTACGAACATCAGCAGGGAAATTAACTCGTCACGTTGCAGATTATATTTCAGATCCTTTATTGTCACAACTACAAACATGAGAGGCTGAAAAACAGTATCAAGTTCCTAAACGGGCCAGACTCAACGTACCTAGTATGCCGAAAGCGGCAAGAATCCAACGGTTATCAAAAAAAGATCGATATGAACTCGAGATCAAAGTCTAAAAATGCGACGTTTAAGTTGAAATGGCTCAATTCAGTAACCATTTAAAAATCCTCCTTACTAATCCCACTTCAAAAATACAAGAAGAAAAATTGGTCGAAAGACCGAGACATGTAAGGCCAAGCGTACGAAAACGTGAAGTAGGAGTCGTGCAGGCCTCCCAACCCCATTTTACACCAGTGCTTGCTCTCTATGATCCTAGCAGGGTAGCCAAAACCTCAGCAGATGCATCCTCTTTTGGGTTAAGAGGAGTACTGTTAGAGAAGCAAGATGACCAGACCTGGAGACCTGTCATATTCATACCCCGAGCACTCACCCCTGAGTGGAATGAAGGTATGTGCAAATAGGGAAAAAGGCTTTAGCCCTCAACTGGGCGTGTGCGCGGTGCAGTGATTTCATAGTAAGAAAATCCATCATTGCAGAAACAGACCACAAGCCCTTGGTCCCGCTTCTCACCACATGTACCCTGGATGAAGTTCCGCCTTGAGTACAGCAACGGAGAATGCGCCTCATGCGGTTCCACTTTAAAGAGGTGAACCATGTACCCAGAAAGGGACTATACATTGCAGACGCATTATCCAGAATGCAAGCAGATAACCCAAACACACAGGCGACTGTCCCAGAAGAAGAAATGAACATCTATGTTGATAGCACACTGGACTCCCTACCAGTGTCAGATGTCAAACTGATAGAGATCAAAGAATCCCAGGATGAAGACCCTGTCTGCAAACAAATAAAACTTTACTGCATGGAAGGTTGCAAGTTTCACCTCCATGATGCAATCAAACCTTATTGGGCAGTTAAAGAAGAGCCCAGTGTGGTCCATGGAGTGCTGCTGAAGGCATCAAGAATCGTGAGACTACAAGTCCTCGACAAGATGCATGAAGGACATGAGGGTATGGTCAAGTCAAAAGAGCATGCGAAGACTTCAGTCTTGTGGTCCAGCCTCAGCCATGATTCATAATCTGTGCTAAACATCGACAGCAAAGGGCAGAACCACTCATCACGACACCCTTTCCTGAACGTCCATGGCAAGTGATCGCGACAGACCTCTTTGTCCTCAATAGCCTAAATTACCTGATCGTGGTTGACTATTTCTCTCGCTTTGTAGAAGTAGCTGCAATTAAGAAAACCACGCAATCTCACGAAGTCATCAGAGCACTAAAGGATATCCTCGCTAGACACGGCATCCCAGAGCAAGTGAGAGGTGACAATGACCTACAGTACGCATCAGGAGAATTCTCTCACTTTGCGACAGAATGAGGTTTCAGGCATACAACGCGCAGCCCTAGCTTTTCCCAGCTCAATGGCGAGGTGGAGCGTGCCGTGAAACCTACCAATTCACTCCTAAAAAAGATAAAGATCCAACCAAGGGACTGTTAGCGTATAGATCTAACCCATTAGCTTGCAGATATTCGCCATCAGAATTACTTCTGGGAAGGAAGCTGAGAAACACCATCCCAACCTTCCACACCAATCTTACCCAAGTTGCCCGGACACTGAAAAGCTGCGAGAAAGAGAGGCAGAGAGCAGAGTATATGTGGGGTATTTCAGTGGATTTAATTAGCATACTAATGAGGTAGGGCCCGCGAAGCGGGCTAACCCTAAGCGGGGAAGCGGGTCAGCTCATGAATAATAGCCCTAAGTTTTTTTCTAAGTCTAACCCTAAGCCGCCATCTTGTTTTGAACCCTAAGTTTTTCTAAGTCTCTTAACCCTAAGCCGCCATTTTGTTTTCTCGAAGGTTTCTTCTTCGGTCCGCGAAGCAGGTCCGCCATCTTGTTTTCTCGACGGTCGCCATGTTGTTTTAACCCTAAGTCTCTATGAGACTTAACCCTAAGTTGCCATGTTGTTTTTCCTTCCCTTCTTCTCTACTTAAGAAAAAAAGAAAAAAGGATGCGTCAACCGGGATTCGAACCTGGCCAATTTAGAAGACATGTCCAATTAGAAACCTAATACTTACCTGACTGCGCCAAGCCCGGGCTGACGGAGTAATGACTTGAATTAGTTTTAGTGGTAGGTTCTCGGATCCAGTCTCACGCAAAAAAAAAAGCGGCCAGCGTTCTAGGTTTATTCGAGATGCCAGTAAGCCCTTCATGGAGCGAATGGGTCTCCCACTGAATAAACTCTAGTCAGCCGTAATTACATCTATGTGTAAGATATATATATTATTTGCCGGCCGGGAGGTCCGTATTGAGAAAAACTGTGCCAGAGGTCTTGAGTACGGCCCGAGGCCGCAGGCCGAGGGCCGTGCTCAAGACCGAGGGCACAGTTTTTCTCAATACGGACCGACCAAGGCCGGCAAATAATATTTTTATTTTTTTCTTGTTGTTTTTCAAAAGTTAAACGTGTCTTGTTGTTTTCGAAAAGCAACGTTTTGCAAGCGCGCGTAAAATGAACCATGAAACGAAGCCGTTTGTGACACCAGAGCAGCAAAATACGCTTTTTTACTCTGTTAAAACTCAGAAATCACAGGAAGCAATATAACTAAAAGAAACCCCTTTATTTTCCCAAATTTCGATACATGTAGCTAACTCCTGCTCGATTTACTCAAATGTTTGTCGTTCCGTTCCGTTGACCGCGGTCAAGATCGGAAAATTCCGCCCGCTCCCGGAACCAATCAGATTGCAGGATTTGGTTCATCTTGCCCGCTCACGTGCTGAGAAAAAAATAATCTCTTATATTTGACTTTTCATTGTTGTTCTTGACCTTGTGGTATTCTTTCTTACTTACGAAGTCAAGCTTCTAAGAAAATTTCTTTCTTACGAAGCAAAGCTTCTAGTTGGAGGCGGACCCTGAGGAAATTTCTTTGTTGCGAAGCAAAGCTTCTAGGGAAAAAACCAAAACAAAAAGCGGACCCTGAGGAAACAGTCGAATAATATAAACAAAAGCGGACCCTGAGGAAACAGTCGAAAAATATAAACAAAAGCGGACCCTGAGGAAACAGTCGAAAGATATAAACAAAAGCCAAGCTTCTAAGGAAAAATATAAACAAACCAATTTTATTTCTCACTTTATTATTACCTATTGATCATAAACTTTTGTAAGATTTGATGGTTCCTAAAGGAACCGCAAACAATTAGTTTGCTATGTTTATAGTAAATCCATCAGCGTTGTCAGCGAGGGAAGCGGGTACTGTCGTCTTATTTCTTGAAAAGCGGCAAAGGCGTTCGGACATGTTTCCAACCAGACCATAAACACAATCCAGCGCCCCAAATTCATTAGACAATGTTCAAAGACTTGTATCGGGTTGTCGATAGGTTCCGATAACTCAGTACCATCATACAACTGCTTACACAGAGATAAGTGGAATTCGTATAAAAACCAATCGGTCAACTTCGACGAGAAATAGAGAATACAACCTGCCATGTTTTGATATCGAGTTTGAAATGAATGTATTTTTAATCAACCGCTTCGTTTTTGTTTGTAGCGGTTTCTTTTAACCATTGAAAAAATAAAAACGTTTCCTGTTTCGGGCAATGAATAAACTTCATCGTGTCTATTTTATGATGTCCGCATGATTTTCCTGGCGGGTAATGGCTAGACCAAAGTTTATCTGCTTTAGGACATCCAAAGTCTTCTAAATTGACAGAGGGTAAACCCAGTTTGTCTAAGAGTTCTTTTTCAATTTGACCTCCTTTGTAAGCAATGATACCGCCTTTGTAAAGCGCCCGAATCACACCCACCACATCTCTTTGCGGTAAGGCGGCTTCGCGGTAATTAGCTTCGAAGCGTAACCCGCGAACATGGCGGTAGATGTAATTGACGGTTCGCCGATCTTTGTAACTCAGATCTTTGTATCTCAACGGGGAATAAAAATGTTGACTGTCGTTTTCACCCTTAATAGTACACCAGCCTAATTCTCGTACCAAAAATTGACCTGAACTTAAACGAAATCCATCGATATCCAAAATCAACCCGACTTGATCCATCGCTGTTCTAAAGAAACCAATCTAAATGTTAATCAGGTGGGCAAGCCGAAACACGCCCGCTAGACGTCACAATAAGACTGCACCCAATTCAATACAGCTGCACCCAATTCTATAATTCTATTCAATGTCACGTCACAAGTGGTTTGTTAGTGCGCGCGCAGACTCGAAACTAAGAGATACTATAAAAAGCCCCCGTTTTCAGTCATTTCAAACCCAAACGTTTCAGTCAAGACGAACCTCTGTTCTTCAACAATCACAAGCATCAAGACAAGTAAAAAAGTTGTCAGCCTCGCATCAGGACACAAACCGTAAGTATCCTTTTCCTTGTCTACTAGACAAATTGGTTACTGTGTTTTCTTGGAAAGGTAAAGATTAAGAGGGCGCGTGTGTTCGCTTACAATCAACAGTCACCTAAAGTGTGTTCGTTTTAAAGGCAACAGCCGCTATTTTGCGTGTTCGCTTTTTTTAACAACAGCCACGTGAAGTGTGTTCGTATTGTAAGCAACAGTCACTGAAAACTCTGATCTCTTCCTTTCTTTTTAGAAAACAACCTGATTTTTCCAAAGTCTTAAGTAGAGTAAAAACAGATCGTACCATGTAAGCGAAACGATGTGAAAGAACGAATCGAACACTCGAAAAAACAAACAATGGTTTGAAAACAAGCGCTATGTCAGTACGATCTGTTTTTAGATAGGTGAAAAATGATGGTATACTTATACCTGATTTTTTCTTAATTTAAGAGTATGAGTACGTCCGATGAAGAGTTGATCCGCGCTATGGAAATCCATGAAGACGATTCCTCGAGTTTGAGTGAAGATGATCTACTGAACGCAGCCATGGACATTTTCGAATTGAATCAAATCTACGAGGGGGCTCGTGACAATCAGAGGGAGTATCAGCGTCATTTAATCGAACAATCAGGAGATCAAATCGATCCTAATGCTCAGGGACGTTTCGTGTTTGATCTTCAACCTCTTCAAAGTCAAACCAACCGTCGTTATGGTATTCAAGAACGGAATTACAGCGTCAATCTAAGACAAGAAGGGAATGTCATCGATCGCATCGCTCCAGCTATCCGCGACGCCATGCAGCGATCTGTGGAGCAAGTTCTTAACAATGACCGCATCCCAGACAACCACCGTTTGTTTTTTGATTTGTTCAGCGACCGTCTGGCTGCTGGAACCTACCGAAGCAACGGACTCACTGTGGGGCAGTGGCGGAACAACCCCGAACGCGTCGACACCATCTTCCAAAATCTACAAGACACGCTAAACAGCAATGAAGACTTCCAGATGAATGATAGCTTCCATATGGAAATTACGACCGTCGCCCCTGCCATCCGTCAAGTCCGTGGTCGTCGTTATCGTCGTAAGAAGGTCACCTACAAGGGGATCGATGACTTTCTTATCCAAAACAAATCTGTTATTCTCATTAAAAACCGAGAAGACAACCTGTGCGCAGCCCGAGCTATTGTGGCTGCCAAAGCCACCGTCGACTATCCTGCGAACCATCCCCAAAGAAGAAAACTGACCAAACACGACCACCGTTCAAGCGACCTACATAAAAAAACAGCTGCCCAAACCTTACAGCAACAAGCTCAAGTTCCCCTCAATGTCGCCGTCGGTGCTGACGAGTTAAAACAGTTCCAAGCCGCTTTGCCACAGTACCGCCTGACTTGTATTTACACAGGACGAGGACACGAAGCCGTCGCCTTCACCCCCTACGACAAAGACAAGAAACCTATTATCATCGTCCACGTGGATGACCATTACCATGCGTGTAGCAGTCTCAAAGGTTATCGACAAACCGATCATGTCTGCAACTATTGTCTCCAGGGGCACAACCACGAAGGACAGCATCGATGCCCCTCCGCCGAGAACACCAAATTCTGCCTCTGCTGTCGACGACAAGAGTGTCCGGGATTTCTGGAAAGTCAACCGCAGGGTTTGAAACCACAGAAGAAATGTACTGCTTGTGGACGTTACTTTCATGGTGAAGTTTGTTATGAAAACCATCTGAAGTATTCTATCTCAGGCGAACTCAAACCTCAAGACTGTCTCTGCTTCAACATCCGTCGCTGTAAACACTGCAAAAAACTTAATCGCAGCAAACAGGACATCCAGAGCCATCAGTGTGGCTTTGCCTCATGCCCTACCTGCAAGGACTATGTCAAGTTAGAAGATCACCGATGCTACATTGAATCTGCAGGACAAGTACGGGAGAAACGAAAAGCAGCAGCCCTTGCCAAAAAAGACGCTAAACGTCGAAAGAAAGCAGCTGAAGCCGCCGAAGCTGACCCCGACTCAGACACCGAGCCTGTCGATCTGGCTGAAGAATTGATCCAAGAAATGGAAGGCGAAATGGCGGGTAGAAACCCAGACAGCGACAACCCTAAAGATCGGGAACCACCCATTCACATTTGGCTTGACATTGAAGCGCGGCAAGAAACCGGCACTCACGAGGCTAACTTACTCATTTATCAAGGCAATGAAATTATTCTATGGGGTGATGACTGTGTCGAACAATTTATTAAGGATCTCAAAGAACCCACGGAAACGAAACAACGTCGCCTCATTGTGATAGCCCATAATCGCCAGGCTTATGACGGGTATTTTATCATCAGAGAAATGTATCGGGATGGCAAACAACTGACCCAGATCCGTAACGGCGCCAAGATCATAGAACTTGAACATTTCGACATACGGTTTATTGATTCCCTTAATTTCTTCGCGATGCCCCTCAAGGCCTTCCCTAGCACGTTTGGGTGAAAGTACACTGAGCAAGATGCTGATGGTAATGAAGTGGAAGCGTTCTACGCCAAAGGTTATTTTCCCCATTTATTTAACCGCAGAGAGAATGAAGACTACGTAGGACCTCTTCCACCGAAAAGCGATTACATGCCGCAAACCATGTCGTTAGACGAACGAGCCAATTTTGACAAGTGGTACGACGACCAAGTTAGCAAGAACGCAGTGTTTGACTTTCGTAGAGACATTAAGGAATACTGCAGCATGGATGTCACGATTTTAAGAGAAGGTTGTCAAATGTTTCAGCGACTCTTCCAAGCCAAGACCAAAATTCAAGACCAGAACATTGCAGGATTCAATCCATTCGAGCACATTACGATAGCAAGTGCCTGCAATCGAGACATGATTAATCGCACAGAAAACGAAACCATCACCTCCGAACCGGCGTACGGGTGGAGCGGTCAGCGTGGAAATCAAAGTAAGGAGGCTATGGAATGGCTCCTCTGGCTTGAACACTGTAAAAGACAAGAGTACACGGAAGCTGAACAAGAATTTGACGATGCTATGCAAGTCCCACCGCAAGAACGTACCTATTACCTCCAACATGCCGGGAACGGTGGTGAGAAGACCATACAGTACGTGGGAAAAGTAGATGGGTACTGTGAAAAAACGAAAACGGTCTATGAATACCAAGGGTGCTACTTTCATGGTTGTATGAACTGCTATCCGAATCGGACTGAACGACACACACGATTGGATAACCGTCAGATGTGGGAGGTTCGTGAAGTGACTAAAGAAAAAGTGGGCAAGTTGAAGAGTGTGGGATTGACTGTCGTGGAGATGTGGGGTTGCGAGTGGGAGCAGTACAAGCAAGATCACCCGGACTGTGCTGCGTTTGTGAAGAACCTAAACCTGACAGAGCGCCTTAACCCTCGTGAAGCCTTTTTTGGTGGGCGAACTAACGCCGCCAAATTGTACCATCGTTGCAGTTACACTGAAAAGATTAAGTACTATGATTTTACAAGTTTGTATCCCTGGGTCAACAAATACCAGACGTATCCTATTAAGCATCCTCAAGTCATGCTGAACCCTGAAAACCAAGAGATCGACGACTACTTTGGTGTGGCTAAATGTATTGTTCGCGCACCTCGTCATTTGTACCATCCAGTCCTACCCGTCCGCGTCAATGGAAAGCTACTGTTCCCACTTTGTGTGAAATGTGCAGCCATGCAGTTAGATCAGCCTTTACTAGAACGCAGTTGTGAGTGCCCCCACAGTGACCACGAACGCCAATTTGAAGGGACCTGGTGTACCCCCGAACTTCAGGAAGCCAAACGTCAGGGATACGACATCATTCAGATCATCGAAGTGTACCATTTTCCCGAAGATCAACAGCGAGAAGGTCTATTTGCTCCTTACATTAATCAATGGTACAAAATTAAAATGGAGGCAAGTGGCTGGCCTAAATGGTGCGACACCGAGGAGAAGAAAAATCAGTTTTTAGCTGAGTTCAAACGCTTGGAGGGGATCGAATTATCTGCCGCAGAGTTAGACAAGGGAGAAAACAAAGGACTACGTCAGCTTGCCAAGTTAATGTTGAATTCTATGTCGGGCAAGTTCGGTCAACGTCCCAATAAAACACAGGTTGCCCATTTCACCAATCCCCAAGACTTCCATGAATTCCTAGAAAGTGACAAGTACGTGATTCAGAAGATTCAGCTACTACCAGACCACCAGAACCCGAACGAAATCAACGAAGATGCTGGGGATGTATTCTATACGATGCGAGAGGAAGATGTCGAAATTAACGGCAAGTGTAACATCTTTATTGCCGCCTTTACAACCTGCTATGCCCGACTGAAGCTGGACCAGGAACTCGAGAAAGGAGGTCAGCAAATTCTGTATTACGATACCGATTTGTGCTACTGGTGATCGACGAGGAAGAACCTTCCCACTACCGTCCCCAAACAGGAGATTATCTTGGACAACTGACGGATGAACTCTATGATAAGAAAGCTAAACAGTTCCGGCACATTGTAGAATTCGCTTCTGCTGGGCCAAAAAACTACGGATATGTTCTCGACAATGGAAAGAAAGAGTGTAAGGTTAAGGGGTTTAACTTGAATGCAGAAGGTGCCCAGCAGTTGAATTACACCGTGTTAAGGAACAATGTCATTGATGAAATTCAAAAACCGCAGCATGACCCTGTCACGGGTCGAGTGACCCGACGCCAATACCCGATCAGGCGTAGCAACAAAATTGTGCGTGATACCCGTCGCTTTGAACTCAAAACAGTCCAAGAAGAAAAGAAGTATCAGCTTGTATTTGACAAACGTGTGGTCGACCCTGACACTTTCTACACCTACCCTTACGGTTATGGGGACATGGAGACGGATGCTGCGAAGGAACTGGATATTAACATGTTGATGGAACTTTAACTTTACGGAACTTTACGGAAATGGAACTTTAACTTTACGGAAATGGAACTTTAAATTTACGGAAAAGACGACTCGTTGGTAGACATGGAAGAAGGACTTCCAGGAAGGACCACTAGGGTCTTTTTAGATTAGTTTAAAAATGTCATGTATAGTTAGGGGTATTCGACCCATTCCTTTGTAAATAGAAAAAAGTGTAAATAGACTTAGGTTTAGAAACCATTAGGGTAAACATGTAATTAAGTTTTTCAGGCAGAATAAACTCATTGTGGGTTTTAAATCAAAGTTTTATTTTCTTTTTGGCTTGCATGATACGTTTGACAATTTTTTCGGGTACCGTTTTCTTCCCGGGTAAAGCATCAATGGCTTTAATCATTTTCGTATCGGCTTTCCATTTCTCCTTCAAATTCTTGGCTTTATCATAATTGATATCATGTTGTTTAGCAATTTTATCTTAAGGATTAATCCCTGGGTCTCCTCTAGCTAAACGTTTCTTCAATTTGGTCCCGGGTCCTAAATATTGATAACCAGGCCAGTGAAATTCAATCCCTGTTTTGGCTAAAGCTTTTTGCACATTAAATGCTCCTCCTTTCATACGTCTTCGTCGTACTCCAATTGCCTTCTTAGTTTTCGTCCGGCGCCCCATTCTTCCCATCCTGGTCTGGGTTGTAACTTTTCGACTTCGGTTTGCCGTTTTCGTTTCTTGGGTTTAGGGTTAGTTTCGTCGGGTCGGGTCGGAAGCAGTCGTCTTCTTGTACTGGCTTTAGGTTTGGTTTTGGGCACTTTAGGGGTTTTCGGACTTGCTTTTATAATCCTGGCAGGGGTAGGTTCTCCTTCATCTTCTCCTTCCTCCCTTAAACGTTTGGTTAAATGGCCCAATTCTCTCGACAAGGGTTTAATGTTGGCATTGATGATCGAGGGTGGGTAGCCTGAAGCTAACCATAAATTTTTTTCGGCGGCCAATTTTGCCGCTTTGGTTAATTGAGTATTATCGGTTATTTGATCACGATACGTGTCAATCAGTTCCTCCCACACTTTAGCAGGTACTTTGTAAAATCCCTCCATCTTATTGTAGTCTTTCAAACTCCGTTTGCTTAGCTTTTTAAAAGCGCAATGAATCAAAACAAACTTAGCCTCTATTTAAGCATACGCAGACCAAGTCATGTAAACCACGAAACAATTGATTCCCTTTGGCTCCATTAGCATTTGTCGTCGTTTTTTCAACGAATGTTGACGTAATCGTAGTTCTCTTAAAATGTTTGCGAAGTCTAGCCATGAGACTAGGATCCACCGACACATTACGTTTTAAGAGATTTAAAATCACTTCACTCAACATATTGATTTGATCTTTAGTGGCTTGTTCCAATAATTTTCGTCGTGATATTTGACTGGGTTGGTCTGCTAAGGCTTTGAAAAAAGGTTTGTGTTGTTCCAAACGCATCATTTTCGCCGACGACGATAATGTTTGATATTATCGGTAATCCCTTTTAAAGCTTGACCGGCAAGTTTTCCAGCGGCGGTGGTAAAGGTGGGAGCAGGTCCTGCTAACAAAAAACTAGCGCCGTAAGCTAATTTATCAATTAAACGTGGCTTTCTTCGACGTAGCGCGCCTCCTCTCTGACGAATTTTTGACATTTTGGGTGTGGGGTCGGTGGTCTTTTATAGTTATCGACTTCACAAGGTTCATACTTGTTTTTATAGGCTTCAGACTCCCGGGCAGGAATGGGAGGCGCTAAATCCACAATGATATCATCCAAACTGGTCATTTTCACAATAAACCCTTGAAGGTTCTCGGTCGTATTTTCTCGAATGCATTGCCGTAATTCGTTTAAGGCTTTGGCATAGGTCGTGTAAGCAAAAGCACTCATCATGAGTTTATGTCGATATTGTTTAAACTCGTTCCATCCTTTGACAAACGTACCTACCGCCGATAAGACAGCTACCAAAATGGAATTGTGAATAATGGGTCCCACAATCATGCCTGTGGCTACCAAAAGCAGGGCGAACGCATTCAATACGGTGTAAATCCACTTGAAATAACTCCATCGTTGTTTGTAAGTCCACCATTGACGATGATAAAAAGCAAACAAGGTTTTTAGTCTTGGGTCCATGGTTTTAATGTTTCAATCAGTTCACGAAAATAAGATTCTCCATAGTCTCGTATCATCTTATTTATAGGGATAGGACCGTTCTTAATTTGATGATAGAAAAAGTACATCATCATAATCCATGGAATCGGGTGACATACTATCTGCTCGTTGTTTGACATTGATCACAAATTGTTGCCATTCTGTTTCTGTATACACTCTCATGGTTCCTCGTACACGGTTTCGTATTTACCTGTTTGAGGGTTCTTGACGAGTCGTATAATGGTTCCTTTTTTCGGGTGAGTCCAAAATTTCTTGGTAAACAACCCTGATTTATCGGCACACGCCTTCTTTGCAATATCCCCACTCCAAAAACGATCAAAGACGTGTCGTGTCGAAGGAATCAATTTTCGTGTTAACCACTCGGCTTTTTTAGCCACGGTCCATGGGGTTCCAAGTCCTTGTCCTTTCTGATAACTTCGTGTCCATCCTTGGTCTTTTAAGACATGCGATAACACTCGTTCTTCGTCATTGGAGGCCGGATATAAATCCAACCACATGTAGCCAAAGGGTTCTTGGGTACACGCTTGATAGGTTTCTAAACAGTCTTTCCAACAGGTAGGAAAACTTTGTAAAAGTAAATTGCGTACCCCTAATTGATCGCGAGGGTTTTTAAATGCAATCACATAATGCGCGTTCCGTGAAATACTTTTAGCGTATTTTCCAGCTGGAAACATATCTTGACACAAATACAAGACCGTGATATCCCGATGATGCGAATGTTTGGTAAATAAATCCAAGACCCGCTTATCATGACTTCCTTCATCCATTAAATCATCCAACACTAAAATCCCTTGCCCTTTCGGAAACCAGGCATCCAATTCTTCTAGTTCAGGAATCCCTTCATGAAACTGAAAAGACATCTCCGCAAATTTAGGTTGCCAAGCCCCATAACAATAATGAATACTTTTCGGTGGGGTCTCAAACAAATCCAAGTTGTCCTCTAACAACTTTTTCGTAAAAACCGTTTTCCCACAACCCGAGGGTCCTACGACTAACATCGAGGAAGGGGTATGCACTTGAAAGGGTTTGACCAAAGGAAACTCCATTTTACAGATCTTACGAAGCAAAGCTTCTACCAACTAAGTTGTTTTCTTACGAAAAGCGTTGCTTTTCTAGGACTGTAAACAAATGAGACTTAAATACCATCCAACGCTTTTTATTACTTTTTCACGAGGTTGACAGGTTTGTTGACCTGGTCTACAAGCTACATATTCTAACATATCGGCAACTTTTTGATCATTTTTGACATAATCACGATCTGAAAATAAGGCTAAGAAATCTTGTAAAGACCCTCCACGGGCTTTCATTTTAAGATAAGTTAAACAATAATGTCCGCAGGCGGAGCTGTGTAATCCTTGTAAGGTTGTTCCATTATGCACCCAATGTTTCCAATGCGTCATAATCCAATCAATGATGGGTTGGGTGGTTTGATACCATTCGAGGGGTAACCCGTAACTATCCATCACTTCACACACTTGATTTTCCGTCCATAAAGCAATCCAATGTTGACCAGGTTGTCCTGCGGGATCCGTGTTGACAATATAGGCCGCTTTGTTCTTGGGTCGGCGGGGAAGTAAATCACAAGGCCATGCTCCCTCATACACTTGTTTCAAATAAGAATCTTGATTGGCTAATACATTCAATTGTTGAGTGTCTAATGCTACAAATTCCATTTCTTACAAAAACTTTTTTTCCGAGGTTTACTCTTACGAAAAACGTTGCTTTTCTAGGACTTAAATTTACTCTTACGAAAACTTTTTCCGAGCTTTTTTAAAGCGAGAGGGATAACTTAGTGTTGGTAAATGTCGTACAAGACAGCCCCGTTGGGATCAATCTCCAGCAGATTTTCAAACTCACCGTACACCAGGATGGTGATATTACTGGCTGGAGCGTTTCGGAACTCCAATTTAAGCTGTAGGTCTCCAGACTGTTTAGGATTCAGGTTTGGGCTATCGGCACACCCATTGGCTACATTGTCAATCATGAACAAGGTGCAACCTTTCCCTTGCCCCCAATCTTTTTCTTCCAGCATGTTCCCTGTGAGGTGACACCAAGCTCCACTGGCTAGCAGATACCGAAAGTACCCCAACAAATCTCGACTGCTATCATTGCCGACCAATTCCAGGGTTCCGTAAGGGTATTCTTCCCCTCTAACAATCTGTTTGATGGCCGTCAGATCAAATTTCTGGAAGCAGAAGCAGTTACGATTGTACGCTCCATTGAAGGCACGACTGTCTAGGAGAGCTACAATCATACGGTCTGGGACTCGATTCTGAAACAAATCCCTAATTTCTTCCCTGCTCTTGGTATTTTCCATGCTGTAGGTTCGAATTTCACTTCGAACGGTAGGGTACTTGGCCACGGCGTTACCATTATGTCTTTTGCTTTCCAAATGTTTCTGCACGGCTTCATTCAATATCAACTGACACAAGTGAAATCGTATCTTGATATCAGCCTCGTTTAAACGACCTGCTTTGCCTACACCATCCAGAAAGACTTTAGGGTCATTAAAGTGAAACTTCATCTTGATTTCTACTCCAGGTACCAAAGCTTTGCCTGTGTGAAAGACTTCCAGATGAGGTACAAAGACATAATGCCTGACTTTGCCTCCAGTGAGTTCGGCTGTTTCAGCCGTCATGTTGGCTAGCAAGAGTTTGGTGTTGGCTGCTAAATTCTGGTAATCATTATGTCCCGCGCCTGCGTTCGAAGTCGTATTCACACTGTTCGCGGTCCATTGCGGGGGTGGGTTGATCCCATTAAACCAACCTGCAGGTCTTAGCACGGTTCGTCCATCTTTAGTGTCAAAGTTGGTTAGGGTTTGCAGATAAGCCTTGTAGTGATACGTGTCTGATTGAGGACTGATCAACGTGCCGTTCAAGTAAAGATCAATCTGTTTGATGATGGTGTGTGCCAAATTATTGGCGGACCACAAGCTTTCATTCGCCACCCAAAAAGTACCACCATCACTCTTATCATCTGGAGTTCCATGGTAAAGTACCTTCGGTTTAAATCCACAAAACTTTCCAGCTTCGGTATAATAAATTCCATCGGGTTAATACCTGTGGTCGTTGGTTGAATGGTGACCATCCGATACGATTCAATACTATAATCCGTCTCCGGTTTCTTAAACAACTGAAGCGTTGAGCTCATGACCATGTTGGTAGCCATGATGAAATGAGTTACTTTTTCTTGCGTGGTTGTCTTTTTATATATTTCGCTAGTTGATAGCCTGGCGGTCGTCTTACTTCCGCACTAATCCAGCCACCCGATTGATGATACACACGACGTACAGGTCCTAGGCCTTTATCTCCCATCACAAACGACCGTCTCGACGGTATCGGTTCCATGTTTCTTTGGCTAGAAAAGCTCCCTTTTTGCCAAAGGTTTATTTTTTACCAAAGATATCTCTAACTTTTTTGACTTGTTTAGGAAAAAGAGCTGTGGCTACGTTGACCGCTTGTTTGACTTTTGGTTTTTTCAAGACTTTTCCCAATTCTTTTTCCAAGACTTGTTCGGCTTTCCGTTTCAGACCTCGTTTAAATCCCTCTTGAGCGCCTTTCGAAATGTTACTGGGTAACTTCAGAGGGTTTCGTGTTTTTATAACCCCTTTGAAACCTCCTTTTAAGGTTTCTTTAATCACCCCTGCTCCTTCTTGATCATCGAGATCCGTTCTAAACCGAGTCAAACTACCTCCTTGCATGGTTGTTTCTTTTCTGACGTTGTTTGGCATGTGTCTGCCTTTTATTCTTTTTCTTCATCCACTGTTTGGTTTTTTGACCCACCACAGCCCCCAAAGCTGCTAAACCGGCTGTTTTACCCGCAGCCATCAAACCAGGAATCACTGCGGCTAAAGGAATCACACCTCCTTTTTGTTTCTTTCGTATCGGTCCTAGGGGTTTCATTCTTGTTTAAAGTGAAGGGTGACTAACGTATGACCAGGTCCAAATTTAGCTAAATCGTCTCCTGCTCCACTCGTTTCTGCCACTTGTACTTCAATAATGTCCATGACTTCACGACGCACTGGTATATATTGAATATGACGAGGTTCAAAGTAAACTTGACCTTTACTGGTTCGTTGGTATTTGACTTCTCGTAGTAAATCCACAATTTTGTCCCCTACCATGGTACTGTTGCCTACGTCGGAATAGATATGCAGGGTTCTGGTAGGATCTTGGATGACAGAACGAAACGCCTGATTGAGATTGACAAATTTCCAGTTGACTCGCATACTTAACCAAATCCAAGTGACATTGGGTGTATAACCGCGATCCACCGTAGACCGATAATAAAGTGGGGTCTTACTGGGTGATACAAAATCAGCCTCATTGCTAGCAGGTACGACCCCATCCACATAACTCATGATGAGGTTGGGTCCTACGTCATAACCACCTGCTTGATTCTGGGTAAACCAACCCATTTTAAGAGCTAGTTTCGCATTAAACGCCACATAAGGAAAATACGTGTCTTGACCCGCAAATTTTTTTTCTAGCTAGATTTTTGTTATCCAACACCAAGTCCTCACCATCCCATGTCCATACGAGACATGTGTCTTTGTTGTTATCCTTTTTCGTGTAACCCCAATATCCCCAGGATCTTTCGGCAAATTGTTTATAAATCCAATTGAGAGCTACTTTCATAAAACTAACCCCGTCGATGACAAACCCATTCTCTTGAAGGGTTTTGAGAACCAGGTTGACTGTTTCAAGCCTGGTAGTACCACTTTTGATGATGTAACAGGTCATTCCAATTAAAGCTTCCGTCAGTTCGGCCATAGGGGTTAAATCCATATGGGTATCCGGGAGAGAAATGGCACTTAACCCTACTTGCCATCCATCACCTAACAACCGCAACGGTTGGGGTAAACGCACCTTGAACGAACTGGCATGATTGTCGGGAAATTCTTTTATGCTACTATGACTTGGTAATGTCACGAAGAACGACATGTTGACAAATGAGTAAACATCTTTATTCGTTCGCCTTTTTAAAGTGTAGGGTGACAATCGTATGATCCTCTTTAAATTTAACTAGTTCTTCTCCATATGCTATGTTTTCTGTGATGTTGACTTCAATGATATCAACGACTTCACGTCGTAGCGGTAAATAGTGAATGTGTTCTGGTTCAAAGTAGACTTTTCCTGCACCTTGTCTTGGATAGCTAACTTCTCTCAGCAAATCAATGACACGCTCACCAACCATAGAACTTCCACTGACATCGGAATAGATATGAAGGGAACGGTTGGGTTGCTTCATAGCTTGATCAAAGGCCAAGTTGAGGTTGGTAAATTTCCAACTAACTCGGGCGCTCAAATAAAACCATGTGACCCCCCCTGTTATCGGTTTGATAGCGCATGTAGAGAGGGTTTCCATCTTTGTCTTGAAAATCTCTCTGTCCTAAGTTGGGTACCGTATGGTTATTATACATGATTTGGAGATTCTCACCAGGCACCCACTCATTTCTGTCGTTGGTTTGTATCCATCTCATCTTGATACCAAACACAGAATTAAAAGCAAAGATTGGAAGAGGATCATTGATATTGACTCCTTGGAAACGGACTCGAACCACCTCGGAATTATCCATGATTAAATCGTCTCCTTCCCATGTAAACTTGAGTAGGGTATGTTTCTGTCCGTAGGTTTCACCGGATTCATATTCTCGTCGAAAGTCTTGACCTTGTGAATGATCCAACCAATAAAGATACGACTTCATAAACGAAACCCCATCTCGAATTGAATTCACCTCTTTCAAATGAGATAGTTTAAGTTCGTGAAACTTGTAGATAAACGTCTTGTCTTTTTTCTGACGAACCGCATAGGTTTGAAAGATGGGTTGATCATAGGGGGTTAGGTGGGTAAGATTCAGTCCCCGATCCGGGAGGGAAATTGAGGCTAAACCCACTTGCCATCCATCACCTAACAACCGCAACGGTTCGGCTAAACGAATCTTGAACGAACTAGCCTGATTGTCAGGAAATTCTTTCCTACTGCTATGACTTGGTAGCGTCACGTACATCCTCGCTCGATAGCCAGCTGTTATACTTGTCTGGCCACCCTTTCCATTTAACCAAGAGTTGGTTCTTGCGACGTTTAAGTACTTTTTCTACGCGAAACACATCCGTCACATAGACTTTTTGTAAATCTTCCTCGTAAAAGGTGCCTTCTATCGGGGTACCATCCCATTCGGTTAGCTTGTAAGCCGGAAAAGGTTTGACTTTATCCACCAAAAACACTTCTTCGGTCCAACCTGGTAAATAGCCTTTTTCAAACGGGCGATGAATTTTATTCAATCGTACCATATCCCCTTTTTTCAACGTGGGTTTTCGCTGTTTGGGTGGTTTTCCATACAAGGTTTTCCAAACTTGTTTTTCATTTTTTATCGTCACTTCTTTGGGTGCCATCTTGATACTAGAATGTTTACTCGCATTGTACCCTTTGACTAAATCTTGTAAGATGTTGGTAAAGGTTAACGTGTTGGCAGCTGTAAAATAGCGATACAGTCTTTCTTTCAAGGTGCGATTAAACCGTTCCACCACGGCGGCTTTAGCATCCCCTCCGGTCGAAAAATGCATAATGTTGTTCTTTTTTAACCACTGTGTCATATCCTTGTTATAAAATTCTTTACCTTTATCCGTTTGTAATTTTAAAGGTTTTCTCCCCTCTTTTAAAATGTTGTTAAAGGCTTGAACCACCGTAGGTCCTTTCTTGTCTTTGAGCGGCTGCACCCAGGCATATTTAGATAAGATATCAATGACTGTCAACAAATAACGAATGCCCCTGTTTTCCTTGGCAATATTTTGAGTTTCCACCAAATCCGCGGCCCACTGATCGTCCCGACTCATCACTACAACGGGTAAGGTAGGAAACCCACGACGCCTTCGAGGTTTGTGTAACGTATAAGCCAAATCTTTGCGTAATAAATTTTGAGCTCGTTTGACAGGTAGTTTCCAAGTCTTGGCAAATCGTTCCACGCCACCTAAACTACCGGGTTTAGAGGGATCCCGATATCGCTTAAGGAGAGCTTGGGCTGGAGTGACTTGTTTCTTTCGAGAAACCATAGCAGTTCATGTAACTGACCCAACGAGGGAATAGGGTATTTTTTTCATAATTTGTTGAAACCAGTAAAAAGGTTTATCACTCTTTTGTAGCCATAGCATGTAAACCACCCAACGATACAAATTAAAGTCAATATAGGTTTCTTCTAAAATTTGCAACGGGTTGTCAAAATAACTAGGTAATGTGTCTAGATTCACTTGGTGCAACTCAAAGAGTCGTCGACATACATGGAGATGACTTTTATACAAAACCCACACCCTTAAGAGGTCACAGAGAAACAACACACACCCTGCCATGTTTCAACTGACTTTTATTTTTAAGATACACTTCTATTTATTTCAAAATAAGCCTAGTTTGCCATTTTCAATGACACCTGGGTGTAAAGGTACATAGTCTTTTTAAAAGTTGGCTTGGTTAAAACCATTCAACATGACGGGTGGATCAATTTCAACCATTTCTGATCCTCTTTGTGTCTGTTGTAGTCTCTGTTCCGTCTGAAATAGACCTTCTCCATAAACGGGCGGCCTGCTATCTCCAACACCAGGTATGACTGTGCTCAACCAATCTTGTACCGCCAAGGGGTCTTTCATGTTTTCCTTTATCACAGGTTCGTCGGCCCAACGGAAGAACTTGCATTTTCGGTTGTCGCCACAACTTAGGTACAGTCGCCCGGGGTTCTTGTCTGACCAGCTTTGTTTTAGGACTGGATAATGACCACATAAACAGTTCATCTTTTCCCAACGGTCGCAGATATGGGGATGAATATTTTGACGGGCAGCGGTCATGTACTTGGGACCTTGGTCTTTACCACACATCAGAATACAGAGAATTCCGGGACATCGAAGATACTGCCATCCCATGCGAGAAGTACATTCTTCCATTTTCTCTAAATGATAGGGGCACGTCATGACATCAGCTGGATCCGCTAATGGTTTATCGGCCCAATGGAAGTACTTGCATTGATGGTGTCTGCAGGCGAGGTACATCCTGTCTGGGTTGTTTTCTGACTTGCTTTGGCGTAGACCAGGTAGAAATCCACAGTGGCACAGCAATTTTCCCCAGACATCATGAATATCTTTGTGGACCTTGTTGTAGACTCCATCGAGGTAGGATGTGGCATTCTGATCGTCAAACACGGAGATGAGACAGTGTTGATCCGTACATCGCGTCAAATGGTGTCCTTTGTTGTTTACAACAGGACCTAAGGTTGCCAGATGAAACGGACACACTCGAGGGGGGTCTTCTTCCATCACCGTGGTTTTTTTCATAACAGCTTTCACCGGTGAGTTGACGGGTGTCATCTGCTGAATTGTCTCTCCCTCTGCTTCTTGTCGAATCGGTACAATAACATGGTAGACTTCGGGATCATAAGGTCCTCGTTTCTTCTTTTTGGTCTTAGGTTGGTCGTTTTGGGGTAACGCCTTCGCCGATAAAGTAACCGATTGAGCATCTTGTTCGACGATACTAAGATCAAGTGGAGCTGGACGTTTCTTCTTGCTCGGCATGGTGAGTGAATGATCTGAACCCGTTTAGGTAGTCATTTTATAATCATTTCAACCTAAAACGTCATAATAGAAACACACCCATACTTAACTTGTCTAGGCTTGCCCGCATAATTAAAAGATAGCGTGGTGACGCTGTAAACATCCGGTCACACCTGTAAACGTCACAGACTTGCCCAAACTTGCCCGCATAATTAAAAACGTCTATAAATTCAGTTTATGTTTCAGTATTTTTTAAAACAGTTATGCCGCCTAACATGATCGGTACGTCGGAAAACATGCCTAACGCAGAAAAAGGAGATTTGTTTGTAAAGGATGAAGTCAATGTGTTTCATCTACATGGACTAAAACCGGAAAGTGAAGTAGAGGCGGATCGCGTCATTCATGAAGCGGCTTTTATTTTAAGTCGACCATTGCCTCCTCCACGTTGTTTTGGACCTCTTTATCGCAAGTACTATAAAGTCAAGAACTCCGACACGACCTATGCTTTTGGAATTCTGGAAAGCAACCGAAAAGAAGTCAGAGGAACGCAAGGATGGAGTGTGCAAATGGCTTTACAACTCAAGAAAAAGGTGTATGTGTATGATGAAATCACCGGACAATGGTATAAAGGGGACAGGTTTGAAGCCAGACTTCCTTCCAACAGCAACGTTGAACGAGTCACAGACATCAACCGTTTCATACCCTGCGACCCGCCTCGATTGGATCAAAAGTCAAACATCAGTCTACCTGTAGCCCTTGGAATTACTATCAGTCACGAACTAGAGAAACTACTGGCCCGGAGATCATGAAGCGACTGGATATGTTAATAGAACAATACGAGAAAGAACGTGAGGAAGCCAAACCATTGGCACAGTGTCGACAAGCCGCTCGTAAATTAGTAGAAGCAATTGACGCTTTACCTGGAGAGAAAACTCCCATAGAGCGGTGGATTAAAGCTTTGTTTGTGGGCATGTCCTGACTTGCCCAATTCACGTCACAATACAGCTGCACCCTTTTTCAATACAACTGCACCCAATTTACGTCACAAAGCAACGAATGGTTATAAACTGAGTTGATTTCACATTTTTACCAAAAGCAATCATGTCTGTACCAGGAGAAGACTATGTGTGGGATAGCGATGATGAAGAGGAATGTGTGGAAGAATCTACCAGACAGTTTATTCATGGTACCAAGAGACGATTAGGTCGCTTTATCATCCCACCTTATGTGTTGTGGCAGTACGAACGCGTGGTTAAAGCAAAGAGAGTGATTACTGCAGGGATCGTTAAGAACGGACAAGTGATGGATGATCAAGGCTACAGTGTAGACATGACAATTCAACTCAAGAAACCTGTATTTGTCAGAAACGAGCTAGGCATGTGGATGACGTATAAAGACGGATCCTTTATCGGCTGTGACAAACCTAAACATCAAGTAGGCGATTTGGTCTTACCACCTTCTCACCTGGGTGTCGGATCTGATCATCCACTATGGATCAAAACTCAATCACAAATAGTGGGGCCCTTATACCGAAGTAAAGAGTGGCAGGACTATTCTAAGAACTATATTGATCAAAATATGAAAATCAAAGAAGAAGCAAGCGGTTGGCCAACCTGGTGTACCAAGGAGGAACAGAAACAGACATATGTGGATGATTTCTACAAAAAAAAGGGGATCAGATTGAGTCCAAAGCGGATTGTGAGAGACCCTGAATGGAAACCCAAGTTTGATAGAGAAACACTGAAACACTTATAAACGTTTTTAGACTTTATTGGTGATCAGTTGAATCATGGATTTAGAAGAGTATCAACGCGCTTTAGCAAGAAACTACGTTATTTACTGTGATGGTGAAACAGGTGTAAGTTGTGTGGCGGAAACCACAGCTAAAGAAGATGGCGTTCATTATCAAGTGGTTCAACAAAAACATGTATCCGCAGCAGAGTTGGAGACAGCTAATTTAGCCATTAAGAAAGCTGCCGAAACGTTACAACGAGAACACAGTCACCCTGCCGTCTACCTACAAACATTATTACAACGGAACTACCGACTTGTTTCCAAGGCTCACACCATCTTTGCTTTTGGACATTTGGAAAGAGATTGTAAAACGTTGAGAGGCGGTACAGGTTGGAGTGTTCAAATGGCATTGGATTTGGGTAAAGATGTGATTGTGTATGACATTGAAACTAGTTCCTGGTTTCGATCCGAACGACTTTATGGTGTGGACCCTGTGAGCAATTTACTGACAATGAAAACGAGATTTTGGGTTTGGATGAAACCCCAGTTACCCGTGTTGGATCAAAGCAGTGCTGTGATTGGATCAAAGTCTGTGGGATTCTTTACCAGCAACGAAATCAGGAATTTATTTCATAGAACATTTTGTGCACCCGATAACCTACAAGACATTGAAAAGGCGTTAAAAGAATTTGAGTTGTAATTAATTTATCTTACTTTATGGTCATTGTTATTTGCTTTTTGGTCAAAAAGCTTCTGTGAGATTTGGTGGTTCCTAAAAGAGCCTCAGGTCTTTGAGTCCCGGGCTGGTCTTCTCCCCTGCGCCACGACTTGATAAATAATCATATCGTTGTTGATTCCGCCATAGGGAGCTTGTTGGGTTTTTAGAGTCCAGAGTGTAATTCCTAAGGAATACACATCAGCTTTCGTGGTTGGAAATTGTCCACGAAATAGTTCGGGCGCTCGGTAGGCCAGGGTTCCCTGCATCGCGGATAGGACGGGTTTCGACGCTGTCTGAGAGCAGCCAAAATTGATGACCTTGCACTGGTTGTGTGGGGTGACCAAAATATTCGCCGGCTTCAAATACAAATGCAGGATATCGTGTTGGTGAAGGTACCGCAGCGCTGAGGTTAGCTGTCGTGCAAATTGTCGCCATTCGTAGAGGGCTTCGTTGTTGATTAATGTCTGGAGTGTTTTGGGTACGGCGATCAGCTCCATGATAATAACATGATCTGGTTGACGGCTAACAACGTAGAGGCGGATGAGGTGTGGGTGTTGTAGACCGAGTAAACGCGCTTCGGCTTCGAAGGCCTCCAATGTCGCAGCTGCATTTTTCGTACAAGTCTTCATTTTCTTTAGGGTTACTGGTTGGTTGTCATAGATTCCTTCGAACACATCGGCGAAACCGCCACTGCCAAGTCGTTGACGAAACTCCATGTTGATTAAAAAAATTTAACCGCGTGTTCGAATTTTATACCGCCTTTGAGATACCGCTCGGATCGAAATACGCATTTTAATAAGTGTCGGTACTTTTTCTTTGAAAAAATTACTATGTTTTCTGAGAGGGATGACTTTTGGTGATAAAGAAACCGTTTTTATTTTATTTGATAACAATTGCCTCAATAGTCTAGTGGTTAAGACAGTGCGTTGTGGCCGCAAAAACCCAGGTTCGATTCCTGGTTGGGGCATTCTTTTTTTAGCAAAAAGGATACTTTTTGCACAATCGAATCGTTTTCGATTGAGAAATCTTTTATCCATTTTTAAAACAAGCTGACTTAAGATTAAAAAAGAAATAGAGTTGACCCAAATAGGATTCGAACCTATAACCTTCTTATCTGGAGTCAGATGCGATACCATTACGCTACCGGGTCCGCTGTAAGAAAAGAAAGAGAAAATAGCAGAACGAGGTTTCGATCCCCGGACCTCTGGGTTATGAGCCGAGCATGCTTCCACTGCGCTATTCTGCATTTCACGCTTTTACAAAAATAAAATGAACTAGTATACCACAAGGACAAGAACAAAAATAAAAGTCAAATATAAGACAACTTAATACCTATTTTAAAGTACCAGGTAACTAGAGTTTATTCCGTTCCGACTAATAGGGATTAAATGAACCTAGGAGACCTGGTCCTTTTTGTCTGAGAACCCACTACTAGAACTTATCCAACTCATTACTCCGTCAGCCCAGGCTTGGCGCAGTCAGGTAAGTATTAGGTTTCTAATTCGACATGTCTTCTAAATTGGCCAGGTTCGAATCCCGGTTGATGCATCCTTTTTTCTTTTTTTCTTAAGTAGAGAAGAAGGGAAGGAAAAACAACATGGCAACTTAGGGTTAAGTCTCATAGAGACTTAGGGTTAAAACAACATGGCGACCGTCGAAAAAACAAGATGGCGGACCTGCTTCGCGGACCGAAGAAGAAACCTTCGAGAAAACAAAATGGCGGCTTAGGGTTAAGAGACTTAGAAAAACTTAGGGTTCAAAACAAGATGGCGGCTTAGGGTTAGACTTAGAAAAAAACTTAGGGCTATTATTCATGAGCTGACCCGCTTCCCCGCTTAGGGTTAGCCCGCTTCGCGGGCCCTACCTCATTAGTATGCTAATTAAATCCACTGAAATACCCCACATATACTCTGAGAGCAAAGAAAAGCAGAGGCTCAACTCCAATCAGCGATCGACACCGGGTTGTAGCCTCGAAACTGCTTCAACCTGGTGTCCCTGTGTACATCAAAGGTGCAGAAACCACTGGTACTGTCACAGGCGCAGCAGGAACGCTTAGATCCTACATGATCAACACAGAGAAAGGCACTGTGAGAAGAAACCGTTCCCATCTTGTTCCAATTCCTTCAGACAAGTCAGAAACACCCCTCACTTCTATGCAGCGATCCCCGGACAAGGCGCCAACCCCAGTGAAGCGTCTCCCACCACCTTGTATCTCCTCAAGACCAAAGAGACATATCAGGTCCTCTCTGAAGCTAAGAGAGAGCCTTGGACTTGATTGAACAATTTAATGAACTCTAGTTATGGACACCTAATCACTTTGTGTCATGTTTATACATTGCTTTCAGATCAGTGCATCCTTTTTTAATTAATTTGTTACCAACTTTGAGCTCGTTTTTTAAAACCAATTTTGCACATTCGTTCTCATTTAAAAAATAAGAAGGGAGATGTTTTGTTACCAGACTTTAGAACTAGCATTAATTCGTCACGACTGCGTGATTTCGTCATTCATTTGCACAGGCATCCTAGTCAGAGAATAAAACATGACCGTTGACCTGTAGCTGGAGTTTCTTGCTTAGTCTCAATAACTCAACAACTATTGGCCATAACCCATTTATCAAAAATTGCAAGGTTCGTCTGTCAAACTCTCCAAGAGCATCCCTTTCTTTGTTGTATAATATTGGCCCAATGAAACTACAAAAAATCACTTGGTAAAACTTAGAGTTACAAATTTCAAAACGATCAGTAGCTTTTTGCTTTTTGTATTTTATTATGTAGTAGTTTTTTTTATATAGCTTTGTAATTGACTACCTCTTTTACCGTAACTAGTATTATTGTAATGTTTAGTGAAGGCCTCTATAATCGCGCCGCTATTATGAGCCACCCTCTTTAAATAAAGATTTTATTTACTTACTTACTTACTAACTTACTTACTTTACTTACTTACTTACTATCTGCATCCTAAGTGAACTAACTTGTCTTTAAACTCTGGCATTCTAAGACTGTACACTACCGGGTTGAGAAATGAGTTAAGATACTGAAAAACTCTTGCAGCGTAAACAATACGGATTTTTTCGTGTTAGGATAAGCAGTTCTGACAAAAAACTTGAACCAGTAACGTGGCACTTATTGGAAGCCAGGTTACCACAGAAAGAATGCAGGCAATTAACAAAGTATTGGTTAGCTTTCTGCTTCCATATTGCAGTGCCTTCCAATGTTTTACTTCCTGGTGTATTTCAAACGTAGCCACATTGTGAAGTAGACAACACAGATAGTGACTGAAAGTAAAATCATTGTGATAATATAAAACATATAAAAACTCGCTGTTAATATCATCCTAATTATTATTCGGAAATACGATAAAATAAAAGTGACTGTCGTTGCAGCAAAAAAAAGCCAGCCTATACAGGTAAAATAAAGACACGTGCGTGTTTTTGCTAATCGATGATGCTGTGGCCAAAAGACGGCTGGCATACTCTCAAGAGCAAGGACAACTAAAAATGTAAGGGATGCAGTTTCCAACAAAACATCTGCACTCAGACATCCAATGCCAGTGGGCTTAACTCCAGTATAACTTGAGATCTGGTTCTCCAGAGCAAAACACCCAGCCGACAGACCTACAGTCAGGTCAGCCAAAGCCAGGTTGACTAGCAGATAACTCGTTCTGCTCAAAGTTTTTCTTTGGTGCCAAAAAATGTGAACAGTTACGCAGTTTGCGAAGATTATTGCGATACTTTCCAGGAAAAATAAAGCGCTCCAAGTCCACATTTCAGCAGTGCAAAGTGAATGGTCACTTGAATTGTTCATTGCGATTCGGTAAATTCTCGTGGTTCCTATCCCAGTGACCAAATCTATAAAAGGAAAAAAATACAAAGAGAACAATGTTTGCGCTTCAAAATCTTGATCATTGTAAACGACTGGCGTAAATGTAAGATGAAAAAGATCTAGTAAAATACCTTGTTATTATTTTGCATCTTAGTACAAGAATAATCTCCTCACCTTGCTAAAAATTTACGTTTGAGAAGTGGATGAAGAAAGATTTTGAAAGAGCTTATACCTCTACTGAAGAGGTTGTGCTAAAATTGGCAGAAGCTCTTGAAGTGGGTGTTCTACAACAACTATCACTTTATCCCAAGACATCGAAATCAGTCGTAAGCTGCCAGGTAAAGGTACTAAACCAATTTATCGTTAAATTCGTCAGCCATAAAGTGAAAACAAGCCTTTACAAAGCAAGAGCAAAGCTTAAAAATGTGAGTATTTCAAATCTATTTCCTTCTTCGACCGCTGCAACACGCACGGAAGCTACTTGGATTTTCCTGAATGAAAACCTCACTTCTTATCGACGAAAGATCGTTAATCGACCGAATGAAATGCGGAGGGATGGTTTATTGTTGAGTATGTGGACACTGGATGGTACAATTTTGGTAAGGACATCGTCTGAAGGCAGTCCCATAAAAATCAATGAGATAGAAGACCTTAAGAGACCATTTAAATCGGTGTCAACTATGAAGGATGGATCAGGGAAGACATGCGAAATCGAGTACTTAAATTGGAGGCAGAGACGGACCGCGAGCTTAAAAGGAGAAAAACCCTCTTTCCTTATCTTTCTTTTTAAGTACTGTATATACTTAAGTGCGTTGAGTGTATTCTTTTTGTGTTCGTTTGTTTCTTTTTCTGTTTGTGAGTGTTTAGCTTCATTTTTGTTTTTGTAATTTGCTATATGTGCACTACAGTGAACTTGACTATTCCATCTTTAAACGTTCGGGGAATTAGAGAACAAACCAAAAGGAAGAGTATATTTTCCTATCGGAAAGACCAAAGAGCAAACATTTATTTTCTACAAGAAACATATTCTGAACCTGCCGATGAAATTGTATGGAAAAATGAATGGTGTAATGGGGAGACTGCATGTGAGGGCCTGGATAGATATCCGGGACTCACGAGTGGTGGGAACATTATTCACATTATGTATTCATATATAGATTTTACAGTTTTTCGAACATGAAGTATCGCTGTGTAATATGGCAAACGGACATTAAATTGGCAACGAGGAAAACCAGGGAATGGCGGTCGACATTGGATACAAGCAATTTCCCGAATTCGACGTTCGAAAAGACCCTGAAACAGTCTACGCGCGATTCGTAAAATACGCTGAGCGGTTTAAGAACAACCACTTGAAAGCCTACAACATCACAGACAAGGCACAACAACGGTCCTTATTCTTAGATTCGATCGGCGAAACCACTCTCGTTATAATTATTTGAACAGCTCGGTGATACTGGAACGGATTTGGATGGAGACATCAATGCGCTACGAAACAAGTTCAAGGAATCACAGAACCGGTTGTTCAATATGTACAGGTTTCATTGCATCAAACAAGAAAGGACGAAACCTGGGATTCGTTCATCTCCAAGTTGAGAGCGGAAGGCGAACACTGTGATTTCCCGACGGGCTGGTTGGATACCGAGGTATTAATGGCCATAATAGAGAACGGTAAATCTAAGAGGATGAGAAGAAAGTTATTGCAAGACCAGCTAACGTTAGCCGAAGCTCTTAAATACGCCAGAGGTCTGGAAAGCGCGGATCAACACGCCACAAAAGTAGAGAATCAAGCTCCAACAGACGTTACTGTCAAACAAGAAGTCGATAAAATCACAGCGGGCAGAAGTAGAGAAAAATCGTGTTTTAATTGCGGAAAACACTGGCCACATCAAGGGGGAACAAGAAAATGTCTGGCCTTCGGAAGGCAGTGTACACGATGTGGGAGAAGAAACCATTTTGCAAAGTGTTGCAGAAGCAAGCAAGAAATTAAAGCCACGAGGGATTTAGCACACGGAGACGAGCAGAAATCTAACACATCTTCTGACAGCAGTGACGAAGAGTCTACTTGTACGCTGCAAGCTGTTAACCCTATGGGACCTTCGGACAATTAAGGCCCCTAAAAACAGTACTAATTAGTGGCGTTGGCATCACTGTACTTCCGGACAGCGGTGCTACGGTCAGCGCTATGGACGAGGCAACGTTCAAGAGATACGGCCTGGACAAGAGAGTAAAGATCAGAAAATCAAGATGCCAAATAAAACCGTACGGGGCTCCTGCAGAAACAAACCTCCTACCTGTGCTGGGGAGTTTTGAAGCGCTAACGGAATCTAAGACGAAAATGAAAGTAGTGACGTTGCAGCTTGTAAAGGGAGACACCCAGACTGCACCGTTGCTTAGTTACAACGATGGAAAAGACCTTGGAATGATACTAGTGACCAATGCGATTTCAGAAGAAAGCAATCAGCCAGAAGAGAAGAGCAATGTAAAGGAAATTTTAGAAGAATACAAGGACTGATTTGAAGGGATTGGAAAGCTCAAAGGAATTCAGGTTGATTTGAATGTAGATCCCGATTTCAAGCCGGTCGCACAACCCCCACGCAGACAACCATGCAGCGTGCGTCAGAAAATGGAAGAGGAAATACAACATCTCCTGGATCAAGACATCATCGAAAAAGTTAGCGAACCAACAGGATGGGTGTCGCCACCTGTCGTTACTCCCAAGAAAGATCAGAGCCAAATACGCCTGAACGTGGACATGCGTGTAGCAAATCAAGCAATACCCCGCAGACACACACAGCACCTCACGATAGATGATTTGGTCAACGAGCTCAGCGGTTCAACTGTGTTTTCACACCTGGATATGAGCAAGGGATACCATCAACTTTAGCTCAAGGAGAGTTCGAGAAACGTAACGACTTTTTCGACTCACATTGGTTTGTACAGATATAAGAGGCTGAACTACGGTACGAGGTCAGCGGCAGAGATATTTCAAGAGACGATCAGAGAAGAACTGACGCAAGACCTTAATGGAGTCTTCAACATAAGTGATGACATCATTGTTCACGGGCGTGACACAAGAGAACACGACGCAAACCTCAAAGCGCTCCTTGAGAAAAGTCGCGAAAAGAATGTCACCTTCAACAAAGCAACATGTGAATTCAGCAAAGATCGCGTGGTTTACCACGGATTGATGTTTTCAAAAGACGGAGTATCCCCAGACCCCTGCAAGATAAAAGCTATTAAATCTGCCGGGCGCCTCAGGAATGCAGTGGAACTTAACTCGTTCCTTTGCACAGTCAGATATAGTTCACGATTCATGGAAGCCAGTTAGTATCAGAAAGCAGCCTGCAAGCTCGGTGACCTAGTTAAAGGAAAATTCGAATGGACGCAGGAACACTCTGAAGCATTTGAAGAACTCAAGAGCATGCTCGGCAGCGACACAGTTCAAGCATACTTCTATCCCCAAGCAGAATACGAGCTACACATGGACGGGTGCCCTATGAGATTGGCTGCACCTCTCACGCAGAGGAAAACAGGAGAGCAATGTTGGCAAATGGTGCAGTATGTTAGTCGAGGCCTCACAGACCCGGAAAAACTGTACAGCCAGATTGACCCTTCAAGATTGTGACGGACCACAAACCTCTAGAAAGTGTGTTTAACAAGCCCACCCACACGACCTCAATCCGGGTTCAAAGGATCGTTAACCGTATGATGGATTATGATTTTCTGGTCGAGTATCGTCCCGGAAAGAAAACATATCTGATTACACCTCACGACACCCTATGCCACTTCACGAGTGCTCCAAGTTTGAACTAAGAACGACTAAGGAGGTACGACACTATGTAAGTTATATTGTATCGTGCAACACGCCTAAAGCTGTCACCAAAGAAAAAGTAAAGGAATCTACTGACGAGGATCCTGCACTTCAAGCATTAAAGAGATGCATACACCAGGGCTGGATAGACACAAAGGTAACGAGCGGTCAGGAATACAAGCACGTTTTTCATGAACTCACAACAGTAGACGGGATCGTATTGAGAGGGGACAGAATTGTCGTACCGGCAAAACTCAGACAGAAGATGATTGAGATTGCGCACGAGGGGCATCAAGGGCAAGTACGGACAAAGCAGCTTTTGAGGGCACATGTATGGTTCCCTGGAATGGACTCCCAGTGTGACAAGTTTGTATCCACTTGCATCGCTTGCCAATCTAACACCCCGGAAACACATCGCGAACCACTCAAGATGACAGAGTTACCAGACGGACCATGGGACAAGCTCAGCGTGGACTTTTGCGGACCAATGGCTAATGGAGACCTCGCCCTCGTATTCTATTGTCAATACGCCAGATACCCAGTAGTTGAATTCGTGGCATCCACAAGCGAAAAGGCAACCATCCCGGTATTCAGGAGGGTGTTCGACACATACGGAGTGCCGAAAGAGATCAAATCGGATAATGGACCGCCCTTCAACGGCCATAAATTTGAAGAATACGCAAAAGAGGAGGGGTTCAAGCACCGGAAAGTAACACCCGGGTGGGCAGAAGCCAATGGTGACGTGGAGAGGTTTATGCAGAGAATAAAGAAGACCGCACGGATCGCCGCATTGGAAGGCAAACCGGTGCGGGATGAAGTGCGCAGAGGAGTCAGAGCATACAGAGCAACCAAACATGCAACTACCGGAGTCAGCCTGAACAATCTCATGTTCGGAAGGGAACTACGTGGAAAATTCCCAGAAGTTAATAGCCAACCTAAGCATCAGAACGACACTATGATCCGTAGTCGCGACAGAGAGCAAAAAGAGAAAATGAAGAAATACGCTGATAAAAGAAGACACACAGCCGTGATGAAAATCAAAGTGGGGGATACGGTATTGTGCAAGCAAGAACGAAAGAACAGCCTAACACCTCTATATGACCCGGTTCCTATGGTAGTCATTGGTATCAAGGGAGATATGATCACTGCTAAGAACAATCTGAAGATTCGCACCAGGAATTACGCGGATTGGAAGCTGCTTAAAAACGGGTGTAGGGAATCACTTCCGTGTGATGACTCCGATAATGAAGACACATTTGACCCTGATGCTGTGCCAGCGGATAATTTAGGTGAATCTCTGCAAGGTCCAGAGCAGTCCAGAACAGACGGCGACACTGGTGAAGAGCAGTCCAGAGCAGACGGCGACACGAGCGAAGATGAAAGTAGGCAGAGAGCAGAGCAGTCCAGATCAGACCGTGACACAGAACAAGGACCTGCGTCCTGTGACAGGCACAGAAGGAAAATAACGTCTACAAAGAACTCTAGATATAAAGACTTTATTTGTGATTAGCACCACATAGATTATTACACCGTTGCACGTTGATTATTACACCACAAACTCGAGTGAAAATGGGGGAGAGATGTAATTGGGTGACTGCATGCGAGAGCCTGGATACATATCCGGGGCTCACGAGTGGCGGGAACATTATTCAAATTATGTATTCATATATAGATTTTACAGTTTTTCGAACATGAAGTATCGCTGTGTAATATGTGAAGTATAACTGTGTAATATGGCAATCGGACATTAAAAATTTCCCATGGCACTAATCATAGTAAATGTGTATGCATCCTAATCAATCCTTCTGTGAACTACCAAATTGACTATTCTTATGCCAACACCTCAGGCCGAATAATTTGAATAATCACTCTGGGTTCTCAAAAGGTGTCACTCTGCAACACCCATGCGCCTAACAATCAGACTAATCAACTTGAGTTTATGCAAGAACTAGGCAGCGATTGGAATTGTACGTTGTCCAAAAAAGATAAAATTGGAGGAACACCGTGGAAACTGTCTAATTATAGTAATCTTGTCTTTACCACTAAGGGTACACCATCCTAAGCTTCGCAAGTTTACGTATGAGTCAAAAAGCCTAAAAATGAAATCGAGACTTGATTTTTCCTGATAGCCAAAAATCTTACAAGAAGTGTTAAAAAAAAAGAAATTTATCCTTCCATAGCACCTGACCACGCTGCAATTTACATTTCACTGTCTTGGGAAAGTAAAACCCCTAGGGGCCCTGGTCTCTGGAAATTCAACAACACCTTGTTAAAGGATGAACAATATGTTGCTATGATTCGGGACACTTACACACAAGCTCGAAGCTACTTTTGTCATTTAAGAGACAAGCGACTCTTTTGGGAGAGGATGAAGATGGAAATAAGAACTGCAAGCATTTCTTATGCAAAAAGTAAAGCTAAGTCGACGTATCATCGAGAACAAGAAATCAAACGACAATTGGGTGTTTTTATTTGCAATAACTTTTTCTCTGGTCACATTGATCGAGTGTTACAAGAATATGAAAATCTTAAAACGGAACTTAGATCAATTTACGAGGATAAAGGAAAGCAAGCTATGTTCAGGGCAAAGTGTCGCTGGGTGGAGAATGGAGAACGTCCTACAAAATATTTCTTTAATCTGGAAAAACGAAATTATAACAAAAATACTATAGGCGAACTTCGATTGCAAGATGATTCAATCACGAACGACGAAAAATTAATCCTAAATCACATTGAAGCGTACTACAAAGACTTACATCACAAAACACTTTTAGCGATGATGCGCATGACAATTTTATCCGAACCTACAGATCCTTAAGCTTTCAGACGACGAACGGGATAGCCTAGAGGGCCCTTTGACGTTTCACGAATGTAAAGAGGTTCTAGAAACTTTTCAGAGTGACAAGGCACCCGGAGAAGACCGGTTTACAGCTGAATTTTATCATTTTTTTTGGCTTGCCAGGAAACGGTTTAATAGCAAGCTTTAATGAAGCTCACGAGGTTAACGAGCTTACCATTTCGCAACGAAGGAGGGTAATCACGCTAATCCCAAAAAAGGATGATATGGCTCTTTGTTAGAATTATCAAGTTAGAAGCCTATTACATTATTAAACGTGGGTTTTAAGATAGCAGCAAAACCAATGGCTAAACGTTTCGAGCCAATACTCCCAAATTTAATTCATCTGGACCAAACGGACTTCGTGAAAATGAGATATAAAGGAGAAAATATCAGGCTTATATCCGATATAATGGCATACACCAAATTGCAAAAGATACCAGGGATATTAGTATCATTAGATTTCTGTAAAGATTTTGATTCTATTGAATGGCCCTTTATAATGAAGTCGCTAGATTACTTCAACTTTGGTTCGGACATAAAAAGATGGGTTGTCACTTTCTATACGAACATAGAGAGTACAGTGCTTAAGGGCGAATCCGTACAAAAATCAAACAAAATCGCAAATGAGCGGCAAAACTCAAAAAATCAAATTCGCTCTTCTTTTACATGGTGGTATAGCCCTTAGTAAGTTTGCAAACGCTGTGTAGTTTTTTCCTTGAAATAGCTCTTCATTTCTAAGAAAAGCAAATAAATCCGTTTTTAGCTCAATGCTTGATTTGATGAGACCAGGAAGGGTTGAAATTCCTTCATGTTCACTTGACTCGCGTATCAAAACTGTTGAACTGGGAAAGGCTGTAATACCACCAATTTGTTGTATGACTCTTCATCGTCCAGATATCAAGATTTCATAAACATTGGATTTATCTAAGTATTGAAAGAAAGCCAAAAGCAAAAGGCTTTCCTTTGTTCAATCAATCGATGGATCAAAAAGAACAACAAATTTGATCATCTGCCTTTACTCAGAATGTCATAAAATTAAGTATTTAAGGACTAAATAAATTGTTCTTTTGAAGTATTTAAAGTTTAGTTTGGGCAAACGACTTTGGAATTTTCAGGAAATTTTTTAAAACTGGTGCACTGAAAGCATAAAATCACGCAATCCGGTGAATTCGTGACCAACAGTAAACTGGAATAAAATTCCTTCAGTTGGAAATATCAGCGACGTAGTCGCATGCAACAACCTCAGTGTACTAACCTGTGCAGAGATATGGTATTCTAAGGGCTCCAAGGTGCTTATTTTTGCCATTCGCTGCATGCAGATTTGACAATTGCTCGGTCGTTGTTTGGATAGTTACGGCTCCAAACTTGAAATGTTCTAATTCATGTATCTTTGTACTCCTCGTCCCATCGATATCCTTGTTTTGTAAAAATTGACGTTTAATCCTCTCAAAACCAATTTCAAAAGTGAAATTGTTGGAGAGGCCTTTCACCAGTACAGCTTAATTACAATCAGGGATGCGATGTGACGCTTACGTGATACGCTACATGATTTCCGAAGCGTGACCATAGTTTGTTCGGAGCCTAGGTGCAAACGCATTTTTTTTTACCCTTGCCTCAAAAAAATTGCGGGGAAAATTGTGTCTGTACAAAGGCTAGAACTGAGACCAAGGAGAAGTAAAGGTACGCTTTATCTTTAGTAATATACTAGATAGTTGCTTACTTCAGGGGCATATGGCTGGCTCCTAATAAATTTAGCAAAAGAGATACATTTTGTTATCATTACTGCAGGAATGAGGGGAATTCGCCCTGCTTCCATAAAGGATGTATCATTTAACATAAACAATTTTCTACCAACACTCACTAAATTAGTTGCAGATAGTCCAGTTTAGATTGACACCATATACATTTTAGAAATGAACACTTTTCTAACAGTGAGCGCTAGGTGGTTATAAAGAGCACGAGGCCAGGAAATTTTTCTTTCACCCACAGACCTGTCACGCACTTTGCACTTATTAAATCAAACTTGGCACTTGCTACCTTAGAGTGTGCTGTACTGCAGTACTGCTGTACAATACTGCTCACCCACCTATTCCCCAATCTAAACGTTCCATAGGAATACCTTGACTATCAAGAAAGCTATACGCGAGAATCTCAGTAGCTTAGTTCTTCTAACCAAGAAAAGAAAAGAAAGAGCTGAAACCTACCACCCAAAGGTCCCTTGGTGTACTAGACATAATTCAAATAAAATGGCCTTAGACGTGCTTTAGGGTATTTCGTTCTAGCAGAGAGAGATATTGGCTTATTACAGTGGGGACTAGCAATTCTCATTTAATTTATTTCTGTGGCATTCACAGCCCTTGACAGGTTCTTCTAAGATGTCAATGTATGGTTGCTTGCACTTTAATCTGACTGAACAAATTGCTGCCGCAGTATTTTTTTAAGAATGGCAAAAACTTCGAGCTAAAGAAATCGCAAATGTTGCGAGCATCGTACACAGTTGGGTGGGCGTGGAGATTTGAGATGTTGGTCATGTTATCATCTCTGATTTGCTGCAACTGGCATTCTTGTTCCAAATTCATAACTTCGTCGATGGCACGTGCTTCAGTTTCTAGCATGAAGATGTATAGTCGTTTCCCAAGAACAATAATCATTTTGTTGTATACGAAACCAATTGAGCTGTCCCCTGTCTCCCTACCTGTTTATTCTTTCAGTTGAAATTCTAGCTAATAAAATCTGTCAGGACCCAAATTACAATGGAAACAAGATATTCGGAAATGAAGTCAAATTGTCTCTGTTTGCGGATGACACCAACATTTTTTGTGCTGACTTAACATCTCTGAAAAGGGCCTTGAAAGTAGTAGAAGAGTTTGGCAAGATAGCCGGTCTGTGTTCAAATGTGAAGAAAACGAAGGCGATTTGGTTAGGGAAATGGGCAAATAATACGAGCAACCCACTTGGAATGAAGTGGAAGCGCAGTCTCGTATGACGAGAAAAGAAACAACGAGCTTAATTTTAATCAAAAACTAAAAGTATTACAAACAAAACTCGATATGTGGAGTGCACGGGATCTGACTCTGTTTGGAAAAGTAATGATAATCAAAACCCTGGGCTTATCTCAGCTTATATATTCAGCATCAAATCTTGTCGTTCCTGCAGGAATCGAAGACACTGTTAAAACAAAATATTTTAAACTTCTTTGGAAAAACAAGAAAGACAAAATAAAAAGATCAGGACTCTATCAAGATACCAGTAAAGGTGGATTATGCATGACTGATATATGACTGATGTTCAAATCGCTCAATCTTGCTTGGATCCCTCGATTACTGGCCCCAGGCAAGAGGAGTTGGTGCACAGTTCCAAACCATTTCTTCAGAAAAATGGGAGGTCTAAATTTATACTGAGGTGCAACTATGATGCGAAGTATTTCAACCAACTACCCGTTTTTTATCAAAATATACTCGACTCTTTCAATGAATTGAAAACTCTCTGTGGCTATGACCAATCACCAGATATAGTTCTATTCAACAACAAAGACATCCTAGTTGGCGGGAAGCCATTATATATATCAATGAATGGTTCAAGAAAGGAGTTGTTTCTATTAAAGACCTTCTTAATAATGATGGAAACTTCTTAACTTTCAAGGAGTTTTCTGATAAATACGGATGCCAAACTAACTTTCTTCGGTATTATCAAATAATTAGCGCAATACCGAACCGTTTATTGACAAAGGCAAAAGATGTGGTGGGGGACAGGGGGACGGGAGCCTGGGAGAATAGGGGGCGGGAGGGGTACGGGATGCGGGAGAGGAAAGGGCGGGAGGTGGGAGTTTCAAAAGGGGGGGAAGCGGGATAAATAGGGGGAAACACGCAACATTGCATAATATTTTGCAATCGAAAAAGGGCAAAAGGGAGGAAGCCAAGAAAAAAGGGGAGGGAGCCGTTATTGCAAGGTACGGGAGGCGGAAGGTTTGGACCCCCCTGTCCCCCCCCTCCCCACAAAGATACTGCCACCTTTAACAATCTATATTTCACAGGCAATATTAAAATCTTTAACTTGAATGACATTGTACAAATTAATCTGGGAAAAGCTAAATCAAAGGATTTTTACAAATTACTTAATGACAAAACCCATACAGACAATCAAACTGGTGCCAAACGGTGGAGTAAAAGTCTCTCTCTAAACGAAGATTCCTGGTGTAGGATTTTCTAGTCGCCGAAAAATGTTTGCAAGGAAAATAAACTCAAAGAGTTTCACAATTATAGTAACGAAGAGAGAATTATTCGAATTTGGTATCAAGGAGGATGATGAATGCATATACTGCGGACAAAACGACTCCATTGACCACACATTTATTGAATGCTCTTTTACGAACGAAGGCATTTGCAAAAGACGTTTTCCAATGGTTTAACGCAACAAACGCGTGTCAGATCATCCCAACAACAGAAGAAATATTATTTGGTGTAATTTCCGATTCATACGATGGAAGAATAACGAAGAAGTTTAACTATACCACCCTCTTTATGCGCCACTATCTATATTCAAGTAAGCTAAATAACAAAGCCGTCTCCCTCCAAGAGTTTACTACTCAACTTAAAAAATAGATGCCGTATTGAGAATAATTGCTGAACATTGGCAAAATGGGAACTACCATCCTCCTTTTGGTTTCTTGTTTCGCTTTAAGTAAGAATATACTGTAAATACTGTAAAATACTGTAAAATTTCCTGGAAAAAATATAATAAAAAATGTTTACTTCCAAAAAAAATGGAAAAAGAGTTTGTCTTTTTCTCTCGCAAACAATGCAAAGCGTCTGGCCAATCAGCGAGCGGGAGTTCAAACGCTTCTGGAACTCGTTCGGTAAGAGTAAATGCCCAGGGGCTCTCCTGTTCTTGTTGTAAACTTTCGCCTCTGAAAATTCCGTCGCCCCAACTAACTGCCCCTGGTTCTCCGAGGATGATTGTCATCCTGTCCACAAGTAACGCAGCAACGATTCAAAAACGCTACTATTGAGCATGCGCCTATGGATTCATTTCTAAATTTAAGAGTCGTTGTCAGAGAAAACCGTGCAAACCTCAACGGAAGGGGGTCAGCAAAAATACTTCATACTAACACTACTGTTAGCATAGGTGGACTAAGGGACAAATATACTAGAGATAGCTCTTTATCTGTTCTGCTGTTAGAAATACAAGCATCGCTTTCTGTGACCCCCGTGGGCGCCATTTCTACACCTAAATTTGGCCAAGTTTCGTAAGTCTCTGAAAACCTTCAAATTAAACGGGTGAAGTTCACATTTTATGTGTTGTACAAAACATCATAGAAAACGTTGCTCAAACCCTGATAAGCGGAATAAACCAACATCCTATTGAACAGCTTTACGTTTTTAGACACATAAATTTCGTATCTTCGAAAAAGCACGAAATAGGCCATTTTTTAGTTGATCTAGAACACACAACTATGACTGCAGAAAATTGTCTTTAGCTAAATGACACTCTCCGACCTTCCCTCTATCAAAATCAATAATAATCTTTTTGGGTCATTGAAAAAGCAAGATGCTGAAGTATTTACAATTTTCCAAGGTACTCGTTTTTGGCTTCAAGAACACGCGAATCAGTGTAGACTTTGTTTAAGCTCATATTGAATCTTTCTCTCTGTTAATCCGCAGTAGAATATACTCCAGATATTAACTTAACTCCCAAGAACTTGCAAAACATCCCTTTGTTCTTTTTAAACGATAAAACGGATGAACCGAACCCTCAACTGAGAAAATAAACAAAACGACGCCATCTTGGAAATCTAGGACCTAGAGGGGGCTGGGAACTAGCTGACCTGACTTTGAGGAAAAAACTGCATGGGAATCGATGTTGAGGTTATTGCTACAATCCCCATAATACTCGAACGTTTTCGGAATTTGTTTCGGGGAAATACAATTTGAAACATTAAACTTTAAGCTTTTTGGTACGCTCTTAAAGTAAAAGCTGAGAATTGCCTTCCAGAAGTAGAAAGGTACAACTGAACCAGAATTGAATAAAAGTGAAAGTTGTGGTAAAATTTTGGTAATTACACTATGAAAAAATACATGGTGTTCCTTAAGTTCCCCTGCATCTGATTAGGCCAGGACATGCACTCTTCATATCCCCTTACTAGTATGCATAGCAGTAGTATGTTCCAGATGGGATCAGGCAGACCTTCATTTATGTGGTAAAAGTAGCATTTACTTCAATGTTCTCCGGACAACAGTTTTTTCTCAATTTGTTGATGCATTCCCAGTATTCCCAGTATATCCAATCATACCAAAACTTCAATTTTTTATCAGCTGTCTTTCTTACAGTTCTACGTGGCTTTTAATTGTTGTTCTGTGCAATACCCTGCCCTGCAAAATAAACTCTATGCCTTTTGTAAGATTTAACTGGTCTTCGTGTATGTATGATCCCTGGGCGGAAAAGCTTACAGGAGTACAGGACAAACACTTCAGCAAAACAACAGAGGAAATAAAACTGTAAATGCTTTGAACCCAGGAGTCATATCATAATTCGGTAAATTGTGATCGTCCGGGTGAGTGTAGTCCTGAGAAGGACTGTTTGAGGTGACATTGACTGACGTTTCGACAACCTGAGCGGAAGTCCTCATCAGAGTCAAGTGAACTGTGAATCGTCAGTAGATGTTATAAGTCTCTGGTCGTTGTCCTGACTGCAGTGCAGTCTAGAGCCAGTTGAAGTGGAATACTGGTGAACAGTGATTTCACATCAAAAGACACTAGTCTGTAGTCGTCAGGTACTTGTACTGTCTTGATTGCGTCAATAAAGTTCTCAGTCGACTGTAGTTTGTGTCGTGATTCGTCGGTCAAAGGTTTCAGTACTGTAGTCAAGTATTTGGACAGTTGGTAAGTCGGGGACCCACAGAATGAGACTATGGGTCGCATGGGTATGTTAGGTTTGTGCAGTTTCGGTAGTCCGTAAAGTTTTGGTAGTTGTGGTACACGGCACCTCAGTCTGTTGTAGCGTTGAATGTCAATAGCGTCAGTTTTCTTGAGGTCAAGTAGTTTGCTGTTAAGTTTGCATTGAAGTGCTGGCGTCGGGTCTCGTTTAAGTACTTGGTAGGTCTGTTTGTCGTTAACAAGTGCGTCCATTTTGTCGTAGTAGTCTGTCTTGTCCATAACAACAGTCACTCGTCCTTTGTCAGCGGAGAGTATGACAATGTTTTCGTCGGTTTTCAGTCGTTTTAGTGCTTGTCGTTCGTCTTTAGTCAAGTTACTGTCAGGTAGAGAGGCTGATTGTATAGTAGAAGCTATTCTACTTCTGATGTTATCCTTGGCTGATTCTGAAAGCTCCCTCTGACGGGACAGAACCGCCTCAACACTGGATACAGTGGCCTCGGTTGGTATACGTTTAGGCGTCACTGAGTGTTCGAGTCCGTAAGAGAGTACCTGTGTTTCAGTCTTGTCTAAGGGAGGGGAAGAAATATTCCTGACCCAGTTGTCGTCTGGTTTTTGTCGTTTTTTGTCTTTAGTACGTTGTAGTGGCGTCAGTTTTAGTTGAGTTTTAGTGCGGTGCTGTTCAGCTGTTTTGTTAGCTCGTCTGTTGGCAATAGTCAGTATAGTGTCGAGTAAGTCAGTCGGTATGAATTATCGAAGTTTGTCAAGTCGTTGTTGTAGTTTGTCTTTGTAGTAGTTAAGTCGTCTGTGACAGTCGTTAATCTGCGCTCGGACCAGTCGTCAGCAGGTGGCTTTGACGATCTGTATGGCCTCTTGTGTGTTCAACGGGGACTTAAGGAGGCTCGCAACAGTTTTTTTACCTTGGAGTGTATCTTTTGAAATCAAATTTTCGCATAGAAGATAAACTTCGATTTCCTTGATACTACAGCACCTTTTCGACATATGACCAAAGTTTGTTTTTCATTGGTTTCCTAGCAACAGCTGTCACCATAGCAACAGTAATGGACAACCCCTCATTTTAAATAATGTCGAATATCTCGAAAACTAGGTCAGACACTTTATGACGAAACTTGAACTATTTGAACTACTCAACGTACGCAACTTGTACAAGAACAATTACAAGTGGGACTTTATTAGACACAACACTTACAGAAACTCCGAACCAAACGCTACGAACACTAACGCGACACCTGTCACTACTGCAACCATACCTTACATCAAAGGGACTTCTGAAACTATCGCACGAATCCTACAACCCTACAACATCCGCGTTGCTCACAAACCTATCACTACTTTACGACAGCTACTGACGAACGTTTAATACGGACAAAGACGAACCGAGCGACAGACGGGGAGCAGTTTATAAAATTAAATGCTGCGACTACCAGGCCACTTATATTGGTGAGACCGGCAGAAATCTGAACGTCCGACTGACTGAACACAGACGAGCGACTAGAAATGGTGATATCAACAATCACATTGCTGCATGAGCACCATTTAAAAACAAACCACAGAATCGACTGGGACTCTGCTGAATGCGTTACCTACAGTACAGACTACTATCAACGAATCACTCTGGAAAGCTGGTTTACTAACTTACAACAAACACCACTGAACCGTTGCCAACAGCTACCTGTACCTTACAAACGACTGATTGCCGACAATAACAAGACAGACAAACAATAGACAAACCGACTTATTTGACTAACAATAGACCAACGGACATTTGACTAACAAAAGACGGATCGAAACACACCAATCACGTTTAACAGTCTTCACAGCCAATAACATCACGGCTTAACTGACAGACGACCAATAACATCACGAGATCGTCGACCAATCAGGACAACGACCAAAGACTTATAACATCTACTGACGATTCACAGTTCACTTGACTCTGATAATGACTTCCGCTCAGGTTGTCGAAACGTCAGTCAATGTCACCTCAAACAGTCCTTATCAGGACTACACTCACCCGGAAGATCACAATTTACCGAATTATGAGTGGAAATAAAAGCAAGCAGTTCCAAAGCTACTCCGTTAAGGAAAGACCGGCCGCTCGAGGGCTGGGCTCTGAAATCACAAAGGAAGGGACAGAGAGCAACCGAGAGTGTTGAGAATTTTCTTACTAGAAAAATTTAATAAAAGAGTCAAAACAGGAAACTATATAACAAAACGCATTTTTTAAAAAAAGGCAATTTTCAAAGTGTGTGTTTTAACGTTTTTTTTTTTTTTTTTTTTTTTTTACTTTTGAAGGTGAATGCTCATTTTCGAGAAAGAGACTAAGTACAAACCAGTAGAAGAGAAATTTACTGGAACCAGATTAGTGACGTTAGTATGCCGATGACTCAAGGAAATCTGCTGATCATTGTACAAGCTTTGATCTCGTGTTGGCGGCTCCGATCTTAACTAATCCGATGTTTCTAATAAATGCGCATATGTCTGCAATTTGTTAAAGGAAACAAAGAAGACCCAGTAAAGTGGCACAAGAAATGAGAGTCGTGAGAGACAAGAGTGGAAAACTACTTTGTTTCTCCCCAGATGAATGGCAAACAGCAAAGCAAATTTCCAATTATTTTTCACTACTCACTGCAGCGCAGGAAACTGCTGGTGAGCACCTCGTTGAGGAGGCAGAAAGCATTCGAGAGTGCGACATTCAAGCATTGGAAACAGTACAGCAGCTCAAAGAATTAGAGGCAGTGGTATATGAACAAGTCGATTTTAAACACCTAATTGAATTCAGTGGCCAAAAATTGTGCAGTCTCGCAAAGGAGGGCAAGCTGAAAACAAAGTTTAAGATTACAATATAAGTGTCCAAATGAAGCCTAACACTACTGTAAAAATCTGAAATCCAAGCTTTTGCCGATCAACAGCATCACCAGGGATAAGAAAATATTCTGCATGGGCCTATATGCAAATGTAAAGCAAAATGTGTAAAAAGCGCAAGAATGCGGCAAGTATGTAAACTTTATGAAACATTAGGTACAAATATGAATAAGAAACGAATAAAATGGTCTAATGAGCGAGTGTGATTGTACAAAGGGTCTCTCCAGATATGTTAATTCGCTGCATTCCTCTCGGGATTTGAGGGCAGGTTTGTATTTCCTTATGTAAAATGCTTCAAATAGGCGTAGATTTCTGGGTCGTTTTCTTGTACAATGGTCTTGATTTCAATGCCTTTGTAGTCTTTGTTTTGGCTTGTGGAGATGTGTTTCGTTACGGAGGAGTTTTCACCATCGAGATGTTCTCTTACGCGATCGTGGATGAAAAGTGTAGTGCTCCCGATGCAGTGATGATTGCAATTGTTACATGTGATTTGGTAAACGGCGCTTCTTTGTAAGCACAATTTGGTGTTGGAGGTGGGCCAGTTGTCCCTGGTGCATGTACGCTCCGTGGTGTTGTGGAAAGAAGTTCGTCTGAGGGTGTATGATCTATGCGCGACACGTACTGGTATGCCCTCTTTTCGGAAAACGTTAGTGATCTTGTGGTTTAGACGTTCAGAGGTATATGGAATCTTGAGGTTATGACCAATCTACGTACTGAGTACGTCCTGTATTAGATTACACATGTGCTAGAAGAACGTACTGAGTACGTCCTGTCTTACAAAGTTTGTATCGGAAATCAAGCACACAAGAAAACTTGACAGATGCATATCATTAAAGGTTTGGAGAACCCAACGGAACTGGTAAGGACTGATACAATTTGCGAGCAGTACACAGTCATAAAACTGGCATTGTTTTCCTCGTGCGAGCCGCCATATTGAAGCTATCGAAGGTGTGATTTCTTCTTGAATTGTGTGCAACTTCTTGCGGTTTTCTTGCTCTGTTTATGAGTAGATTAACTGGCGCTGACGTTCTAGAAAGCGTATGGGCCTCATCTGGTGATAAAGACGAACTTTTCTGCGCTGAATTTGATGATGAGTGGGAAGAAACTAATGAAAATGCGGTTCATCAGGCTTTATCGCACACAGTAACAATTTTGACTGCTGTTTCACTCATTTTAAATCTAAATCTAAACCTTATACTGTGCAAATCTCCCACATGGGATATATGTGCACGGGGAACGGTCAGCGGTTAGTCAGTCATAGTAATGGCTTTTACTGATTAAATCGTTAATGTCTTGGTCTCGCATGAGGGTGGACTTAAAGCATTCAACAGAAGAAGGGTTCGGAATATGAGGGGGCAGATGATTCCACTCTGGGACAGTGCGTGGAGAGAATGGAGCTCTGTAGTAGCTCTTGAGCGCTAAGATATTCCTGTAATGTTGACCTTGGGATTGTCTAGTGGCACGCCCACTCCTGACCAGGATCTGACTTTCAACGTCCACAAGGCCGTGGGCAATCTTGTACATCAGGGATAGGCGGCTGACAGCCCTGCGCGCTTCGAGGCTCTGCCATCCGAGATCGCATATCATTTGCGTGACACTGGATTCTCTTTTGCAGTCGCCTTTTACGAAACGTGCGGCCCTACGCTGCACTTTCTCTAGGGTTGCTACATCTCCTTTTTCGTAGGGATCCCACACAGAGCTGCAGTACTCCACCATTTTGATGTATAAAAACTGTTGAAATTGCAATTTTCAGCTTTTAAAGTACATTATTATCATCCAGCACCTTTTTTGTTTATCACATTGTTTAAATAAATGATAACAAAGTTACAAAAATCGTGTTGATTTTGGCCCGCACAAGGGTATAAAAATGTGCCGCAGCGAAAGGGTTAACCAGGGAACCTATCAGAGAGCACGACACGACAAAAGGAAATAGTCTAGAGATCTTACATACACGAAGACCAGTGAAATCTTACAAAAGGCATAGAGTTTATTTCGCGGGGCAGGTTATTGCAAACAAAAACAATTACAAGCCACGTAGAACTGTAATAAAGACACCTGATAAAAAAAAATGAATTTTTGGTATGATTGGATATACTGGGAATGGATCAACAAATTGAGAAAAAATGCTGTTGTAAATGCTATTTTTACCTGCCGGATAAATGAAGGTCTGCCTGATCCCGTCTGGAGTGCACTACTGCTATGCATACTAGTAAGGGTATTTGAAGAGTGCATGTCGTTGGCCTAACCTGATGCAGGGGAACTTAAGGAACACCATGTATTTTTTCATAGTGTTATTACCAAAATGTTACCACAACTTTCACTTTTATTCAATTCTGGTTCAGTTGTACCTTTCTACTTCTGGAAGGCAATTCTCAGCTTTTACTTTAAAAGCATACCAAAAAGCTTAAAGTTTAATGTTTCAAATTGTTTTTCCCCGAAACAAATTCCGAAAACGTTCGAGTATTATGGGGATTGTCGCAATAACCTCAACATCGATTCCCATGCAGTTTTTGCCTCAAAGTCAGGTCAGCTAGTTCCCAGTCCCCTCTAGGTCCTAGATTTCCAAGATGGCGTCGTTTTGTTTATTTTCTCAGTTGAGTGTTCGGTTCATCCGTTTTATCGCTTAAAAAGAACAAAGGGATGTTTTGCAAGTTCTTGGGAGTTAAGTTAATATCTGGAGTATATTCTGCTGCGGATTAACAGCGAGAAAGATACAATATGAGCTTAAACAAAGTCTAGACTGATTTGCGTGGTCTTGAAGCCAAAAACGAGTACATTGGAGAATTGTAAGTACTCCAGCATCTTGCTTTTTCAATGACCCAAAAAGATTATTATTGATTTTGAGAGAGGGAAGGTCGAAGAGTGTCATTTAGCTATGGACAATTTTCTGCAGTCATAGTTGTGTGTTCTAGATCAACTAAAAAATGGCCTATTTCGTGCTTTTTCGCAGATACGAAATTTATGTGTCTAAAAACGTAAAGCTGTTCAATAGGATGTTGGTTTATTCCGCTTATCAGGGTTTGAGCAACGTCTTCTATGATGTTTTGTACCACACATAAAATGTGAACTTCACCCGTTTAATTTGAATATTTTCAGAGACTTAGCGAATCTTGGCCAAATTTAGGTGTAGAAATGGCGCCCACGGGGGTCACAGAAAGTGATGCTTGTATTTCTAACACCAGAACAGATAAAGAGCTATCTCTAGTATGTTTGTCTATTAGTCCACCTAAACTATTAGTAGTGTTAGTATGAAGTATTTTTGCTGACCTCCTTCCGTTAAGATTTTTTGGATTTTGCATGGTTTTCTCTGACAACGGCTCTTAAGAGAGCAATATTAATCTGTATATAGGCAATTAAGCTAGAGATAATTCCGAGAAGGAGAAGCGAAACCAACATCCGAGCGTGGTTATCCGCCAAGGTGCATGAATACTTTTCATTTTGCCCCCACTACACAACCGAACACGCGAACAACACTTGAAGGCATGGGCGTGTCGGTCAGCCAGGTCCATGATACATTTTATTAACTCGTATTAATACTCCAGTATTACAATAATTCTTAACGCGCCATAGCCGGACATGTAAAGCCCAAAAAACCAACTTTTGGAAAAAATAGGGACCGTGTACCCCCAACGTATGCTCTGGCGCCACCTTCAGGGTCTTAAGGTGTACAAACTAAAAGAATAAAGCAGCTATAATGTGAATATCGAAAGACAAATTGCTAATTAAACATTTCACACGAGTAAAGCTGATAACAAATCACGCTAATATAGCAACTGAAACTAAATTTCAGAAAACTAAGCGTGACACGGCGAGGCTGACCGTAGAATTACACGAATAACTCAACGGTTGCTTTTTCAAACCCGTTTACCGCGATCCTTCGCGCGCAACACTCGAACCCAGTTCTCTGTTCCTTGCCGGCAAAATATTAATTTATGTCAATTTTTATTAACACAAATTACGTTCTGTTAGAGGACTGGGCTGAAGCTGTGATGTCGTCGTTTTCGAAACTGTCGCCATTTTCCTCGTCCACAAGAAAACGATGAGCGAGCGTTTTCGAGCCCCTCCTCTTTAGAGGAAGTTGTTTAAACTCTCCGGTTTTGGTGACCGAAAACCCATGTTTACGTGTGGACGGGAGGACAAAACTCAGAGAAAAGGAAAAGTTTTTGTAAAAAAAAAAACGTGCACGTGTGGACGGGGCCTCAGATGATTAAAGTTTATAAGGCCCTTTCAATCCTAGCCAAGTATTGTCTATGTTACTGCAGCCAATAAAAATAACAAGTCGGAAATAAATTAATAAATGAATACAGCTATTTGCGTGGCCATTGTTGCACTACTACCATTTGCCTACTTGTTCATTTGTAAGTCGCTGACCCACCGTTTTCGAAGTGTCCAACAGGAAAGCATAAAACTTGTCAACAGAAGTTACCTCCAAAAATGGTTATAAAAATATGAATTAAATTTTTAATGATAACCAAACGGCTCAATATGGGCTTACAGTTACGTAAACGTTTTAAAATAATCTCGGTGAATTGCAAATTTCACGAGGGTTTGTGTTTTTTGGCCAGCATTTAGTCCCCTCAAGTATGCCATATGCTCTTAAGATAAACGTTACATTTACTTCTCTTTGTATGGAGCACAATATCGTGAAACACATTGGCTTTTTATTAAATTGTCAATAATAATCAGGTTTCACAATTTAGGGCCGATTAATTCATTTCCGTTCTACTGAACTTCATATTCATTGTATCCTTTTGCACCCACTTTGCATCTTAGGCCTAGGTTAAACGTCGAACTTTACATGTGCCGATCCTAATGCAAATTAGCCAAAACCTATAGCCTTTTTATTTTCATTTGCATTAGATTGAACACATGTAAAGCTCGACGTTTGATCTGGGTCTTTTGATACTGGACTTTATAGATCTTGAACCATGGTACGTGGACCTTTCTTTTCAGATGGGAATTATAATTTCAGGGAAATATATTGTTGAATTACTTTAGGATATTAAGGGGGTTAAATACCGTATCGGAAGGCATGCAGGTGTTCTGGAAAGTCTTTATTTTGCCGGCGCCTGTTTGACTTTCTACATAAATCATTTATACTTCTTCAATTGCCCGCCAAGGAGTGCAAATTTCATTAAAATTGATGAAGCCGTTTCAGTTTTATTAAAGCATTTCATTTTTAGGTTACTGAGTAAAAAAATTGTCACGAATTGGCACCTTTTATGAAAAACACAAGGAAAGCGACCTGTGGGAAATAACTTTGTCACCAGTAAAAACATTAATAGAGCTGTCCTTTGTTTGGTTAATTATTATCCTCTTTTTGTTAGACTTACCTTGGTGCTTCTTATAATGAAAATTTGATCTAATTCTGAACAAAAAGCTGCGTCCACTTTACTACGTATTTTTATGTTACTCGACTTACAACTTTTAAAGGAACGAATTGTAAATCCAGCTACTTTAAATCTTGAATTACCTTCTTAGGGAAGAGTTAAGTTGTTCAAAATCATATCGAAAGGCAGCAGGTGTTTTGGAAACAGTTTTTATTTTCTCTGCGCTTGTTTCTACATAAATCATTCATCCTTTTTTAATCGCACGCCTATCAAGGAGTGCACATTCTATTAATATTAATAAAGTGTTTTCAATCCTATTAAAATGTTTCAGTTTTATGGTAGTGACCATAAAAAGAACGCTATTAATGGGCATCTTTTATGTACCTGATTGATAAAACGTTGTCGGGTGCAAAGTAGAAACCATGAACGTTGCGACACTATGGACTTCTGGGAAGACAGTACTGACAAGCTTGCTACTCAGTTCCATATATTGATATTCAAGGTATTTTCGTTCCTAAGAAGATTTTGAAGTGGATTTGTGTATGCTGTGTTACATTATCTCCACAGTACCTGAGAATAGAGGCACGTTTTCTCACTTGCCAGAAAACCATTGGGTCGTATCGTTCATAGTATATGCTTTTCACACGACTATCGTTCATAGTATATGCTTTTCACACGACAACGTTTCTTCAATTAGGTGTATACGGATTATGACATGTGGAAAATAAGATATTAGAAAGCAGCTACTAATGCGTGGCCAATAATTACCCACCCTCTGTCAAAGTTTATTTCTAGTTCGCTGGCTAATCCTTTACGAACGGACGAATAGGAAAACAGAAGACTCGTCTAGAAGACGTTTCGGCCAGACAACCTCATGGAAATATAGGAAATATAATAAATGAGGCAAAGGCAAAGAAGGTTAAAACTATTGCAACGTGTTCTTTGCCAGAAATTTGGACTCCTCTGGGTTCCACATGTTATCTTTTGAAACTCTCGAGAAAATGTTACCCTTTTCCACGGAGCAGAATATGATGGAACACATTTACCCTAAATTTTCAATAATATCCAGATCTTTCAATTAAGGGGTGCGAATGGATTCATTCCCGTTTTACTGTTTTCCCATTTCATTGTACCCTATTGTTTCAAAGCAAATATGCCTAAATGATTATATATTTCAAATGTTTATATATTTCAAAGCTCTTGAGATATGTGTTACCTTTACTTCCCTTTGCACGAAGCAGAATGTAGTGGAATACATTAACTGTTATTCAATACTAAATAAACAGATTCCACAATTAAGGGATTCATTTCCATTCTGTTGCATTTTCATTTTATTGCACTGTATATTTCCAAAGCAAATATGTCGAAATGAATGCAGTGCCGTTCTTTTCTTTCTATAACAATTAAACATTTCTTTATTACCATTCTTCATATTCTTCTTCGAATTAGCTGAGTTCCGTACATCCGACACTTGCTGCGTTGGTAGGTATAGTAACAAATATACTAACACAACTATCAACCATAAGCGATTTACAGATACTTCAAGATTCTTCTCTCAAACTCTTTTACTCGATAAATTTACAGGTTAAGTCATGGGATTCATTCTAATATTACATATTGACATCCAAACGCCCTTGGTATGTTCATACGTACAGTAGGATCTCAAACTCGTCCTACAAACTTCGCAAGGTTTGTGACTTTTGGAACGAGGTAATCACGATAAGTTGGTTTTCAATAGGGATATCTGAATAAGCTATAACACAGTAGAAACAACCACAAGAGGAAATAACACACTCAGTAGTGTTCTGTCACTCTCACTTAAAGAATTGAAGTTTGTTAGGCAGCGTCTTGCATCATGATATTCGGCTGTGATTGGTGCGTTTCAATACTCATATATTGTTCCGGTGAGAAGTTGTTTCCTGAGAGGTTCGATTTGAAGTCGTTCCCTTGGCGGTTCGCTGACGTACCGGTCTCCTGTTGAGTTTCTTGATCGTTTTTGTGTTTCTTATTCGTTGGTTCCAAAGCAGGTGCTGGCCGGTCTTATTGGCGTGTTCAAAAACGGCGGAGGTCTGGGTACGGGCGAGTCTTAGATCCCTGCCATGCTCTTTGATCCTCTTCTGTATGGATCTTCCTGTTTCGCCAATATAGACTTTTCTGCATTCACAGAGAAGCCTTTAGACCACGTTGTCTTGTTTAGCCGGGTCGACAGTGCCCTTTGATCGCACTAAATGTGACCTATATTAAGTGTCGTGTCGGAGTTGAAGACGGCGCGAATGCCTTGTTGTTGAAGGCAGCGGCGAAGCGGTTTTGTCACTCCTGAGGCATTCTTCGTAAAACTTCCGAAGTTTGTTAGGCATCGTCTTGCTATCAAATTGGCTGCAGATTATCAATTTACCACCAAAAGGCTTTAGATCATGAAGGAAAAAGCTTTTCCAGCTGCTAAGTTCATCACTTCCAAGCCCTTTGCAACAAATTGTTTGCTGCGTCTTGATTAAGGACTCTGAATGTAGAGATTTTAGGCCACCGCCTTCGATGCCACTAATAACCGCTAAGCGTTTAATTTTATCCTTGCCCTTAGTTCCTAATGAACTCAAAAATAATTATGTTTGCTTCCTTTGCAACTTCTTTATCTAAACATATCAAAGCTGCACGATAGAATGTTCTGAAAATTTGTATCCTGCCGATGATGGTGAGGTCCCTCCACCTCCAGATTATTAGTTTACCTTTCATAGCATCGATTACTTCGTCAAAATTCAGTTTTAGTTTAAGGTGGTAATCATAAGTAAAATGTAACCCCAGAATTTCTATGGATCTTTTGACATTTATGCCTATGGATGCGTTACACAATGGTAATGACTAACTGATATTTCCAAGCAACATTATCTCCTTCCCAGCATGTCTTGCAACCGTCACCATGACATCATTTCTCCCCAGCCTTTCTTCGCCTTTGATGAGTAGGGACTGGGAACGAGTCTGTGGCAAATAAGCAATTTGAACTCGGCCACTAATACGTGGCGAATATTTACCCACCATCTGTCAAATATCATTTATAATTCGCCGGCTAACAAATTGCCGAACTGGTAAACAGATCAGAAAACCTGCGTAGGAGACGTTTCGATCCAACAACGTAGGGAAATATAGGAGATATGAATGATAAGCTAGGCAAAGAATGTTGACATTAGTGCGACGTGTTGTACCCCTCCGGGTGTTGAATGGTGATATTTGAAAGCTCTCGAAATATATTTTACCTTAACTTCGCTTTGCATGAGGCTGAACAAAGTGGAACACTGTTACTCTTTAATTTAATTACTAATAGCATTCACAGTACAGGAAAGTGGACGGATACGTTCTTGTTCTTAACTACTTTATCTCCTTTTAACTACGCTGCATCCTTCCAACAGGGAACAAACTTGTTCTGTCTAAGTGCATAATATCTAATTTTAAAAGTAGCCTTGAGTCCAGGCCATTAACGGGATTGATCACCTTTTGATAAGTTAGCTCACAACGTCATTACTTGGCAGTGGACACGTAAGTCTACTAAAGCAATTTTGTAATAGCACTCCGTTTACTACAATATTGAAAGTGATAAGATTGTCGGAGAATAAAAAGGTATATTTGTAGCACCTACGAAATAGGATTAACTTTTATGGGTTTTTTGCCGCTCCAGTACGTATTTTAAAATTTTTTTGGTAAAAATGTTAAGACTTCATGAGCCTAGTGGCTCACAACTGTCACAGCTTGGCAGCTTAACTCCAACTCACATTTTCTCCCACAGCAACTAAAACAGACTAGGATGCTATGGTTCAGCTTTCATCTCTCCCTCTTTTCCAAATAAAGAGAGAGCGAAACCCCAAAACATTATAAACTAATTACGGTTTTGAGACGGCAATTCTCCATTATATCGACGGCTAGTTGGAAGAAAATACATTCCGTATCGGGCTCCGTCGCTTCGCTACCCCGCCCAATATGGAGAATATATTTTCTTCCAACGCTTTCATTGTAATGCAGAATTACGGTCTCAAAATCGCAATTAGTTTTGTATCACGATTCAATCGTTTTTTCGGGCAAAAAAACGCAAAACTGAGAATTTCCTGCACGGATTGAAAGATAAATTCTTACAACTTCTACAAGTGTTGAACACGAATGTTTGAACGCTCTATCAAATCTTTGTTTTGCAGAAACATAATCAAAATATGGACTTTTCTCACCATAAATTGTTGCTTCACACAAATAATTTCAAAGTAGCATCTTAACCCTCAGGCGTACAAGGCGGGAGGGGGGGAGTGGATGCCAACGGTTTTTCATGAATTTTTCCAAGACGAATTATTATCTAGACCTGCCGTTTTCAGTAGCTATGTACACATCCCTTAGACACATTTTGACACAAGTTTGGTGAGAATCGGTGGCTACGGTTACGAGATATGACGTCATAAGTAGCAGGTAGTACATCCAATTTTGAAGAAAATGTCTTTTTTTACCCTTTTTAGGTGAACAATGCAAAAAAATGTTAACAAAAAGCAGCAAAATGTTTAATTATGTCATATCCTACAGCTCCAGCATCAAAAATTTCATCGAAGTTTTTGACGAGAAACTTTCAATTTCTGTTTTGAATGGAAGGAGCCCAACAAACAAGGTGCTAAATTTTCAACCAATCACTGGCTCGCTGTTGAGACGTCAATACGTAGTTAGATTGACGTCTCAAAAACAATCGAAAGAAGCTGAAAAGCGTGATACAACACCAAACTATCCGTGCATCAAAGTTGTCACACCATGTTTCTTGTGGCCTTACCAGGTCTGTCATTAAAGCAGCAAAGGTTAAGGACGGTCCCTCCTTCTGGGACCAGACCAGACATCTCGGACCAGACATCTCGGGTCTGGCGTGCGTTTCTCGAAAGTCCCGAAAAGCTTTTGGCCCAGGAAAAGCTATCTGCAATAATAAGAACGACTCATTGTAGAAAGCTGCTATATTAACATGTATTTAAGATAAGAAATACCTCACTGATAGCAAAGTTCATGCTTATAAATTTCTTTGTTTACAAGATAGAGTGTGAGCTATCGTGCCCAAAATCGGCCTGAAAAGGTTCGGGGCTTTCGAGAGACGCACGCCTGGAGCCTGTTTCTCGGAACTCCCGATAACGTTCCTAGCCCGGTAAGTATTTTCTCGAGCTAATTTATTTAATATCAGCTAGTGGTAATTATTGGCGCAAACTTAACGATATGCCTTAAGAAATTATAAAGATTAAAATTTAGCTTTCAAAATGAATCAAAATTGAATAGCTATTGGAGAACATTGTGCACCTAAAATATTTCTTGCGCCTGGAAAGTTATCGGGAGTTTCGATAAACGGGTCCCTGGTCCGAGTGTTCAGGTTCTTAAGGAATTTGCCTACTAATACAACAGTCTTTTTACTCGGTACATTGACTGTGTGGAAAAGGTATTTCTTAACATGGGTATCAGAATCCAAAAAGAAAATTGGGGGTAATCACGCATTTTTCAGATGCGTGGTTACCCATATTTTTCTTTTAGATTCCAATAGGTCTTGCTAAGATCTGCTTTCCCCACGTAGTTAGAACCTTTGCAAAAAAGCCTCTGCATCAGGACCCACCATCTGTGACTAATGAAACAGTCATAAAAGTCGACCGAGGTAATAAAGCGTAAACTTGCCACCCAATGAAAGGAAGTTCCAGCAACGTTCAAATAGTTATTTATTGCTGATGGGAATTAGTTTACTTCCAAAAACTTTTTACAACACATAACTATGTTCAACCTGGAAGCAATTCAATTTGTCGTCAGATTAAAGGTTGATTGCTCGCAGGAAGTACAAAGAACGTTAGTGGCCAGAGCTAAGGTCACAGCACGTCACTGCAACAAACTTGAGAAGCGGGTCAAAATTAAAAGCTGTTGTATTCTTTCTAGTAAGCAAATTCTACATGGTTTATTTGAACATTATCTCTATGTTCATCTCTTGTTCTTCGTTGTTGTAATGGCCCATTGAAACTACTAACATTACTTGGTAAGATTGGAGTAACAGATTTTAAAACAACATTTGCAGAAAGCTCCAAAGAAGTTGGAACGGCTTTTTCTGACCTTTTCCATGGACGACGCCTATATCTACAGCCTAAGTGAATTAATTTATCTTTAAACTCTGGTATTCTGAGACTGTAAACTACCGGGTTGAGAAATGAGTTCAGATACTGAAAAATTCTTGCAGCGTAAACAATACGGATTTTTGCGTGTAAGGACAAGCAGTTCTGACAAAAAATTTGGCGCTTATTGGAAGCCAGGTTGCCACAGAAAGAATGGAGGCAATTAAAAAAGTACTGGTTAGCTTTCTGTTTTCCATATTGCAGTGCCTTCCAATGTTTTGCTTCTTGTTATATTTCAAATGTAGCCAAATTATAAAGTAGACAACACAGATAGTGACTGGAAGTAAAATCATTGTAGTTATAACATAAAAGCTCACTGCTACTATCATCCCTATTAATCCCATATTCGACAAAATAAAGGTGGCCATCGTTACAGCAGGAAAAAGCCAGCCTAAGCAGATGAAATAAAGGTACGTGCGTGTTCTTGCTAAGCGATGACGCAGTGGCCAAAAAGCAGCGTGCATTCTCTCCAGAGCAATGACAACTAAAAGTGTAAGGGATGCAGTTTCTGATAAAACATCCACACTCAGACATCCAATGCCAGTTGGCTTAACTCCAGTATAACTTGAGATCTGGTTCTCCACGGCAAAACATCCTGTCGATATGCCTACAGTCAAGTCAGCCAGAGCCAGGTTAATTAATAGATAACGCATTCTCTTCAATGTTTTCCTTTGGTTCAAAAAAATGTAGACAGTTATAGAGTTTGAAAAGATGATTGCTATACTTTCCAAAAGAAATGAAGCGCTCCAAGTCCACATTTCAGCAGCGAGAAGCGAATGATCACTTGAATTGTTCATTGTGATTCGGTGAGAACTCGGAGTTTCTCCTCCGCTAAACCAACCCTGTTAAAAGTAAAGATAGTAAAACAAACAATGATGTTATCATTTTAAAGTTTCGATTATAAGCAAAAAATGGCGTCAATGTGAGGCTCTTTGCAACTTAGTCTACGAATAATCTTATAGCAATTAAAACTTGCAAAGTTGACCAAGAAAGGTAAACAGTTCCTCTAAAATAACGCAGTTCGTTTTGGCTGCGTTTCAAACGCACTAACCCAGAAGGGAAAGGACAATTGACAAAACAACAAGTGGTTTACGGAGGCTGGGATGGCTTCACAAACCTAGAATAGATCGAGTGAATGAGTTGGGACCCTTGACAAGGACCGGGTCATACATAGCTTGCTTTTTATGTGGTTACAGGTCACGTAGGACGAGTACAATAGTTCTGTAGCAGCTGCACTATATCTTTTGTAATGGTAATTGTTGTTGAATTTAAAGATATAAAAAAAAACCGTTCGAGTCCTCGGGGCTGAGAGCAATTATGTTAGTTGTCTTCACAATAGAATCTTAAGAAAGACTTGGAAGCCAATAAATTTTGCTTAACCGAAAAACGTCTGTTGAGCCAAAGCTACGGAAACGTTTTATTTAACACAGCATATTAAAAGATGCAAGTAAAACTTTGGTCTAGTTTTCACGCCGGCGACGCAAGCACATTAGTCCTTGCAAATTCCATGATTCGCTGTTTTGCTAGCCCCTTAGGACATCACGCACACTTCTCCACAAGTTAACAAGCTCCGACGTTTTTAAGCCCCTTAGGGCATCTCAAATACGTCTCCACAAGTTAACACCCTTCGATGCTTTGCAAGCCCCTTAGGACATGGTGAACACGTCTCCACACGTTAACAAGCTTTGGAGTTTTGCAAGCCCCTCAGGACATGGCAAACACTTCTTAACAAGTTAACCAGCTTTAAAGTTTTGCTGGCCCCCTAGCTAGGACACCACAAATAGTGCACAAGTAAACAAGCTTCAAAGCCCCTTTGGAACAGCACATACGCCTCTCCAAAAGTTCACAAGCTTTGTATTAAGTTAAAAATGAGCTCATTGCTGCGAAAATAATTTTATACCTATCTTACAGTCACCAAATCTCCATTGAGGAGTGTTACCTGCATGGTTATGTTTGTGCTTGTATATTCCGTGTTTAGCGGCTGCCGATGTTCATTACTGCCTAGCTTATACTTATACTTGTGCTTGCGCCGGTGTTTATATTTACACTTTTGTCGCCACTGAAAACCGACCTAGAATATCAGAGCTGCATCTGTTTGCTTCGATATTAATCGATTTGTAGACTTACCTTGATATTTTTTTAAATAAAGATTCGACCTTAGCTTCAACGAAACGCGGTATCCACTTTTCAGTACCTTGTTTGGTTATTTCTTGGACGGTGGTATATGTAGTTGGACATATATCTGCTAGGACAGATTGTAATGTTAAGTTGTTACCAAGTTATTCAAATCTATTGGAAAGAATGCAAGTGTTTTTAAACTACTTTTTTTTTAAATTGACATTTTTTTTTACTTTTAACATAAATGATTCATACTTTTACAATATTGTACTCCCATCAAGAAGTGTAAAAGTTCATTAAACTGAGACTGATATTAAAGCCCTAGAAATCATGTTAAATTAATTTCTTTGTTGCTGTCTTGAGTTGCTAAAGGCACCAAACAATTTTGTCAAACTAGCTTGTTACAGAAAGTGATATATGAAATTAAAATAAATTTATCAAACGCTGCCAACTGCAAATTAATTTCAGGGAGTGATGCCAAAATGTTGAAAACAATGGGCACGGACGCACTTAGTATTCTTTTCAGTGTTACCATTGTAATTCCACCGAGTATTAAAATGACATATTACACACCACAAAACAAAATTTAGGGCGCATTTTTTAATCCACAATTCTGGAATAAGAATGGTTGGTACGGAATGCTAGGAATAATTCGGATTGTCTGCATAAAAAAGCGCCCGTCGAGATACGCGGTCCTGGTCCTGCCTTTTTCTTGTACGAAACATCACTGAAAAAACCCTCGTACTTTTGGTACAAAGAAATTAGAAGCAGTGTTTCATTGTCTCCAAAAGTGTAACCTGATTTTTTCTCCGGTAGAGACGTATTTGAATCCGCAGCGCTCATCTCGCAGTCCGCCATCTTGGATTTTCATTCGCAACATTCTGTTCATTCTGCCCCTGGGAGCAGAATGGATGGAATGGCGTTCTGTCCATTCCGGAATAGGAATGCGGAATAGAAAAACGCGCGTATTTTACATTCTGGCCATTCTCATTCCAGAATTGTGAATTTAAAAACGCGCCCTTAGATAAGAAAGGAAAGACAATATTTGATGTGGCTTTATCCAACATTCAGTGTTTGTTGCTCGAGTATTGCGGTTAATTCAAAGAGGTTAGAAAACTGTGTCAACCATGCTCGGCAGTTTGGTTGACAAGTGTAACACAGAAGCAAACATCAGTTCAGTTAAAACACTCTGGTGTGACTGTAGCCGCTTTCACCGATGTACCCTGGCCAACTGCGAACTAATTTCAGTTAGTTTTGCCAAAATGTCGAATACAAATGGGCATAGACACACTCAGTATTCGGCTCAGTGATACCAAATAAGAAAAGATAGACAAAATTTGATGCGGCTTTATTTTACATTCAGTGTGTTGCTCGGGTGTTACAGTTAATTCATAGGGATTTAAAAACAGTGTTAAAATGCTAATCAATATAATTATCGTGTTTTCTTTTCTTTCTAAATTTTTTGAGAAGGTTAAAGCTCAGTGCGGGGACTGGAATACACTGGAACACTAACTCTCAGTGCAAACACAGCCAATATCGGAAGTATGCAAGTGTTTTTCCAACAGCTTTTAATTTGTGTTCAATTTTTGGACTTTTTCGGACTTCCCACGCACGTGGGAATTGGCAAGCGACGTTCCAGCTGAGAGCATTCCTCGTCGAATCGGCGGGAGAGATGACATAGAATTGCGGGGGAAAACAGGTGATTTTTTTACTTTTTTGTTCTGCTATCTGTTTTCTGCCTGTGAGTTCCTTTTTCTTTGCTACACTAGTGCAAGGCATTTGACTTATAAGCTACTGAAATTAAACAAAGCGTGTGTAATTTACCAGATATGCATGTATGTACATGAAACAAATACAGACGCATCTTGTCTCATAAAGCAGCCTCAAAAGCACCTAGTTGGTTTTTAAAATTTTAAGGTACTGATAATGATGTGCGCAATGGAATATCCAACAAATTATACTGCATTGTTCAAACCGCAAAAAACCGCAAAAAGCGTGTTCTGTGGTTACAAGTTATCGATCGACATTTAAACTAATTTTATACCAATATCTGTCACTGTTGTCTTTAAAACCGCAGAGAGAAGTTCATACTCCACCGTGGTCAAGGGGGAAAGATATTACCTTTGGTAGATAGTCCGAGGTGCTCTTTTAAAATGTGGTGAGTATCTTTGGTTGTCGGGCTGCTGGGAGCCTGTGACGTCATCGAAAAATTTAACAAAAAATTATCAAAAAACGGCTGAAATTTAGTTTTTCTATGCTAGAAATGAAGAATATGATATTGTTCCGGCGAACAGTTATTTAAGTAGTTTCGTCCGACAGGGACGACCCAACAGTGAACGTAATTAGAATGTTTTTCGCGTGTTGGTAGAACGTCATTAGTATTCAAGCGTCGATAGAACTAATGTTAGTTTTCAAGAAGAAGAGTCAAAGAGTCGAAGAGTTAGAGACGTTGTTTTGTGAATTTTCCAGTTTTCGTCCGAGTCCCAGTTTCGTAAAAATCGTCGAATTCGTTAGAACACTAATTGGTCCTTCGAGCTGGATATAGTTATTGCCGGTTTATCGCTTATCGTTCGGGATGGCCGACAAAGCAGGCGAGGGAGTAACTGAAACCTCAGAAGACACAGAGCGGATGTCAAGAAAACTTGAATATCTTCATCGAAGAAGAGCAGCATTCAAAGGAGTCGTTACAAGAAATAGAAAAAAGGTGGAAGAAATGGTATCGAGTAATAGAAGTCGAACTGTTGTTATATCCGTGAAAGAACGTTTGATGCATTTAGCATTGGAAAATGCGAATCAAGTTACTCAACAAATTATCGCCTTGGAAGCTGAGGAGTCTAAACAAGCAGAATTAGAAGAATGGCTGGATCAATTGCGGACCGAAGTTGAAGATAGCGTCGGCAAAGTTGAAGAATACTTAGAACGTCGTGCAGAAGCTCCCTTATCGGTTATCGAAGATTTTGCCGCCGGTTATGCGAGCGAAATTGATGACAAATCTAGTCAAACCTCCTAATCGTCTGATATTCGCTAATCGAAAGCGGCAGAAGAGCTACAAGCAGAGGTAGCTGCATTAAAGGTTAAACAAGAAAAGACAAGACTTCAAGAGGAGCTTGAGCTACAAGAGCGAGCAGCGCGGGAAATTAAAATTCAACAGGAAAGAGACGAGGCCGTCCGTTTGAAAGAAGAAGCTGAACTGTTGGCGTAATGCAGGCAATCTAAAGAGAAGAAGTCCGTTCGAAATCTTATCAGCAAGGATTCTAATTCAAGTGAAGAAGAAAGTGAAGAAAACGAAGAAGAGGAATGTGATTCGAAAGACATTGACAAATTGTTTAAAGGAATTAAGAAGCCCGCCTTGACTGTATGCAGCGGAGATAAAGATCTTTATCACGACTGGAAAGCGCAACTTGAAATATTCGTGGATCGTATGAAAGTTCCAGCTTAAACCAAGATGATGATGTTGAAAAACTCCTTGTCTGGAAAACCTTTACGAGATGTTGAACGCTTAGGATATACACCTAAACAATATCAAGCTGCTTTAGATAAATTGGAACAGAAATACGGAGGAAAATAAAAACTTTTACAGCGTCACATGGAGTCTATCTTACGTGTGTCGACTGTCGAGGAAGCCAATTTGAAGGAGTTAGAGATTTTCTCGGATCGTTCATAATAACTGATGTTGTCGCCAAGCTCAAGATAATGATCAACATCAGGAACTAACCGGAGTATCCGCGCTTTACATAGCAGTACAGCAGAAAATACCAGAGTCGCTTCTCGTGTCGTTTCAAGAGTGGTTGCACAGAGAGCCAAGCAAAGATGAACTTTCCACGTTTTCGAAATGGTTGCAGAAACAAGTTGCTTATCGCATGGACGTTGAAGAAGTTAAAGCGACAACAAAGAAAAAGAAGGAGGAGAGTGTCGAGTCGAAGAAACCCGTCAGAGTAACTTTCCACAACGCAACAACAAAGCCCGATCTCAAGTGTGTTCTCAGTAACGGACCTCACCAAATCACTTCGTGCAAAAAGTGGGGCGAAACATTGGTGAAAAACAGATGGGAAATTGCCAAGGAGAACTACTTCTACCTCCTTGAGTGCAGGCCATCAAGGAAGAGACTGTCCGGGAAGGAATAGTTGCGGTATTAATGGCTGTAAAAGCACCCACCACTACCATCTGCACTTCGAACTTCGACCGCCTAATCTGTGAATTTTAACTCAATCTTTATTGTATCGAACTGTATTTGTAGATTATCTGTATTTGGTTAGACTGGAAAGAAAAAAGGACAATAAACAAAGCGAAAGGAAATAGAAAACTACGAAAAGAAAATGAAATACTTACATGCTTTGCTAGCTCGTGATAGGGAAAATTTACAAGAGAATCCAAGAGCACTTTTGTTGCTGACTTGTAAACTAGCCGAGCACATGTTACAGACCATAATACTTAACACTCTGCCCCAGTCCCCGAGGCCCGGAACTGGAAAATCAACCAAAATAATTGAGAAACGTTTTGTAACTAACATTCCGGCCCCTAAAATCAGAGGCAACAGCGGAAGATTTTAAAGAAACTTAACACGAGCAAAACGTTACGCCTAAGAGTTCACTAGAACAAGTACAAAGTTCAGTTCATAGTTGTGTGTCCTCTGACATCTCTACTGATTCCAAAAGAACAATCTTGTCAACAGGACGATCGTACAGTGAGGTTCTTGTCTTGACGGTCACACTTCTGACACGCCCATCTTTGCTGTTCTTGTGTACACTGGTAACACGACCGAGAGGCCAGGACGATCTTGGTACTCTATCATCGACCACAAGCACAACGTCGTTAACAGCAAAGTTCCTTGACGGATAGGCCCATTTCTGTCTCTCTTGCAACTGTGGCAAATACTCTCTAATCCATCTTCTCCAGAAGGTGTTGGCCAAATATTGCACCTGGCGCCATCTTCTGCGCGAGTAGCTGTCCTCTTTCACGAACACACCAGGCGGAAGCTTTGAGCCCGGACGAAGCAACAACAAATGGTTTGGGGTGAGGGCTTCAGCATCCGATGGGTCATCTGACGATTTAGTTATTGGACGCCCATTAACGATAGCTTCAACCTCGCACATAAGCGTAGTCAATCCCTCATCATCGAGCGGTTGCTCCTTGATAAGCGCGACCAGGATCTTTCTTACAGTTCTAATACAACGCTCCCAGACGCCGCCGAAATGGGATCCAGATGGTGGGTTAAACAGCCACTTGATGTTTCTTTGCAACAGGAACTCGTAGATCTGACTTTCATTCCACTCAGAGATCGCTTCACGGAGCTCCTTGTTTCCACTGACAAAATTTGAACCATTGTCTGACCTCATAACTTCAGGGACACCTCGCCTTGCAATGAAGCGGCGCATAGAATTCACAAACGAATCAGTGTCCATACTCTGAGCAACTTCTATGTGTATTGCTCTGCTGACCAAGCACGTAAACAACACACCGTAACGTTTAACTTGACTTCTAGCTCTCTTGACCCAGAATGGACCAAAGCAATCGACGCCCACAAAACTGAATGGGGGTTTGTCAGGAGTAACTCTGTCGGCAGGTAGATCCGACATCTTTTGAGCACCAACGGGTGCCTGTCTTCGTCTGCAGCCAAAACATCGGTTAACGATTCTTCTAACTGCAACTCTTCCCTTAATAATCCAGAAATTCTTTCTGATCAATGAGAGCACATACTCTTGACCAGAATGTCCAGAAAGCAAATGGTAGTGTCTGATAATAAGATCTACAACATGGTGTTTCTTCGGTAGTATCACAGGGTGCCTTTGTTCCTCTTCTATAGGTGCGTGCCTCAGTCTTCCTCCAACACACAACAAACCGTCACGCAGCTCCGGATCCAGTTTGACGATCGAGCTTGATTTCTTAACAGGCCTTTTTCTGTCCGTTTGGACCGATTTCGTACGTTTGTCATCTGTTTCTTTATTCTGCAGGCATGATAACTCCTCTCTGAAGCTTTGCCTTTGCACACACTTCAAAATTTCTATCTCGGCAGAGTGCATTTCTTCTACACTGATTGGACAAGGTTTCTCAGAGACGAGTACTTTAGCTTTGCCTTCCTTTCGTCTACGACACTCACGCAGCAGGTTGGAACGGTAGCGTAAGATCCACGCCATCAACTTCTTAAGCTTATACCATGAGGAGCAGGACTGCATCATCCGATCTAAAGGGTTAGTTTCAGCGGTGGATGCTGCTGAGACGGATTTCTTTTCTTTCTTTATCTCTGGATCATCTTCCTTTACTCCCTTAGAGACATCGGGTTGCTTAGGCCACTGGTCCTCTTTCTCCCACAGAAAGGCAGGGCCATTCATCCAACGCTTGTTTTGAATGAATTCTTCAGCAGACAGTCCTCTCGATGCGTCGTCCGCAGGATTAGAACTCGTTTCGACATACTTCCATTGGTTCGGTCGTGATCCGTCGTGAATTGTTGTGATCCTATTCGCGACGAAGGTCTGGAATCTCTTATCTTGATTTGCAATGTAACTCAACACACATGTACTGTCAGACCAAAAGAATTCATCGTCAATCGCAATGTCCAACTCACATCGCATCATCTTGTTCAATCTCGTAGCAACCACAGCAGCTGACAACTCCAGACGAGGGATCGTGATTGACTTCTGAGGTGTCTGCCTAGATTTCCCCCATCAAAAACGCACAGTGGGCATCCCCATCTTCATTTACAACTCGAAGGTATGTGACAGCACCATATCCCTCTTGTGATGCATCTGCGAAGCTGTGTAGTTGGCTAGACACGATGCGGCCAAAGTTCTTGGGCTTTAAACAACGTTTAACAGTGAACTGTTCCAGTTTAGGAAGTTCCTGCAGCCAATCTTCCCAGCGTGTTAAATCTTCGGGTGAAATTCTGTCATCCCAATCCAATCCCTTTCGACACAGGTCACGAAGAATTATTTTCGCAGGCAGAATCAATGGGGCAACAAATCCCAGCGGATCATAAATTGAACTTATGACAGAAAGAATACCCCTCCTCGTTGGGGGTCGGTCATTCACAACAATCTTAAATCGGAAGGTATCTGACTGCACGTCCCACTGAATGCCAAGGGCACGTTCAACGGGTAGGTTTTCCAGGTCAAGCTCTCTGACGGATCCCGCTCTCTCTGACACTGGTACTGAGTGAATGACATCACAGGAATTTGATATCCACTTCGTTAAGCGAAATCCTCCTTTGGCTAGCAACTGGCATAGCTGATCGACCAATCGACTTGCGCATTGATCATCCTCCACAGACTTCAAACAATCATCCACATAGAAATTTCTTCTCACTGTCTGAACGGTATCTTCATCAAAATGTTCCACATTGTCATCAGCCGTTCTTTGCAGTGCATAGCTTGCACAGCTAGGTGACGAAACACCTCCGAAAAGGTGAACGAGCATCTGAAATTCTTCTGGTGCCTTTTCCATATCACCTCCGGGCCACCACAAGAAGCGAAGATACTTGGCATCCTCTGTAGGCACATGTACTTGATAAAACATTTTCTCAATATCAGCCATGATCGCTGTTGACTCCACTCTAAATCTTGTCAGGACTCCAGTGAGTGAGTTGGTTAAATCGGGACCTTGCAGGATCCGTTGGTTCAGCGAGATGTTCTGGAATTTCGAGGCACAGTCAAAGACAACCCTGACCTTGTCAGGTTTTTGTGGGTGGGTAACAGGATGGTGAGGTAAATACCATGCGGGCGAACCATCACGCTGATCATCAGGAACCTTCTGCGCATGACCTCTCTCGAACAAGTCTTCCATAAATGAAGTATACTTCTGGTGTAGCCCTGGATCTTTTATCAGTCTCTTCTTCAACAAACCAAGGCGGTGTTCAGCGACTATCTTGTTGTTCGGCAGTTCTGGAGGGAAGACCTTCCATGGAAGTGCAATTTCATAATGACCATCACGAAGCTCAGCAGATTCCTCCATAATAGTAAGAGCCCTCTTATCTTCCTGCGACATTCCCTTTTCAGTGCTGAACTGCGAGTCATTGAATTCCATTTCACAGAACTGTTCAAATTGCACGTTCAAATTGGCATGAGACTGGATACGATTTGCAGTATGGTTTGAACTATTTGGTCTGCCAAGCGGGCCATTGAGTGTCCACCCTAGCAGTGTTCGCACAGCGCATGGACCACCATCATCACTTCTCTTCACTTCCTGAGGCTCAAGAGCCATTGGTACATCACTGCCTATGAGCAAATCGACTTCAGCTTCGATGTAAGGTAAGTTGATATCTTTCAGGTACGGCCATCTGTCCACATCACTTTGGAGTGGTATGTCATCAACTGCAACTGGGAGTTTAGCTCTTGAAAAGACATTACAGAGTTCAATAGTATTGAGTCCTTGTAAATCAGACACCTCCAAATTCACCACAAGACTCTCGCTTTTCACATTATCTTGGTCCATGGTAGTTAAAGACAACGTGGCTTTCTTGCCTATCGCACCGAGATGCTCTATCAACCTGTCAGTGCAAAAGGTAGTGTTAGATCCTGGATCCAAGAACGCATAGGTCTGAACCATCTTCTCCTTTCCTTTAGCTCTGACATTAACTGGGACTATAGCAAGTCCTGTAGCCGGCGCTCCGGCCCCAGTTGCACTACACAGGCCCTCACACGCGACCACTTCTGTGAAACAACTTCGTGCTCGATCATTTTGCCCTTCACTTTCGGTATTGCCTGAAGGCGTTTCAGGTAATGATGCAGGTTCTGATTTGACTGGTCTGTCATTCTTTGGATGTAGAAAGGTAGAATGTTTTCGGTGAGCTATCTTACAGCCAACAATCTGACAGTAGCTTTCTTTAGGGCAATTCATTGCCATGTGCCCTGGCATAAGACAATTATTGCAAAGTCCTTTGCTACGCACAAGTTTGATTCGTTCATCCACTGAGTTTCCTCTGAATACTCCACAGCGCGGCAACCAGTGACTCGCTTTACACAATGGACACTTAACATCTGACTTTGTTTGAACAGGATCAGTGTTACCCTTCGATGAGTTCGTCTGACTCTCTGGCATACTCCCTTGTGCCACGAATGCAGAACCTCTGTAGTCCTTCGGTGGTGGCTTACGTCTCCTCCTAGAGCCAGTGTCGGCAACATTGTTCTTTGTGTCATTCATGTGAATGTCCCCAAACAGCGGGTGATTAGCAATTCTAGCCTTCGTCTCGACAAATTCTGCAATGTCTCCAATGGTGACTTCTCTTTTCTGATCCTCAGTGATGCTGTCAGCCTTTTCCCGCCATCTCTGCCTTAGCCCCATCGGAAGTCTTCCAATGACCCTTTGCAGAGTGTCAGGGTTCTCTATTTTGCTTAAATATCCAATTTCCTTGAGTGAATTTTTACAACTAGTGAGAAGAACAGAGTATCTTTGCAAAGCAGGACCATCGTCCGCCTTAATCTGAGGAGATTTTGTTACTCGATCAACAAGAGCAGTTGCTATCTTATAGCTTTGTCCATATCGGTCCTTGAGTAGTGCTCTTGCAGTCTTATAGCCTTCTTCAGGTTTCATAGACAAACAACTTTGCATTAATTCTTTCACCTCACCTGATGTGTATTGAACAAGGTAGTATAACCTGGAGCTTGGACTACTTGTTTTTGTCTCTATTAAATTCTCAAATGCTCGTACAAAGTCAGAATAATCAACAGGATCACCTGAGAACACAGAGATTTCTGGCTCTGGTAATGTCATAGCTAATGTCTGTTGCTGCTGTTGTTCCAGTAATTCCTGCAGTTGCTGATTCTGCTGTTGTTGCAATTTCTGGACTTCGACCATGTGGCTGACACTCTTCTGACTTAAATCTAGATGTCGTTCAAACAATCCCTCTTCACTACTTTCTCTTTGGCTCATAGAGATGAAATGTTTGTCATCTATCCACACAGGGGCTTGCGGACTTAGAGGAGTGCAATTCACCACTTGATTCTCCTCTGTCTGTTGCTCTGGAATTTCCACAGAGTTTTCTTCTTTGATTTTAAATGGGGTGGAAGCTGGCGGTTGACTCGGTGGAATGAGTGTGAGGTGATCTTTACAATCTGGAACTTCTGCAGCCTTTTCTTCTTTAACTGGACATGGGGTAGAAGTTGGCAAATTGCCTGCCGGTGTCAATGGAAGTTGCTCCTGATATTCAGGAGCTTCCACAGTTCCTTCTTCTTTGATTTGACAAGATGTGGAAGTTGCCAAATGACTTGCTAGTGTGAGTGGAAGTTTTTCCTGGCATTCAGAATTTTCCACAGTTCTTTCATCAGTTTCGTGAGGAGTAGAAGCCGGTAGTTGACTTGGCGGTGTCAGTGGAATTCTTTCTTCAAGACGAGAATACACCCGTTCTTCTGCCTCGGCCTTTGCTAATTCTACTTCAATTTTCAAATTTTCCTTTCTTTGCCTCAACAACAATTCCTCAATCTGCATATCCTGGCGTTTCTTTAATGCAGCTGCTTCCACTGACAAGGCAGCTTTCTTAGCAGAGGCTTTTAGCCTTGCACTCGAGGCTGTGCTCGACTGTGAGAGACGAGAACTACTGACAGATTTTGACTTAGACCTTCCAGAAGCCAAAGTAACATTTGAATTAACAGAACCAATGTTACTGATAGAATCTTCAGGGTGAAGACTGATGGCTAGATCCAATTCCTCTTGGAGCTTCAATTCAACTGATTTGAACCACATATCAAATGTCTGCATCACTGCAGCTCCCATATGCTTAACTGTTTTAAAGTACTCAATTGAGTCCTGAATGTCATTGTCATCAATTAACACAGCATGATACTTATCATGTGCTTCATAAAAATTTCTTAAAGCTAACTCCAGCTCCATCACTTTCGATCTCACCTGATCAGCTTTGTTCGAGTCCTTCATCAGCTTCAGTAGCTCGTTTTGTCTTTTAGTAACGACTCCCTTTGCACTAGACCTGGAGCGTTTTAATCGAAAAATTCTTTCGTGCTCGACTCCACTTCGATCGAGGGTTTTGTTCGGTTGTCTTGAGTCACGTAGATCCATTCTGCTTTACAAGCGAAGACACAATCCAAATATACACTTCAGTCGAAGAACAGATTCATTCCATTGATTTCCAATCGGAAACAGTCGGCGAAATCCAAGACGATGACCAGCAGCATTCTAACGCAAATGTGAATTTTAACTCAATCTTTATTGTATCGAACTGTATTTGTAGATTATCTGTATTTGGTTAGACTGGAAAGAAAAAAGGACAATAAACAAAGCGAAAGGAAATAGAAAACTACGAAAAGAAAATGAAATACTTACATGCTTTGCTAGCTCGTGATAGGGAAAATTTACAAGAGAATCCAAGAGCACTTTTGTTGCTGACTTGTAAACTAGCCGAGCACATGTTACAGACCATAATACTTAACACTCTGCCCCAGTCCCCGAGGCCCGGAACTGGAAAATCAACCAAAATAATCGAGAAACGTTTTGTAACTAACATAATCCGCCTGAGCAATTGGACACTCCTGCTGATACACGAACAGCCATTGGTGAGTCTGAGTTTTCAGGAGACGTGGTGTTGCGAACGGTACCAGTTTGGCTCGTGGGCTCAGAAGGACAAAAGATCAAAGTTAACGCCTTTCTAAACGATGGGTCTGATTCGACTTGTGTACGAGGTGATGTCGTCACTGGCCTTGGCCTCGATGCAGAAGAAAGAAACCTCAGGTTGTCAACTCTTAATGACAGTTGTGTACCACTCAAAAAGCAAGAAAGTACCGCTGATGATAAAGAGCATAGATGGAGAAACCCAGTCAACTGTTGAAGCGTGGACGTTACAAGAAATGTGTCAGGGCTTGACAATTCCAGACTGGAATAAGCACAAAGTCGAGTGGGATCATCTCAAGAACATCGCGTTCCCTAAAGCACCCGGAAGAAAAACGATCGACCTTCTGATCGGATAAGATCACCCTGAGCTTGCCCTAGCACTAGAAGAACATTCTGGTCCAATTGGAATGCCGGTAGCAAGAAGAACGCCATTAGGATGGACCTGTGTTGGACGTCTACCCGCCCTCGCTTCTACTAAGAGAACAGCTTACGCTAGAACACTTCCAACGGAGACAATGCTTGAGACACCCTTGATGAACAATTGCGAGAAATGTGGGAGATTGACTCTCTTGGAATTCCAAACACAGAAGTCAAGCAGTTGAGCCAGGAGGAAATCCTAGCTATGTCAAAAGTGGAAAAGTCGAGACGATACGTCGAAGGTCGTTACGTGATTGCTATTCCTTGGAAAGAAGAAACTCCCTCTATTCCCGACAACAAAGAAGATGCAGAGAAACACCTATACTCTCTCGAGAAGAGCATGCTTAAGAAGCCAGAGGTTGTGCAGCGTTACAAGGATGCAATAGACGCGAACATTGACAAGGGGTATGTTCGAAAGCTAAAACCCGAAGAAGCACATGAAGGTCCGAGCTGGTATCTTCCCCCACTTTCCCGTTATTCGTGAAGACAGAGAGACCACAAAATGCGTATCGTATTTGACTCTGCTGCTAGTTGTAAAGGAACATCGTTGAATGACACCATGCTTACGGGAGCAAAGTTACACCGAGATGTCCGGGAAGTTCTTCTCCGATTTAGACAAAAGCCTGTTGCTTTAGTAGCAGACATTAAGGAAATGTTCTCTCAAGTTGTTTTAGCAGAGAAAGACCGCAGGTACCAAAGATTCCTATGGAGAGATCTTGACCTAACGAATCCTGTTGATGTGAATGAAACAGTTCGATTGGTTTTCGGAGACAAAGCACCCCCTTACCTAGCTCAATTTGAGGTGCGCAGTCACGCCCAAGACTTTCAAGACAAACATCCAGCAGCAGCTCTCGTTATGCTTCTAAACATGTACATGGATGACGTTCTCGATTTGGAGGATTCAGAAGGAGATGCTATACATGTTCGAGATGACCTGATTACCCTCGTGAGTGACACTGGTTTCCGAGCCCAAGGGTGGTGTAGTAATCGAGCAAAAGTGTTAGAAGATATCCCAGAGAAGGACCAAGCAACCGGAGTGAAGCTTCAAGAATCAGAGTTGCCGAGTGTGAAGACGTTAGGGGTGCAATGGAATGCAAGTGAAAACGAGGACTCTTGAGTCGTATTGCCACACTGTTTGATCCACTTCAATTCCTGGCCCCTTATGTCATCAGAGCAAAAATGGCGTTACAAGAAGCTTGGTTAAGAGGCCTTGAATGGGATGAAGACTTTCCTAGCGATTTGAAAGTCACCACTCAACAATGGGCAGAGCAGTTAGCTGAAGCTTTGAACGTGAAAGTTCAACGTTGCTATCGACTTGATTAGTCAGGTACACAGAAGCCCAAAATGTGACACCCACGGGTATTTTTGTCTGATTTTTGGCAATAGAGCTATTTTTACTAACTCGAGTACGCTGATTTCGAAAATCATTGTTGCCAAGCTTAATTCTGAATAGATCCAGAAATTCTCTCAAAGCTTTATTAGTGTACTGTAAAGATTATTCTAATAATTTCTGACAGTTATTGCGCTGTTTCTGTTAATATGGAGCCTTAACGGGACAATTGACCACGCCCTCTCTTATGAAATTCACCTTATCACGGAATTAAGTTTGCCCTTTTTTTAAAAGTCGAATGTGATTCTTGTTTTAATAAAAGTTGCAATTGGAAACATGCAACCGTTTCAATATCGTCAATAGCACGAGTTCTTGGCAATTGGAAAACGTTCCCGTGCCTACCCTAATTAAGGTAAGGTAAAAATTTTTTACGGCTAATTCAAAGGTGAAAACTAATGAAAAGACAGAGGGTGGATTTATTTAAAGCATATGCGCATTGCTGTCGCATTTGCCCGTTGGAATTTTTTATTGCTTTGAAGATTAAAAACAATATTAACTTCCAATGTGCAAACGCCAGAATTAGAAGCGGAGTGCGACTGGAAGGGTGGCGGCATCGTTGGTATCACAAAGGCACCCTCAGCGGTTAGCAGATGGGCTTTATTCCACAAACTGCGTTCCCCCATTGCTGCGCAAACATCAGCGATGTTTGACATACACCACGACGACAGCTTGATCCACAAAGAGAGTGCTAAGGAGAGATAAAGCAAGATAATTAAGCTAAGAATGCTCTACATTCTACACAACAAAAATTTCGGGTGTTCTCGTCATAGACAAATGGAACACTGCAGAACATTGCCACAAAAGATCTTGCGACTTCAGAAATTGAACAGTCTCTCGTCCAAGCTCGTCCTTTGGGACAAACCCAACTTGAAAGATTCGAGGAACGGAGGCTGCTGTCTGCAGAAAGAGAAGAAGAAGAACGGGTAAGGGAAGAAGAGGCGGAGGAAAACCTCCTTGACTCTATTCCCAAGAATAATCCGCCTACATGTACTAACCTCTTTGAAGTTAAAAGTGCTGCAACTAGCTCCGAGAAGAGAAAGATTCTGCATGCGGACCGGAGTATCTTATGTCGTTTAGTGACAGCGTATGAAGCCAGGCGCGAGGTAAACATGCAAGCCGTAATCCACCATGCGCTAACGCAGAAATGAACCACACCATGCGAACGGGAAAAAGTCTATTTTAGCAGACGTTCTGATAGAAAAGTTCAAGCGCCCGGAGTCAGTTACAGTTCAAGGAAATGCTGCTTTGTTCATCGATGCCTTTGCTCTGGTGGCAGTTATTGAAAAATCAGAAAAATCAAAAGCTTTCGGTGGCTTTGCGGGCTGTTCCTTGGAAGTTGTGTTACAGAAAGGTTCTGGATACCAGAGGATCGACGTGTTTTTTGCTCATTATCGCAGGCACTCCATCAAAGCAACGACAAGAAGTCAACGCTCCAAGAACACGGCGCAGCCTGTGCGCAGAGTTATTGAAGGAAGAGAGGTTCCGTTGCCGATGAAGTGGCAAGCATTTCTGGCACTAGGAGACAACAAAGCGCCCGGTTTTTCTTAGAACAACTTATTGTGCAGGCACCTGCTGACAATACATGGTAGTACCTGGCGGTTGTTCAAACGAAGAGAATGTTCTCTGCTCGGATCCTAGCCTTGATGCAGCCGTTTTGAGATCCAACCACAAAGAAGCCGATACGAGGTTTGTTTTCATGAAGTCGGACATATCGACAACGTTCTAGTTTCCGCTCGAGACACACAGGCGTGCTGTTACTTCTTCTGGCGCATCGCGCTAAGCTCTCATCAAAAGTGTGGACATGGGCAGGAACTTCAAGGAAGTCAAAGTACATACCTTTGGAGGAGGTCTCAGCAAATCTTCCTCGTAACTCGTCAAGTGTACTGTTACAATTTCACGCCATCACCTGCTGTGACAGCACCTCGTTCACTGATCTGTGGACATTCAAAGAAGACTGCGTGGACGGTTTTCACAGAGCACTTTAATCTTCTCTCCTCGGTGGGCGAAGACGTCCTCGATGCTGACACCATCGCATCCGCAGGAAAGTTTGCTTGTCGAATGTATAAGACATCGGAGTACTCATTTGACTTGGCTTGTGTCGTGCTACTTGGCAACATCAGTAGCCCAGATAAGCTACCACCGACCAGCGACGCGTTCAAGCAACACTGGGAGAGACGACACTATCAAACCGCGGTGTGGGGCCAGGTGCGCATTCAGAAACCGGTGCTTCCGAACCCAGAGGAGACAGACTGGACGCTAGCAGAAGATCTACTGGTCCCTGTATTTATGACACTAGATCCAATCCCGAAGGCCTGTTTAGAGATGGTTTCATACCGATGCACCACTCGCTGCGCGACTCTTGGCTGTAAATGCAGAGAGTCGCATGTCGTGTGCACAGGACTGTGTGGATGCACCAAGACCGACGCAAATTGCTGAATCAACCGGCTCTAAAATGCATTAAAGACACTTGAATAAAAAGTAATGTTAGTTCGGTGTTTTTGAAAGAGTTTAGTAGATTTATTAGTAATATTTACAATAATGATTAACAATATTAGCGACGGATTTAAACCTAAGAGTAAGGAGCAACGTCCTGTTAATTTGATTTCGTTAATTTTACATGAATTCAACCAAAGTCACCATCATGAGCCCGTGACAGACAAAATACATTTTGAAATGGCTTAGACTGAGCAATATACAAGACGAACAATAAAGTTTTATCTCCAAGTGTAAAAACGATGATGTTATCTCCATTTTCCTACTATAAAGCTGAAAAAATGGAAAACTCGATGCATGGACATTGTCATGACGTCTTTCGAGATGGTCGCTAGCTCGTGGATTCAGCGTGGCATGACGATAACATTTTTCTTTCTTATTTCAATTACAACTTTCTGTTAAAACAAGAATCACATTCGACTTTAAAACAAGGGCAAAGTTAATTCCGTGATAAGGTGAATTTTATATGAGAGGGCGTGGTCAATTGTCACGTGAAGGCTCCATATTCATAGAAACAGCGCAAAAACTGTCAGAAATTCTTAGAATCATCTTTACAGTACACTAATAAAGCTTTGAGAGAATTTCTGGATCTATTAAATTTTAAATTGCAAAAGGAAAGAAAACTCCTTATTTGGACAATGACGTCACAATTAAATGCCCCAAAACACCATCTTAACACAAGAATTGAGCTTGGCAACAATGATTTTCGGAATCAGCGTACTCGAGTTAGTAAAAATAGCTATGTTGCCAAAAATCAGACAAAAATGCCCATGGGTGTCACATTTTGGGCTCCTGTGTACCTGACTAGATTGGAAAGTGGAAAAAGTATCACTTCACACATTTACCGACGCTTCCAAATTAGCCTATGCTGCTGTCAGTAACGCCAGATACAAGTATGTGAGTGGAAAAATTTCCGTGGCCCTAGTGACAGCCAAGGCAAGAGTAGCTCCAATAAAATCTGTGGGCATCCCGCGTCTTGAATTAATGGGAGCAGTACTTGGTGTGCGGTTAGCTGAAACAGTCTCTGAGAAGTTGAAAAAAACATTAAGTGAACACACCCTGTGGATGGATAGTATGGGTGTAATCTGCTGTGTTCAGGGTCATTCAAGACGACTGAAATCGTTAACGTTTGTTGCTAATCGAGTCGCCGAGATCCAGCGAAAAATAAGCCCTGCACAATGGCGGGACGTGCCCGGTGAGGAGAACCCTGCTGATACCGCGACAAGAGGTCTTGCACTGAGAGATATGTCTACTGAGAGTCGCTGGTTCCAGGGACCTTCCTTCCTTCATGAGGGGGAGGAGTCCTGGCCTTTGGATCATCGCCCTTACGAGACTGATTGTACAGAAGAAGGCAAACAAGAATTGTCAAAAATCAGCCTCACGTTCCAAACCAACAGATCGTTTCCTTTGTTAGACGCTGACAGATTTCCATCTTGGCTGAAATTAGTAAGAGTCACTGCATGGATCATGCGGTTCATATCCCCTTGCAAGAGAGCACGACTCCACGGAATATAAGCAAGCGAGTTAATTAACAGTCAGGAGACCAACGTCCGGCAAAGCAGCTCTCTGGAGAAAGTCCTGGACTTAGAAGAAATGAAGAACGCGATAAAGTACTGGATCCGGGAAACTCAGAGAGAACGCTTTTCGGAAGAGTTGACGACTTTGAGACAAGAACGTAATGTCTTGAAAGGCAGCCAACTGTCACCATTTCACCATTGTTTCCATTTCGGAATCTTACGTGTAGGGGGAAGGCTAGGGGTGTCTAATTTACCTTACGACGCTAAGCACGCTGTTGTCTTACCAAAAAGGCATCACATTTCGAAACTAGTTGTTGCACACATCCATGATCAAGGTCACCATAGCCTCGGAGTGAACGTTACCCTTGCTGAATTACGAGAAAAGTACTGGACTATCAATGGGAGAGAAGAAATCGAACAATGGAAACGGGAATGCAATTTTTGTAAACTCCAAAGAAAGTGCAGAGGAGATCAAATAATGGCACCTCTTCCTGAAGTCAGACTTGGATCTTCGCTTCGATGTTTCGCTTGTTGTGGAGTCGATTTCGCTGGCCCCTTTGTTGTCAAGATTACGAGGAAAGTTTCCGCAAAGCGTTATCTATGCCTGTTCACGTGTGCAAGCACAAGAGCGGTTCATTTAGAAGTTGCCTTCTCTTTGGACACTGCAAGTTTCCTTAACGCATTTTCCAGAATGGTAGCGAGGCGTGGTAAGCCGGAAGTGGTGATCAGTGATAACGGTACAAAATTTCACTTCAGCTGATAGAGAGCTACGCGACCTGGCTTTGGATCAAGCGCAGATCAAAGAGAATGCTACCAGTGACCAAATTCAGTGGCGTTTTAACCCTCCAGGCGGATCCCATCATGGAGGGCTGTTCGAATCTCTAATCAAGTCCGCAAAGAAAGCTTTACGTGCTATCCTGGGAGAGTCCAAGACTGCAGATGAAGAGTTGCTGACGGCGGTTGTCGAAGTAGAAGGAATTCTAAATGCCCGTCCACTAACCTACTGCAGCAGTGATCCAAACGACGAACGTGGTTTAACTCCTAACCACTTCCTTCATGGTCAAATGGGAGGACAACTCGCACCACGAGTCGTAGACGATATCGCGTTCAACCCAAGAAATCGATGGCGTTTCGTTCAAGATCTCATTTCCAAATGTTGGAGAAGATGGATGAAAGAATTTCTGACAACACTGAACACCCGCAACAAATGGGTTGATCAGAAACGTAATGTCGCACCCGGTGATGTTGTACTTCTCGTCGACCCAAGTAACCCAAGGGGTAAATGGCCTTCAGGGCGCATCCAGGAAGCATTCAAAGGCCCTGATCGACATGTTTGGGTTGTACGCGTCAAGTCTGCGGGAAAGGAATACCTGAGACCCATCGCAAAGTTGTGCCCGTTGGAATACTAAAGAACTTAAAGGAACAGAACTAGCATTCCTGTTCGAGGGGGAGAATGTTCCGGCGAACAGTTATTTAAGTAGTTTCATCCCACGGGGACGACCTAACAATGAACGTAATTAGTATGTTTTTCCCGCGTTGGTAGAACGTGATTAGTATTCAAGCGTTGATAGAACTAGTGTTAGTTTTCAAGAAGAAGAGTCAAAGAGTCGAAGATTTAGAGACGTTGTTTTGTGAATTTTCCAGTTTTCTTCCGAGTCCCAGTTTCGTAAAAATCTTTGATTTCGTTAGAACAGATATAGTTCAACAATTTTCTGATTTTGCCGGCATCGTAAACGTTTCGTTTGACAGAAGAATGAAAACAGGCGTTTTTCACTTAAGATGGCATGATCTCATAGTACTTATCACGTCATATCTTGTAACTATAACGACTGATTCTCCTTAAACTTTACCCAAATTTGTCTGGGGTAATAAACATGCAAGTACTGGAAGCGATAGGTGCTGACAAGGAAAAAACATTATTGGGGTGGGTTGGCATTCACGCTCCCCAGTGTATTACTATCTTCATTTCTTACAAAACAAAGCGCTCTTCTCTCTTCATGTTTTCAAAAAATGGCTAAAATTCAAGTTTTGAAAGTAGGAGATATCACCTGGGAAACACCATTTGATATCTTTTAGTTGGCACATATATGCATATTGCGTCATGGGACACAGTAGTTTGGCCAATCACACACAAGTGAAAGTATTTAGTCGATCGTTAGCCTGCCTGCAGGCGGTTTGTCTGTGTTTTTATCGCAGGAAAACCCCAGAAAACGAGAAGTTTGCGATCTCCGGCGCCATTTTGGAAGCGCGCGAAAATCGGTCTGCGGCGAGTGAGAAAGCAACGGGGAAGGGGCGGGGGTAGACTTGCTCCAAGTCGACCTCTCATAAGTTCCTCGATCATCGAGGCATATCCCAGTGGAGGGGACGTATTTTTTCGTTCTCCAGTGGGATTAGGCAAATCACTTTGCTTTGAGATTGCTCCGTTTGTTTTCGAGAGAATAACAGTGGGAGCAGAGAACGCCGAAAAACAAACACATATATGCTCCCTTTGCCTTGTGGTGGCCCCTCCCATGTCTTTGATGTGAATGGTATTTGAAGTAGGGAGCCCATCAGAGCTCGAACTTACCATATCCAGGGGTTGTCAATATAACAGTTAGTGATATTAAGACGATTTCCGCTCAACGTTTAAGCAGTAATTGCAAAACTTAAGTTACCAAAAAACTACTTATGGCACGGTCACATTTTGGGAACAGATAAGAAGAACGTATCGACATTTTTGCTCCCAGGCTGACCCCGTGAGAGAAAATTGGATTTAAAATTATCCATATTTCAATTGAAAAGACGCCTTATGTCAGTTCAAAACAAAATGGCACCCGTTTTTAGCATATTTCTACGAAATTGGACATTAATTTTCTCTAGAATGCTCGAGAATGTAATCGCGGGGTCACTTAGAGAAGTGGGTTAAAGTGAGATGTTTCAAATAGCATTGAAAATGTTACCGTGCCATGAGTAGCTTTTTAGTAAATATTTTTTTGCACGTGTTGCTTGAAAGTTCAGCGGAGGTGGAACTGCCGATAAAAACTGTCGAGTTTCCTTTTGCGCAATTTTGTTAGCTTCCTCCTGTTTGAATCTATAGTCTCGGTACACCATGCCTGCAGAGGAATATTTTAAAAGTTGTTCTAATTAAACTCGGACATTCTACAGAAATAAACTATTGGATTAATTAGGGAGTTTCTTATTTGAAAGAATCGAGTTGCTTTAACAGTAGTAGGTCTCACTACACCTAACACATGAAAGCGGTAATGCAGTGCATATATCACCGTAAAAGGAAGCCAAGTTAATAGGCATTCCGTGAAAACCGACCGGTCGATTTTCGAAGAAAAACAGATTTCTTTCATTTCCTGTGCAGAAGTACAACATTTTATGTAAAGTAAAAAACTCGCATTTGTTTGGCTTCATTTGATTTTCTACCTGTTTTAGGCCGATAGTTCCGATGCGACCTCTGAACATGGAAATCCTTCAACCGGAACCCCGATTTTAACACTAAACTCGAGATAGCATAAAACAATACAGATTTGACAAAAGCAGCTTATATTTACTCCATACCTTAAATAGGCCACGTTTATTATTTTCACTGCTAAAATAACTTGTTCGGTCTTGTAGGAATTTTGTTAGAATTTTGTTAGTACACCTACCTAAAGACATTACGAACGCCATTGATAAGGTGCCTCCACTAAAATCAAGATTACGTTCTAATTCGCTACGTTCAAACGAACGTAAATTATTTTCCCCTTAAATACTGTAGACAACATAATCACAACAGCTTGATGGTTGGATGCTCAGACAATCCAAACTGACGTTTATTCGACAAGCAACAATACTTAACAGACACAGTTATAGCTTATTACAAGCTGATGAGCACACTAGAGAAGGGAAAGGAGCCACCGGCCGAACATTGCACAAATTACACCACTCAAAGAACTTTAGAATCTCGTTCTTATATTTCTTCACTGTGGAGTCAGCTTTAGATCTGAATAACGTTGAGGGAAAGTCCTTCAAGTCTGGCCTGACCCTAGTGGGTAGGTGATTCCAATGACTATCAGCATCAAACATCTGCAACGAGAAAAGGACAACGATAATAGAAGAACGTGCACCCTATAAAATAGCACAAAATAGTACAAAAATCCTAGGGTCCAAGAGTGGTGCCCTCCTGTTAGGGCCATGATAGCAAGCGCCCACAACTTTCTGTTCAATATCAACTTGGGCCAGTGCCCCCTCTCGCTGTTAACTTTCGATGACAAGCGTCCCGTTTTTCTAAGTTTCACTAAAGAAAAAAGAAGGCACGCAAAACGATGATCAAAAACGGAAAACAAAAAACTCAAATTCTTGCTATGAAAACGAAACAAGACTAGGAAACATCCATAAGCAAAGCTAAAACCAATCCACCGAATCTACTACTGCCCAATAAAGATTTAGTTTTCCTCCCAAGCTCCAACGCGTCTGTGTGGAAATACTTATAGTCCACTAGGAAGCTGCAGTCCTTAGCCCAGCGTCCTGAGCGATTGCACCGGTAGCAACGTTTGGGATTTGCAGCATATTCTGGACGGCCTAAAACAGGCACACACACAAAATAAATAAACAAACAAACAAGCATCAACCATGAAAAAAATTTCTGGAAATAAACTCTGAACGGGCGGATGGGCAGGATATCAAAAAGAAACGCCAGAGTGGAAAGCGAGAGCGAGAGGAATTGATTAACTCTTGCAGAACCTAAATACCAGAACAATCCAATCACAGAATCCCTAAGGACACGCCTAAAGGCGTGTACTACAATAGCACAAACGCAACCTGCTAATGAACTGTATCAACTCAATACCAGCGGAAAATACATTTTCTTAAAAGTGGGATCTGACCTACAGCTCATTCTCTTATCAGACAATAGATCAAGGTCTGGTCTAAAAGTAACTATAACAAAATTTGTCGGCAGTCATCATATGGTAATGGAAAACCTAAACAAAATTAACAAAAACTGCAACATTCACAATTTGACGTAATATGACTCGGTCAATTCAAAGACATTTTGATTTACCTACATTACAACTGTAACCATTTTAAACCCAAGGCGTATTCAAAAATAGACCATAGAACAGTCTTCGAGCAAAACTGGATCAATTTTACCTGAATTACCTCGGAATTCTTCCAAGCTTTTCGACGTTCACATCGATGAGCGGTAACGGCCAGTTTGTTGTCACGCAATACTCTACATGTGGTACAGCAGCATACGGATTGCCGCTTAAAAAGGCCAAAAGTTCAATGACACGGAGTCATGGAAGAGACAAATACAATAACCTTGTCTTTATCAGCTTTTCTTCCAGATTACTGCGTTCAGTAAGTGAGGTCCAAGATGATTTTTATGATTGCTGTGTACGGAAGCCAAAGTACTCCTCGAGTGTTGATAGTTGTTTCGACACTTAAAGCAAAACAACAAACGCTATTCTTCCTTCAGGGGCTGTTACAACAGTCTACAAAAAAAAACATTCTAACAATACAAACAGTTAAGTACTTTGAACAAATTGGCCACTTTACCTTCGTACAATCGGCGAAAATCCCTCATGCGCGCAACGAACGACTGTATACTCAAGCGAGTAATGTTATTGTTAAGTCCGCTGACCACACATTAGTAGGGCGCGCTTTGGGTGGGATTGGACGCATTATATTTACCCCTAATAAAGTTCAGGGGACATTTTATATCATAAAGGAGAAGGGGGGAAACAGGATTATTTTGGTAAGCCACAGCCCCCTTTTTAATAAACGAATTTGCATAAGCGGGATGGCAGCCTGCGAGAGCTTGCTCGCAGGCTAGCAGGATGGCTGCCATTTTTTCGGAGAGTCCATTTGTCTATCAAACTGCTTTATTCAAATATTGCAGAAACTCCATCCTGTCCATAGCTGTGTTCACTTTGTTTTTCAGGTGACCATCGCCCTTAAAGCAACGTTTTGTGGCATGCCCCCCTCCCTATCTATTACCTTCCTGTCCGAGTAGCAGTTCTTCCCTGGTTTTTCTCTTAGGCTTCACCAGAAAACCAAGAAACAAGAGTTTTTCCCCAGATTGGATGAAGTAGGGAGTTTATACAGTAGACACATCAGTTAGAGCTTCGAAAGCCATAGGGTACAATCTTTTGCCTAGTAGAATCTGCATTTCAAAGGAACTAAAACAAAGGCAATTAGCTGGTCATTAATGGTGTTTTTGATGGAAGACAGTCAACAAACTGCACAGTTCGTAGCCTGTTCCAGGCTCCGAGAGAGCAGGAAAAGTAAATAAGGAAACGAGCGCGAAAAACGAGTCAAATTTCTACAACTTAAAAATTCGCCGTGCGAATGACAATTTGAAATAAAAATAGCTGAATTAAAAACAAAAATTGCTGTTCTATTAGCTAGCTTAAACAAGACTGAAACCATGCAGGGGTTTCGCAGCGATATGAATTAGTTATAAAGTGGCCGTGGCGTAATCAATTAGTTATAAAGGGGCCGCTCGAGAAACTTTGCCTGCACCTTCAGTAGCTGAATCCAGGCTGTTGAAATAACCATGTTAGTATCCATAAAAGGGAGGCAGTTGAGTTAAGACAAATTTACGCTATGACAAATTCGTGGAATACACCGAGACTGGTTGCGCATGTCTTCATGATCCGACCTTTTTTGCAACCGGTCTCAAAGGGTCAAGGGCGATGATATTTCTCTCACTTGACAGCAGAGAGGTGTCGACGCGGGATTCGGAAATAAAATCTTCCTCGAATACGCGCTAGGCGAAAGAAGAGGTACCCTGACTATGAAGTCAGCTTTCTCTCGTGCACTTTCGTGGAGTGTTGGGCCTCAAACCTGTCTACTACCACTCAGCCGATCGCAAAACTCTCGTCAGCCACGGGACGATACCGCTGTCCCCGGTGTTGGGTGACCCTCCTTATCGTTTTGGGTGATGGAAGAAACTCTTTGTTTAGGACCCTACATGAAACGGCTGGTATGTGGCGGGAACTTATTAATCGGCTTCATGTCTGAGCTGGTTTCCTCAATATGTGACCGAGAAAATGGAGCTGACGTTGGTGTATCGTTAAGATAAGGCAAAAGGGGAGGAGTTGACCGACCTGGTTAAGGTGGTACAATTAGCTAAAATGCTTTCTAAACGGAGTCTTCTAAAATACTTTAAGCACTTTGTTTTAATTTCAAACATAATCATTCTCAAGTATTTTTTCCCGTAGAATCCGAATTTCAAGTCAAAATTTTGAATTTCCTGTCAGAAAGGTGTGAAAATTGACACCTAAAAATGTCACTCAAATTCATAAACATTTTCTTTTCTTCGTTTCTTTTTGTTTGAAAGCTTTCTTCTTTGCACTATCAAACACCTATGTAACAAGGATTCTTGTGTGACTTAGCCGCAATCCAGGTGGAAATCCTACGGAAAAAATCAGGCACGTGACATGCCACAACATCGATCCGATGCAACGGGAAGTTGCGGCTAAGTGAGGCAAAATAGCTCCATTTGTGTTCGTTAACTCTGGCAACTTTCAGCAGAATTGATTAAAATGCGTGGAAAATATTCCTATTTTCATCTCACACGCGCTGATAATCCGTCGAATTTTGCACGTCTTTACGCTTTCGTTTGCTCAGTTCGAGTCCGCCATGTTTGTTTTCTGTGTTACAAGTTGCATTGCCTTCTGGGACACTCATTTCGTGGAAGAAACGCGGAAAATGGCGTATTTCGAGCGTGTGACACGTCCTAGAGTCAAACACTCGCAGAGTCCCTAGCAACCACGATAAACAATGACAATGCGGTCTTTTTGCCAGCGGTGACAATGCGCACAAGTCATTACGCACATATGTCGCGCGTGTTCGAGGAAGCTATCGAGTATTCACGTGGATGTTTGGTTTCCTCGGCGAAACAGATTCGATCGAAACAGTGTTTCTTTCGTTTATCGGACGCATTTTTTCTTGTTGAATGGACTGTGAAAGGGGAAGCGAAATGTTCTGTGAAACTGTGGGCCTTAAGCACTCAAGAAGTTTGATTTTTCGTATTTTCCTGCGATCAAATACGAAGACG